>JBCNJP010000008.1:38205760-38232349 GCA_039602395.1 Deinandra increscens subsp. villosa | reverse complement strand
GGGAGTGGGCGTCACACTGTCCTAATTAGTTTGGCCAGCTTTAGAACAAGGGAACCATTTTAAAAGTTAAAGAAAATGAGAGGGCCTTTGGAATTTGGATGTGCGCCTTAAAAGAAATTATCATATTGAATAATCACAGAATCAGCTTTTAATAACACATGTCGTGAAAGAAAATGCTTTGGTTATGGTTGTGGTGTTTGAAGTTGTTTAATAAATTAATAGGTAAAATGACAAAAGGGCATTTTTGTTCGAAAATTAGTCGCGAATGAAGTTAACCGAGGGATAATTTTATTTTACACTTTGATGATCAGTTGGTAAGAAGCTGACTATCCAAAACAAATTGTTTGGTCCATAAATAATAACTAGTTGGTGACCCGCCCGCGCGTTGCGGCGGGTCACCGTTGACACACTATTTGTTTTGGGAAGGAACTTTTTGTTACGTGATTGTAAACAGTTGGTATTGTATAACATTTCAGACTTTGTGATAACTTACTGGTAATTTGGGCAGGGAATTGGCGGTGTTCTTTGCATATAAGATTAGGCTTGTCATTATCACTTGAAAGTACTTCGTGAAGCTGTCGGTTGCGGTCGCTGTCTGGACACTTTGCTAAGAACCATCGGCGATAGGCTTCAAAGTCTTTCACAGTTGCCACAATTGTGTAGAATTTATTCTGTTCAGTAACAGATAATGGTTAATTTCTTTAGAAAAAATAGTGATTTATTATAGAGTTCTTTTCGTGCAGACGTAATTGCCAGGTTCAAGATCTCTATGTTGTTGCAAATGTGCAATGAGCTTATATGGGTTACAATAATAGCTTATTGGTTTTCATTATCGACTACATTTATATCTATGAGTTGATGAATTTTTCTTTTCAATTCTTGTTGTCACTATCAATTTATTTGGTAATGAAAAATGAATAAATTTTTTTAAATGGATACTAACTTGCTGACCAATGTATTCAATGATACTTCTCTTTGAAGTCAAACTGTGTTAATCAGTAAACATATCTAAACTGTGTTAATCAGTAAACATATCTAAAGTGTTTACCTTTTTGGATATAAGACGAACTGCAACTTATAATTAAATATGTAAGTTTGAAGTTGTAGTATTAGTAGTTGTACCTTGTATTCCTCTGGTTCCTTTATCTTCAGATCAGCAATTGTGAAGCCAATTGTAGGTCAGAAACTGGACTTTCATTTGCCTGTAAGTTCCTGAAACTGTGCAGTGAAAACATTGGTCAGTAATTGTACATGTGTTTGTGGTTTTCATTTATAAGTACCTGTCAATGATCTCTTTCAGATTGTGCAAGGGTGGATTGATTTGTGTTACTGTCAAATTTGTTGATTCTAACTGGAGTTTTCCTATTAGATTTTCATTCGAAAGGAAATTGAAATCAGCTAAGGTATTTTGTTATATTAGTTTATTGATAAAGAATAGTGTAGTACCTTTGTATTTAGTTTTGCAAATGTGATTGCTAAGATCTTCCCAATGATATTCTCTTTTGTGAACGCGAGGACATATTTTCTCATAAAGTAAAAACAATGTGGTTACCACTGGATTATAGTGTAATGGACACAAAGTTATGATTTTAGTATATGGAAGCAGATTATGTCTTTAGAGTTGTGTTCTGCTAGTATAATTGTTTTTTAAATGTTACCTTTGTCCATCTGATGCACCACATTTTTCCCATGAAAAAGTGGTTTTCCAGTTAAAAGTTCTGCAAAAATACAACCAATACTCCACGTGTCTATAGCAGGTGTGTACTGCACAAAGATGATCAAGTTAAATTAGATGTTGCCTTTGTATAATATGGAACTGTAAACTTTTGTTACTACTGAACCAACAGTATCACTAAACCTGATTATATAACCTGTATGTATGTACTTCAATCCTCGAAGAAGATGATAAAGGAAGAATTGATAATGCTCTGGTGTTAAGTCATCATTAGCCTTGATAACATGTTCAAATATATCATTTATCTTTTTTATTGCTACTTTTTCACCAAGATGTGTATCATATGCAGAGCAAACAACACCATAGCTTCCTTTACCAATTGCTTCCTCTATTTTATACCAACTCCCTTCACCATACTTAGTGAAAAAAATCAAACTCCCCAGATCCCTGCAACATCAAATTATTCACAACAATTTAACCACATATAATGCAAATCAGGTAACCTAATTTCTCCAAATCTCATCAAAGGTTTTTAAATAACATAATAAACAATATCATAGATTCATCACAAAAAATGACAATCTTTTAAGTATTGAGTTGGATAAGGTTACCTTCCTTCTCTGATCAGACTGCATCACAGCAGCAAATCATCAAACACCTTGCCTGCAACTAAAAATACCCCAAAAAAACAACCATATAGGATTGAACTTTAGTAGATTACAGTCCAATAAGATCCTTCTCAACTTGTGGATCTCATTATCTTAAACCCAAAATGGATTTCCCAAAGATTCGAGAAAACTACAGCAACGAAGTCAATCAAGAATACAAAACCCCCTAACCGTTATTTCAATCAAAAATTGTATTATGTGGGTGTGGGTTAGTGAAATGGAAATGAAAAGAACCTTCATACAACCAAACATATTAAGTTAAAAAAGTAACAAGCTAATAAAATCAGTATGTGCGCTCATCATTAGTTGGATTTCTATATGCTTCTAATCTTAAAGAAACAAGTGCTTATTTGATGTGAACTTTTCATCAGATCAACCTCAAACACGAACTAAGTGTATGTTTGGGAACTCTAGCTGCGAAGTACAGAATCAGGGGTAGATAAATGTACAAGATCTGAACTAAACGAGTGCTAATTGAACTCCATACCTCGAAGTTCATGCTCCCAAATAGTTAGCTTAATGTAGAGAAGACGTACCTTAAATTGGCTGGAGAACTTAGGGCAGAAAAAAATAGGGCGGTGATGAAGGTCGCCATGAATATCCCCTCAACTGTTAGGGCTCAATCGAACATACGGATATTTTGTGGTTGTTCCGGCGTTATATAAACACATGTTTAGTAAGATGAATCATAACTGGACAACGGAAAAAAACATGATCTCATTCACACATTTAATCGAACACCTGATCTGCATTTGTAAGTTGGCCTCATTTTCCATTAAACCACGTAGTTCATTTCATATTACAATTTACAAACAGAAATCAACAAAAGAAAAAAAGGAACTTTCAAAAATCTAAATCAAGCATAGAACACGTTGATTGTGAAATTTGATCTTGAAATCATGTATAACGTTTGAAAGGGGAAGATTTGATTGAAAATTAGAGATGTGAAAGGGCCAGAACTTAAATCCGCATTACCGTCATCATCGTAAGATCCTCCATTGAAGATACAGAACTTGCTCCGTTTCCAATGGCCGAATTCCTATTTCAATCAGCTCCGGTCTCGAGTTCGTTTATGGTTTGGAGCAGAGATTGAAGGAGACTGATGGCAAAATCTAGGGCAAAATCACTTCCGCTACGAGTCACCGTTACTGATGATAAAATCTAGGGCAAATAGACGGAGCAGAGAATGAAGGAGACCGATGGAAAATCTAGGGCAAATATACAGAGTGAGATGGAGGAGACGGTCTCGAGTTAGGGCAAAATATTGGGGGGAAAATAGAGGCTGAAAATTGAAAATTAGGGCAAAATATTGGGGGGAAATTTGGAGCCAAAAATTAAAAGACGACACTTTCTTCTTGACACGCGGTTTTTATATGTCCTCCGTGTTTTTTTTTTTGAAATATGACAGAAATTCTTGACACGCAAAAATGCGCGTCATGAATTCTTAGGAATTACCTATAAATGACATTTTATTTTGACACTTCAGTTTTTGCACGTCAAGAATTATCGAGTGTCATAGTTCGCGTGTCAAGGAAGGCAGTTTTTGTAGTAGTGACCGAAGCCCAACCCAATTTAATACAAAAGCCTCTTCATTTTTCTATTATAGTCGAAACACGATATCAAAGATCAATCATCATTGCGGAATCCAAGTGCATGATTGAATCAAGTATGAGAAGTAATAATAAACGATGAATCAACAAAGTTAATAAATAAGAAGCAATAATAAACGATGAATTAACAAAGTTAATAAACACTTACGATTAGATGACTAAATCATTGATTACTATTACAACACGATTTTTGTCTAGCACACAGGTTTCGGTTAGGCCACCGAAATCATTCTCTGGTCTCTATCAAGTCACGAATTCCCTCCCTCTCTCTTGTGTCTACTTCGGCGAACCTTAGCTAGTAGGATGTTAGTTTCTTTAAATACAAACTCACACATTTATTACATGGGCCTAAGCCCTTTCTCCCTCTAGTCCAAACCGTATTTTACAAGAACAAACACATAATTAACTAACACCAAATCAGTAAACATGGATAACCGAAGCCCAACCCAATTTAATACACAAGCCTCTTCATTTTTCTATTATAGTCGAAACACGATATCAATGATCAATCATCAGTGCGGAATCCAAGTGCATGATTGAATCAAGTATGAGAAGCAATAATAAACGATGAATCAACAAAGTTAATAAATAAGAAGCAATAATAAACGATGAATCAACAAAGTTAATAAACACTTACGGTTAGATGACTTAATCATTGATTACTATTACAACTCGATTTTTGTCTTGCACACAGGTTTCGGTTAGGCCACCGAAATCATTCTCTGGTCTCTCTCAAGTCACGAATTCCCTCCCTCTCTTTTGTGTCTATTTCGGCAAACCTTAGCTAGTAGGATGTGAGTTTTTTTTAATACAAACTCACACATTTATTACATGGGCCAAAGCCCTTTCTCCCTCTTGTCCAAAACCTATTTTACAAGAATAAACACATAATTAACTGATGGCGGAATACCCATTTATTTTGGATTATATTATTTTATTTTATTTAGTTATCTTCTTTTTAATTTTTGAATATTTGGAGATTTTGTTTGCATTTAGATTTGTTTAACTTTCCAAGTTTCATGCCTAACATGTAGTTAGGAGCATTATTTAAGGATCCTGTTAGTTTAAGGTTCTTCAGTTTTTTGAGTTTGTTAATTTAGAAGAATTATTCTTCGTGTTCTTTGTTTCTCTGCAGGAATACTCGATATCCGGCTTGATTTGCGGTGCAAACTGCATCAGTTCTTATTAGAGCTCAATAGACGATTCAATGGCAAAACCGGAGCCGATTTCCATTTGTTTTCCCCGTAGATCCGCCGACCGAGGCAACGAGGACTACCTACGGGATTCCCGGGACATAGTGGAAATCGAGAGGCTGCAACAACGAGTCCAGGACTTGGAGTTACAGCCGGAGGAACACTATGAGGCAACAAAACCCGATTCGGCCATCTGGGATGACGAAGAAGGTTTGGAGGAATCCGAATCAAGTTTCATCGTCTAGGACGATGAGAATGAGGAGGAGAATCCGCTCTATCAAGAACCACGGTATGATGATGACGGCATGATTCCTGACGCGGGTGAGTGTTTGTTGGTACAACTATTTCTTGGATGGATCACTTTTTCGTCACCTGTTTCCCCGCTTGTGGGACCCGCGCAACACGCACTAGCCGCGCAAACCGTGCAACCTGCGCCGCCCGCGCAATCCACGCTATCCGTGTCACCCACGCCGTCCATGCCACCCGCTTCAAGGGATAACTCGGTGAATTTTTTTGAAATTTCCGATCACTTTGATAACCAGGTATTCAACTTAATTGTTTCAATAAATTTTGAAATTTACAAAAGCTTTAGTCGCCTATTCAGAATATTGTCGAATCCGCAAAGATTGGGTTTTCCAATTTTGAGGACATATGAAGCCATGTACGTCGAGATTCAAAATTGTGATTTAATTGTGGTTCTGTTCGATTGGGGATTTATTTTTTCCTACAAGCTATTTAATTTCGGAATATATCATTTGATCAATCCAATAAATATTGGTGGATGGAATTGCAATTGGTTCAATTTAATATTGGAATTGGCTTCAAGAAGGGAATACAAAATCAAGTTTTCCTACAAGTTCGAGGAGTTCCAGCGTGAAAGTCTGCGCTATCTAATACTTTTGGGTGTTCAAAATTTCATATATTATATAGAAAAAGATATTGATGAGTACGGAATTAGGTTTTGTACCATAATTTTGAAAGAGGTTCAGATTGTTCGTGATCGTGATATGGTGACGAGATGTTGTGTCCGCTCTAAAAATAAAGTTGATATGTTCGACATTCTGAAGACTCGAGGACGAGTCTTTTTCAAAGCGGGGGAGAAAGAGAAGGATGCGGGAAGGCCTGGCAACCCGATAGACCCGGGACCCGCCCGTCCGCGTAAGGCTAAAATCCCCTTGAGTAAAAACCATCAAGATGTTCCGTTTGATCCTGGTGGGTTTGAGTGAGACAAGAGACAAAACTCGAGGACGAGTTCTTTCAAAGAGGGGGAGTATGATGGCGGAATACCCATTTATTTTGGATTATATTATTTTATTTTATTTAGTTATCTTCTTTTTAATTTTTGAATATTTGGAGATTTTGTTTGCATTTAGATTTGATTAACATTCCAAGTTTCATGCCTAACATGTAGTTAGGAGCATTATTTAAGGATCCTATTAGTTTAAGGTTCTTCAGTTTTTTGAGTTTGATAATTTAGAAGAATTATGCTTCGTGTTCTTTGTTTCTCTGCATGAATACTCGATATCCGGCTTGATTTGCGGTGCGAAACTGCATCATTAACTACCACTCAATCATTAAACATGGTTAACCGAAGCCCAACCCAATTTAATACACAAGCCTTATAATTTTTATATTATAGTCGAAACACGATATCAATGATCAATCATGAGTGCGGAATCCAAATGATTGATTGAATCAAGAATGAGAAGCAATAATAAACGATGAATCAACAAAGTTAATAAATGAGAAGCAATAATAAACGATGAATCAACAAACTTAGTAAACACTTATGATTAGTTGATTAAATCGTTGATTACTATTACAACTCGATTTCTTTCTAGCACACAGGTTTCGGTTAGGCCACCGAAATCATACTCTGGTCTCTCTTAAGTCACGAATTCCCTCTCTCTCTCTCTCCCTCTTTTGTGTCTATTTCGGCAAACCTTAGCTAGTAGGATGTGAGTTTGTTTAAATAGAAACTCACACATTTATTACATGGGCCAAAGCCCTTTCTCCGTCTAGTCCAAACCGTATTTTACAAGAACAAACACATAATTAACTACCACCCAATCATTAAAGATGGATAACCGACGGCCAACCCAATTTAATACACAAGCCTTATCATTTTTCTATTATAGTCGAAACCCGATATCAATGATCAATCATGAGTGCGGAATCCAAATGATTGATTGAATCAAGTATGAGAAGCAATAATAAACGATGAATCAACAAAGTTAATAAATGAGAAGCAATAATAAACGATGAATCAACAAACTTAGTAAACACTCATGATTAGTTGATTAAATCGTTGATTACTATTACAACTCGATTTCTCTCTAGCACACAGGTTTCGGTTAGGCCACCGAAATCATACTCTGGTCTCTCTCAAGTTACGAAGTCCCTCTCTCTCTCTCTCTCTCTCTCTCTCTCTCTCCCTCTTTTGTGTCTATTTCGGCAAACCTTAGCTAGTAGGATGTGAGTTTGTTTAAATAGAAACTCACACATTTATTACATGGGCCAAAACCCTTTCTCCCTCTAGACCAAACCGTATTTTACAAGAACAAACACATAATTAACTACCACCCAATCATTAAACATGGATAACCGACGCCCAACCCAATTTAATATACAAGCCTTATCATTTTTCTATTATAGTCGAAACCCGATATCAATGATCAATCATGAGTGCGGAATCCAAATGATTGATTGAATCAAGTATGAGAAGCAATAATAAACGATGAATCAACAAACTTAATAAACACTTACGATTAGATGATTAAATCGTTGATTACTATTACAACTCGATTTCTGTCTAGCACACAGGTTTTGGTTAGGCCACCGAAATCATTCTTTGGTCTCTCTCAAGTCACGAATTCCCTCCCTCTCTCTTGTGTCTACTTCGGCGAACCTTAGCTAGTACGATGTTAGTTTCTTTAAATACAAACTCACACATTTATTACATGGGCCAAAGCCATTTTTCCCTCTAGTCCAAACCGTATTTTACAAGAACAAACACATAATTAACAAACACCAAATTAGTAAACATTGATAACCGAAGCCCAACCCAATTTAATACACAAGCCTCTTCATTTTTCTATTATAGTCGAAACACGATATCAAAGATCAATCATCAGTGCGGAATCCAAGTGCATGATTGAATCAAGTATGAGAAGCAATAATAAACGATGAATCAACAAAGTTAATAAATAAGAAGCAATAATAAACGATGAATTAACAAAGTTAATAAACACTTACGATTAGATGACTAAATCATTGATTACTATTACAACTCGATTTTTGTCTAGCACACAGGTTTCAGTTAGGCCACCGAATTCATTCTCTGGTCTCTCTCAAGTCACGAATTCCCTCCCTCTCTCTTGTGTCTACTTCGGCGAACCTTAGCTAGTAGGATGTTAGTTTCTTTAAATACAAACTCACACATTTATTACATGGGCCAAAGCCCTTTCTACCTCTAGTCCAAACCGTATTTTACAAGAACAGACACATAATTAACTAATACCAAATCAGTAAACATGGATAACCGAAGCCCAACCCAATTTAATACACAAGCCTCTTCATTTTTCTATTATAGTCGAAACACGATATCAATGATCAATCATCAGTGCGGAATCCAAGTGCATGATTGAATCAAGTATGAGAAGCAATAATAAACGATGAATCAACAAAGTTAATAAATAAGAAGCAATAATAAACGATGAATCAACAAACTTAATAAACACTTACGATTAGATGATTAAATCGTTGATTACTATTACAACTCGATTTCTGTCTAGCACACAGGTTTTGGTTAGGCCACCGAAATCATTCTTTTGTCTCTCTCAAGTCACGAATTCCCTCCCTCTCTCTTGTGTCTACTTCGGCGAACCTTAGCTAGTACGATGTTAGTTTCTTTAAATACAAACTCACACATTTATTGCATGGGCCAAATCCCTTTTTCCCTCTAGTCCAAACCGTATTTTACAAGAACAAACACATAATTAACAAACACCAAATTAGTAAACATTGATAACCGAAGCCCAACCCAATTTAATACACAAGCCTCTTCATTTTTCTATTATAGTCGAAACACGATATCAAAGATCAATCATCAGTGCGGAATCCAAGTGCATGATTGAATCAAGTATGAGAAGCAATAATAAACGATGAATCAACAAAGTTAATAAATAAGAAGCAATAATAAACGATGAATTAACAAAGTTAATAAACACTTACGATTAGATGACTAAATCATTGATTACTATTACAACTCGATTTTTGTCTAGCACACAGGTTTCAGTTACGCCACCGAATTCATTCTCTGGTCTCTCTCAAGTCACGAATTCCCTCCCTCTCTCTTGTGTCTACTTCGGCGAACCTTAGCTAGTAGGATGTTAGTTTCTTTAAATACAAACTCACACATTTATTACATGGGCCAAAGCCCTTTCTACCTCTAGTCCAAACCGTATTTTACAAGAACAGACACATAATTAACTAATACCAAATCAGTAAACATGGATAACCGAAGCCCAACCCAATTTAATACACAAGCCTCTTCATTTTTCTATTATGGTCGAAACACGATATCAATGATCAATCATCAGTGCGGAATCCAAGTGCATGATTGAATCAAGTATGAGAAGCAATAATAAACGATGAATCAACAAAGTTAATAAATAAGAAGCAATAATAAACGATGAATCAACAAAGTTAATAAATAAGAAGCAATAATAAACGATGAATCAACAAACTTAATAAACACTTACGATTAGATGATTAAATCGTTGATTACTATTACAACTCGATTTCTGTCTAGCACACAGGTTTTGGTTAGGCCACCGAAATCATTCTTTTGTCTCTCTCAAGTCACGAATTCCCTCCCTCTCTCTTGTGTCTACTTCGGCGAACCTTAGCTAGTACGATGTTAGTTTCTTTAAATACAAACTCACACATTTATTACATGGGCCAAAGCCCTTTTTCCCTCTAGTCCAAACCGTATTTTACAAGAACAAACACATAATTAACAAACACCAAATTAGTAAACATTGATAACCGAAGCCCAACCCAATTTAATACACAAGCCTCTTCATTTTTCTATTATAGTCGAAACACGATATCAAAGATCAATCATCAGTGCGGAATCCAAGTGCATGATTGAATCAAGTATGAGAAGCAATAATAAACGATGAATCAACAAAGTTAATAAATAAGAAGCAATAATAAACGATGAATTAACAAAGTTAATAAACACTTACGATTAGATGACTAAATCATTGATTACTATTACAACTCGATTTTTGTCTAGCACACAGGTTTCAGTTAGGCCACCGAATTCATTCTCTGGTCTCTCTCAAGTCACGAATTCCCTCCCTCTCTCTTGTGTCTACTTCGGCGAACCTTAGCTAGTAGGATGTTAGTTTCTTTAAATACAAACTCACACATTTATTACATGGGCCAAAGCCCTTTCTACCTCTAGTCCAAACCGTATTTTACAAGAACAGACACATAATTAACTAATACCAAATCAGTAAACATGGATAACCGAAGCCCAACCCAATTTAATACACAAGCCTCTTCATTTTTCTATTATAGTCGAAACACGATATCAATGATCAATCATCAGTGCGGAATCCAAGTGCATGATTGAATCAAGTATGAGAAGCAATAATAAACGATGAATCAACAAAGTTAATAAATAAGAAGCAATAATAAACGATGAATCAACAAACTTAATAAACACTTACGATTAGATGATTAAATCGTTGATTACTATTACAACTCGATTTCTGTCTAGCACACAGGTTTTGGTTAGGCCACCAAAATCATTCTTTTGTCTCTCTCAAGTCACGAATTCCCTCCCTCTCTCTTGTGTCTACTTCGGCGAACCTTAGCTAGTACGATGTTAGTTTCTTTAAATACAAACTCACACATTTATTACATGGGCCAAAGCCCTTTTTCCCTCTAGTCCAAACCGTATTTTACAAGAACAAACACATAATTAACAAACACCAAATTAGTAAACATTGATAACCGAAGCCCAACCCAATTTAATACACAAGCCTCTTCATTTTTCTATTATAGTCGAAACACGATATCAAAGATCAATCATCAGTGCGGAATCCAAGTGCATGATTGAATCAAGTATGAGAAGCAATAATAAACGATGAATCAACAAAGTTAATAAATAAGAAGCAATAATAAACGATGAATTAACAAAGTTAATAAACACTTACGATTAGATGACTAAATCATTGATTACTATTACAACTCGATTTTTGTCTAGCACACAGGTTTCAGTTACGCCACCGAATTCATTCTCTGGTCTCTCTCAAGTCATGAATTCCCTCCCTCTCTCTTGTGTCTACTTCGGCGAACCTTAGCTAGTAGGATGTTAGTTTCTTTAAATACAAACTCACACATTTATTACATGGGCCAAAGCCCTTTCTCCCTCTAGTCCAAACCGTATTTTGCAAGAACAGACACATAATTAACTAATACCAAATCAGTAAACATGGATAACCGAAGCCCAACCCAATTTAATACACAAGCCTCTTCATTTTTCTATTATAGTCGAAACACGATATCAATGATCAATCATCAGTGCGGAATCCAAGTGCATGATTGAATCAAGTATGAGAAGCAATAATAAACGATGAATCAACAAAGTTAATAAATAAGAAGCAATAATAAACGATGAATCAACAAACTTAATAAACACTTACGATTAGATGATTAAATCGTTGATTACTATTACAACTCGATTTCTGTCTAGCACACAGGTTTTGGTTAGGCCACCGAAATCATTCTTTTGTCTCTCTCAAGTCACGAATTCCCTCCCTCTCTCTTGTGTCTACTTCGGCGAACCTTAGCTAGTACGATGTTAGTTTCTTTAAATACAAACTCACACATTTATTACATGGGCCAAAGCCCTTTTTCCCTCTAGTCCAAACCGTATTTTACAAGAACAAACACATATTTAACAAACACCAAATTAGTAAACATGGATAACCGAAGCCCAACCCAATTTAATACACAAGCCTCTTCATTTTTCTATTATAGTCGAAACACGATATCAAAGATCAATCATCAGTGCGGAATCCAAGTGCATGATTGAATCAAGTATGAGAAGCAATAATAAACGATGAATCAACAAAGTTAATAAATAAGAAGCAATAATAAACGATGAATTAACAAAGT
The DNA here is from genome assembly GCA_039602395.1 of Deinandra increscens subsp. villosa. Lineage (NCBI taxonomy): Eukaryota > Viridiplantae > Streptophyta > Magnoliopsida > Asterales > Asteraceae > Deinandra > Deinandra increscens. The sequence goes on along the minus strand of JBCNJP010000008.1, from coordinate 38,220,009 downwards.
TAATAAACACTTACGATTAGATGACTAAATCATTGATTACTATTACAACTTGATTTTTGTCTAGCACACAGGTTTCGGTTAGGCCACCGAAATCATTCTCTGGTCTCTCTCAAGTCACGAATTCCCTCTCTCTCTCTCTCTCCCTCTTTTGTGTCTATTTCGGCAAACTAAGCTTGTAAGATGTGAGTTTGTTTAAATAGAAACTCACACCTTTATTACATGGGCCAAAGCCCTTTCTCCCTCTAGTCCAAACCGTATTTTACAAGAACAAACACATAATTAACTACCACCCAATCATTAAACATGGACTACCGACGCCCAACCTTATTTAATACACAAGCCTTATCATTTTTCTATTATAGTCGAAACCCGATATCAATGATCAATCATGAGTGCGGAATCCAAATGATTGATTGAATCAAGTATGAGAAGCAATAATAAACGATGAATCAACAAAGTTAATAAATAAGAAGCAATAATAAACGATGAATTAACAAAGTTAATAAACACTTACGATTAGATGACTAAATCATTGATTACTATTACAACTCGATTTTTGTCTAGCACACAGGTTTCGGTTAGGCCACCGAAATCATTCTCTGGTCTCTCTCAAGTCACGAATTCCCTCCCTCTCTCTTGTGTCTACTTCGGCGAACCATAGCTAGTAGGATGTTAGTTTCTTTAAATACAAACTCACACATTTATTACATGGGCCAAAGCCCTTTCTCCCTCTAGTCCAAACCGTATTTTACAAGAACAAACACATATTTAACAAACACCAAATTAGTAAACACGGATAACCGAAGTTGTCACACCCCCAAATAACCACTAGCGGAGTTTATACCGTTAAGGGGTGCGAGAAAACCAGGACCACAACCATTAGTTACAAATATTAAACGAATCAGAGTTAGTCCAAATATATGTCATAGATAATGTCTCAAAATACGCAGCGGAAAATATTGTCTTAGCGCTAACCACGTGCTTTACAAAATCATTGTTTTAAATTCCCAATTTGTTTTAAACAAAAGTAAAATGTCTTCATGTGCCATGCCAACCCGCTCCGGATACTCCTCAGCGATCTGCAAAAGTTTAAACCACGCAAGTGTCAACCTAACGGTTGGTGAGTTCACAGTGGGCTTGTCACGCAGTGGCCCGGTCTCATAATCATAATTGTGTCAACATATACTTACGTAATATTTATTTGTGAAAAGAAATGCTCAGTGATAATACACCAGTCCATAATCATAGTAGCGTGATTTAGTAAAAGTAATGTCCGTAACATGCGTTATCGGGTATGTACTAGTTTTGTAAAATTAAAGTGCTCAACCGATATCGCGGGTAGCTAATCCGTTGTTTTGTACCAAAGCTGACTGATAAGTATTGTAGTGGCATCGCCATCATCTATTTTGTTTTGCGGACATATGTCATCGCGGCTTTGCCTCCCCCGTGTCCTCTCGGGATCACGGTTAGATAGGCTGATATTGTACCTCCGTGCACCTCCAGTGTCACGAGGCGGAGTTTGTCAAACTCCAGTAGATCTACCCAACATCCCCTCGCTTTAAAATTAATGGCACAATTAAGTTGAGGACTTTTTCAGTTAAAAGGCAATCCTTAGAGATCATGTGATATCATGTGGTTTAGACTTTAACCTACACTAGTCATATTAAAACGGTTTACCGGATTCTCATGAATCTCAAAATGTTTTCAGTTTCATTTCAGAAATAGTTTGTTTAAGTTCCACAAGTGTTCCCATAAAACACTTCAAGTTTATCAAAGAGGTGCGTGGCACTCATAAGGTTTCAAATTCATCAAGAGGTGCATAGCACTCGTAAGGTTGTCAGCATTGTTTTCATTAAGTTATTCAGTGTGTCCCAAACGGGCTCACAGTAAACGGGTTAGTGACACTCACCTTTGGTTGCACTGCTACACTTGCTAAATAATTCAAGTATTGTTTGCTTAACGAAGACCTAAGAACACGTTTAGGTCTTAAGTATTAGTTTTGTGTCTAATATTTAACTTACGTCACTATGGCCCATAACATAGCACGTTGGAACTATGACACGACATACCGACACACGACACCGATGGTTGATCATAAACGAGGGTTCACATAACTCAGAAATCAAAGCATGTTTCATTATTGCATAATCATGTAAGTCATGGCATAACATTCAAATAAGTTGCACAAGTTTGGGTTTTGGTCTTGGCACAGTTTCGCTACACAGTTTCGCTATGTGCACTGGCAGCACTTTCGCTAGGGAATACCCGATGACACAGTTTCGCTAGCTAGTTTCGCTCGAAACTGATGACACAGTTTCGCTAGTATAGATTCGCTCGAAACTGGTTTGAACTTTCGTTCAGGAGTCTTTGGTTGTTTCGCTCGGTAGTTTCGTTCGAGCAGGTCTACTTAGTTTTCACGGCGACACTATAGTTTCGCTGTATAGTGTCGCTGGAAGGATATTCGAATAGTTTCGCTATATAGTTTCGCCCAGCGAACATCCAGTTTCGCTGGTCGCAGAAAACTCGTAAATCAGCCCAAAAATCATTCTAACAACTTCCATACTTCATATAATTCAATATCTAGCATGCATAAACAATTACCAACATTAAACAGTAAGATTTAACACCTTAAACATGGATTTTCATCATCAAATCACCAAGAACACATTTTAAGCATAAAATGACCTAACTAGCATAAATCTTCATTATGGCATGATTTTACACGTAAAGTTGCAGACTTTATGTTAGATCTAACATTTCTAAGCATCTTACTAGAAGATCAAACAATTCTATGAAGGTTTGGTCATGCTTTTTAAGAAAACACCTAGAAATGCAAGAAAAACGGTTTTGGAGACTCACGGTTCGATCTAGGATCCGAATGGATGAGTTCACCAACTGAGATGACGGCGGCTCGTGGTGGTTCTCGGCTGGCCAGAATTCAGGAGAGTGTGTGTGTGTTTTTGAGAAATGATGTAAGTAATGAGGATTAGGGTTTAGGGTTGGCTTTATATATCATATAGATCAGGTGCTAGTTTCGCTGGCAGTTTCGCTGGCCAAGCGAAACTGGCTCTGAATACACGTAAATCAAAAGTTTAGCTACCGAGCGAATCTATAGTTTCGCTCGGTAGTTTCGCTGGTAACCAAAAGGGGCCAATTTACATTCTAAGCAAGATAAGCATGATTCATGAATTTGTCATACTATTAATAAATGAACACATAATGACCATAAATAAATGAACACATAACACAAGTGGTCGGGTTCAGTGATCAACCAAAGGTCGTGGACGTATTCGGCCTAGTTAAGCATTAGTTACTAAGTCAACACTTATAACGTAACTAACGGAGATTGTCTAACGGAAGTTAACCTCGAAATTCTCGGATGTCACATCATCCCCTTGTAAATGGAATTTTCGTCCCGAAAATTATTCTTGCGTTGTAGCGTTCGCAGCCTCGGCTGTCGTTGTTGCTGGGGAAAGAAAGCAAAAGTTTTAGGGTCGCCACAGAAGCCCAACCCAATTTAATACATAAGCCTCTTCATTTCCTTGTCTTCCCTGGTTGCCATTTCCTTGTCTTCTCAGTTGAGGGCAATCTCTTTTCATGTGGCCTTGGGCACCACATTCATAGCAACCATTGCCATTTCTTCTTGGGACTTCATTGTTACGGTTCTGCCCATTGTTATTCCCATTTCCCCGGTTGTTACCATTGTTGTTGTTGTTCTGCCTCATTCGGTTTTGTTGCTCAGGAATGACTGCCCAACAGTCGTCTGCCACGTGGCTTTTCTTACCACACCTCCCACAAGTTAAACTTTTTCTACAGACTCCCGAGTGATGCTTGCCGCAAGTGTTGCAAGTGGGCAGGTTCTGACCATTTCCGCCCTGGCGGTTGTTGCTGCTATTGACACCAGATCGCTTACTTTGACCTTGGGAGTGATAAGATTTCCCAGAGCTGTTGGCCACACTCTGCTGATTCATTGACACCTCAGGAACCTCATTCTCGGCCTTTCTCTTGCCACTCAAGGCTGTCTTCTCAGAAGCTCTCGCAGGAAGAGTTCCCTTCTCAATTTCTTGGTCGGTCAACTTATGAGCTAGACGAATAGCTTGTTGCACAGTTGCTGGGTTACTAGCAGTCACCATTCCTTTAATTTGAGGCGCGAGGCCTTCCAGATAGCGCTCGATGCGTTTAAACTCAGCATCCACCATAGACGGACACAGTGCTGTGAACTCGTGGTATCGCGCTGTATACTGCTCGATTTCAGATCCAGCCATCTTTAGATTCAAGAATTCCCCTTCTAACTTCTTCACTTGATCCCGAGGACAATATTCCTCCATGATCAGTTCCTTGAATGCTCCCCATTCCATGTTATTTGCCGCATCATTCCCAATCATTTGAATCTCAGCATTCCACCAGGAGAGAGCTGCTCCTTCGAATGTACCAGTAGCAAACTTCACCTTGTTCTCTGCGGGGCAGTTACACATGGAGAAGACCTTCTCAGACTTCTCAATCCACCTGAGGAGCCCTACCGCTCCTTCCTCACCGGAAAACGTCATTGGTTTGCAGTCCATGAAGGACTTAAAAGTGCAGTGGTGGTGGTTTCCTGATGCATAAATAGTTTGGGTTTTAAAATTAAACAGGTCAAAATATAGTTGCTTTGTGCCTTAACCGGCATAATAGTTACCCTGTGCGGCATATGCAGCTTGGACGGCTGCCACCGCGGCTTGCACGTGTTCATTAATCATTGCTTGCAGCTGTGCAGGCGTCATGTTTATGCCGCCTCTTCCGTTTCCTCTTCCAGACATCTTGCTGAACAGTTAAAGTAGCCAATGTTCAGTCACAGTTATATTTTTATACATATCCCATAATATGTATATTAGCCAGTTCCCGTTATCCCACTATTAGTCCAGAAAAATTTTCGTGCAAAAATCGAGGCGTCGTCGGAGAACGTCGGAGGTCGTAAGTGCTATCGTCGAAGGTCGGCTTCCCATAAAGTCACCGTCGGCGTAGTCGTCGTAGTAGAAATCAGGACGTAGCGTGTAGCTATCGTTTCGTTGTCGCTTTCCCCAGAATAGTGCGCGTATGATCGTTCGCGTTTCGTATTCGTGTGTGACATTTTTCCTAAGGTTTTTCCGTTAGACTACTTAGACACGGTCTATATATATCTATATATATATATATATACATACGAAGCGTTTACTTACACAGCAGAGCGAGTATCCCAGGTTGGCACGTAAAAATTTTGTTTTGGGAATTTGTTTGTTCGTTTGTAACTAAGGTTTCAAGTTGCAGTTTCCAAATCGTTTTAGAAAATGATTCCAGTTCTCTGCAACCTATGGCTCTGATACCAATCTGTCACACCCCCAATTAACCACTAACGGAGTTTATACCGTTAAGGGGCGCGACTAGACCAGGACCACAACCATTAGTTACAAATACTAAACGAATCAGAGTAAAGTCCAAATGTTCATAAATAAAATAGTTTCAAAGGTTACGCAGCGGAATGTCAAACATAAATGTCTTAGCACTAACCGCGTGCTTTAATTACAAAATCATAAATTGTTCATATAAATTCCCAAATTAAGTTCAAGTAGAAAGTAAACATTTTCTTCACGTGCCCTGTCAACCTGCTCAACGGATACTCCTCAACGATCTGCAAAAGTTAAAACCACGCAAGTGTCAACCAAAAGGCTGGTGAGTTCACGGTGGGCTTGTCATGCATTGGCCCGGTCTCATAATCATTTCTTTTGTCAACATATACATACGTAATATTTGTTTATGAAAACGATGCTTTTAAACGTCAATTACCGATTATTTAATATGCGCTTAGTCTTGTAAGAATTAAAGAACTCAACCGATATCGCGGGTAGCTAATCCGTCAGTTTCATGCACTAAGGAAGATTGTACCAAGCTGACTAATTATTCTGCGGTGTTCCACCGTCATTAATTTTTATTTGCGGACTTTCGTCACTGCTCTTTTTGCCTCCCCCGTGTCCTCCTCCTGGGATCACGGTGTCAAATAGGCTGATATTGTTCCCCGTGCACCTCCAGTGCCCCGGAGCGGAGTTTGTCAAACTCCAGTAGATCTACCCAACATCCCCTCGCTTCCACGAATTAATGGCACAATTAATTATGAGGACTTTTTATTTAACCAAAAACATTCCTTAGAAATCATGTGATATCATTTGGTTTAAAGCCTTTAACCTATGCTAGCCATATTAAAACATTTCAATTAGGGTTTCTTTCGAAACCAAAAATCATTTATCAGTTTTATTTTTCGTAACGACGACTTGATTCCTCCCCCAAGTGTTCCCATAAACACTTGGTGAGAATCAGTCAATTTGTGTTTGTCCGGTGCTCGGCACTCGTAAGTTTTGTCAGCATTATTTCCAAGTTGTTCTTTCCGTCCCTATCGGGATCGTTTCCTTGCGGGTTAGTGACACTCACCTTTGGTTGCTCGGCTAGACTTGCTTAATTATCCTTGAATTGATTTCCTAATGAAGACCTATAATTCATTTAGGTCTTATATATTAGTCTTGTGTCTAATTCATTTCAAACAACGTTCACTATGGCCCATAACATAGCACGTTAAGCTAAGACACGACATATCGACACACGACACCGATGGTTGATCATAAACAAGGGTTCATATAGATCAGATATCAAACATGTTACATCATGGCATAATCATGCAAGTCATGGCATAATACTTAAGCAAATTTCACAAGTTTGGTTTTTAGGTCAGGTCTTAGTTTCGCTAGCACAGTTTCGCTAGGCAGTTTCGCTAGGTGCTCGGGCAGCACTTTCGCTAGGCAATGCCCGGTGACACAGTTTCGCTAGGCTAGTTTCGCCCGAAACTGCTGACGCAGTTTCGCTAGCCTAGTTTCGCAGGGAAACTGGTTTGAACTTTCGTTCAGGTATTTCGCTCGGTAGTTTCGCTCGAGCTGGTCTGGTCAGGTTACCCGGCGACACTATAGTTTCGCTGGGTAGTGTCGCTGGAAGGAGATATAGTTTCGCTACTTAGTTTCGCCCAGAGAACAGCAGTTTCGCTGGTCGCGAAAAACATACGGATTTGCCTAAAAATCAACCTAACAGCTTCTGATCTTACATGCAATTCATCATTTAGCATACATGGGCATTTACCAACATAAATCAAGCAACTTTAACACGTTTAACATGCATTTTGTCATCAAATCACCAAAAAGCACATTTTAACCTAAAATGACCTAATCTAGCATAAATCATCATTATGGTATGTTTTTACACGTAAAGTTTCTGACTTTATGGTAGATCTAGCATTCCTAAGCAACATATTAAGAGATCAAGTGATTTCATGTAGATTTAGGCATGCTTTTAAGAGAAAACACATAGAAGAAGCAAGAAACATAGTTTTGGGACTCACGGTTGATTCTAGAATCGATAGATGAGATGAGATGATGGTCTAGAGGCTGAGATCTTGGTCCTTGGGTGACTTTCTCGGCTGACCAGGTTCCAGGAGTGTGTGTGTGTGTTTGTGATGAAATGAAGCAAATGGAGAAACTAGGGTTTATTAAGTTTATTTATATCAGAGGCTAGTTTCGCTGGCAGTTTCGCTGGCCAGGCGAAACTAGCTCTGGTCACGTGTTGATCGAGTAGTTCAGCTAACTGCCGGGCGACACTATAGTTTCGCCCGGTAGTTTCGCTGGCGACCAAAAAGGCAAGTTTTCATTTTTATTCTTTAACACTAAATCATGCGTTTAAATCACATTGCACATAATAACATTAAGTAAATGAGCACATAGCACATATGGGCGGGTTCGGTGATCAACCAAAGGACGTGGACATATTCGGCCTAGTTATGCATTAGTTACCTAAGTCAATACTTATAACGTAACTAACGGATTTGTCTAACGGAAGTTAACCTTGAAATTCTCGGGTGTCACATATTACATGTGCCAAAGCCCTTTCTCCCTCTAGTCCAAACCGTATTTTACAAGAACAAACACATAATTAACTAACACCCAATCATTAAACATGGATAACCGAAGCCCAACCCAATTTAATACACAAGCCTCATCATTTTTCTATTATAGTCGAAACACGATATCAATGATAAATCATTAGTGCGGAATCCAAGTGCATGATTGAATCAAGTAAGAGAAGCTATAATAAACGATGAATCAACAAAGTTAATAAATGAGAAGCAATAATAAACGATGAATCAACAAACTTAATAAACACTTTCGATTAGATGATTAAATGGTTGATTACTATTACAACTCGATTTCTGTCTAGCACACAGGTTATGGTTTGGCCACCGAAATCATACTCTGTTCTCTCTCAAGTCATGAATTCCCTCTCTCTCTCTCTCTCTCTCTCTTTTGTGTCTATTTCGGCAAACCTTAGTAGGATGTGAGTTTTTTTTAAATACAAACTCACAGATTTATTACATGGGCCAAAGCCCTTTCTCCCTCTAGTCCAAACCGTATTTTACAAGAACAAACACATAATTAACTAACACCCAATCATTAAACATGGATAACCGAACCCCAACCCAATTTAATACACAAGCCTTATCATTTTTCTATTATAGTCGAAACACGTTATCAATGATTAATCATGAGTGCGGAATCCAAGTGCATGATTGAATCAAGTATGAGAATCAATAATAAACGATGAATCAACAAAGTTAATAAATGAGTAGCAATAATAAACAATGAATCAACAAACTTATAAACACTTACGATAAGATGATTAAATCATTGATTACTATTACAACTCGATTCCTGTCTAGCACACAGATTTCGGTTAGGCCACCGAAATCATACTCTGGTCTCTCTCAAGTCATGAATTCCCTCTCTCTCTCTCTCTCTCTCTTTTGTGTCTATTTCGGCAAACCTTAATAGGATGTGAGTTTTTTTAAAATACAAACTCAAAGATTTATTACATGGGCCAAAGCCCCTTCTTCCTCTAGTCAAAACCGTATTTTACAAGAACAAACACATAATTAACTAACACCCAATAATTAAACATGGATAACCGAAGCCCAAATCAATTTAATACACGAGCCTCATCATTTTTCTATTATAGTTGAAACACGATATCAATGATCAATCATGAGTGCGGAATCCAAGTGCATGATTGTATCAAGTATGAGAAGCAATAATAAATGATGAATCAACAAAGTTAATAAATGAGAAGCAATAATAAACGATGAATCAACAAACTTAATCAACACTTACGATTAGATGATTAAATCATTGATTTTATTACAACTCGATTTCTATCTAGCACATAAGTTTTGGTTAGGCCACCAAAATCATACTCTGGTCTCTCTCAAGTCACGAATTCCCTCCCTCTCTCTTGTGTCTTCTTCGGCGAACCTTAGCTAATAGGATGTGAGTTTGTTTAAATACAAACTCACACATTTCTTTTATGGGCCAAAGCCCTTTCTTACTCTAGTCCAAACCGTATTATACAAGAACCAACACATTATTTACTACCACCCAATCATTAAACATGGATAATCGAATCCCAACCCAATTTAATACACATGCCTCATCATTTTTCTATTATAGTCGAAACACGATATCAATGATTAATCATGAGTGCGGAATCCAAGTGCATGATTGAATCAAGTATGAGAATCAATAATAAACGATGAATCAACAAAGTTAATAAAAGAGAAGCAATAATAAACGATGAATCCACAAACTTAATAAACCCTTACGATTAGATGACTAAATCATTGATTGCTATTACAACTCGAGTTCTGTCTAGCACACAGGTTTCGGTTAGGCCACCGAAATCATTCGAGGGTCTCTCTCGAGTCACGAATTCCCTCCTTCTATTTTGTGTCTACTTCGGCGAACTTAAGATGTGAGTTTGTTTAAATACAAACTCACACATTTATTACATGGGCCAAAGCCCTTTCTCCCTCTAGTCCAAACCGTATTTTACAAGAACAAACACATAATTAACTAACACCAAATCAGTAAACATGGATAACCGAAGCCCAACCCAATTTAATACACATGCCTCTTCATTTTTCTATTATAGTCGAAACACGATATCAATGATCAATCATCAGTGCGGAATCCAATTGCATGATTGAATTAAGTATGAGAAGCAATAATAAACGATGAATCAACAAAGTTAATAAATAAGAAGCAATAATAAACGATGAATCAACAAAGTTAATAAACACTTACGATTAGATGACTAAATTATTGATTACTATTACAACTCGATTTTTGTCTTGCACACAGGTTTCGGTTAGGCCACCGAAATCATTCTCTGGTCTCTCTCAAGTCACGAATTCCCTCCCTCTCTCTTGTGTCTACTTCGGCGAACCTTAGCTAGTAGGATGTTAGTTTCTTTAAATACAAACTCACACATTTATTACATGGGCCAAAGCCCTTTCTCCCTCTAGTCCAAACCGTATTTTACAAGAACAAACACATAATTAACTAACACCAAATCAGTAAACATGGATAACCGAAGCCCAACCCAATTTAATACACAAGCCTTATAATTTTTATATTATAGTCGAAACGCGATATCAATGATCAATCATGAGTGCGGAATCCAAATGATTGATTGAATCAAGTATGAGAAGTAATAATAAACGATGAATCAACAAAGTTAATAAATGAGAAGCAATAATAAACGATGAATCAACAAACTTAGTAAACACTTATGATTAGTTGATTAAATCGTTGATTACTATTACAACTCGATTTCTCTCTAGCACACAGGTTTCGGTTCGGCCACCGAAATTATACTCTGGTCTCTCTCAAGTCATGAATTCCCTCTCTCTCTCTCTCTCTCTCTCTTTCTCTCTCTCTCTCTCTCTCTCCCTCTTTTGTGTCTATTTCGGCAAACCTTAGCTAGTAGGATGTGAGTTTGTTTAAATAGAAACTCACACATTTATTACATGGGCCAAAGCCCTTTCTCCCTCTAGTCCAAACCGTATTTTACAAGAACAAACACATACTTAAGTACCACCCAATCATTAAACATGGATAACCGACGCCCAACCCAATTTAATACACAAGCCTTATCATTTTTCTATTATAGTCGAAACCCGATATCAATGATCAATCATGAGTGCGGAATCCAAATGATTGATTGAATCAAGTATGAGAAGCAATAATAAACGATGAATCAACAAACTTAATAAATGAGAAGCAATAATAAACGATGAATCAACAAACTTAATAAACACTTACGATTAGATGATTAAATCGTTGATTAGTATTACAACTTGATTTCTGTCTAGCACACAGGTTTTGGTTAGGCCACCGAAATCATTCTTTGGTCTCTCTCAAGTCACGAATTCCCTCCCTCTCTCTTGTGTCTACTTCGGCGAACCTTAGCTAGTAGGATGTTAGTTTCTTTAAATACAAACTCACACATTTATTACATGGGCCAAAGCCCTTTTTCCCTCTAGTCCAAACCGTATTTTACAAGAACAAACACATAATTAACAAACACCAAATTAGTAAACATGGATAACTGAAGCCCAACCCAATTTAATACACAAGCCTCTTCATTTTTCTATTATAGTCGATACACGATATCAAAGATCAATCATCAGTGCGGAATCCAAGTGCATGATTGAATCAAGTATGAGAAGCAATAATAAACGATGAATCAACAAAGTTAATAAATAAGAAGCAATAGTAAACGATGAATTAACAAAGTTAATAAACACTTACGATTAGATGACTAAATCATTGATTACTATTACAACTCGATTTTTTGTGACAACCCGAATTTTTTAGGTTATCCCTTGTTAATACGAACTTGCGTTATTACGAACATCGGTACGAAAATTAATGAATGCATTGCATTACACCCATAATTAGGGTTGTTATGTGTCGTTCACTACACGAGCGTTGCACTTGAGCTTAGACGTCGGTAAATTAAACTAATAAACATAATTAATATGCACGATCCATGATTTCATGTGGACTTGGTGTTTTATGATTTCATGTGGGACTATATTTATATTTTATGATATTATGTGAGTTATATATTTATGATTTTGAGAATTTATTTTATGATATATATTTGGACTTACCCTGATTCGTTTAGTATTTGTAACTAATGGTTGTGGTCCTGGTTTGCTCGCACCCCTTAACGGTATGAACTCCGTTAGTGGTTAATTGGGGGTGTGACAATTAACGTGCATTAAAACGGTTCTTTTATTAAGAGAATGATTATGATTTTTGGATAAGTATTTTTGACGATTTTTGAGGAACAACCATTAAAGAAATTGAACATTGTTTGTGTCAACTGTGACATTTTAGTATCATGTGATCTGATGCACACACAGAAGTAAACGATGTAAAATTATTAAACAAATATTATTTAGAACGTGTCGTAATTTACGTCAAACACACACTTATGGTTATGTGCTCATTAGGTGATTGTTAAGGTTTCATCGGATTACGAGGACTATCTTGCTGTGCACCCTAAGGTGAGTTTCACGGCCCCTTTATTTTACATACTTTCATGTTGGGGGAGAAGACATGCAAACACAAACAGTATGAGGTTTTGTATTTCTTTCATATCACCTGATTACTATAGCGCACGTACAAACATACCATGAAAAGTCCTTACACGTTCGTATCGTTAGTATATGGGGATAGCGAGGAATTATTGAGTAGTACTACTGGGTCTGACAAACCCCGCCCGGGTTAGTCGCTCTAACTTGACTGGAGGTCAAACGGGTGTAATGATTGTCCTAAACAGTTTGCCATTGCTTGGTAAGCCCACAAACATACAAACAGTCAGCTTCGATGACGAAACGTATAGTATCTGGTATATAGTCTAGCTAGCTATAGATATGATTGCGTTTACACTACTTTTCAAACGTACAAACAGTTTTATGTTTTCAAATATACAAACATATTCATCGCTGCGAACAAACATTCAAACATGCACTTACATATCAAACCTGTGAACTCACCAACCATTGTGTTGACACGATTTAGCATGTTTTCTCAGGTATCTAGTTACGGAGCACGATTAGGATGCATGCATCTCATCCGGGTCTGAAATTCAGTTTAAAATAGTTTGGGTTATTTGTTCTTATGGAAAGTTTTGGGCGCGTGTTTTGCGCATCATTGTTATTACTTTTACTTACGCTTCCGCATTCCTTTAAAACTGTTTTTGCATGGTTTGGTATGACTAATGACTCGGATCCTGGTTTGTCACACGCCTCGCGGTATAAAACCCGCATGTGGAAATTTGAGGGTGTGACAGATTGGTATCAGAGCCATCGGTTATAGTGAACTAGGTCTTGCATGTAGGCCAACTATAGCCTTAGAGTTACATTTGTCATACACATACGTACGCACATGTTTTTGTTTGTCTAGCATTTTATTACATATACATATATATATATAGGGAGAGGATCATTTGAGAACCAATTTGATTTGAGAACTAAAAAGAACTAATTTGATCCACAAGTTTATTTACATGTATCCCCCCTCCCATGAATTGTAGTGGTCCCCCCTGAAATTTGTGGTTGAAACTTAGTTATCAAAAGTTCTCAAAACAAAAAATTCTCATTTGAACCTAACCCTATATATATATATATATATATATATATATATATATATATATGTATATATACATACACACACATTACGAACATGTTGACATCCCCTACATCATCCTGAGCGGGTAAGAGACCTGCTAGTCCACTAACGTTTGAATTGAGGGTACGGCGAATAAGACAGACTAACAACACGGACGCTTAGCATGAGCAAACTCACGTAACAGGTTCAAGTAGCTTCTGCGGGGTGAACCGTGAACTGTGGGACGTGCGTAATACAACAGAGAAAGATCACAAGCTTACTGGAGATCGAGAAGAATCTTTGAGACCTTATGAGGCGACTTAGACACAACGTCAAAGCAGTGACCTAAACTACAATGATTTTGCAGCGAGCTGAAGATCGATTGTTCATATACAACACTAGAAATGGGAACGCTGAGGCCCGAGCGATCGCAACGAGATAGCAACAGGGAAAAGGGCAAGATAGCCGAGGCACGGGTCGTGGTTGTTGTATGTACGATAACCGAAACACTTCACGCCAAGGAGGGTAAAGAGGAGCCGGGAAAGAGGTCATGGTGACACTAACACTAACATGACTACAACCTAACGGAAAACACTGAATGATCAACACTAAGCGACAGCATTAGCAGCCCATGCCCAATGGCAGAGGCAAGGAGAGTGTTTAGGTCATTCAGTTATATTAAGGAGACAT
>JBCNJP010000008.1:38188729-38205260 GCA_039602395.1 Deinandra increscens subsp. villosa | reverse complement strand
AGTAAAGTCCAATCATTCATAATAAAACAGTGTAAAAGTTCGCAGCGGAAATAAAACATGAGTATCTTAGCACTAACCACGTGCTTCAATTACAAAACATAAATTGTTATTCAGTTCCCAAATTTAAGTTCAGATAAAATAAGTAGCTTCGGTGCCATGCCAACCTCCAGTGGATACTCCTCAGCGATCTGCAAAAGTGAAAACCACACAAGTGTCAACCTAACGGTTGGTGAGTTCACAGTGAGCATGTCATGCAGTGGCCCGGTCTCATAAGCGTATATATCAACATATACATAAGTAATAGTTTTGCAAAACAAAGTCAAGTGCTGGATTATCGAATATGCACTAGTTAAGTAAAAGTTAAAGCGGTCAACCGATATCGCGGGTAGCTAATCCGGTTTCCATGCACTAAGGAAGTTCGTACCAAAGCTGACGTAACAGAGCTCGGCATTTGCCGATGGTTTGTGCCTCCAGTTGTGTTCCTCGTGGGACCCACAACTAAAATAGGCTGATATTGCACTCCGTTCGGCCTCCAACCGGTTGGCTACACATTTGTGTACCGCGGAGCAGGGTTGTCAACCCTCAGTAGATCTACCCAACATCCCCTCGCTTCACAAATTAATGGTACTAAATTGTTGAGGACTTTTAAGTTTCAAGGCATCCTTAGAAATCATGTGATATCATTTGGTTTAGACTTTAACCTACACTAGTCATATTAAAATCGTTTATCCTGGATTTCCTTTGAAATCCTAAAAGAGTTTTAGTGTCAAAATGGTTGTTCCGGATTTCGTTTGAAATCCAAATTGAGTTTAAGTATTAAATAGTTGGTTGCGGATTTCATTTGAAACCCCAAGGATGGACAGTTGCAAGTGCTTCCCATAAAGCACTCCAACTTCCATAACAGATATCCCATTTGGCGATACCTCGAAATGTCAGCGTTATTTTCCGTTTAGTAAATTCGTTGTGACCCAAACGGGCTCACAATTAAAGGGTTTGTGAAACTCACCTTAGGTTGCTCAGCTTACACTTCAATTAATCCAATTATGATTGCTAACGAAGACCTAATAATCACATTAAGGTCTTAGGTGTTAGGTTGTGTCTAAACTTTAACTACGTCACTATGGCCCATAACATAGCACGTTGGAACTACGACTCGACATACCGACACACGATACCGATGGTTGATCATAAACAAGGGTTCACATAACTCATAAATCAAAGCAGGTTTTATCATATCATAATCATGCAAGTCATGGCATAACATTTAAATAAGTTGCGCAAGTTTAGGTTTTGGTCTGGTCACAGTTTCGCCAGCATTTTCGCTACAGTTTCGCTATGCAGTTTCGCTGCACAGTTTCGCTGTGTGCACGGGCAGCACTTTCGCTAGGCAGTACCCGATGACACAGTTTCGCTAGCTAGTTTCGCTCGAAACTGTTGACACAGTTTCGCTAGCATAGCTTCGCTCGAAACTGGTTTGAACTTTCGTTCAGGGACAAGGTCTATGGTTGTTTCGCTCGGTAGTTTCGGTCACAGGCGACACTATAGTTTCGCTTAATAGTGTCGCTGGATGAAGATATACATAGTTTCACTGAATAGTTTCGCCTATTAAATGCACAGTTTCGCTAGTCGCTAAAAAACCCGTAAATTTGACTAAAAATCTTTCTAACAGCTTCCATACTTCATGTAATTCATTATCTAGCATACATAAACATTTACCAACATCACAGAAGCGTTTTTAACACCTTAAACATGGTTTTTCATCATCAAATCATCAAGAACACTTTTTACACAAAATGACCTAATCTAGCATAAATCTTCATTATGGATCAGTTTCACACGTAAAGTTGTAGTCTTTATGATAGATCTAGCATTCCTAAGCATTATAACAGAAGATCAAGTGATTCTATGAAGATCTAGGCATGCTTTATAGTAAAACACATAGAAAATGCATAAAACTTGGTTCATGGGACTCACGGTTTGATCAAGCTTGATAGATGATCTTCACCAACAGAGATGATAGCAGCTAATGGTGATTCTCAGCTGGTCCAGATTTCGTGAGAGAGAGAGAGTGAGATGGAGAGTGTGTGTGTGTTGTATGGTGATGTAAGGAGGAAATGAAGAATTAGGGTTTTTAAGTGGGTTTAAATACTAAGGGCTTATCATGGGCTTCCATTGGGATTTGGGCCCCAATGATTAACAATCATTAGCCCATGAAGTCTAATTACTAGTCCATTATTGATCATGTAAGCATACATTCTAATTACCCGGTTAAACATATAAATACATAATTAAGCAATTTGTCACATAATTTAACAAGTACACAAATAGTCATGCTTTTTAATAATAATCATGTATTTAAATCATATTGCACATAACAACAATAATTAAGTAAACACATAACACGTATGGACGGGTTCGGTGATCAACCAAAGGTCGTGGACGTATTCGGCCTAGTTAAGCATTAGTTACTAAGTTAACACTTATAACGTAACTAACGGAGATTGTCTAACGGAAGTTAACCTTGGAATTCTCGGATGTCACAATTTGGATTCCACACTCATGATTAATCAATGATATCGTGTTTCGACTACATTAGAAAAATGAAGAGGCTTGTGTATTAAATTCGTTTGGTCTTCGATTATCCATGTTTAGTGATTGGGTGTCAGTTAATTATGTGTTTGTTATTATAAAATACGATTTGGACTTGAGGGAAAGGGCTTTGGCCCATATAATAGTAATCAACGATTTGATCATCTAATCGTAAGTGTTTATTAACTTTGTTGATTCATAGTTTTTTATTGCTTCTCATACTTTTAATCATTTGAATTCCGCAATCATGATTGATCAATGATATCGTGTTTCGACTACATTAGAAAAATGTTGAGTCTTGTGTACTAAATTCGGTTGGGCTTCGGTTATCCATGTTTAGTGATTAGGTGTTAGTTAATTATGTGTTTGTTATTGTAAAATACGATTTGGACTAGAGGGAAAGGGCTTTGGCACATGTAATAGTAATCAACGATTTGATCATATAATCGTAAGTGTTTATTAACTTTGTTGATTCATAGTTTTTTATTGCTTCTCATACTTTTAATCATTTGAATTCTGCAATCATGATTGATCAATGATATCGTGTTTCGACTACATTAGAAAAATGTTGAGTCTTGTGTACTAAATTCGGCTGGGCTTCGGTTATCCATGTTTAGTGATTAGGTGTTAGTTAATTATGTGTTTGTTATTGTAAAATACGATTTGGACTAGAGGGAAAGGGCTTTGGCACATGTAATAGTAATCAACGATTTGATCATCTAATCGTAAGTCTTTATTAACTTTGTTGATTCATCGTTTATTATTGCTTCTCATACTTGATTCAATCAATCCTTTGGATTCCACACTTGTGACATCCGAGAATTTCAAGGTTTACTTCCGTTAGACAATTCCGTTAGTTACGTTATAAGTGTTAACTTAGTAACTAATGCTTAACTAGGCCGAATACGTCCACGTCCTTTGGTTGATCACCGACCCGCCCATATGTGTTATGTGTTTAACTATTTATGGTCATTATGTGCAATGTGATTTAAATGCATGATTTAGTATTGTGTATAGCATGACAAATTGTAATTCCTTGATTATGTGAAAATTGCCTATGTTTTGCTGCCAGCGAAACTACCGGGCGAAACTGTAGTGTCGCCCGGTAGCCAGCCAAGTTAATCAGTTAAAACGTGACCAGAGCTAGTTTCGCCTGGCCAGCGAAACTGCCAGCGAAACTAGCCCCTGATATAAATAATCTTAATAAACCCTAGTTCTCCCATTTGCCTCATCTCATACAAAACACACACACACTCCATCTTTCTCCTGGAAATCTGGTCAGCCGAGATTCAAATCCGAGCCATCGAGATCTCAGCCCCGAACCATCATCCATCAAGCTTGGAGATCGAACCGTGAGTCCCAAAACCACCATTTTCTATGCTTTTCTATGTGTTTCTTCATAAAGCATGCCTAGATCTCTGTATCATTGTTAGATCTTCTGATATGTGGCTTAGGATTGCTAGATCTATTATAAAGTCAGTAACTTTACGTGTGAAAACCATCCATGATGAAGATTTGTGCGATTTTAGCCATTTTAGGGTTTTACATGCATTTTGGTGATTTGATGATAAAAACCCATGATTAAGGTGTTAAAGCTCACTGATTTATGTTGGTAAATGCCTATGTATGCTAAACAATGAATTGCATGAAGTATTAAAGCTGTTAGTTTGATTTTTAGGCTGATCCGTATGTTTTTCGCGACCAGCGAAACTGTCATGTTCTCTGGGCGAAACTGTCCAGCGAAACTATGTATATCTTCAACCAGCGACACTATGCAGCGAAACTGCAGTGTCGCCGGGTAAACCAACCAGACCAGCTCGAGCGAATCTACCGAGCGAAATTCCCTGAACGAAAGTTCAAACCAGTTTCGGGCGAAACTAGGCTAGCGAAACTGTGTCAACAGTTTCGAGCGAAACTAGCCTAGCGAAACTGTGTCATCGGGTATTGCCTAGCGAAAGTGCTGCCCGTGCACACAGCGAAACTGACTAGCGAAACTGCTAGCGAAACTGAGACCAGAATCCAAAGTTGTACAATTTGCTTGAATGTTATAACTTACATAATTATGCCACGATGATACATGCTTTGATTTCTGATATATACGAACCCTTGTTTATGATCAACCATCGGTGTCGTGTGTCTGTATGTCGAGTCATAGTTCCAACGTGCTATGTTATGGGCCATAGTGACGTTAAGTCAAGATTAGACACAAAACTAATACTTAAGACCTAAAACGTGTTCATAGGTCTTCATTAAGCAAACTTGGATATTATAGCAAGTGTAGCAGTGCAACCCAAGGTGAGTGTCACTAACCCGATTACCGTGAACCCGTTTGGGTCACACCGAATACCTAAAAGTAAAACAATGCTGACAACTCGAGAGTGCTAGGCACCTCCCTAATAAACTTGAAAACTTGGAGTGCTCGGCACCCACTTGATGAACTTGAAGTGCTTTATGGGAAGCACTTGCGAATTACCAAAACAACGATTTCTAAAACGAAACTGAAAACACTTTTGAGATTCATGAGAATCCAGTAAACCGTTTTTAATATGGCTAGTGTAGGTTAAAGTCTAAACCACATGATATCACATGATTTCTAAGGATGCCTTGAAAACTTTAAAGTCCTCAACTAATTGTACCATTAATTGTAAAGCGAGGGGATGTTGGGTAGATCTACTGGAGTTTGACAAACTCCGCCCCGTGGCACGGGGAGTGCACGGAGGTACAATATCAGCCTATCTGACCGTGATCCCGAGAGGACACGGGCGAGGCAAAACCGCGATGACGTAGGTCCGCAGAACTGATGGCACGGCCACTACAATAATTTATGGTCAGCTTTGGTACAAACTTCCTTAGTGCATGGAACAACGGATTAGCTACCCGCGATATCGGTTGAGCACTTTAACTTTACAAAACTAGTTCATACCCGATGACGTAGGTCACGGACAATTCCTTTATAAACTAAGACATAACATTTAGCATTGCTTTTCACAAACAAATACTATGTAAGTATACCTTGATACAAATTATGATTATGAGACCGGGCCAACGCATGACAAGCCCACTGTGAACTCACCAACCGTTAGGTTGACACTTGCGTGGTTTAAACTTTTGCAGATCGCTGAGGAGTATTCCGGAGCAGGTTGGCATGGCACGTGAAGACAATTTTATTTCTGTTAAACTTAATTGGGAACTTTAAACAAAGAATTTGTAAAGCACGTGGTTAGTGCTAAGACAATACTTATTCCGCTGCGTTGTATTTGAGACTTTACTTTATAATTGGTTTTGAACTAACTTTGATTCATTTAGTATTTGTAACTAATGGTTGTGAATCCTGGTCTAGCCGCACCCCTTAACGGTATAAACTCCGTTGGTGGTTATTTGGGGGTGTGACAGATTGGTATCAGAGCCATAAGTTGCAGAGAACTGGAATCATTTTGAAAAACGATTTGGAAACTGCAACTTGAAAAACCTTAGTTACAAACGAATAAACAAATTCCCAAAACCGAAAATAATTACGTGCCAACCTGGGATACTCGCTCTGCTGTGTAAGTAAAAGCTTAGTACGTATGTATATATATATATAAATATATATATAGACCGTGTCTAGGACGTCTAACGGAGAACCTTAGGGAAAATTTTCACACACGAATACGAAACGCGAACGCTGATGCGCGCACTATGCCGGGGAAAGCGACAACGAAACGATGCTACACGCTACGTCCTGATTTCTACTACGATAACTACGCCGACAGTGACTTTTATGGGGAAGCCGACCTTCGACGATAGCGACTTACGACGTTCTCCGACGACGCCTCGATTTTGCACCAAATTTTCTGGACTAATAGAGGGATAACGGGAAAATGGCTAATATACATATTATGGGATATGTATAAAGTATAACTGTGACTGAACACTGGCTACTTTAACTGTTCAGCAAGATGTATGGAAGAGGACACGGAAGGAACAACATCAACATGACGCCTGCTCAATTGCAAGCCATGATCAACGAACATGTGCAAGCCGCGGTGGCAGCCGTCCAAGCTGCATATGCCGCTCAGGGTAACTATTATGCCGGTTAAGGCACAAAGCGAACTATATTTGACCTGTTTAAATTTGAAACCCGAACTATTATTGTATCAGGAAACCACCACTGCACGTTTAAGTCCTTCATGGACTGCAAGCCACTAACATTTTCTGGCGAAGAAGGAGCGGTAGGACTCCTCAGGTGGATCGAGAAGTCCGAGAAAGTTTTCTCCATGTGTAACTGCCCGGCTGAAAGCAAGGTGAAGTTTGCTACTGGTACCTTTGAGGGAGCTGCTCTCTCCTGGTGGAATGCCGAAATCCAGATGATTGGGATTGATGCGGCTAACAATATGCAATGGGAAGCATTTAAGGAACTGATCATGGATGAGTACTGTCCCCGTGACCAAGTGAAGAAGCTAGAGGGTGAGTTTTTGAATCTGAAGATGGTTGGGTCTGAAGTTGAGCAGTATACTGCGCGTTACCATGAGTACGCGGTCTTGTGCCCCACAATGGTAGATGCTGAGTTCAAACGCATTGAGCGTTATCTGGAAGGCCTCGCGCCTCAAATCAAGAGTTTGGTGACTGCCAGCAACCCCGCCACCGTGCAACAAGCCATTCGTTTGGCTCACAAGCTTACTGATCAGGAGGTCGAGAAGGGTACTCTACCTGCGAAAGCCACTGAGAAGACTGCCCTTAGTGGCAAGAGAAAAGCTGATGATGAAGCTCCTGAGAACTCCATGAACAATCAGAGTGTGGGAAACAGCATGGGGAGATCCTATAACTCCCAAGGTCAAAGCAAGAGGTCTGGAAACAACAGTGGAAACTACCGCCAGGGTGGCAATGGGCAAAGCAACTACAGGGGTAACCTGCCTTTGTGTAACAAGTGTGGAAAGCATCATGCTGGTGTTTGTAGAAAGAATTTGAACTGTGAGAGGTGTGGAAAGAAAGGCCACGAAGCAAAAGACTGTTGGGCAACTCTACCTGAGCAACAAAACCGCCAAAGGCAAAACAACAACAACAACAATCATGGCAACAACTATGGGAACAACCGCAACGGGCAAGGAAACAATCAGAACAACAATGGTGGAGCCCGTGGCTGTTTTGAATGTGGTGCCCAAGGCCACATTAAGAGAGACTGCCCGCAGCTGCGAAGACAGGGTAATGGAAATCAAGGAAACAACGGTGGGAATGGTAATGGCGGAGGTAATGGTAATGGGAATGGCAACGGAAATGGTAATAACGGCAATGGTGGAAATGGTAGAGGTCGAGCTTTTGTCATGGGTCAAGGTGAAGCTCGCAATGATGCCAACGTGATTAACGGTAAATTTATCCTTAATGGCTTCTTTGCTACTGTACTGTTTGATTCTGGTGCTGAGAAAAGTTTTATTTCCACTAAATTTGCTAAGTTGATTAATGCTAAACCGATTGCCCTAGACGCTAAGTATGTGGTAGAGTTAGCAAATGGTAAACTTCATGATACAACTCAGATAGTTAAGGACTGTAAGTTAGAACTAGCCGGCCATACGTTAGGAATCGATCTTATGCCTTTCCCGATTGGTAGTTTTGATGTTATAGTAGGGATGGATTGGTTATCTGAGAATCGAGCTGAAATTTTATGTCAAGAAAAAGTGGTTCGTATTCCACTCAAGGACGGTGAAGTGCTAACAGTTCAAGGTGAAAAAGGCGGAAAAGTAACCGGTATTATTTCGTTTCTCAAAGCTCAAAAGTGCCTTCGTAAAGGTCACTTCGCGATTCTTGCAAACGTCACCGATTCGACACTTCCCAAGCGCAGAATCGACGACTACCCGATAGTCCGCGACTTCCAAGATGTATTTCCTGAAGATCTGCCTGGTTTGCCTCCATTTCGACAAGTAGAGTTTGGAATCGACTTAGTTCCTGGAGCGTCTCCAATCGCACACGCACCTTACCGTTTGGCGGTAAGTGAACTCAACGAACTCTCCTCACAACTCCAAGAGCTACTCGACAAAGGGTTTATCCGTCCAAGTTCGTCTCCATGGGGAGCACCAATATTATTTGTTAAGAAGAAGGATGGAACGTTCCGAATGTGTATTGACTACCGAGAGCTTAACAAGGTTACTATCAAGAATCGGTATCCACTTCCTCGAATCGACGATCTCTTCGACCAACTACAAGGTTCGAGCTACTTCTCAAAGATTGATCTACGGTCTGGATATCACCAACTCCGTGTTCGTGATGTGGATGTACCCAAGACTGCTTTTAGGACCCGATATGGTCATTACGAATTTCTAGTTATGCCATTTGGGCTAACTAATGCGCCTGCTGTGTTTATGGATCTGATGAATCGAGTGTGCAAGCCGTACCTCGATAAGTTTGTGATAGTTTTCATCGATGATATTTTGATCTACTCCAAGACAAAGGAGGAACACGAGGAGCATCTACGACTTATCTTGGAATTGCTCCGCAAGGAATAGCTTTACGCCAAGTTTTCAAAATGCGATTTTTGGATTCGCGAAGTCCAGTTTCTTGGACACATTGTCGATCAGAATGGGATTCATGTCGACCCAGCTAAAGTGGAAGCTATCAAGAATTGGCCTACCCCAAGAGCGCCGACCGAAATCCGACAATTTTTGGGACTTGCCGGATATTACCGAAGGTTCATTAAGGGTTTCTCGCAATTGGCCCAACCCTTAACCGCTCTAACGCACAAAGGAGTGCAATATAGATGGGGTGAAAAAGAAGAACGCGCGTTTCAAACTCTTAAAGATATGTTATGTTCAGCTCCAATCCTCGCGTTGCCCGACGGAATTGACGACTTTGTAGTCTACTGTGATGCATCTATTCAAGGACTCGGTTGCGTGTTGATGCAACGGGATAAAGTAATTGCCTATGGGTCCAGGCAATTGAAGGATACTGAGAAGAATTATACAACGCATGATTTGGAATTGGGAGCCGTTATTCATGCACTCAAGATTTGGAGACATTACCTCTACGGGACTAAGTGCACCATATTTACCGATCACAAGAGCTTACAACACATCTTTAATCAAAAGGATCTCAACATGCGACAACGAAGGTGGGTCGAGCTATTGAATGATTATGACTTAGCAATCAAATATCACCCGGGAAAAGCCAATGTTGTGGCTGATGCCTTAAGTCGGAAAGAGTACGAAAAGCCTCGACGGGTACGAGCGCTGCAACTTACCATCCACACGGGATTGCCGGATCGGATCCGCGATGCCCAACAAGAAGCTCTGAAGGAAGAAAACTTCGCAGCTGAAGCACTGCGAGGGGTAGATGGTAACTCTGAAATTAAGTCCGACGGACTCAGGTATTATAATGATAGAATTTGGGTTCCTTTACTTGGAAATCTTCGTGAGCTCGTGATGGACGAGGCTCACAAGTCAAGATATTCGGTGCACCCTGGATCGGATAAGATGTACCAGGATTTAAAGGGCTTGTATTGGTGGCCGAATATGAAAGCCGACATCGCGCGATATGTGGCTAAGTGTTTAACGTGCTCAAGCGTGAAGATTGAGTACCAAAAGCCTTCAGGGCTATTGCAACAACCAAAGATCCCAGAATGGAAATGGGAGGATATCTCCATGGATTTTGTAACGGGATTACCTCATCGATCGAATCGACCGGATGCGATTTGGGTTATCATTGATCGGTTAACCAAATCTGCACACTTTATTCCAATGAAAGAAACTGATAATATGGATAAGTTAACTAAGCTGTACATCGACCGGATTGTGGCACGTCATGGAGTACCTAAGACTATTATCTCAGATCGAGATCCTCGATTTACTTCTCGACTATGGCAATCTATGCAAGAAGCACTGGGAACCAGACTGGATATGAGTACAGCTTATCACCCGCAGACCGATGGTCAGACGGAACGAACTATTCAGACTTTAGAAGACATGCTCAGAGCTTGCGTTCTCGACTTTGGTAAAGACTGGGAGACTCATCTTCCGTTGGTGGAGTTCTCCTACAACAACAGTTATCATTCAAGTATCGGTGCTGCACCTTTTGAAGCTCTTTATGGCAGAAAATGCAGATCGCCCGTATGTTGGGCTGAAACGGGTGAGAAGGGACTCACCGGACCGGAAATCATTCATGATACGACTGAACGGATCATTCAAATCAGAAAGCGGATAGCCGCAGCACGTGACAGACAAAAGAGCTATGCCGACAAACGCCGTAAACCTTTGAAGTTCGAGGTAGGCGACAAAGTACTGTTGAAGGTATCCCCCTGGAAAGGTGTGATACGCTTCGGAAAGCGTGGAAAGTTGAATCCTCGCTATATCGGTCCATTTGAAATCATCGGGGAAGTAGGCCCGGTGGCCTATCGATTACAACTCCCTGCAGAACTCGATGGAGTTCACAACGTGTTTCACGTTTCGAACCTAAAGAAATGTCTGGCTGAAGACATCGAAATAATTCCTTTGGAGGAACTGGAAATTGATGAACATTTGAGATTTATTGAGCAACCAGTAGAAATCATGGGACACGAGGAGAAAGCCCTCAAACGTAGCAAGATTCCGATCGTCAAGGTTCGATGGAACTCAAAGCGTGGACCTGAATATACTTGGGAACGAGAGGATCAGATGAAGAAAAAGTATCCTCACCTGTTCGAGCAAACGTCCACGGAAACGCAAGGTATAATTTAAATTTTGGGGACCAAAATCCCTGTAACAGGAGGAGGATGTGACGACCCTAAAACTTTTGCTTTCTTTCCAGCAACGACAGCTGATGCTGCGAACGCTACGGCACAAGAATAATTTTCGGGATGAAAATTCCAATTACAAGGGGATGATGTGACATCCGAGAATTTCAAGGTTTACTTCCGTTAGACAATTCCGTTAGTTACGTTATAAGTGTTAACTTAGTAACTAATGCTTAACTAGGCCGAATACGTCCACGTCCTTTGGTTGATCACCGACCCGCCCATATGTGTTATGTGTTTAACTATTTATTGTCATTATGTGCAATGTGATTTAAATGCATGATTTAGTATTGTGAATAGCATGACAAATTGTAATTCCTTGATTATGTGAAAATTGCCTATGTTTTGCTGCCAGCGAAACTACCGGGCGAAACTGTAGTGTCGCCCGGTAGCCAGCCAAGTTAATCAGTTAAAACGTGACCAGAGCTAGTTTCGCCTGGCCAGCGAAACTGCCAGCGAAACTAGCCCCTGATATAAATAATCTTAATAAACCCTAGTTCTCCCATTTGCCTAATTTCATACAAAACACACACACACTCCATCTTTCTCCTGGAAATCTGGTCAGCCGAGATTCACACCGAGCCATCGAGATCTCAGCCCCGAACCATCATCCATCAAGCTTGGAGATCGAACCGTGAGTCCCAAAACCACCATTTTCTATGCTTTTCTATGTGTTTCTTCATAAAGCATGCCTAGATCTCTGTATCATTGTTAGATCTTCTGATATGTGGCTTAGGATTGCTAGATCTATTATAAAGTCAGTAACTTTACGTGTGAAAACCATCCATGATGAAGATTTGTGCCATTTTAGCCATTTTAGGGTTTTACATGCATTTTGGTGATTTGATGATAAAAACCCATGATTAAGGTGTTAAAGCTCACTGATTTATGTTGGTAAATGCCTATGTATGCTAAACAATGAATTGCATGAAGTATTAAAGCTGTTAGGTTGATTTTTAGGCTGATCCGTATGTTTTTCGCGACCAGCGAAACTGTCATGTTCTCTGGGCGAAACTGTCCAGCGAAACTATGTATATCTTCAACCAGCGACACTATGCAGCGAAACTGCAGTGTCGCCGGGTAAACCAACCAGACCAGCTCGAGCGAATCTACCGAGCGAAATTCCCTGAACGAAAGTTCAAACCAGTTTCGGGCGAAACTAGGCTAGCGAAACTGTGTCAACAGTTTCGAGCGAAACTAGCCTAGCGAAACTGTGTCATCGGGTATTGCCTAGCGAAAGTGCTGCCCGTGCACACAGCGAAACTGACTAGCGAAACTGCTAGCGAAACTGAGACCAGAATCCAAACTTGTACAATTTGCTTGAATGTTATAACTTATATAATTATGCCACGATGATACATGCTTTGATTTCTGATATATACGAACCCTTGTTTATGATCAACCATCGGTGTCGTGTGTCTGTATGTCGAGTAATAGTTCCAACGTGCTATGTTATGGGCCATAGTGACGTTAAGTCAAGATTAGACACAAAACTAATACTTAAGACCTAAAACGTGTTCATAGGTCTTCATTAAGCAAACTTGGATATTATAGCAAGTGTAGCAGTGCAACCCAAGGTGAGTGTCACTAACCCGATTACCGTGAACCCGTTTGGGTCACACCGAATACCTAAAAGTAAAACAATGCTGACAACTCGAGAGTGCTAGGCACCTCCCTAATAAACTTGAAAACTTGGAGTGCTCGGCACCCACTTGATGAACTTGAAGTGCTTTATGGGAAGCACTTGCGAATTACCAAAACAACGAATTCTAAAACGAAACTGAAAACACTTTTGAGATTCATGAGAATCCAGTAAACCGTTTTTAATATGGCTAGTGTAGGTTAAAGTCTAAACCACATGATATCACATGATTTCTAAGGATGCCTTGAAAACTTTAAAGTCCTCAACTAATTGTACCATTAATTGTAAAGCGAGGGGATGTTGGGTAGATCTACTGGAGTTTGACAAACTCCGCCCCGTGGCACGGGGAGTGCACGGAGGTACAATATCAGCCTATCTGACCGTGATCCCGAGAGGACACGGGGGAGGCAAAACCGCGATGACGTAGGTCCGCAGAACTGATGGCACAGCCACTACAATAATTTATGGTCAGCTTTGGTACAAACTTCCTTAGTGCATGGAACAACGGATTAGCTACCCGCGATATCGGTTGAGCACTTTAACTTTACAAAACTAGTTCATACCCGATGACGTAGGTCACGGACAATTCCTTTATAAACTAAGACATAACATTTAGCATTGCTTTTCACAAACAAATACTATGTAAGTATACCTTGATACAAATTATGATTATGAGACCGGGCCAACGCATGACAAGCCCACTGTGAACTCACCAACCGTTAGGTTGACACTTGCGTGGTTTAAACTTTTGCAGATCGCTGAGGAGTATTCCGGAGCAGGTTGGCATGGCACGTGAAGACAATTTTATTTCTGTTAAACTTAATTGGGAACTTTAAACAAAGAATTTGTAAAGCACGTGGTTAGTGCTAAGACAATACTTATTCCGCTGCGTTGTATTTGAGACTTTACTTTATAATTGGTTTTGAACTAACTTTGATTCATTTAGTATTTGTAACTAATGGTTGTGAATCCTGGTCTAGCCGCACCCCTTAACGGTATAAACTCCGTTGGTGGTTATTTGGGGGTGTGACAACACTCATGATTGATCATTGATATCGTGTTTCAACTATATTAGAAAAAATGATGAGGCTTGTGTATTAAATTCGGTTGGGCTTCGGTTACCATGTTTAGTGATTGATTGTTAGTTAAATATATTTTTGTTCTTGTCAAATACGGTTTGGACTAGAGGGGCAAGGGGCTTTGGCTTAGGTAAAACAGTATTCACGATTTGATCATCTAATCGTAAGTGTTTATTAACTTTGTTGATTCATCGTTTATTATTGCTTCTCATACTTAATTCAATCAATCACTTGGATTCCACCTTCATGATTGATCAATGGTATCGTGTTTCGACTACATTAGAAAAATGAAGAGGCTTGTGTATTAAATTCGTTTGGTCTTCGATTATCCGTGTTTAGTGATTGGGTGTCAGTTAATTATGTGTTTGTTATTGTAAAATACGATTTGGACTAGAGGGAAAGGGCTTTGGCCCATGTAATAGTAATCAACGATTTGATCATCTAATCGTAAGTGTTTATTAACTTTGTTGATTCATCGTTTTTTATTGCTTCTCATACTTGATTAAATCAATCATTTGGATTCCGCAATCATGATTGATCAATGATATCGTGTTTCGACTACATTATAAAAATATTGAGTCTTGTGTACTAAATTCGGTTGGGCTTCGGTTATCCATGTTTAGTGATTGGGTGTTAGTTAATTATGTGTTTGTTATTGTAAAATACGATTTGGACTAGAGGGAAAGGGCTTTGGCACATGTAATAGTAAACAACGATTTGATCATCTAATCGTAAGTGTTTATTAACTTTGTTGATTAATCGCTTATTATTGCTTCTCATACTTGATTCAAACAATCATTTGGATTCCGCACTCATGATTGATCATTGATATCGTGTTTCGACTATATTAGAAAAATGATGAGGCTTGTGTATTAAATTTGATTGGGCTTCGGTTATCCATGTTTAGTGATTGGGTGTTAGTTAATTATGTGTTTGTTATTGTAAAATACGATTTGGACTAGAGGGGCAAAGGGCTTTGGCACATGTAATGGTAATCAACGATTTGATCATCTAACCGTAAGTGTTTATTGACTTTATTGATTAATCGTTTATTATTACTTCTCATACTTGATTAAATCAAGCATTTGGATTCCGCAATTATGATTGATCAATGATATCGTGTTTCGACTACATTAGAAAAATGCTGAGTCTTGTGTATTAAATTCGTTTGGGCTTCGGTTATCCATGTTTAGTGGTTGGGTGTTAGTTAATTATGTGTTTGTTATTGTAAAATACGATTTGATCTAGAGAGAAGGCCTTTGGCATATGTAATAGTAATCAACGATTTGATCATCTAATCGTAAGTGTTTATTAACTTTGTTGATTAATCGTTTATTATTGATTCTCATACCTGATTCAATCAATCATTTGGATTCCACACTCATGATTGATCATTAATAATATGTTTCGCCTATATTAGAATAATGATGAGGCTTGTGTATTAAATTCGATTGTGCTTTGGTTATCCATGATTAGTAATTGGGTGTTAGTTAATTATGTGGTTGTTATTGTAAAATAGGATTTGGACTAGAGGGGCAAAGGGCTTTGGCACATGTAATAGTAATCAACGATTTGATCATCTAATCGTAAGTGTTTATTAACTTTGTTGATTCATCGTTTATTATTGCTTCTCATACTTTT
Source organism: Deinandra increscens subsp. villosa (assembly GCA_039602395.1). Classification (NCBI taxonomy): domain Eukaryota; kingdom Viridiplantae; phylum Streptophyta; class Magnoliopsida; order Asterales; family Asteraceae; genus Deinandra; species Deinandra increscens. Next base: position 38,189,575 of record JBCNJP010000008.1, on the reverse strand, counting down.
TTTTTTGAACAGCGATTTCTCAGTAGAACCTGATGCTTAGCCCACCACGATGACTCAGTGTCTCTGAGAGTGTCTCAAGTCTGCGGGTGCGAGCGAGTCAGGACACCACCTCCTTGCCCCAGTTCGGGGGAAACCCGGCCTGCGAGCAGCCACCGGTAAAACCCCCTCCCCAAAGATTCAAACCTGGGTCGCTAAAAGCTTCCCAAGCCCAAAGAGCTTTGAGGGTACCAAAGAAACAAATAATGTCATTGGTGAGGTTTGAACTTGAGTCCCTAGAAACTCAAGCCAAAGCCCCAACCAACTCCACTAGATGCTATTGGTTATTGCTTCTCATACTTGATTCAATCAATCATTTGGATTCCACACTCATGATTGATCAATGATATCGTGTTTCGACTACATTAGAAAAATGAAGAGGCTTGTGTATTAAATTCGTTTGGTCTTCGATTATCCATGTTTAGTGATTGGGTGTCAGTTAATTATGTGTTTGTTATTGTAAAATACGATTTGGACGAGAGGGAAAGGGCTTTGGCCCATATAATAGTAATCAACGATTTGATCATCTAATCGTAAGCGTTTATTAACTTTGTTGATTCATAGTTTTTTATTGCTTCTCATACTTGATTAAATCAATCATTTGAATTCCGCAATCATGATTGATCAATGATATCGTGTTTCGACTACATTAGAAAAATGAAGAGGCTTGTGTATTAAATTCGATTGGGCTTCGGTTATCCATGTTTAGTGATTGGTGTTAGTTATTTATGTGTTCGTTATTGTAAAATACGATTTGGACAAAAGGGGCAAAGGGCTTTGGCACATGTAATAGTTATCAACGATTTGATC
>JBCNJP010000008.1:38136173-38188229 GCA_039602395.1 Deinandra increscens subsp. villosa | reverse complement strand
GTGCCATGCCAACCCGCTCCGGATACTCCTTAGCGATCTGCAAAAGTTTAAGGGCATGTTTGGGATTCCATTTGAAAATGACTTTTGGCTTTTGGAGGAGGCAAAAAGTCAAAAATGCCCCTCCAAAAGCAGCAAAAAGCCACAATGTTGTGACTTATTAGCTTTTGGAGGGGCATTTTTGACTTTTTACCTCCTCCAAAAGCCAAAAGTCATTTTCAAATGGAATCCCAAACATGCCCTAAACCACGCAAGTGTCAACCTAACGGTTGGTGAGTTCACGGTGGGCTTGTCATGCAGTGGCCCGGTCTCATAATCATAATCGTGTCAACATATACTTATGTAATATTTATTTGTGAAAAGCAATGCTTAGTGATATCCATAATCATAGTATTGTGGTTTAGTAAAAGTATTGTCCGTAACATACGTTATCGGGTATATACTAGTTTTGTATAGTTAAAGTGCTCAACCGATATCGCGGGTAGCTAATCCGTTGTTCCATGCACTAAGGAAGTTTGTACCAAAGCTGACTGATAATTTTCGTAGTGGCATTGCCATCATTTATTTTGTTTTGCGGACCTACGTCATCGCGGCTTTGCCTCCCCCGTGTCCTCTCGGGATCACGGTCAGATAGGCTGATATTGTACCTCCGTGCACTTCCCGTGTCACGAGGCGGAGTTTGTCAAACTCCAGTAGATCTACCTCGGGCAAGGATCCGGGGATGAGAGAGTTTGGGGAGTGTGTTACGGATATTGAAGTAATTGACATTAATAGTACCGGGCTTCATTTTACTTGGAACCAAAAACCTAAGAAGGGAATCGGCATTCTCAAGAAGATTGATAGGGTCATGGGAAACTCGGCTCTACTTGATTTGTTTCCCACAGCTTGTGCTATCTTCCAACCTTATCGGATCTCTGATCATTCCCCTTGTGTTTTGCAACTTCATATTAAACATTCCCGTAAACCAAGACCTTTCAAGTTCGCGAATTTCTTAACTAGCAAACCGGGTTTTATGGAGGCTGTTTCGTCGATTTGGGGTACTAATGTGAAAGGGGTTCATCAATTTTGTATTGTCAAGAAGCTGAAGTTGCTTAAGTCCCCTATGCGCTCTTTATTGTTTAAACAGGGTAACCTTCATGACAAGGTTAGCTCTCTTCGGAGTAAGCTTGATGATGTTCAGCGACAAATTGATAAGGACCCGTTTAACTTATCACTTCGTGACGTTGAGGCCACTTGTTTGCGTGAGCTTAATGAGGCTTCGTTGGATGAGGAGAACTTTTTAAAGCAAAAATCCAAAGTGTTCTGGTTGGCCACTGGTGATCTTAATACGGCGTATTTTCATGCTTCCCTCAAATGTAAAAATCACAGATGCAGAATCGATGTCATTGCTGATAAGGAAGGTAATAGATATGAGGGAGATGAGGTTGCTGATGCCTTCGTTGATCACTATACGCAATTTCTAGGTAGGGAGGGCAAGACGGATTTAAGGGCTGATTTGGAGCTGTTTAACTCCAAGATTTCTCCTCTTGATACTAACCACATGATTAGAGATGTTTCTAAGGAGGAGGTCAAGCATTCGGTCTTCTCCATGGGCGATAATAAAGCCCCGGGCCCTGACGGTTACTCGGTTGCCTTCTTTAAGAAGGCCTGGCCTATTATTGGTGATCAGTTTTGTGCTGCTGTTCAGGACTTCTTTAAAACTGGGAGATTGCTTCAGGAGATTAACCATACTATTATCGCTTTGATTCCGAAAAATGCTACTCCTGCGGCGGTCACTGATTACCGCCCGATCTCTTGCTGTAATGTGATATATAAATGTATTAGCAAGATTATTGCTGATCGGATTAAGGCGAGTCTTAGTGACATTGTGGCTGTCAACCAATCGGCCTTTATCCCTGGGCGGAAAATTTCTGATAATATCCTTCTTGTTCAGGAGCTGATGCATAAGTACCATCGTTCTGTTGGGCATCCACGGTGTGCTTTCAAGATTGATATCCAGAAGGCTTATGATACTGTGGACTGGGGTTTTCTCAAGGATATCCTTAACGGTTTTGGTTTTCATGCGACTATGGTGGATTGGATCATGACTTGTGTTTCTACCCCCTCCTATTCTATTGCCGTGAATGGTAACCTTTACGGATACTTTAAAGGTAAACGAGGCCTCAGACAGGGTTGTCCTTTATCGCCTTACCTTTTCACTCTTGTTATGGAGGTTCTCACTCTTATCCTTCATGATGCTGTGCATAATAATTCTTCTTTCAGATTTCATCACAAGTGTGAGAAGCAGCAGATTATTAATTTGTGTTTTGCTGATGACCTGTTCATCTTTGCTAGAGGTGATATTGCCTCCGCTTCATGCATATTTCAGTCCCTTGTTCTTTTTTCGAGAATGTCTGGTCTGGTTCCAAGCCCGTAGAAGAGCACGGTTTACTTTTGTAATGTTTCGGATCATGTCAAAGATGGTATTCTTAATGTTGTTAGTATGGTTGAGGGATCGTTACCTGTTCGTTACTTGGGTGTTCCCCTTATCTCCACTAGGCTATGTGCTCGTGATTGTGCCCCTCTTGTGGAGAGTTTAGAAAAACGGATTACTTGTTGGAGGAACAAATTTCTTTCGTTTGCTGGCAGACTTCAGCTTATTCGTTCGGTGCTCTCGTCTCTTCATATCTACTGGGCTTCAGTGTTTATATTGCCTAGTAGTATTATGTCTTCTATTGAAAAGAAGATGCGTGATTTTTTATGGTGTCAGGGTGTGTTCAAAAGAGGTATGGCTAAAGTGGCTTGGAAGGATGTCTGTCTTCCCAAGGTTGAGGGGGGCTTGGGTATTCGGCGTACTGCAGATGTTAATAAGGCTCTTATGTCTTCTCACATTTGGAGTATCCTTACCAAACGGAAATCTCTTTGGGTTGACTGGGTTTATTCTTATCGTCTTAAGAATAGAACCTTTTGGGACTGTCCGTGTCCTAAGGATTGCTGCTGGAGCTGGAGAAAGCTTTGCTCCCTTAGACATTCTGTTCGACAATTCATTTGGTCTGATATTGGTGATGGGAGGGATACGTCGCTTTGGTTTGACAAGTGGTCCGAATCTGGACCTCTTTGCCAATTTATTTCTCACCGTATTTTTCACAGTGCAGGGTTTACTACTCATTCTAAAGTGGCTGATTTTTTCAATCTGGATGGTGGTACTTGGCCTTCAGCGTGGAATGATCTCTTTCCGGTTCTCAATGAGGTCTCGCAGACAATTATTAAGAATGGGGTTTCGGATAGGTTGGTGTGGAAAGTGGGTAATAACAAAGATGAGTTTGCGTCTTCCCTGGCTTGGGACTCGATTAGGGCTCATGCACCGGTGGTTCCCTGGGCGAAGTTCGTCTGGTTCGCTCAGTGTATTCCCCGCCATGCTTTTCTGGTTTGGTTGATCATGCGTAATCGGCTTCTTACTCAAGATAAAATCTTAGCTTGGGACGCTACTCGCAGGAAAAATATGAATATGATGTGCTGTATGCTCTGTTATAGTAATTATGACTCCCACGAGCACTTTTTTTTTGAATGTCGGTACTCGATGCAGGTTTGGTCTATGGTTAGGAAGAAGACTTGCATTAGTCTTAATGGCCCTGTTTGGTCGGATATTATCAGTTGTCTGGTTGGGGCGCCGACCTCGTCTCTAGAGACTATGGTGGCTAAACTTGTGGTGCATGCTGCGGCCTACTTTATTTGGCAGGAAAGGAACAACAGGATTTTCCAGAATCATGCTAGACCTCCGGATTCTCTTGCTTCTATTATCAGGGATACGGTTCGTAATAGACTCATGGGCATCAAGATAAAGAAGACGGGAAAGGTTTGTTGCATCCTTCAGGATTGGAATATTAGTGGTGACTCTATCATTCATGGCGGCGTGACGTAGTTTTTATTTGTATTTGTTTGTTTCGTCCTAGTGTGTGCTAGGTGGTGTTTCTTTCTTTGTTTTCCCGTTTGGTTTTTGGTTTACATTCTTTGGGGCATGTCCCAAGGATGAACTAGCAAGGGCTCTCCTTGTTACTTGTGTTTTTTTTGCGGTATATATATATATACAGAATCACCGGGGAACCCTTTACCCAAAAAAAAAAAAAAAAAACATCCCCCCGCTTTACAATTAATGGTACAATTAAGCTGAGGACTTTTTCAGTTATAAGGCAATCCTTAGAAATCATGTGATATCATGTGGTTAGACTTTAACCTACACTAGCCATATTAAAACGGTTTACTTTGCGTTCTCATGAATCCCGAAAACGTTTTCAGTTTCGTTTTAGAAATAGTTGTTTAAGTATTTCACAAGTGTCTCCCATAAAACACTTCAAGTTCATCAAGTGGGTGCCAAGCACTCCTATGTTTTCAAGTTCATCAGAGAGGTGCATAGCACTCATAAGGTTGTCAGCATTGTTTCTCATTGAGTTATTTAGTGTGACCCAAACGGGTTCACGGTAAATGGGTTAAGTGACACTCACCTTTGGTTGCACTGCTACACTTGCTAAGTAATCCAATTTTTGTTTGCTTAACGAAGACCTGAGAACACGTTTAGGTCTTAAGTATTAGTTGCATGTCTAATCTTTAACTTAACGTCAATATGGCCCATAACATAGCACGTTGGAACTATGACACGACATATCGACACACGACACCGATGGTTGATCATAATAAGGGTTCACATAATTCAGAAATCAAGGCATGTTCATTATTGCATAATCATGTAAGTCATGGCATAACATTCAAATAAGTTGCACAAGTTTGGGTTTTGGTCTAGGCTTAGTTTCGCTAAACAGTGTCGCTACACAGTTTCGCTGTGTGCACGGGCAACACTTTCGCTAGGGAGTACCCGATGACACAGTTTCGCTAGCTAGTTTCGCTCGAAACTGCTGACACAGTTTCGCTAGCATAGATTCGCTCGAAACTGGTTTGAACTTTCGTTCAGGTTGGTTCACTCGGTAGTTTCGTTCGAGCAGGTCTACTTAGTTTCGCGGGCGACACTGTAGTTTTGCTACATAGTATCGCTGGATGAATATCTATACAGTTTCGCTGTATAGTTTCGCCCAGAGAACAACTCAGTTTCGCTGGTCGCGGAAAACACATAAATCAGCCTAAAAATCAATCTAACAGCTTCCAAACTTCATGTGATTCAATATTTAGCATGCATAATCATTTACCAACATTAAACAGTAAGTTTTAACACTTTAAACATGGATTTTCATCATCAAATCACCAAAAACACATTTTAAACCTAAAATGACCTAATTAGCATAAATCTTCATTATGGCATGATTTTACACGTAAAGTTGCAGACTTTATAACAGATTTAGCATTCCTAAGCATCATATCAGAAGATCAATTGATTCTATGAAGATCTAAGCATGCTTTAAAGTAAAACACATAGAAAATGCATGAAGAATAGTTTTGGCACTCACGATTCGATCTAGGGACCGAATGGATGAGATGAGATGATGGTTTCTTGGTGGTTTTCTCGGATGGCCAGAAATCTCGAGAGAGCAGATGGAGAGTGGTGTGTGTTTTGTGTGAATGATGCAAATGGGAAGTAACTAGGGTTTTATAAAATATATATATCAGGGGCTAGTTTCGCTGGCAGTTTCGCTGGCCAAGCGAAACTGGCTCTGAGCACTTGTAAATCAAACAGTTTAGCCGGCTACCGAGCGAATCTACAGTTTCGCCCGGTAGTTTCGCTGGAAACCAAAAGGGGTCAATTGACATTCTATTATCAATACTAAATCATGCGTTTAAATCACATTGCACATAATGACAATAAATAAATAAACACATAACACATATGGACGGGTTCGGTGATCAACTAAAGGTCGTGGACGTATTCGGCCTAGTTAAGCATTAGTTACTAAGTTAACACTTATAACGTAACTAACGGAAATTGTCTAACGGAAGTTAACCTTGGAATTCTCGGATGTCACATCATCCCCTTGTAAATGGAATTTTCGTCCCGAAAAGTATTCTTGCATTGTAGCATTCGCAGCTTCAGCTGTCGTTGTTGCTGTTGTTGCTGGGGAAAGAAAGCAAAAGTTTTAGGGTCGCTTGATCATCTAATCGTAAGTGTTTATTAACTTTGTTGATTAATCGTTTATTATTGCTTCTCATACTTGATTCAATCAATCATTTGGATTCCGCACTCATGATTGATCATTGATATCGTGTTTCGACTATATTAGAAAAATGATGAGGCTTGTGTATTAAATTCGATTGGGCTTCGGTTATCCATGTTTAGTGATTGGGTGTTAGTTAATTATGTGTTTGTTATTGTAAAATACGATTTGGACTAGAGGGAAAGGGCTTTGGCACATGTAATAGTAATCAACGATTTGATCATCTAATCGTAAGTGTTTATTAACTTTGTTGATTAATCGTTTATTATTGCTTCGCACACTTGATTCAATCAATCATTTGGATTCCGCACTCATGATTGATCATTGATATCGTGTTTCGACTATATTAGAAAAATGATGAGGCTTGTGTATTAAATTCGATTGGGCTTCGGTTATCCATGTTTAGTGATTGGGTGTTAGTTAATTATGTGTTTGTTATTGTAAAATACGATTTGGACAAGAGGGGCAAAGGGCTTTGGCACATGTAATAGTAATCAACGATTTGATCATCTAATTGTAAGTGTTTATTAACTTTGTTGATTAATCGTTTATTATTGCTTCTTATACTTGATTCAATCAATCATTTGGATTCCGCACTCATGATTGATCATTGATATCGTGTTTCGACTATATTAGAAAAATGATGAGGCTTGTGTATTAAATTCGATTGGGCTTCGGTTATCCATGTTTAGTGATTGGGTGTTAGTTAATTATGTGTTTGTTATTGTAAAATACGATTTGGACTAGAGGGAAAGGGCTTTGGCACATGTAATAGTAATCAACGATTTGATCATCTAATCGTAAGTGTTTATTAACTTTGTTGATTAATCGTTTATTATTGCTTCGCACACTTGATTCAATCAATCATTTGGATTCCGCACTCATGATTGATCATTGATATCGTGTTTCGACTATATTAGAAAAATGATGAGGCTTGTGTATTAAATTCGATTGGGCTTCGGTTATCCATGTTTAGTGATTGGGTGTTAGTTAATTATGTGTTTGTTATTGTAAAATACGATTTGGACTAGAGGGAAAGGGCTTTGGCACATGTAATAGTAATCAACGATTTGATCATCTAATCGTAAGTGTTTATTAACTTTGTTGATTAATCGTTTATTATTGCTTCGCACACTTGATTCAATCAATCATTTGGATTCCGCACTCATGATTGATCATTGATATCGTGTTTCGACTATATTAGAAAAATGATGAGGCTTGTGTATTAAATTCGATTGGGCTTCGGTTATCCATGTTTAGTGATTGGGTGTTAGTTAATTATGTGTTTGTTATTGTAAAATACGATTTGGACTAGAGGGGAAAGGGCTTTGGCACATGTAATAGTAATCAACGATTTGATCATCTAATCGTAAGTGTTTATTAACTTTGTTGATTAATCGTTTATTATTGCTTCGCACACTTGATTCAATCAATCATTTGGATTCCGCACTCATGATTGATCATTGATATCGTGTTTCGACTATATTAGAAAAATGATGAGGCTTGTGTATTAAATTCGATTGGGCTTCGGTTATCCATGTTTAGTGATTGGGTGTTAGTTAATTATGTGTTTGTTATTGTAAAATACGATTTGGACTAGAGGGAAAGGGCTTTGGCACATGTAATAGTAATCAACGATTTGATCATCTAATCGTAAGTGTTTATTAACTTTGTTGATTAATCGTTTATTATTGCTTCGCACACTTGATTCAATCAATCATTTGGATTCCGCACTCATGATTGATCATTGATATCGTGTTTCGACTATATTAGAAAAATGATGAGGCTTGTGTATTAAATTCGATTGGGCTTCGGTTATCCATGTTTAGTGATTGGGTGTTAGTTAATTATGTGTTTGTTATTGTAAAATACGATTTGGACTAGAGGGAAAGGGCTTTGGCACATGTAATAGTAATCAACGATTTGATCATCTAATCGTAAGTGTTTATTAACTTTGTTGATTAATCGTTTATTATTGCTTCTCATACTTGATTCAATCAATCATTTGGATTCCGCACTCATGATTGATCATTGATATCGTGTTTCGACTATATTAGAAAAATGATGAGGCTTGTGTATTAAATTCGATTGGGCTTCGGTTATCCATGTTTAGTGATTGGGTGTTAGTTAATTATGTGTTTGTTATTGTAAAATACGATTTGGACTAGAGGGAAAGGGCTTTGGCACATGTAATAGTAATCAACGATTTGATCATCTAATCGTAAGTGTTTATTAACTTTGTTGATTAATCGTTTATTATTGCTTCGCACACTTGATTCAATCAATCATTTGGATTCCGCACTCATGATTGATCATTGATATCGTGTTTCGACTATATTAGAAAAATGATGAGGCTTGTGTATTAAATTCGATTGGGCTTCGGTTATCCATGTTTAGTGATTGGGTGTTAGTTAATTATTTGTTTGTTATTGTAAAATACGATTTGGACTAGAGGGAAAGGGCTTTGGCACATGTAATAGTAATCAACGATTTGATCATCTAATCGTAAGTGTTTATTAACTTTGTTGATTAATCGTTTATTATTGCTTCGCACACTTGCTTCAATCAATCATTTGGATTCCGCACTCATGATTGATCATTGATATCGTGTTTCGACTATATTAGAAAAATGATGAGGCTTGTGTATTAAATTCGATTGGGCTTCGGTTATCCATGTTTAGTGATTGGGTGTTAGTTATTTATGTGTTTGTTATTGTAAAATACGATTTGGACAAGAGGGGCAAAGGGCTTTGGCACATGTAATAGTAATCAACGATTTGATCATCTAATTGTAAGTGTTTATTAACTTTGTTGATTAATCGTTTATTATTGCTTCTCATACTTGATTCAATCAATCATTTGGATTCCGCACTCATGATTGATCATTGATATCGTGTTTCGACTATATTAGAAAAATGATGAGGCTTGTGTATTAAATTCGATTGGGCTTCGGTTATCCATGTTTAGTGATTGGGTGTTAGTTAATTATGTGTTTGTTATTGTAAAATACGATTTGGACTAGAGGGAAAGGGCTTTGGCACATGTAATAGTAATCAACGATTTGATCATCTAATCGTAAGTGTTTATTAACTTTGTTGATTAATCGTTTATTATTGCTTCGCACACTTGATTCAATCAATCATTTGGATTCCGCACTCATGATTGATCATTGATATCGTGTTTCGACTATATTAGAAAAATGATGAGGCTTGTGTATTAAATTCGATTGGGCTTCGGTTATCCATGTTTAGTGATTGGGTGTTAGTTAATTATGTGTTTGTTATTGTAAAATACGATTTGGACTAGAGGGAAAGGGCTTTGGCACATGTAATAGTAATCAACGATTTGATCATCTAATCGTAAGTGTTTATTAACTTTGTTGATTAATCGTTTATTATTGCTTCGCACACTTGATTCAATCAATCATTTGGATTCCGCACTCATGATTGATCATGGATATCGTGTTTCGACTATATTAGAAAAATGATGAGGCTTGTGTATTAAATTCGATTGGGCTTCGGTTATCCATGTTTAGTGATTGGGTGTTAGTTAATTATGTGTTTGTTATTGTAAAATACGATTTGGACTAGAGGGAAAGGGCTTTGGCACATGTAATAGTAATCAACGATTTGATCATCTAATCGTAAGTGTTTATTAACTTTGTTGATTAATCGTTTATTATTGCTTCGCACACTTGATTCAATCAATCATTTGGATTCCGCACTCATGATTGATCATTGATATCGTGTTTCGACTATATTAGAAAAATGATGAGGCTTGTGTATTAAATTCGATTGGGCTTCGGTTATCCATGTTTAGTGATTGGGTGTTAGTTAATTATGTGTTTGTTATTGTAAAATACGATTTGGACTAGAGGGAAAGGGCTTTGGCACATGTAATAGTAATCAACGATTTGATCATCTAATCGTAAGTGTTTATTAACTTTGTTGATTAATCGTTTATTATTGCTTCTCATACTTGATTCAATCAATCATTTGGATTCCGCACTCATGATTGATCATTGATATCGTGTTTCGACTATATTAGAAAAATGATGAGGCTTGTGTATTAAATTCGATTGGGCTTCGGTTATCCATGTTTAGTGATTGGGTGTTAGTTAATTATGTGTTTGTTATTGTAAAATACGATTTGGACTAGAGGGAAAGGGCTTTGGCACATGTAATAGTAATCAACGATTTGATCATCTAATCGTAAGTGTTTATTAACTTTGTTGATTAATCGTTTATTATTGCTTCGCACACTTGATTCAATCAATCATTTGGATTCCGCACTCATGATTGATCATTGATATCGTGTTTCGACTATATTAGAAAAATGATGAGGCTTGTGTATTAAATTCGATTGGGCTTCGGTTATCCATGTTTAGTGATTGGGTGTTAGTTAATTATGTGTTTGTTATTGTAAAATACGATTTGGACTAGAGGGAAAGGGCTTTGGCACATGTAATAGTAATCAACGATTTGATCATCTAATCGTAAGTGTTTATTAACTTTGTTGATTAATCGTTTATTATTGCTTCGCACACTTGCTTCAATCAATCATTTGGATTCCGCACTCATGATTGATCATTGATATCGTGTTTCGACTATATTAGAAAAATGATGAGGCTTGTGTATTAAATTCGATTGGGGCTTCGGTTATCCATGTTTAGTGATTGGGTGTTAGTTATTTATGTGTTTGTTATTGTAAAATACGATTTGGACAAGAGGGGCAAAGGGCTTTGGCACATGTAATAGTAATCAACGATTTGATCATCTAATTGTAAGTGTTTATTAACTTTGTTGATTAATCGTTTATTATTGCTTCTCATACTTGATTCAATCAATCATTTGGATTCCGCACTCATGATTGATCATTGATATCGTGTTTCGACTATATTAGAAAAATGATGAGGCTTGTGTATTAAATTCGATTGGGCTTCGGTTATCCATGTTTAGTGATTGGGTGTTAGTTAATTATGTGTTTGTTATTGTAAAATACGATTTGGACTAGAGGGAAAGGGCTTTGGCACATGTAATAGTAATCAACGATTTGATCATCTAATCGTAAGTGTTTATTAACTTTGTTGATTAATCGTTTATTATTGCTTCTCATACTTGATTCAATCAATCATTTGGATTCCGCACTCATGATTGATCATTGATATCGTGTTTCGACTATATTAGAAAAATGATGAGGCTTGTGTATTAAATTCGATTGGGCTTCGGTTATCCATGTTTAGTGATTGGGTGTTAGTTAATTATGTGTTTGTTATTGTAAAATACGATTTGGACTAGAGGGAAAGGGCTTTGGCACATGTAATAGTAATCAACGATTTGATCATCTAATCGTAAGTGTTTATTAACTTTGTTGATTAATCGTTTATTATTGCTTCTCATACTTGATTCAATCAATCATTTGGATTCCGCACTCATGATTGATCATTGATATCGTGTTTCGACTATATTAGAAAAATGATGAGGCTTGTGTATTAAATTCGATTGGGCTTCGGTTATCCATGTTTAGTGATTGGGTGTTAGTTAATTATGTGTTTGTTATTGTAAAATACGATTTGGACTAGAGGGAAAGGGCTTTGGCACATGTAATAGTAATCAACGATTTGATCATCTAATCGTAAGTGTTTATTAACTTTGTTGATTAATCGTTTATTATTGCTTCGCACACTTGATTCAATCAATCATTTGGATTCCGCACTCATGATTGATCATTGATATCGTGTTTCGACTATATTAGAAAAATGATGAGGCTTGTGTATTAAATTCGATTGGGCTTCGGTTATCCATGTTTAGTGATTGGGTGTTAGTTAATTATGTGTTTGTTATTGTAAAATACGATTTGGACTAGAGGGAAAGGGCTTTGGCACATGTAATAGTAATCAACGATTTGATCATCTAATCGTAAGTGTTTATTAACTTTGTTGATTAATCGTTTATTATTGCTTCGCACACTTGCTTCAATCAATCATTTGGATTCCGCACTCATGATTGATCATTGATATCGTGTTTCGACTATATTAGAAAAATGATGAGGCTTGTGTATTAAATTCGATTGGGGCTTCGGTTATCCATGTTTAGTGATTGGGTGTTAGTTATTTATGTGTTTGTTATTGTAAAATACGATTTGGACTAGAGGGAAAGGGCTTTGGCACATGTAATAGTAATCAACGATTTGATCATCTAATTGTAAGTGTTTATTAACTTTGTTGATTAATCGTTTATTATTGCTTCTCATACTTGATTCAATCAATCATTTGGATTCCGCACTCATGATTGATCATTGATATCGTGTTTCGACTATATTAGAAAAATGATGAGGCTTGTGTATTAAATTCGATTGGGCTTCGGTTATCCATGTTTAGTGATTGGGTGTTAGTTAATTATGTGTTTGTTATTGTAAAATACGATTTGGACTAGAGGGAAAGGGCTTTGGCACATGTAATAGTAATCAACGATTTGATCATCTAATCGTAAGTGTTTATTAACTTTGTTGATTAATCGTTTATTATTGCTTCTCATACTTGATTCAATCAATCATTTGGATTCCGCACTCATGATTGATCATTGATATCGTGTTTCGACTATATTAGAAAAATGATGAGGCTTGTGTATTAAATTCGATTGGGCTTCGGTTATCCATGTTTAGTGATTGGGTGTTAGTTAATTATGTGTTTGTTATTGTAAAATACGATTTGGACTAGAGGGAAAGGGCTTTGGCACATGTAATAGTAATCAACGATTTGATCATCTAATCGTAAGTGTTTATTAACTTTGTTGATTAATCGTTTATTATTGCTTCGCACACTTGATTCAATCAATCATTTGGATTCCGCACTCATGATTGATCATTGATATCGTGTTTCGACTATATTAGAAAAATGATGAGGCTTGTGTATTAAATTCGATTGGGCTTCGGTTATCCATGTTTAGTGATTGGGTGTTAGTTAATTATGTGTTTGTTATTGTAAAATACGATTTGGACTAGAGGGAAAGGGCTTTGGCACATGTAATAGTAATCAACGATTTGATCATCTAATCGTAAGTGTTTATTAACTTTGTTGATTAATCGTTTATTATTGCTTCTCATACTTGATTCAATCAATCATTTGGATTCCGCACTCATGATTGATCATTGATATCGTGTTTCGACTATATTAGAAAAATGATGAGGCTTGTGTATTAAATTCGATTGGGCTTCGGTTATCCATGTTTAGTGATTGGGTGTTAGTTAATTATGTGTTTGTTATTGTAAAATACGATTTGGACTAGAGGGAAAGGGCTTTGGCACATGTAATAGTAATCAACGATTTGATCATCTAATCGTAAGTGTTTATTAACTTTGTTGATTAATCGTTTATTATTGCTTCGCACACTTGATTCAATCAATCATTTGGATTCCGCACTCATGATTGATCATTGATATCGTGTTTCGACTATATTAGAAAAATGATGAGGCTTGTGTATTAAATTCGATTGGGCTTCGGTTATCCATGTTTAGTGATTGGGTGTTAGTTAATTATGTGTTTGTTATTGTAAAATACGATTTGGACAAGAGGGGCAAAGGGCTTTGGCACATGTAATAGTAATCAACGATTTGATCATCTAATTGTAAGTGTTTATTAACTTTGTTGATTAATCGTTTATTATTGCTTCTCATACTTGATTCAATCAATCATTTGGATTCCGCACTCATGATTGATCATTGATATCGTGTTTCGACTATATTAGAAAAATGATGAGGCTTGTGTATTAAATTCGATTGGGCTTCGGTTATCCATGTTTAGTGATTGGGTGTTAGTTAATTATGTGTTTGTTATTGTAAAATACGATTTGGACTAGAGGGAAAGGGCTTTGGCACATGTAATAGTAATCAACGATTTGATCATCTAATCGTAAGTGTTTATTAACTTTGTTGATTAATCGTTTATTATTGCTTCGCACACTTGATTCAATCAATCATTTGGATTCCGCACTCATGATTGATGTGACACCCGAGAATTCCAAGGTTAACTTCCGTTAGACAACTTCCGTTAGTTACGTTAGTAACTAATACTTAACTAGGCCGAATACGTCCACGTCCTTTGGTTGATCACCAAACCCGCCCATATATGTTATGTGTTCAATTATTTATGGTCATTATGTGCAAACGTGATTTAAATGCATAATTATTAATAAAAAGCATGACTATTTAATTAATTGATAAATTATGTGACAAATTGCTTATTTGGATTATTATATGTTAACCGGGTAATTAAAACCACTAGGACTTGTCCTAGTGGTTACCCCCTTGGCTCTTAGGGCTTTGGTTACTATGTGACCCAAGTTCTAATCCAAGGGGAGGCAGTTTTACCCCATGTTGTTCCAGGAGGGGGTTTCTGCCAGGAGAAAGCTTCAGGAGGGGGTGTCTTGGTTCTCACGGAGGTCCGAGTAATCGACCTTGGACATAGCCCCGCAAGGGTAGGTTTACACGTGAGACCAAAGTCGCCTGATCGATGCCGTTCCAAAAAAAAAAACCGGGTAATTAAATGTATGCATACATGTTTAATGATTGGGCTAGTAATTAGTTAATGATGGACTAATCATGGGCTAATGATGGCTAATCATTGGGGGCCCAAATCCCAATGAAAGCCCATGAGACCACTAGTATTTAAATAGAATTATAAACCCTAATCCCATTTACATGCTCCATCACCACACACACACACTCCCCATCACACTCTCTCCCTCTCACGACTTCTGGACCAGCCCCAAGACACACCAAGATCAGCCATCACTTCTGTTGGTGAAGATCATCCATCGATCCTTGATCAAACCGTGAGTCCCATGAACCATTTCTATGTGTTTTCTATGTGTTTTCTTCATAAAGCATGCCTAGATCTCCATGTAATCGTTAGATTTTCTGTAAGAATGCTTAGGAATGCTAGATCTATGATAAAGACTACAACTTTACGTGTGAAACTGATCCATAATAGAGATTCATGCTAGATTAGGTCATTTTGGGTAAAGTGTGTTCTTGAAGATTTGATGATGAAAATGCATGTTTATGATGTTAAAAATGCTCCTGTGATGTTCCTAAATGATTATGTATGCTTGAAAATGAATTACACGAAGCATGGAGGCTGTTAGAAAGATTTTTAGTCAAATTTACGGGTTTTTTAGCGACCAGCGAAACTGTGCATTCATTAGGAGAAACTATCCAGCGAAACTGTGCATATCTCCTTCCAGCGACACTGTCCAGCGAAACTGCAGTGTCTCTCGTGAACGAAACTGACCTTGTCCCTGAACGAAAGTTCAACCAGTTCCTGGCGAAACTAGCCAGCGAAACTAGCAGTTTCTCTGGCAGTTTCTCTAGCAGTTTCTCCAGCGAAACTGCAGTGTCTCTCGTGAACGAAACTGACCTTGTCCCTGAACGAAAGTTCAACCAGCGAAACTAGCAGTTTCTCTGGCAGTTTCTCTAGCAGTTTCTCTAGCAGTTTCTCTAGCAGTTTCTCTAGCAGTTTCTCCAGCAGTTTCTCCAGACTAAACCCAAACTTGTGCAACTTATTTAAATGATATGCCATGACTTGTATGATTATGCAATGATGAAACATGCTATGATTTCTGTAATATATGAACCCTTGTTTATGATCAACCATCGGTGTCGTGTGTCGTTATGTCGTGTCGTAGTTCCAACGTGCTATGTTATGGGCCATAGTGACGATAAGTTAATGTTTAGACACAAAACTAATACTTAAGACCTAAACGTGTTCATAGGTCTTCGTTAAGCAATATTTG
The DNA here is from genome assembly GCA_039602395.1 of Deinandra increscens subsp. villosa. Lineage (NCBI taxonomy): Eukaryota > Viridiplantae > Streptophyta > Magnoliopsida > Asterales > Asteraceae > Deinandra > Deinandra increscens. The sequence continues at coordinate 38,172,304 of JBCNJP010000008.1, read as the reverse complement.
GATTAATTAACAAGTGTAGCTGAGCAACCTAAGGTGAGTTTCACTAACCCCTTAATTGTGAACCCGTTTGGGTCACAACGAATTACTTAATGGAAAACAACGCTGACACTTTGAGATATCGCCGAATGGGATATCTGTTATGGAAGCTGGAGTGCTTTATGGGAAGCGCTTGCAACTGTCCATCCTTGGGATTTCAAATGAAATCCGGAATAACCGTTTTGACACTTAAACTATTTTTAGGATTTCAAATGAAATCCAGAATAAACAACTTTTAATATGGCTAGTGTAGGTTAAAGTCTAAACCAAATGATATCACATGATTTCTAAGGATGCCTTAAAACTTAAAAGTCCTCAACAATTTAGTACCATTAATATGTGAAGCGAGGGGATGTTGGGTAGATCTACTGGGGTTTGACAAACCCTGCTCCGCGGTACACAAATGTGTAGCCAACCGGTTGGAGGCCGAACGGAGTGCAATATCAGCCTATTTTAGTTGTGGGTCCCATGAGGAACACAACTGGAGGCACAAACCATCGGCAAATGCCGAACTCTGTTACGTCAGCTTTGGTACGAACTTCCTTAGTGCATGGAAACCGGATTAGCTACCCGCGATATCGGTTGACCGCTTTAACTTTTACTTAACTAGTGCATATTCGATAATTCAACACTTGGCAATGTTTGCAAAACTAATCCTTATTACATGTTGATACATACGCTTATGAGACCGGGCCAATGCATGACATGCCCACCGTGGACTCACCAACCGTTAGGTTGACACTTGTGTGGTTTTCACTTTTGCAGATCGCTGAGGAGTATCCACCAGGGGTTGGCATGGCACACAGAAGACTTTAAACTGTTTTAACTTACGTTGGACATTTTGAATATCAATATATAATTTGTACTTAAAGCACGTGGTTAGTGCTGAGATACTTTTGTTTACTTTTCCGCTGCGAATTTTAGACTGTTTTATGATGAACACTTGGACTTTACTCTGATTCGTTTAGTATTTGTAACTAATGATTGTGGTCCTGGTCTAGTCGCGCCCCTTAACGGTATAAACTCCGTTAGTGGTTAATTGGGGGTGTGACAGATTGGTATCAGAGCCATAAGTTGCAGAGAACTGGAATCAATTTTGAAAAACGATTTGGAAACTGCAACTTGAAAACCTTAGTTACAAACGAACAAACAAATTCCCAAAAACCAAAATAATTACGTGCCAACCTGGGATACTCGCTCTGCTGTGTAAGTAAAAGCTTAGTACGTATGTATATATATATATAGATATAAATATATATATAGACCGTGTCTAGGTAGTCTTACGGAAAACCTTAGGAAAAATTTTCACACACGAATACGAAACGCGAACGCTAATACGCGCACTACTCCGGGGGAAAGCGACAACGAAACGATGCTACACGCTATGTCTTGATTTCTACTACGATGACTACGCCGACGGTGACTTTTATGGGAAGGCTGACGTTCGACGATAGTACTTACGACTTGCGACGTTCTCCGACGACGCCTCGATTTTTGCACAAAAACTTTTCTGGACTAATAGTGGGATAACGGGAAATTGTTGATATACATATTATGGGATATGTATAAAGTATAACTGTGACTGAACACTGGCTACTTTAACTGTCCAGCAAGATGTCTGGAAGAGGACACGGAAGGAGCAACATTAACATGACGCCTGCGCAACTACAAGCTATGATTAATGAGCACGTGCAAGCCGCTGTGGCAGCCGTTCAAGCTGCGTACGCCGCTCAGGGTAATTATTATGCCGGTTAAAGGCACAAAGCAATTGAATTTTGACCTGTTTTAACTTAAAACCCGAACTATTTATGCATCAGGAAACCACCATCACTGCATGTTTAAGTCCTTCATGGATTGTGTAAGCCAATGACGTTTTCCGGCGAGGAAGGAGCGGTAGGACTCCTCAGGTGGATCGAGAAGTCTGAGAAGGTCTTCTCTATGTGTAACTGCCCTGCTGAGAGCAAAGTGAAGTATGCTACTGGTACTTTCGAGGGAGCTGCTCTCTCCTGGTGGAACGCTGAAAATTCAGATGATTGGGGTAAATGCGGCTAACAACATGGATTGGGAAGCATTCAAAGAACTGATTATGGATGAGTACTGTCCTCGTGACCAAGTGAAGAAGTTAGAGGGCGAATTCTTGAATCTGAAAATGATTGGGTCTGAAGTCGAACAGTATACTGCGCGTTACCATGAGTACGCGGTCTTGTGCCCCACAATGGTTGATGCTGAGTTCAAACGCATTGAGCGTTACCTGGAAGGCCTCGCGCCTCAAATCAAAGGGCTGGTGACCGCCAGCAACCCCGCAACCGTGCAGCAAGCCATCCGTTTGGCTCACAAGCTTACTGATCAGGAAGTTGAGAAGGGTACACTTCCTGCAAAAGCCTCAGAGAAGACTGCCTTAAGTGGCAAAAGAAAAGCTGATGATGAAGCTCCTGAAAACTCCATGAACAATCAGAGTGTGGGAAACAGCACTGGGAGGTCCTATAACTCCCAAGGTCAAAGCAAAAGGTCTGGGAATAATAGTGGGAACAACCACCAGGGCGGTAATGGTCAAAGTAACTACAGGGGTAACCTGCCTTTGTGTAACAAGTGTGGGAAGCATCATGTTGGTGTTTGTCGAAAGAATCTGAGCTGTGAAAGATGTGGCAAGAAAAGCCATGAGGCGAAGGATTGTTGGACAATTCTTCCCGAGCAACAAAACCGCCTAAGGCAAAATAACAACAATCATGGCAACAACAACTACGGGAACAACCGCAACGGACAAGGAAGCAATCAGAACAACAATAATGGTGGAGCCCGTGGCTGTTTTGAATGTGGTGCTCAAGGCCACATTAAAAGGGACTGCCCGCAGTTGAGAAGGCAGGGAAATGGTAATCAAGGAAACAACGGTGGGAATGGTAATGGTGGAGGAAATGGCAATGGTAATGGTGGAAACGGAAATGGTGGGAATGGTAGAGGTCGAGCTTTCGTCATGGGTCAAGGTGAAGCTCGCAACGACGCCAATGTGATTATCGGTAAATTTATACTTAATGGTTTCTTTGCTACTGTATTGTTTGATTCTGGTGCTGAAAGAAGTTTTATTTCCACTAAGTTTGCTAGACTGATTAATGCTAAACTGATTGACTTAGATGCTAAGTATGTGGTAGAGCTAGCAAACGGTAAACTCCATGATACAACCTAGATAGTTAAGGACTGTAAGTTAGAACTAGCTGGCCATACGTTAGGAATCGATCTTATGCCCTTCCCGATTGGTAGTTTTGACGTTATAGTAGGAATGGATTGGTTATCAGAAAACCGAGCTGAAATTTTATGTCAAGAAAAAGTGGTTCGTATCCCACTCAAAGACGGTGAAATGCTAACAGTTCAAGGTGAAAAAGGTGGAACAGTCACCGGCATCATCTCATTTCTAAAAGCTCAAAAGTGCCTTCGTAAAGGTCACTTCGCGATTCTTGCAAACGTCACCGACACGACACTTCCCGAGCGTAAAATCGACGACTATCCGATAGTCCGCGACTTTCCGGATGTATTTCCTGATGATCTGCTTGGTTTGCCTCCATTTCGACAAGTTGAGTTTGGGATCGACTTAACTCCCGGCGCTGCTCCGATTGCACGCGCACCGTACCGTTTGGCTGTAAGTGAACTCAACGAACTTTCCGCACAACTTCAAGAGTTACTCGACAAAGGATTTATTCGTCCAAGTTCGTCTCCGTGGGGAGCACCGGTATTGTTTTTTAAGAAAAAGGATGGAACGTTCCGAATGTGTATCGACTACCGAGAGCTCAACAAGGTTACAATTAAGAATCGGTATCCACTTCCTCGAATCGACGACCTCTTCGATCAACTACAAGGTTCAAGCTACTATTCAAAGATTGATCTACGGTCTGGTTATCACCAACTTCGCGTACGTGATGAGGATATCCCCAAGACTGCCTTCAGAACTCGGTATGGACACTACGAGTTCCTGGTTATGCCGTTTGGGCTAACCAATGCACCTGCCGTGTTTATGGATCTGATGAATCGAGTGTGCAAGCCGTACCTCGATCAGTTTGTGATAGTTTTCATCGATGATATTTTGATCTACTCCAAGACAAAGGAAGAACACAAGAATCACCTGCGACTTATTTTGGAATTACTCCGCAAGGAACAGCTTTACGCCAAGTTTTCAAAATGCGATTTTTGGATCCGCGAAGTCCAGTTTCTTGGACACATTGTTAATGAAGAAGGAATTCAAGTTGACCCAGCTAAAGTGGAAGCTATCAAGAATTGGTCTACTCCTAGAGCGCCGACCGAAATCCGACAATTTTTGGGACTTGCCGGATACTATCGAAGATTCATTAAGGGTTTCTCGCAAATAGCTCAACCCTTAACAGCTTTAACGCACAAAGGGGTGCAATACAGATGGGGTGAAAAAGAAGAACGAGCGTTTCAAACACTTAAGGATATGTTATGTTCAGCTCCGATTCTCTCGTTACCCGATGGGGTGGACGACTTCGTGGTTTTTTGCGATGCATCCATTCAAGGACTCGGTTGCGTGTTGATGCAACGAGACAAGGTAATTGCCTACGGGTCCAGGCAGCTGAAGGATACTGAGAAGAATTACACAACGCATGACTTGGAATTAGGAGCCGTTGTATTTGCACTTAAGATTTGGAGACATTACCTCTACGGAACAAAGTGCACGATATTCACCGACCACAAAAGCTTACAACACATCTTCGAACAAAAGGATCTCAACATGCGACAACGAAGGTGGATCGAGCTACTAAATGACTATGATTTAGCGATTAAGTATCATCCTGGAAAAGCCAACGTTGTGGCTGATGCCTTAAGTCGGAAAGAGTATGAAAAGCCTCGACGAGTACGAGCGCTACAACTGACCATTCACACGGGATTGCCGGATCGAATCCGTGATGCCCAACAAGAAGCTTTAAAGGAAGAAAACTTCGCAGCTGAAGCACTGCGTGGTGTAGATGGTCACTCTGAGGTTAAGTCTGATGGACTCAGGTATTATAATGACAGAGTTTGGATTCCTCTACTTGGGAATCTTCGTGAGCTCGTGATGGACGAGGCTCACAAGTCAAGATATTCGGTGCACCCTGGATCGGATAAAATGTACCAGGATTTGAAGAACTTATACTGGTGGCCGAACATGAAAGCCGACATTGCGCGATATGTGGCTAAGTGTTTAACATGCTCAAGGGTTAAGGTCGAGTATCAAAAGCCTGCTGGATTACTGCAACAACCAAAGATCCCAGAATGGAAATGGGAGGATATCTCCATGGACTTCGTAACAGGATTACCTCATCGATCGAATCGACCGGATGCGATTTGGGTTATCATTGATCGATTAACCAAATCTGCACATTTTATCCCGATGAAGGAAACTGACAATATGGATAAGTTAACCAAGCTGTACATTGACCGAATTGTGGCACGTCATGGAGTGCCTAAGACTATCATCTCCGACAGAGATCCTCGATTTACTTCCCGACTATGGCAATCTATGCAAGAATCACTGGGAACCAGACTGGATATGAGTACATCTTATCACCCACAGACCGATGGTCAGACGGAACGAACGATTCAGACTTTAGAAGATATGCTACGAGCTTGCGTTCTCGACTTCGGTAAAGACTGGGAGGCTCACCTTCCGTTGGTGGAGTTCTCCTACAACAACAGTTATCATTCAAGTATCGGTGCAGCACCTTTTGAAGCACTATATGGCAGAAAATGTAGATCGCCCGTGTGTTGGGCAGAAACGGGTGAGAAGGGAATCACCGGACCAGAAATCATTCACGACACAACTGAACGGATTATTCAAATCAGAAAGCGGATAGCCGCAGCGCGTGACAGACAAAAGAGCTATGCCGACAAACGCCGTAAACCTTTGAAGTTCGAGGTGGGCGACAAAGTACTATTGAAGATATCTCCCTGGAAAGGTGTGATACGCTTCGGAAAGCGTGGAAAGTTGAATCCTCGCTATATCGGTCCATTTGAAATTATTGGGGAAGTAGGCCCGGTGGCCTACCGATTAAAACTCCCTGCTGAACTCGATGGAGTTCACAACGTGTTTCACGTTTCTAATCTGAAGAAATGTCTGGCTGAAGACACTGAAATAATTCCTTTGGAGGAATTGGAGATCGACGAACATCTCAGATTCATAGAGCAACCAGTAGAAATCATGGGACGCGAGGAGAAAGCCCTCAAACGTAGCAAGATTCTGATCGTCAAAGTTCGATGGAACTCAAGACGTGGACCTGAATATACATGGGAACGGGAGGACCAGATGAAGAAAAAGTATCCTCACTTGTTCGAGCAAACGTCCACGGAAACTCAAGGTATGATTTAATTTTGGGGACCAAAATTCCTTTAACAAGAGGAGGATGTGGCAACCCTAAAACTTTTGCTTTCTTTCCCCAGCAACTACAGCAACGACGACAGCTGAGGCTGCGAACGCTACAACACTAGAATAATTTTCGGGACGAAAATTCCATTTACAAGGGGATGATGTGACACCCGAGAATTCCAAGGTTAACTTCCGTTAGACAACTTCCGTTAGTTACGTTAGTAACTAATACTTAACTAGGCCGAATACGTCCACGTCCTTTGGTTGATCACCAAACCCGCCCATATATGTTATGTGTTCAATTATTTATGGTCATTATGTGCAAACGTGATTTAAATGCATAATTATTAATAAAAAGCATGACTATTTAATTAATTGATAAATTATGTGACAAATTGCTTATTTGGATTATTATATGTTAACCGGGTAATTAAATGTATGCATACATGTTTAATGATTGGGCTAGTAATTAGTTAATGATGGACTAATCATGGGCTAATGATGGCTAATCATTGGGGGCCCAAATCCCAATGAAAGCCCATGAGACCACTAGTATTTAAATAGAATTATAAACCCTAATCCCATTTACATGCTCCATCACCACACGCACACACTCCCCATCACACTCTCTCCCTCTCACGACTTCTGGACCAGCCCCAAGACACACCAAGATCAGCCATCACTTCTGTTGGTGAAGATCATCCATCGATCCTTGATCAAACCGTGAGTCCCATGAACCATTTCTATGTGTTTTCTATGTGTTTTCTTCATAAAGCATGCCTAGATCTCCATGTAATCGTTAGATTTTCTGTAAGAATGCTTAGGAATGCTAGATCTATGATAACGACTACAACTTTACGTGTGAAACTGATCCATAATAGAGATTCATGCTAGATTAGGTCATTTTGGGTAAAGTGTGTTCTTGAAGATTTGATGATGAAAATGCATGTTTATGATGTTAAAAATGCTCCTGTGATGTTCCTAAATGATTATGTATGCTTGAAAATGAATTACACGAAGCATGGAGGCTGTTAGAAAGATTTTTAGTCAAATTTACGGGTTTTTTAGCGACCAGCGAAACTGTGCATTCATTAGGAGAAACTATCCAGCGAAACTGTGCATATCTCCTTCCAGCGACACTGTCCAGCGAAACTGCAGTGTCTCTCGTGAACGAAACTGACCTTGTCCCTGAACGAAAGTTCAACCAGTTCCTGGCGAAACTAGCCAGCGAAACTAGCAGTTTCTCTGGCAGTTTCTCTAGCAGTTTCTCTAGCAGTTTCTCCAGCGAAACTGCAGTGTCTCTCGTGAACGAAACTGACCTTGTCCCTGAACGAAAGTTCAACCAGCGAAACTAGCAGTTTCTCTGGCAGTTTCTCTGGCAGTTTCTCTAGCAGTTTCTCTAGCAGTTTCTCTAGCAGTTTCTCTAGCAGTTTCTCTAGCAGTTTCTCCAGCAGTTTCTCCAGACTAAACCCAAACTTGTGCAACTTATTTAAATGATATGCCATGACTTGTATGATTATGCAATGATGAAACATGCTATGATTTCTGTAATATATGAACCCTTGTTTATGATCAACCATCGGTGTCGTGTGTCGTTATGTCGTGTCGTAGTTCCAACGTGCTATGTTATGGGCCATAGTGACGATAAGTTAATGTTTAGACACAAAACTAATACTTAAGACCTAAACGTGTTCATAGGTCTTCGTTAAGCAATATTTGGATTAATTAACAAGTGTAGCTGAGCAACCTAAGGTGAGTTTCACTAACCCCTTAATTGTGAACCCGTTTGGGTCACAACGAATTACTTAATGGAAAACAACGCTGACACTTTGAGATATCGCCGAATGGGATATCTGTTATGGAAGCTGGAGTGCTTTATGGGAAGCGCTTGCAACTGTCCATCCTTGGGATTTCAAATGAAATCCGGAATAACCGTTTTGACACTTAAACTATTTTTAGGATTTCAAATGAAATCCAGAATAAACAACTTTTAATATGGCTAGTGTAGGTTAAAGTCTAAACCAAATGATATCACATGATTTCTAAGGATGCCTTAAAACTTAAAAGTCCTCAACAATTTAGTACCATTAATATGTGAAGCGAGGGGATGTTGGGTAGATCTACTGGGGTTTGACAAACCCTGCTCCGCGGTACACAAATGTGTAGCCAACCGGTTGGAGGCCGAACGGAGTGCAATATCAGCCTATTTTAGTTGTGGGTCCCATGAGGAACACAACTGGAGGCACAAACCATCGGCAAATGCCGAACTCTGTTACGTCAGCTTTGGTACGAACTTCCTTAGTGCATGGAAACCGGATTAGCTACCCGTGATATCGGTTGACCGCTTTAACTTTTACTTAACTAGTGCATATTCGATAATTCAACACTTGGCAATGTTTGCAAAACTAATCCTTATTACATGTTGATACATACGCTTATGAGACCGGGCCAATGCATGACATGCCCACCGTGGACTCACCAACCGTTAGGTTGACACTTGTGTGGTTTTCACTTTTGCAGATCGCTGAGGAGTATCCACCAGGGGTTGGCATGGCACACAGAAGACTTTAAACTGTTTTAACTTACGTTGGACATTTTGAATATCAATATATAATTTGTACTTAAAGCACGTGGTTAGTGCTGAGATACTTTTGTTTACTTTTCCGCTGCGAATTTTAGACTGTTTTATGATGAACACTTGGACTTTACTCTGATTCGTTTAGTATTTGTAACTAATGGTTGTGGTCCTGGTCTAGTCGCGCCCCTTAACGGTATAAACTCCGTTAGTGGTTAATTGGGGGTGTGACAATTGATCATTGATATCGTGTTTCGACTATATTAGAAAAATGATGAGACTTGTGTATTAAATTCGATTGGGCTTCGGTTATCCATGTTTAGTGATTGGGTGTTAGTTAATTATTTGTTTGTTATTGTAAAATACGATTTGGACTAGAGAGAAAGGGCTTTGGCACATGTATTAGTAATCAACGATTTGATCATCTAATCGTAAGTGTTTATTAACTTTGTTGATTAATCGTTTATTATTGCTTCTCATACTTATTACAATCAATCATTTGGATTCCGCACTCATGATTGATCATTGATATCGTGTTTCGACTATATTAGAAAAATGATGAGGCTTGTGTATTAAATTCGGTTGGGCTTCGGTTAACCATGTTTAGTTATTGGGTGTTAGTTAATTAAGTGTTTGTTATTGTAAAATACGATTTAGACTAGAGGCACAGGGCTTAGGCACATGTAATAGTAATCAACAATTTGATCATCTAATCGTAAGTGTTTATTAACTTTGTTGATTAATCGTTTATTATTGCTTCGCACACTTGATTCAATCAATCATTTGGATTCCGCACTCATGATTGATCATTGATATCGTGTTTCGACTATATTAGAAAAATGATGAGGCTTGTGTATTAAATTCGATTGGGCTTCGGTTATCCATGTTTAGTGATTGGGTGTTAGTTAATTATTTGTTTGTTATTGTAAAATACGATTTGGACTAGAGAGAAAGGGCTTTGGCACATGTAATAGAAATCAACGATTTGATCATCTAATCGTAAGTGTTTATTAACTTTGTTGATTAATAGTTTATTATTGCTTCGCACACTTGCTTCAATCAATCATTTGGATTCCGCACTCATGATTGATCATTGATATCGTGTTTCGACTATATTAGAAAAATGATGAGGCTTGTGTATTAAATTCGATTGGGGCTTCGGTTATCCATGTTTAGTGATTGGGTGTTAGTTATTTATGTGTTTTTATTGTAAAATACGATTTGGACAAGAGGGGCAAAGGGCTTTGGCACATGTAATAGTAATCAACGATTTGATAATCTAATTGTAAGTGTTTATTAACTTTGTTGATTAATCGTTTTTTATTGCTTCTCATACTTAATTCAATCAATCATTTGGATTCTGCACTCATGATTGATCATTGATATCGTGTTTCGACTATATTAGAAAAATGATGAGGCTTGTGTATTAAATTCGGTTGGGCTTCGGTTATCCATGTTTAGTTATTGGGTGTTAGTTAATTAAGTGTTTGTTATTGTAAAATACGATTTGGACTAGAGGGAAAGGGCTTTGGCACATGTAATAGTAATCAACGATTTCATCATCTAATCGTAAGTGTTTATTAACTTTGTTGATTCATCGTTTATTATTGGTTCTCATACTTGATTAAATCAATCATTTGGATTCCGCACTCATGATTGATCATTGATATCGTGTTTCGACTATATTAGAAAAATGATGAGGCTTGTGTATTAAATTCGGTTGGGCTTCGGTTAACCATGTTTAGTTATTGGGTGTTAGTTAATTAAGTGTTTGTTATTGTAAAATACGATTTAGACTAGAAGGAAAGGGCTTAGGCACATGTAATAGTAATCAACAATTTGATCATCTAATCGTAAGTGTTTATTAACTTTGTTGATTAATCGTTTATTATTGCTTCGCACACTTGATTCAATCAATCATTTGGATTCCGCACTCATGATTGATCATTGATATCGTTTTTCGACTATATTAGAAAAATGATGAGGCTTGTGTATTAAATTCGATTGGGCTTCGGTTATCCATGTTTAGTGATTGGGTGTTAGTTAATTATGTGTTTGTTATGGTAAAATACGATTTGGACTAGAGGGAAAGGGCATTGGCACATGTAATAGTAATCAACGTTTTGATCATCTAATCGTAAGTGTTTATTAACTTTGTTGATTAATCGTTTATTATTGCTTCGCACACTTGATTCAATCAATCATTTGGATTCCACACTCATGATTGATCATTGATATCGTGTTTCGACTATATTAGAAAAATGATGAGGCTTGTGTATTAAATTCGATTGGGCTTCGGTTATCCATGTTTAGTGATTGGGTGTTAGTCAATTGTGTGTTTGTTATTGTAAAATACGATTTGGACAAGAGGGGCAAAGGGCTTTGGCACATGTAATAGTAATCAACGATTTGATAATCTAATTGTAAGTGTTTATTAACTTTGTTGATTAATCGTTTTTTATTGCTTCTCATACTTAATTCAATCAATCATTTGGATTCTGCACTCATGATTGATCATTGATATCGTGTTTCGACTATATTAGAAAAATGATGAGGCTTGTGTATTAAATTCGGTTGGGCTTCGGTTATCCATGTTTAGTTATTGGGTGTTAGTTAATTAAGTGTTTGTTATTGTAAAATACGATTTGGACTAGAGGGAAAGGGCTTTGGCACATGTAATAGTAATCAACGATTTGATCATCTAATCGTAAGTGTTTATTAACTTTGTTGATTCATCGTTTATTATTGCTTCTCATACTTGATTAAATCAATCATTTGGATTCCGCACTCATGATTGATCATTGATATCGTGTTTCGACTATATTAGAAAAATGATGAGGCTTGTGTATTAAATTCGGTTGGGCTTCGGTTAACCATGTTTAGTTATTGGGTGTTAGTTAATTAAGTGTTTGTTATTGTAAAATACGATTTAGACTAGAAGGAAAGGGCTTAGGCACATGTAATAGTAATCAACAATTTGATCATCTAATCGTAAGTGTTTATTAACTTTGTTGATTAATCGTTTATTATTGCTTCGCACACTTGATTCAATCAATCATTTGGATTCCGCACTCATGATTGATCATTGATATCGTGTTTCGACTATATTAGAAAAATGATGAGGCTTGTGTATTAAATTCGATTGGGCTTCGGTTATCCATGTTTAGTGATTGGGTGTTAGTTAATTATGTGTTTTTTATGGTAAAATACGATTTGGACTAGAGGGAAAGGGCATTGGCACATGTAATAGTAATCAACGATTTGATCATCTAATCGTAAGTGTTTATTAACTTTGTTGATTAATCGTTTATTATTGCTTCGCACACTTGATTCAATCAATCATTTGGATTCCACACTCATGATTGATCATTGATATCGTGTTTCGACTATATTAGAAAAATGATGAGGCTTGTGTATTAAATTCGATTGGGCTTCGGTTATCCATGTTTAGTGATTGGGTGTTAGTTAATTGTGTGTTTGTTATTGTAAAATACGATTTGGACAAGAGGGGCAAAGGGCTTTGGCACATTTAATAGTAATCAACGATTTGATCATCTAATTGTAAGTGTTTATTAACTTTGTTGATTAATCGTTTATTATTGCTTCTTATACTTGATTCAATCAATCAATTGGATTCCGCACTCATGATTGATCATTGATATCGTGTTTCGACTATATTAGAAAAATGATGAGGCTTGTGTATTAAATTCGATTGGGCTTCGGTTATCCATGTTTAGTGATTGGGTGTTAGTTAATTAGGTGTTTGTTATTGTAAAATACGATTTGGACTAGAGGGGAAGGGCTTTGGCACATGTAATAGTAATCAACAATTTGATCATCTAATCGTAAGTGTTTATTAACTTTGTTGATTAATCGTTTATTATTGCTTCGCACACTTGATTCAATCAATCATTTGGATTCCGCACTCATGATTGATCATTGATATCGTGTTTCGACTATATTAGAAAAATGATGAGGCTTGTGTATTAAATTCGGTTGGGCTTCGGTTAACCATGTTTAGTTATTGGGTGTTAGTTAATTAAGTGTTTGTTATTGTAAAATACGATTTAGACTAGAAGGAAAGGGCTTAGGCACATGTAATAGTAATCAACAATTTGATCATCTAATCGTAAGTGTTTATTAACTTTGTTGATTAATCGTTTATTATTGCTTCGCACACTTGATTCAATCAATCATTTGGATTCCGCACTCATGATTGATCATTGATATCGTGTTTCGACTATATTAGAAAAATGATGAGGCTTGTGTATTAAATTCGATTGGGCTTCGGTTATCCATGTTTAGTGATTGGGTGTTAGTTAATTATGTGTTTGTTATGGTAAAATACGATTTGGACTAGAGGGAAAGGGCATTGGCACATGTAATAGTAATCAACGTTTTGATCATCTAATCGTAAGTGTTTATTAACTTTGTTGATTAATCGTTTATTATTGCTTCGCACACTTGATTCAATCAATCATTTGGATTCCACACTCATGATTGATCATTGATATCGTGTTTCGACTATATTAGAAAAATGATGAGGCTTGTGTATTAAATTCGATTGGGCTTCGGTTATCCATGTTTAGTGATTGGGTGTTAGTCAATTGTGTGTTTGTTATTGTAAAATACGATTTGGACAAGAGGGGCAAAGGGCTTTGGCACATGTAATAGTAATCAACGATTTGATAATCTAATTGTAAGTGTTTATTAACTTTGTTGATTAATCGTTTTTTATTGCTTCTCATACTTAATTCAATCAATCATTTGGATTCTGCACTCATGATTGATCATTGATATCGTGTTTCGACTATATTAGAAAAATGATGAGGCTTGTGTATTAAATTCGGTTGGGCTTCGGTTATCCATGTTTAGTTATTGGGTGTTAGTTAATTAAGTGTTTGTTATTGTAAAATACGATTTGGACTAGAGGGAAAGGGCTTTGGCACATGTAATAGTAATCAACGATTTGATCATCTAATCGTAAGTGTTTATTAACTTTGTTGATTCATCGTTTATTATTGCTTCTCATACTTGATTAAATCAATCATTTGGATTCCGCACTCATGATTGATCATTGATATCGTGTTTCGACTATATTAGAAAAATGATGAGGCTTGTGTATTAAATTCGGTTGGGCTTCGGTTAACCATGTTTAGTTATTGGGTGTTAGTTAATTAAGTGTTTGTTATTGTAAAATACGATTTAGACTAGAAGGAAAGGGCTTAGGCACATGTAATAGTAATCAACAATTTGATCATCTAATCGTAAGTGTTTATTAACTTTGTTGATTAATCGTTTATTATTGCTTCGCACACTTGATTCAATCAATCATTTGGATTCCGCACTCATGATTGATCATTGATATCGTGTTTCGACTATATTAGAAAAATGATGAGGCTTGTGTATTAAATTCGATTGGGCTTCGGTTATCCATGTTTAGTGATTGGGTGTTAGTTAATTATGTGTTTTTTATGGTAAAATACGATTTGGACTAGAGGGAAAGGGCATTGGCACATGTAATAGTAATCAACGATTTGATCATCTAATCGTAAGTGTTTATTAACTTTGTTGATTAATCGTTTATTATTGCTTCGCACACTTGATTCAATCAATCATTTGGATTCCACACTCATGATTGATCATTGATATCGTGTTTCGACTATATTAGAAAAATGATGAGGCTTGTGTATTAAATTCGATTGGGCTTCGGTTATCCATGTTTAGTGATTGGGTGTTAGTTAATTGTGTGTTTGTTATTGTAAAATACGATTTGGACAAGAGGGGCAAAGGGCTTTGGCACATTTAATAGTAATCAACGATTTGATCATCTAATTGTAAGTGTTTATTAACTTTGTTGATTAATCGTTTATTATTGCTTCTTATACTTGATTCAATCAATCAATTGGATTCCGCACTCATGATTGATCATTGATATCGTGTTTCGACTATATTAGAAAAATGATGAGGCTTGTGTATTAAATTCGATTGGGCTTCGGTTATCCATGTTTAGTGATTGGGTGTTAGTTAATTAGGTGTTTGTTATTGTAAAATACGATTTGGACTAGAGGGGAAGGGCTTTGGCACATGTAATAGTAATCAACAATTTGATCATCTAATCGTAAGTGTTTATTAACTTTGTTGATTAATCGTTTATTATTGCTTCGCACACTTGATTCAATCAATCATTTGGATTCCGCACTCATGATTGATCATTGATATCGTGTTTCGACTATATTAGAAAAATGATGAGGCTTGTGTATTAAATTCGATTGGGCTTCGGTTATCCATTTTAGTGATTGGGTGTTAGTTAATTATTTGTTTGTTATTGTAAAATACGATTTGGACTAGAGAGAAAGGGCTTTGGCACATGTAATAGTAATCAACGATTTGATCATCTAATCGTAAGTGTTTATTAACTTTGTTGATTAATCGTTTATTATTGCTTCGCACACTTGATTCAATCAATCATTTGGATTCCGCACTCATGATTGATCATTGATATCGTGTTTCGACTATATTAGAAAAATGATGAGGCTTTTGTATTAAATTCGATTGGGCTTCGGTTATCCATGTTTAGTGATTGGGTGTTAGTTAATTATTTGTTTGTTATTGTAAAATATGATTTGGACTAGAGAGAAAGGGCTTTGGCACATGTAATAGTAATCAACGATCTGATCATCTAATCGTAAGTGTTTATTAACTTTGTTGATTAATCGTTTATTATTGCTTCGGACACTTGCTTCAATCAATCATTTGGATTCCGCACTCATGATTGATCATTGATATCGTGTTTCGACTATATTAGAAAAATGATGAGGCTTGTGTATTAAATTCGATTGGGGCTTCGGTTATCCATGTTTAGTGATTGGGTGTTAGTTATTTATGTGTTTGTTATTGTAAAATACGATTTGGACTAGAGAGAAAGGGCTTTGGCACATGTAATAGTAATCAACGATTTGATCATCTAATCGTAAGTGTTTATTAACTTTGTTGATTAATCGTTTATTATTGCTTCGCACACTTGCTTCAATCAATCATTTGGATTCCGCACTCATGATTTGTGACACCCGACAAAATTCAGTTACAAAGACGAACACAAAGGTTAACGATTTCAAACATACATGCATTCCTACATCTAATAGAGTTATTAGATGCATCATTGCGTCCACAAGCATTCACACACGAGTCGGTCCTGATCGTTGGTGACTAATTATTAAAACGCAATCGAACGAATATAGCTATAATTTAATCTTGTGATTTTATGTGTTCTCTCGTACTAATTGATTTACGTGACTAGGATTTTCATGAGAATGTATGTGTCACTAGAATTTCATAAGTTTAATACGTGATAGTTACTTAAAAAAAACGATGCATGTGTGCAAAATTCGGTTAGTATTGTAGAGGGACTTTAGTCGGAATTACGAATTTGGAGGGCTTTAATGCAACATTACAACTTACTTACCTACAAACCCTCCCCTCTCACTCCTAAATCCTGTAAACTTCTATCCTCTCCACCGTTTAAGTACAAAAAAAAAAGAGGGAGAACCCTAGTTTTCCACACAGCGACGACAACAAGTAGCAGCCCCTCTTTCCCCCATTCGATCATCATTCTTTTCCTATGCTGTCCTACGTTGATTAGGAGGCCACGGAGTTGCTCCTCGGCAGAGGACATGATCAAGCAAACACCAAAGATCGCAAGCAACCGCGGACTACCAAAGGTAAACCCCTTCGACTACACGTTTTCTTGTTTTCTTTCTCGAAAAACATGGGATGTTTCTAGCCATCGATACGGTACACGGTCCTCCCTGTGTGTATCGGTATTATGTCGATAAGCAGCATGCTTGCAAACTCTCGTAAACTCCATGTTTGGATCTGTGGATTTTGGTTGTTCGACATACACGTGTTTTGTGATGTAATTGCTAACTGATGACAAGTACCATGAAGGTTGAGATAGCATGCAAACTTAAATATGCGAATTATTAATCACAAATTTTGAATCTGGTATATGATCCAGATGGTGTACTACATAGTATTAATTGATGTAGGATGTGGGGAACCGATGAGTATTAGGGGTTATCTCAAGTTTTTTTTTTATATTTTTTTATTTTTATGTGCTCATCATACATGGATTATGTTTTGGTTATTGCATGATAATCTTTTGGATAGCTATCACCTGACTCGCTAATGTTATCAATGTTGTTAAGGATTACTAGCAATCTTATGATATTTAGAACTCATTTAAATGATCAAACAAATTTTTATACAAACCATGTTTTTTTGACAGCTTGTTGTTAGGTTTTTGGGTCAACTTCGGAAGGTCATAACTCACTCAATTCTTAACGGAATTGAGTGATCTTTTTTCCAGAATTTACTTCAATGTGTTAGCTTTCAAGCCCAGGTGGTGGCACTTCATTTGACTGAGGTTTCAACCTCCTTTCTGCCCTCACGAAATCAGTGCGCAGCAGCTCTATTTTTCTGAAACATGTTAATGAAATAAATTATTTGACTTTTATAAATTAATGGTATGTTTGAGATTTTTGGGGTGGTTGATCACAACTCATGTGGTTTCTCGTATTTAAATTTTGGGGCCTTAACTAAGTACGAAAAGCTATAAGCATGGAAATTTTATGAACCTTGTTGGTGAATGTGGTTCATGGTGGTGTTGTGTTTAATAGTTCATGCTTAAATTAAAGATCTTTACATGAAACTTATATGATCCATTATTAGGCATGCTTAACATGAGGTGTATGATATATATGAAATACGGATGTTACTTGAGCTATTTGGTAAACTTAGGGATACGTCGTTTGGCGAATAACATGACTTAAGTGTATGCTAGAATTCGGGTAACATGTTCTCGTATGATTTTATTTGATAACTTGCTATACATGGAAATATACTATATATAATGGAAACGTACTAAATATAGGAACATGTTGATTATAGAAACCATCCATAAATAGAAATTGAAATCAAGCAGACAACACAACCATTAATTGAGTCACCAATGTGTCGTCAGGATCGATTGAGTCAGTCTAAGTGTTCATACAATGTTATCTCACACGCACTCTTATTTAGGTGATTCTTAGGAAGTCATCTGTTTATGTTCTTGGTTTCAAACTCTTGCCGAGCTCCCTAAGGTGAGTTCTCTAACATTTTTCTCTCTAAGTATCTCCTTGAGAGAGAAAAGCATGCTACAAACATTTCTGATAATATAATTGTATAGTTGATCACGTATGTGCGAACATAACACATATTTGAAGTCCTTACATTTTCGGACCGTTAGTTTATGAGAAAGCGAGGTTATATTGAGTAGTACTACTGGGTTTGACAAGCCCCACCCGCGTTAGTCGCTCTAACTCGACAGGATGTCGAACGGGTGTAACATAGCCTAGACAGTATCATCATCGTCCGTGTTAGACGTTGATGGAAAGGCGATACAAACCCAAACAGTCACGCTTCGGTTGCGAACCACATAGTGATAGCGATTTTGGCCTAGCTAGCTACAAATACAATTATGATTACATTGTTCAAACATTGGTACAAACATTGATTCTTACATTATGTCTTTATGAACTCACCAGCCTTGCACTGACCCACATAGCATGTCTTTCACAGGTGTCTAGGTCCGGAGCACGATTAGGACGCATGCTTTTCATTGGGTCTACAACACACTTTTAAAACCTCATTGGTTTTTTTTCGTTTGGGTTGAGAGCGTGTTTTGCTCAATATTTTGTTTACCTTTATTACGCTTCCGCATAAGCTTTATATTGTGTCGGTGTGTCTTGAAAACCGTATTTGCATGGTTTAGTATGGCTAATGACTCGGGTCCTGGTTTGTCACACGCCTTGCGGTTATACTTCGCAGGTGGATTTTGAGGGTGTGACAGATTGGTATCAGAGCCATTGGTTATAGTGAACTAGGTCTTGCATGTAGGCCAACTATAGCCTTAGAGTTGCATTAGTTATACACATACGCACGCACATGTTATTGTCATTTTAGCATTTCATTATATATATGTATATATATGTATACATATTACATTACAAACATGTCGAGAAGCATCCCCTACATCATCCCGAACGGGTAAGAGACCTACTAGTCTATTGAACGTCTAAATTGAAGGAACACCTAATGAAGACGAATAACTACACTGACCCTCATGAGGAGCAGACTCACGTAACAGATTCTTGTAGCACGTTCAGTTCGGGTGGACCACGAGCTGCAGGACGTGTGTAATATAATAGGAAAGATCATGTGCTTACTGGAGATCGAGAAGGATCTTCGAGTCCTTACAAGAAAATTTAGAAGCGACATCGAGGCAGTTGGCATGAACCACTCCGATTCTCGCATAGATTTGGAGAAGCATTTGTTCGCACATAAAACTCAAATTTGGGACGCTAAGGCCTGAGGGGCCGCAACAATAGTCAGAAACATAACAATAGGGATACAGGCAAGATAGCTGAAGCACGGGCCGTGGTTTTCATGTGTACGATAACCAAAACACCTCATGTTAAGGAGGTCAAGGAACCAGCACTTTTAGGAACTTTAAGGGTTGTAAGCCTCACACATTCAACGGAACCGGTGGGGCGGATAGTTCGCTTAGATATATTAAGAAGATAGAAATTGACATTTTGGATGTGTGATTTCCCTTAGCCAACGAATTCAAACTAGTGATAGGAACATTCAAGTGACGCGCACTCACCTAGAGGAATACTTAAGTATAATCGTCAAACGCAGCAAACCCGCTAACTTGGAAGGAAATTCACTACATTCACAGAGAGAGGAGTACAATTTCAGAAACGTTGTTCAGAAACTAGAGGGCAAACTATGGAATCTCAGGATGGAGGATCTTAAAAATGGAACTTATATAACTCTATCTAAAATGGAATCTTTTGCGTCCTCGTATTATGAAACCCGTTTTCAAGCAAATACAACATCACATGGCTAGGTTGGCCATTAGAATCGGAGCCTGGTAACTTCTTCAAATCCCACTACCATTCAACAAGCAGCTCGGTTAGCCTGTGGGCTTACCGACCGGGCTGTAGCTCAAAGTATCCCTTCTTGAGGAAGCCTGTTATGGGTACTCCAGGACACAAGAGAACGTGTGACGACATAAGTGGAAACAATTAAAAAAAATCGAGTTTCATATGCTAACCAACGGCAACGGCAGAGTCACAAACAGGGCATTCAGGAGCAAACAGTTAGGTTCGAGGAGGGTGCATTGGAAAGTACCCTAAAGTGTTACGAGTGTAAGTAACTACCAACACACCAGCGCGGGTGGCAAGCATGGTTGTCAGAACTGCGGAAGGATGAGTTGCATGACTAGGGATCGTGGGGATTAAGGGCCAGAACAAACAACTAAAGGCTACCAAGTCGTCACTGAATGTTTAAGGCAAAGAGAAGCACCTTAAGAAAAAAATTGCCCATGGAATAAACGGTTATGCGTTCATGCTTGGTTCGGGCAATGCCAGGAAGGATTCAAGCATCGTTAGCATTTGGCAGGTGATGAGAGACATCCAAACCTTAGCAGGGGCTAGGCATACACTGAAATTAGCAAATGGAAGAATTGAGTAATAATAAGAAATGTTGTCAGGAGAGGTAATCGAAACCAACATGCCCATGTGCTAATCACTCTAAGTAGATCCGACTAGATTTGTCGAAATAGATTGGTTGTCAAAGCGTCGAGTCGACACTCGTTATCTGGTGAAGAATCATCCACATTCTTTTCCCTAGTGGGAAAGTCCTTTCAAGTTCAAGGACAGAGGAATCGGTCTATCCTAGACAACATATCACAGATAAGGACACAAAGGTGTCGGCAGAGGGATCACATCGCTATTTTAGCTCATATTGATGAGAAGCTTAAGTAAGATACGGAGATCAAGAATTCTACTGTCATTCATGGTCTTCAAGAAATACTCACCAAGGACCTACCCAGTCTTCCATCTCATTGTCAGGTCGAACCTCAGATTGACCTTGCACCCAGGGCAAATCTATTACCCGAGCACCATACCAGCTTGCACCAGACAAACTACAATAGTTATACACCCAGATTCATGAGTAGCTAGATACAGGTATATGAGAACAACCTTATCGACGTGGAAAGGCTTCCAGTTCGCTGTCCGGGGAAAAGGATGATAATTCGTGTACGTGCATCGATTTTCATGAGAGGAACAAGGTTACCTTCCAACACCATTAACGCCAGCTAGAGTTTATGATATATTTAATCAACTTTAGGGATCAAACTACGACTCTAAGAGTTAATGGAGAATCAACATACCATCAGCTAAGAATTCAGTAAGAGTAAGTCACAAAAGACTACGTTTGGGAAATCAATATGGCCATTACGGGTTTTAGCCATAACCACTGGGCTGATCAACGCACCCGCGGTTTTCATAGATCTCGTAAACCAAGTGTGTGAGAGCCCTACATCGATCGATTCGACATCGAGTTATTAATGATATCTTGATCACTCCAAACCCAGGGAGAACATGAAGAACGTCTCTGTTTGAACCTATCGCTCTTTGAAAGAGGAAAATAGATTGATCCATCTACTATGGGAGGCCACCGAGGATTGGCCAGCTTTAACAACACCATCAAGGATAACGTCAGTTTAATATCTATTTTTTTTCGGATGGCTGGCGACGATTCATTTAGAGTACTTTCTATAAGTGTCTAACTCCTTACCCCTTGGGCCACAAAAGATATTACATACACTAAGGTGATGACTATGGAGCGACTTTCCAAATGTTGAAGCAGGAGTTTCACAAGACACTGATTTTATCTTATCCAGGGAGACTAAATACTTCATGACATATTGAGATGCCTCCAAGCAAGGTCTCGGTTATGCATTCATACAACTCGAGCAGGTCACCACTGGATGCCACACATCAGCTAAAGATGCACGAGTAGGACTACACCACCCATGGCTTGGGATTGGGTGAAATGGTGTTCATATCGAAGGTCTGGAGATAATATATGTATGGTACCAAACACACCTCCCATAAGGATTATAAGATTTCGGGGAGCATAACGTGAGCGTGGATGCTTAGGTACAATGGCATATGATGGAACCCTAATGTGAACTAGTATCATGAGCCTTTGTCATGTCTTTAAATTCACATACTTTCCAACAAGAGGAAGGGTGGTTCTGATAGATGAATAGTACACTTCTGGAATACCAAAGGCGTGGTGTGTTAGCTGAGGTACACCCTATACATAAACACTAATAGTTCTTTGGAAGTGGGACTAAGAGTCAGACCAAGAATTTGCCCTAGTCCCCATTCGGGTAAGGCCAACATTATAGCTCATGCCTTGAGTAGAAAGAAGGCCCCTAAGCTGAATCGAGCTCGAGCATTTCAACCTACTATACACACTGGGATACCAGATCAAAATCGGGCGCTCAACTCAAGGCACTGTGAGAATCTAATGTAGGGACATGATCACTACGAGGAACGGACGAACTCCTTAGAGTCAAACCGGTGAGATTCATTATCATTATGAGACAAATATGGGTACCCTGGCACGGGAATCAGAGAAAACTAGTAATGGACGAAGCTCGCAAGTCCCAATAATATGTTCATCCTGGATTGGACTAGTTGTACAAGCATTTGAAAGCACCTTGCTGGTGGCCGAACACGAAAGCTGAAGTCTGCACTTTTGTTCTAAGGTTGAGACCCCATATCAGAAGCCACCCGTACTATAACTATACCCAGAACAATTCCTATGTGAACTGGAGATAAATTTCTATGGACTCTAGCACCAAAGTACCTCGAACATCAGGTAAACGTGATACGATCTGGGTAACCGTGATCAATTGACCAAACCTGCACACTTTCTATCGACTAAAGAGATAGTGTGAACAAAGAAGTTATCACTGATCTTCTGGAAGTAGATTTCTCACAGCACAGAGTTCCACTCCAATCATATCGACTCGAGACACTCGACTTACACCTCATTCTGGAAATCATTTCAGAAGGCATTGAGAGCACTACATATCATTCTCAAACCAATGGACGGAGCGATTGAACTACCCAAACCATTAAAATTCACGTCTAAGGCGCGCATGATGGATTTCAGCAACAACTAGGAAACACTTTTAACAGGAGGTGGAGTTGTCTACAACAAATAGTTGTCACACCAGTATCGCGACCGCACCATTTGAGGTATTTTACGAACAAAGATGTAGGCCACCCATCTACTGGGCAGAGGTTTGTGATAAGCAACTCACAGATCCTGAACTTGTGCAAAAGACGACTGAAAGATCTTGCGATTCTGAAACCTATGGTAGCGTCTCACAAACATAAGAAAATCTATACCGACAAACATTCTACTACGAGACTCACCCTAGTTAGGGTAATCCATTTTGGGAAAATGGGGCAACCCAAACTCATGATAAGTAGAACTATTGGAGATTGTACATAGGATTGGTTTTATAACATACGAGCCGAATCTAGCCAGAATATTTAAAATTATACGCAACGTATCACATGTATCTAACCTGAAAGATGGTCATCAATGATCAATTCCATTGAGGAACCAGTGGGAGTAATGGACCGAGATGGAAAAAAAAAACTCAAATATGTCGATCTTCAAGGTTCGTTGGAAACTTGAGGCGTGGATCCAAGTTCACGCGAAAACGCAATGATCAAACAATGTGAATATATCCTCAGTTATTCAAACAAACAACGTCGACCAACAAAACGACCAGCTAAATTTCAGGGCGAAATTTCCTTCAACAAGGGGATGATGTGACAAATCAGAAAAAAAAAATTTGGTGTCTAGCAAACTAGCGACATTATTCAATTTTCGGGACGAAAATTCTTTCAACAAGGGGATGATGTGACACCCGACAAAATTCAGTTACAAACACGAACACAAAGGTTAACGATTTCAAACATACATGCATTCCTACATCTAATAGAGTTATTAGATGCATCATTGCGTCCACAAGCATTCACACACGAGTCGGTCCTGATCGTTGGTGACTAATTATTAAAACGCAATCGAACGAATATAGCTATAATTTAATCTTGTGATTTTATGTGTTCTCTCGTACTAATTGATTTACGTGACTAGGATTTTCATGAGAATGTATGTGTCACTAGAATTTCATAAGTTTAATACGTGATAGTTACTTAAAAAAAAACGATGCATGTGTGCAAAATTCGGTTAGTATTGTAGAGGGACTTTAGTCGGAATTACGAATTTGGAGGGCTTTAATGCAACATTACAACTTACTTACCTACAAACCCTCCCCTCTCACTCCTAAATCCTGTAAACTTCTATCCTCTCCACCTTTTAAGTACAAAAAAAAAGAGGGAGAACCCTAGTTTTCCACACAGCGACGACAACAAGTAGCAGCCCCTCTTTCCCCCATTCGATCATCATTCTTTTCCTATGCTGTCCTACGTTGATTAGGAGGCCACGGAGTTGCTCCTCGGCAGAGGACATGATCAAGCAAACACCAAAGATCGCAAGCAACCGCGGACTACCAAAGGTAAACCCCTTCGACTACACGTTTTCTTGTTTTCTTTCTCGAAAAACATGGGATGTTTCTAGCCATCGATACGGTACACGGTCCTCCCTGTGTGTATCGGTATTATGTCGATAAGCAGCATGCTTGCAAACTCTCGTAAACTCCATGTTTGGATCTGTGGATTTTGGTTGTTCGACATACACGTGTTGTGTGATGTAATTGCTAACTGATGACAAGTACCATGAAGGTTGAGATAGCATGCAAACTTAAATATGCGAATTATTAATCACAAATTTTGAATCTGGTATATGATCCAGATGGTGTACTACATAGTATTAATTGATGTAGGATGTGGGGAACCGATGAGTATTAGGGGTTATCTCAAGATTTTTTTTATATTTTTTTATTTTTATGTGCTCATCATACATGGATTATGTTTTGGTTATTGCATGATAATCTTTTGGATAGCTATCACCTGACTCGCTAATGTTATCAATGTTGTTAAGGATTACTAGCAATCTTATGATATTCAGAACTCATTTAAATGATCAAACAAATTTTTATACAAACCACGTTTTTTTGACAGCTTGTTGTTAGGTTTTTGGGTCAACTTCGGAAGGTCATAACTCACTCAATTCTTAACGGAATTGAGTGATTTTTTTTCCAGAATTTACTTCAATGTGTTAGCTTTCAAGCCCAGGTGGTGGCACTTCATTTGACTGAGGTTTCAACCTCCTTTCTGCCCTCACGAAATCAGTGCGCAGCAGCTCTATTTTTCTGAAACATGTTAATGAAATAAATTATTTGACTTTTATAAATTAATGGTATGTTTGAGATTTTTGGGGTGGTTGATCACAACTCATGTGGTTTCTCGTATTTAAATTTTGGGGCCTTAACTAAGTACGAAAAGCTATAAGCATGGAAATTTTATGAACCGTGTTGGTGAATGTGGTTCATGGTGGTGTTGTGTTTAATAGTTCATGCTTAAATTAAAGATCTTTACATGAAACTTATATGATCCATTATTAGGCATGCTTAACATGAGGTGTATGATATATATATATGAAATACGGATGTTACTTGAGCTATTTGGTAAACTTAGGGATACGTCGTTTGGCGAATAACATGACTTAAGTGTATGCTAGAATTCGGGTAACATGTTCTCGTATGATTTTATTTGATAACTTGCTATACATGGAAATATACTATATATAATGGAAACGTACTAAATATAGGAACATGTTGATTATAGAAACCATCCATAAATAAAAATTGAAATCAAGCAGACAACACAACCATTAATTGAGTCACCAATGTGTCGTCAGGATCGATTGAGTCAGTCTAAGTGTTCATACAATGTTACCTCACACGCACTCTTATATTTAGGTGATTCTTAGGAAGTCATCTGTTTATGTTCTTGGTTTCAAACTCTTGCCGAGCTCCCTAAGGTGAGTTCTCTAACATTTTTCTCTCTAAGTATCTCCTTGAGAGAGAAAAGCATGCTACAAACATTTCTGATAATATAATTGTATAGTTGATCACGTATGTGTGAACATAACACATATTTGAAGTCCTTACATTTTCGGACCGTTAGTTTATGAGAAAGCGAGGTTATATTGAGTAGTACTACTGGGTTTGACAAGCCCCACCCGCGTTAGTCGCTCTAACTCGACAGGATGTCGAACGGGTGTAACATAGCCTAGACAGTATCATCATCGTCCGTGTTAGACGTTGATGGAAAGGCGATACAAACACAAACAGTCACGCTTCGGTTGCGAACCACATAGTGATAGCGATTTTGGCCTAGCTAGCTACAAATACAATTATGATTACATTGTTCAAACATTGGTACAAACATTGATTCTTACATTATGTCTTTATGAACTCACCAGCCTTGCACTGACCCACATAGCATGTCTTTCACAGGTGTCTAGGTCCGGAGCACGATTAGGACGCATGCTTTTCATTGGGTCTACAACACACTTTTAAAACCTCATTGGTTTTTTTCGTTTGGGTTGAGAGCGTGTTTTGCTCAATATTTTGTTTACCTTTATTACGCTTCCGCATAAGCTTTATATTGTGTCGGTGTGTCTTGAAAACCGTATTTGCATGGTTTAGTATGGCTAATGACTCGGGTCCTGGTTTGTCACACGCCTTGCGGTTATACTTCGCAGGTGGATTTTGAGGGTGTGACATGATTGATCATTGATATCGTGTTTCGACTATATTAGAAAAATGATGAGGCTTGTGTATTAAATTCGATTGGGGCTTCGGTTATCCATGTTTAGTGATTGGGTGTTAGTTATTTATGTGTTTGTTATTGTAAAATACGATTTGGACAAGAGGGGCAAAGGGCTTTGGCACATGTAATAGTAATCAACGATTTGATAATCTAATTGTAAGTGTTTATTAACTTTGTTGATTAATTGTTTTTTATTGCTTCTCATACTTAATTCAATCAATCATTTGGATTCTGCACTCATGATTGATCATTGATATCGTGTTTCGACTATATTAGAAAAATGATGAGGCTTGTGTATTAAATTCGGTTGGGCTTCGGTTATCCATGTTTAGTGATTGGGCGTTAGTTAATTATGTGTTTGTTATTGTAAAATACTATTTGGACTAGAGGGAAAGGGCTTTGGTACATGTAATAGTAATCAACAATTTGATCATCTAATCGTAAGTGTTTATTAACTTTGTTGATTAATCGTTTATTATTGCTTCGCACACTTGATTCAATCAATCATTTGGATTCCGCACTCATGATTGATCATTGATATCGTGTTTCGACTATATTAGAAAAATGATTAGGTTTGTGTATTAAATTCGATTGTGCTTCGGTTATCCATGTTTAGTTATTGGGTGTTAGTTAATTAAGTGTTTGTTATTGTAAAATACGATTTGGACTAGAGGGAAAGGGCTTTGGCACATGTAATAGTAATCAACGATTTGATCATCTAATCGTAAGTGTTTATTAACTTTGTTGATTAATCGTTTATTATTGCTTCGCACACTTGATTCAATCAATCATTTGGATTCCGTACTCATGATTGATCATTGATATCGTGTTTCGACTATATTAGAAAAATGTTGAGGCTTGTGTTTTATATTCGATTGGGCTTCGGTTATCCATGTTTAGTGATTGGGTGTTAGTTAATTATTTGTTTGTTATTGTAAAATACGATTTGGACTAAAGGGAAAGGGCTTTGGCACATGTAATAGTAATCAACGATTTGATCATTTAATCGTAAGTGT
This sequence comes from Deinandra increscens subsp. villosa, assembly GCA_039602395.1. Classification (NCBI taxonomy): domain Eukaryota; kingdom Viridiplantae; phylum Streptophyta; class Magnoliopsida; order Asterales; family Asteraceae; genus Deinandra; species Deinandra increscens. The sequence continues at coordinate 38,144,608 of JBCNJP010000008.1, read as the reverse complement.
TTATTAACTTTGTTGATTAATCATTTATTATTGCTTCGCACACTTGCTTCAATCAATCATTTGGATTCCGCACTCATGATTAATCATGGATATCGTGTTTCGGCTATATTAGAAAAATGATGAGGCTTGTGTATTAAATTCGATTGGGCTTCGGTTATACATGTTTAGTGATTGGGTGTTAGTTAATTATGTGTTTGTTATTGTAAAATACGATTTGGACAAGAAGGGCAAAGGGCTTTGGCACATTTAATAGTAATTAACGATTTGATCATATAATTGTAAGTGTTTATTAACTTTGTTGACTAATCGTTTATTATTGCTTCTCATACTTAATTCAATCAATCATTTGGATTCCGCACTCATGACTGATCATTGATATCGTGTTTCGACTATATTAGAAAAATGATGAGGCTTGTGTATTAAATTCGGTTGGGCTTCGGTTATCCATGTTTAGTTATTGGGTGTTAGTTAATTAAGGGTTTGCTATTGTAAAATACGATTTGGACTAAAGGGGCAAAGGGCTTTGGCACGTTTATTAGTAATCAACGATTTGATCATCTAATTGTAAGTGTTTATTAACTTTGTTGATTAATCGTTTATTATTGCTTCTCATACTTAATTCAATCAATCATTTGGATTCCGCACTCATGATTGTTCATTGATATCGTGTTTCGACTATATTAGAAAAAGGGGTAACTTTGTAGAAACATAACCAACTTTTGATTTTGTTCCAATTAGGTCACTCAAACTTTTTTTTGTTCTAATCAGGTAACTTAACTTAAAAATATGTTCTAATCCTAGATAAATGACCTGATTAGCAGGGAATCTTATCAATTTTTTTTACAAAAACTGAAATTTTTATAAAAAAGGAATTTTTTATAAAAAACGAATTTCTTAAAATCGATTTTTTAATAAAAATGATTTTTTTATAAAAAGTCAAAATTTTATAAAAAACGTTTTTTATAACTTTTTTTTTATAAAAACGTATAACATTTTTTTTATAAAATGTTTTTTTCGTTTTTTATAAAAAAATGTTTCTATAAAAATGTTTTTTATAAAAAAAATCGTTTTTATAAAAAAACGTATTTTATATAAAGAACATTTTTTATGAATTTTTTATTTTTTATAAAAATATCGTTTTTAGTAAAAATTCAATCATAAAAAAATCATGTTTTATAAAAAATCATTTTGTATAAAAAAATTACTTTTTTATAAAAAAATCAATTTTTATAAAAAAATTGATAAGGTTACCTGCTAATCAGGTCATTTATCTAGGATTAGAACATATTTTAAAGTTGAGTGACCTGATTGGAACAAAAGAAAGTTTGAGTGACCTGATTGGAACAAAATTGAGAGTTGGTTATGTTTCTGTGAAATTTTCCCAAAAAATAATGGTAAAACAATTATTCAATAAGTTAATTTTAATGAAATTGATAAATATGTTTTAGAAAGAAGAAATATGTAACTGACTTTTTGGTTTGGGAAATATGTAATTAATCATTATAGGAAGGGAAAATGTGTAATTAATTTTTTAACTTGGAAAAATATATAATTACTCATCTTAGGAAGGAGAAATATGTAAATGCCCATACTTTAAAATACCCATGAAACCATGTTAAGTTCGAGAAGGCAAAAGAATTCATGAGAGCAAAAAATATACGAGCAACAATACAGGGCCTAAAGAGATACTTTAGGTTGTTTGTACTAGTCTCCCCGTGGTGTGCGGCCATGCCTACATGACTGATGTGTATGCGCGTCTACACAACACCCATCTCCTCCTCGCCGCACTTTTTGGCCACCATTGGCCCTCCACCACTGCGTGACCATTTCCTTCTTTCTCTCTATCTCTCTCTTCCAAAGTCTCTCTCATACTTTAGGATATAAATATTAATAAGAAGAGTGAATGGCAGTGTGGGGTGAGTATTACCGGAGTAAAGTGTGAAAATAAAAGGTGATGAAGTGGCAATGAAAGAGCAGGGAAAAAAGTGAGGTATGAATAGTGTGGGGTGTCTATTACATATATCCGTATAGAATCAAAATGTATGACTTGGAAATTTTAAATTGCACTCTCATGATCATATTATACGTGCTATGTTTGATTGTTTCATTCTCACAATAGCAAACTAAGTTCAATATTTACATCAGCTTCTTTATATTACACATCATCCTTAGATTTTAGAAAATATATATATAATAAATGTCTATTTTTCTTCTACATCAGCATCTTTATATTTAAATCTTATACTTAAATATAAAAAATAGATATAAGAAACTGGTAAGTATACCAATGCATTAGAAATATATGGGTTTGATGACGTATGGAGTTTTCCACCTCAAACGCCCGCCTCAAGCCCAATAGCTTACCCAGGGAAAATTCAAATTAGTAGAAGTATGTTCTTACACTTGTTGATAATACCCCAAGCCAAGAACAACTTTTCCGGGCCTTCAAAGCAAGGCAAGTTACCGGCCTTTGGCAAATGGCGAAAACATGAGAATCCTACAAAGCTCAAAGTAGGATGCACACCAATAATAGGAATCATCTGAAGCTGACAGACACCCAAAATGGGTAGTGTTCGTAGGAAACCTAAAGCAAGTCACCGCCGCCTAAAGATAAAGTGGACGGCGAAAACCTAAAGTAAGTCACCACCGCCTGACCCCGAATAGTAACATACGACCAACAGTAATCAACGTATTACACTAAAACATTTAAAACGCCTTTCCAATGCTAGCACACGAAGAAAGTAGGGTTTTACAACTCTCAAAGGGGAGAAGCCACTACCCACAAATTCTAAACCTTCGAAATAAATTAAGAACTCAGTCTAGACGTAAAACATAATTCAATACACACATCATAGCTCTTTCAAAACTCTCTCTATATTTTCTATCACTTACCATACTCATTCTCATGTTAGACGTTGATCGCATTAAGCCCCATCCTGCAGTGAAACTAACGGTGGTGTCTGTTCCAATCTTAGCAGGTCCCAGGTTCAAGGTTTGCTAATTCAACAGTGCCAGTAACTGGCCTTCCACCCATCGAGGCCAGTAACTGACCTCTAGTTTCCCGTTGTAGGAACAAGGTTTTTTAGGACCTTAGTAATACTCACGCTTCACTTTTTCAACTCTTTACTTTTTTCTTCCAACTCAGTGTTACATCATCACCCCATACTTTTATACTTTAACCTTCGTAATATACCCACACCACACCTCCCTGCACTTTTTTGAATAATATAAAATTAAAGAAAGAAGAGAACGAGGGAGAAAGTAGGAGAGATATAGAGAGTAAAAGTGAAGTGGGGAGAAAGATAAGGGTGCAGTGGTGGAAGGCTGTGGTGTTGGGTTTTAGTGCGGCGTCGCAAGGTGGATTTTGGTGTTGCCACACCTTGCTACAATAGACCTCATCAGCACTATATGATGCGACATGGGTATTACAACTACCCTTATGCATAACGAACGTGATGTAGAATGCTTATTAAAAGTCTCTAAATTTTACTGATAAATGTGTTTTTTTTTTGTTTTATAAATTATAAAGATAAAGATATAGATTTTATTGTTGCTCTTACTATCTATACAGTGAAATGTTTTTCTACGGTAATTTTTTTTAATTGGGCAATGTGGCAGTGCTACGTGCCACGTGACATTGTTAAATGTTTTATTTTCTTTTCTTTTGGTTTTATTTTTTATCCGAGGCTCCAAGCACAACAAGTTTAATGCAAAAGTTGGTGATATAACGTGTCGAGTCCTTTAACATAACATTTAAGCCTAAAATACTTTAAACGCTTGATTTTTAGTTTTAAGAACCTAACCCAAATGGCCTTGTAATGTGTTGGTAGACGGTGTCATGACGTCTGGATCACAATTTTTAGAGTAGAGTTGGCTTATTGGATTCTAATAATCCAAGTTATTCCAATTTGGCCGATATTAATCCCAATTACAACTATTCCCTCCCTTAATCCCAAATTTAAAGGTGTTGGAAATCTTTGAACTCCCAATAAACCCGTTAGTTCTTGCTGATGTGGCTGCTTACATGTCATCTTACGTGGAAAATTAACCCAAAAAATATAACCGCAACAAAGTTCACACCCTTTTTAACCCTAACCCCAATTTCATCGTTTTAACCTTACTTCTTTCGCTCCCAAAAAGCAGTTGCTTCAATCGAGCCCTAAATTCATCGCCCAATCAGAGGAATCGAAATCTAAGACTCACGACAATCATTTCTAAGGTAACGAAACTGAAAATGTTATGCGGGTTTGCCCTAATTCCAGTGTTTAATTTATAATTCTTTGATCAATTGAACATGTAGCTATGTCCGCTAAACTTAATGTGAAGATATGGTTTGGCGGTAAGTTTTTAAGGAAAAAAAATGGGATTATGCTGGTGGCGGAACTGTTGCAATGCAAGTAGAGATCCAAAAAGTTTCATACTTTGAGCTTGCAGGTTATGTAGTAAACTACCTTGATTATGATAGTATGAATTTCCGAATGTCTTACTAATACCTGGAAAACCCATTGAAGTTGGTTTAGTTGAAATGAAGAATGACAAAGATGTCATGGAGATACTGACCCAAAAGGGCGATAAGCTCAAACATACTTACATCATTTATGTTGAACTCAAAGCCCACAAACAAGCCCAACCCAGTATCGTAGCAGCCCATAATGAAGCCCAACAGAGCCCAAATCACAAGCCTTACTTGTATCACAAAACCTGTAGCTGATAGATCAGATGTTAGTACATCAAATGAAGCTAGAACTTGCTCAGAATCAGTTGAGATAAATGAGAAGGATGACATAATTTGCTCAGAATCAGACAGAGATGATGAGGAGTGGAGAACATTGGCTGGTAACGTTGCAAAGGTAAACAAGGAAGAAGAGATACTAAAGAAACAGTTGGTTGAAAAGTTGGTTATTGAAGAAACAGTTGGTGAACAATTCAACTCACATGCTCAACAGGAAAGTTATGATAGTAGCTATGAGGATTCTGAGGGTGATATCAATTCACCTGGAGAGAATTAGGATGATGACATACTAGGGAAGAAGTATACGGTAGTTGTTCCAATTGTTAATCAATATACGAATTGGTCTAAATGGGAATGGGTTGTTGGAACAAGGTTCCCTAGCAGGGATGCTTTCAAAGAGGTTGTAAGGAAGTATGTTGTTGCCAAAGGTAGGAATCTCTCTATTGAAGGTTTATTGTTCATTTTATGAGAAGAAGAGTTGTTATATGGTTAAAGTTATAAACCAACACGCCTGTCAGAGAAACATGTCTAGGAACAGACAATTGCCTGCTGAATTTGTAGTTAATCACTTCCTGGATGTCGAAGAGTTTGTGCATCAATGTTACTCAAAGGAGATATATCTCGACTCATATGAGTTCACCATACCTCCATTGCCCTCATAGAAATACTGGCCCAAATTTGATTTTCCATTAGACCCACCACCAGTTAAAATTGCACATGGAAGGCTAAAGAAAATTAGGAGAAAAGATCCACATGAAGATCCTAAGAAGACTGGCAAACTAAGCAGACATGGTCAAGTAAAGACTTGTAGTATTTGCAAGAGCAAGTCTCATAACAAAATAAAGTGTCCTGACAAGGGGAAAGCTATTAAAAAACCTGAAACAAGTCAACCAAAGAGGAAGAAGGGAAGGCCAAATAAGACAAAACAGGCTTCATAGAGCACCCAACAGTCTACTATAAGTCAAGCTCTTGTCCAATTATCATGAGTAGTTAGTTACAATGTGTTTGTTATGTTTTAGTTTGTTTAACTTAGCAACTATTGTTCCAGTTTCTATCTTTTGGGATGTATCGGGTGGCTTTGGATGGTATCAGTTGGTTTTGTTTGACTATGGCATCATTTTGGGTTGTATATTGACTATGCAATCCTTTTGCTGCATTGCAGTTTATGGTCATTTTGTTATGAGATATTGTCATTTTAGTACCAATTAACTTAATCAAATTATGCAGACTGTTATAGTCAATTCAGTTGGTTTTGTTTGACTATAGCATCATTTTGTTATGAGATATTATCAATTCAGTACCAATTAATTGAATCAGTTTATGCATTATGTTATGGGTCAAGTAAGGACTGGTCAATTCAGTTTAGTTTATGCAGCCTGTTATGGGTCAAGCAAGAGCAAGTTTCATAACAAAAGGGTCAAGTAAAGGCTGGTTAATTCAGTTTAAGATTGTCCAATTCAGTTTATGGTCAATTCATCCACATAAAACAATTGTCCACAATATAGCACAAGACCATGTTGATTCAGATTACCAAAAGACACTACTTCTAATACCATAAGCAATACATTGAACCAAAATACACGTTCCTTACATTTAATAGTTAAATCTGTTTGCATCATTTGAAAAGCTAGTTGGAGTAGCGTTTCAACTAGCTTTTATAATATTTCCAGTTTAACCATTATCTAACTTATAAATAAATACCTTATTTACATTTATGACATGTACTTTTATGTCATTTTATATTTTTCAGCTAGTTTATCAGCTAGGTTTTACCAAACGTTATTTTTTATCAGATAACTTATAGTTTATCAGCTAGCAGCTAGCTTATCAGCTAGCAGCTAACTTCTCAGCTAGTGCGCCAAACACAACCTTAATACCCTTATTTTGGACTACGAACACCTGCCATTCTTTTAACAACAACTATGTCATGGTAGCAGATGAGATCCCCTTCCAAATCAACCCTTAAAATCTTAAGACTGTGGCTAGAACTAGGGTTAGAAGATGAAGAAGAAAACATCATTGTTGTGTTTATGGATTGAGGGACGATTTAGTGATGAACTAGGCCTCTCAATACGTTCGTTCTTCAAATTATGGTTCAATCGGAGAAGATGAGTGAACAAGCCGATGATTTGGGTTATGGTTAAAAAAAGACTTAAATTTGGGCGATTAAAAATACACGTAGGATCCAAGTTAGTTGTTAAATCATCAGAGGACTAACGGGGTTAGGAAAAAGTTAACGAAGATTTAAAAATCTTCAATACCTTTAAAATTGAAACTAATATAGGAAATAATTGTAACTAGAATTAATATTAACCAAATTAAAATAACTTGAATTATTATAATCCTATAAACTATTAGAATTCACATTAGAATTAATATTAACCAAATTAAAATAACTTGAATTATTATAATCCTATAAACTATTAGAATTCACATACTATGAAAAATATGTTCTTATAAATTATGCCACCATACACTTTTCCATTTACAAACCTTGATGGGCTTGTAGAAAACCGAGCCTTTTTTTTCAAAACTCGATAGGGTTTTTTTCTTCGCCTCCACCTTCATTCACCCATTCCTGTTAGTTTTTTTCTTTCTTTCCGGACAAAAATGGTGAGCAAAAGGCAGATATTAGCTCGCAGACGATTTAAGGAAGAGCACCCGGAACTGTTTCCCAAACCCGAACCAACGGCTCCGAAGGACCCGAACAAAAAGAAGAAGAAGAAGAGTACTTTCAAGCGCAAGAAATCGGATCCTAATGACCCGAGTAAACCCAATAGATCCAGTAGCAAAAAACACCCACTCAGAATACCTGGAATGAGACCTGGTGATAGCTGTTTCATCTGTAAAGCTGATAATCATATTGCCAAAAATTGCCCGGAAAAAGCTCAGTGGGAGAAACACAAGGTTTCTTGTCTTTGTTTTTACTTCAAATTTTATAAAGTTTCGGTTTCTAACTTTACATTTAGCAAAATAGAAGTTTTACTAAATCCTGAGAGCTCATTTACTAAAGAAATAACTGAGGCTGTTACTGATTACTAAACAGCATAAAGGCATAAACTTTGTGACCATTTTCAGAACATCTATACAAACACCCTCAAGATTTCTAGAAAGACTCAATATTGTGGTTGTGTTTGGGTTATGCTGATTGTAACAATCTATTTATTAATTTAATATGAATGGATGCCTTTTTCTGTGTTGTTCAATGCATTCTCTGGTATAGGTTGTGGACCATAAAAGCATAAACTTTATAATCACCTTCAAACCATATATTCAAATATCTCTAAGATTTTAAGAAAGACTTAGATTACAGTTTTGTTTTGGTTGTGTTGTTCAGTGTGTTCTTTGATAGTTTGATATGGGATTGTTTGCCATAAAGGCATAGACTTTGTAACCACTTTCAAAACATACATCCAAATATCCCTAAGATTTCAAGGAAGACATTAGATTACAGTTTTGTTTTGGTTATGCTGTTCAGTGTGTTCTTTGATAGTTTGATATGGGACTGTTGGCCATAAAAGCATAGACTTTGTAATCACTTTCAAAACATACATCCAAATATCCCTAAGATTTCAAGAAAGACTTAAGATTACAATTTTCTTTTGGGTTATGTTGTTCAGTGTGTCCTTTGATAGTTTGATATGGGATTGTTGACCATAAAGGCATAGACTTTGTAATCACTTTCAAAACATACATCCAAATA
>JBCNJP010000008.1:38050101-38135673 GCA_039602395.1 Deinandra increscens subsp. villosa | reverse complement strand
CCACCGGAGGTTGGCATGGCACGTGAAGACTCTTATTTTTGATTTAACTTAAGTTGGGAATTTATAAAACAATGAATTTGTAAGGCACGTGGTTAGTGCCAGGATAATTATTTCCGCTGCGTATGTAATTTAAGACTTTGATTTATAACTTGTGTTTGAACTAACCCTGATTCGTTTAGTATTTGTAACTATGGTTGTGGATCCTGGTCTAGTCGCGCCCCTTATCGGTATAAACTCCGTTAGTGGTATTTTGGGGGTGTGACATGTACATTGACCGAATTGTGGCACGTCATGGAGTGCCTAAGACTATCATTTCTGATCGAGATCCTCGATTTACTTCCCGATTATGGCAATCTATGCAAGAAGCACTGGAAACCAGGATGGATATGAGTACAGCCTATCACCCGCAGACCGACGGTCAGACGGAACGAACTATTCAGACTCTAGAAGACATGCTCCGAGCTTGCGTTCTCGACTTTGGTAAAGACTGGGAGGCTCATCTTCCGTTGGTGGAGTTCTCCTACAACAACAGTTATCATTCAAGTATCGGTGCTGCACCTTTTGAAGCTCTTTACGGCAGAAAATGTAGATCGCCCGTGTGTTGGGCCGAAACAGGTGAGAAAGGACTCACTGGACCAGAAATCATTCATGATACGACTGAACGGATCATTCAAATCAGAAAGCGGATAGCCGCAGCACGTGACAGACAAAAGAGCTATGCCGACAAACGCCGTAAACCTTTGAAGTTCGAGGTAGGCGACAAAGTGTTATTAAAGGTATCTCCCTGGAAAGGAGTTATACGTTTCGGAAAGCGTGGAAAGTTAAATCCTCGCTACATCGGTCCTTTTGAAATCATTGGGGAAGTAGGCACGGTGGCCTACCGATTACAACTCCCTGCAGAACTCGATGGAGTTCACAACGTGTTTCACGTTTCGAACCTAAAGAAATGTCTGGCTGAAGACGTCGAAATAATTCCTTTGGAGGAATTGGAAATCGACGAACATCTGAGATTCATCGAGCAACTGGTAGAAATCATGGGACGCGAGGAGAAAGCCCTCAAACGTAGCAAGATTCCGATCGTCAAGGTGCGATGGAACTCAAAGCGTGGACCTGAATATACTTGGGAACGAGAGGATCAAATGAAGAAAAAGTATCCTCACTTGTTCGAGCAAACGTCCACGGAAACTCAAGGTATGATTTAATTTTGGGGACCAAAATTCCTGTAACAGGAGGAGGATGTGACGACCCTAAAACTTTTGCTTTCTTTCCCCCAGCACCAACGACAGCCGAGGCTGCGAACGCTACGACGCAAGAATAATTTTCGGGACGAAAATTCCAATTACAAGGGGATGATGTGACATCCGAGAATTTCAAGGTTTACTTCCGTTAGACAATTCCGTTAGTTACATTATAAGTATTAACTTAGTAACTAATGCATAACTAGGCCGAATACGTCCACGACCTTTGGTTGATCACCGAACCCGCCCATATGTGTTATGTGTTCATTTATTAATGACGTTATGTGCAATGTGATTTAAATGCATGATTTAATATTATGAATAGCATGACAAATTGTAAATCCTTGATTATGTGAAAAAAATTGCTTAAGTTGTGCAGCCAGCGAAACTACCGGGCGAAACTGTAGTGTCGCCCGGTAGCCAGCTAAGCTAATCAGTTAAAAACGTGACCAGAGCTAGTTTCGCCTGCCCAGCGAAAGTGCCAGCGAAACTAGCCTCTGATATAAATAATCTTAATAAACCCTAGTTCTCCTATTTGCCTCATTTACACAAAACACACACACTCTTCTCTGGAATTCTGGTCAGTCGAGAAGCACAACCAAACATCAAGATCTCAGCCTCAAGACAACATCCATTCGATTCCTTGATCGAATCGTGAGTCCCAAAACCTCTCTTTATGCCTTTTCTTTGAGATTTTCTTAAAAAGCATGCTTAAACTTTCATGAAACTGCTTGATCTGCTAGTATGTTGCTTAGGGATGCTAGATCTGTTATAAAGTTTACAACTTTACGTATGAAATCCAACCATGATAGAGATTTATGCCATTTTAGTCATTTTAGGGTTTTAAATGCATTTTGGTGATTTGATGATGAATATGCATGAATAAGGTGTTAAAACTTGTTGTTTGATGTTGGTAAATGCCTATGTATGCTAAACAATGAATTGCATGAAGTATGGAAGCTGTTAGGTTGATTTTTAGGCTGATCCGTATGTTTTTCGCGACCAGCGAAACTGTTATGTTCTCTGGGCGAAACTGTCCAGCGAAATTATGCATATCTTCAACCAGCGACACTATGGAGCGAAACTGTAGTGTCGCCGGGTAAACCAACCAGACCAGCTCGAGCGAATCTACCGAGCGAAATTCCCTGAACGAAAGTTCAAACCAGTTTCGGGCGAAACTAGGCTAGCGAAATTGTGCCAACAGTTTCGAGCGAAACTAGCCTAGCGAAACTGTGTCATCGGGCATTGCCTAGCGAAAGTGCTGCCCGTGCACACAGCGAAACTGACTAGCGAAACTGCTAGCGAAACTGAGACCAGAATCCAAACTTGTACAATTTGCTTGAATGTTATGCCATGACTTACATGATTATGCCATGATGATACTTGCTTGACTTCTGATGTATATGTGAACCCTTGTTTATGATCAACCATCGGTGTCGTGTGTCTGTATGTCGAGTCATAGTTCCAACGTGCTATGTTATGGGCCATAGTGACGTTAAGTAAAGATTAGACACAAAACTAATACTTAAGACCTAAACGTGTTCATAGGTCTTCGATAAGCAATACTTGGATTATTAGCAAGTGTAGCAGTGCAACCAAATGTGAGTGTCACTAACCCGATTACCGTGAGCCCGTTTGGGCCACACCGAACAACTAAAAGTAAAACAATGCTGACAAACTCGAGAGTGCTAGGCACCTCCCTGATGAACGTGAAAACTTGGAGTGCTCGGCACCCACTTGATGAACTTGAAGTGCTTTATGGGAAGCACTTGTGAATTACTTAAACAACTATTTCTGAAAGGAAACTGAAAACACTTTTGAGATTCATGAGAATCCAGTAAACCTTTTTAATATGGCTAGTGTAGGTTAAAGTCTAAACCACATGATATCACATGATTTCTAAGGATGCCTTGAAAACTTAAAAGTCCTCAACTAAATTGTACCATTAATTGTAAAGCGAGGGGATGTTGGGTAGATCTACTGGAGTTTGACAAACTCCGCCCCGTGGCACGGGGAGTGCACGGAGGTACAATATCAGCCTATCTGACCGTGATCCCGAGAGGACACGGGGGAGGCAAAACCGCGATGACGTAGGTCCGCAGTACTGATGGCACGGCCACTACAATAATTTATGGTCAGCTTTGGTACAAACTTCCTTAGTGCATGGAACAACGGATTAGCTACCCGCGATATCGGTTGAGCACTTTAACTATACAAAACTAGTACATACCCGATAACGTAGGTTACGGACGATACTTTTACTAAAACACAATAATCTGATTTTGGATATCACAAAGCATTGCTTTTTACAAATGTATATTTCATAAGTATATGTTGACTCGATTATGATTATGAGACCGGGCCAATGCGTGACAAGCCCACTGTGAACTCACCAACCGTTAGGTTGACACTTGCGTGGTTTAAACTTTTGCAGATCGCTGAAGAGTATCCGGAGCAGGTTGACGGGAGGAGCAAAACGAAGAAGTCATAATCAAGGAAGTTCCCCCAGAACCCAATGTCCCAGCTGCAACGCCAGTTTCAACAAGTTTTGAAGAAAAGGAGTTGGACGCAACCCCTTCCCTTCAGATCCCGAACACCCAAGTCAATGAACCAGACACGGAGGCCGAAGAAATGTCCAGACTAGATGAGACGCCTGCCTCATCATCTTCAGGTAATGGTAAGAGTAAGCCTCTTCCAACCCAGGTACACATCTCTCCACCTTTTCTTGAAAGTCTAGCTAACATCCTAACCAATGCTAGATTTTCAAAGAATTGTTCACTTCACCTAAACTAGAAGAACTACAACAAGTAATATTTACAAAAAAAACCAATCGTCACACTTTAGACACTTTTCGGATAAAAAATATGTGCCATGATTTATCAAAAAGAAAATACAAACTGCCATAGCTGATGATAGTTTACGTGTAAATATGATGCCTACTATGTTGTTCAATAAACTAGAATTAGGAGAAATGACACATTTCTGTCTGCTGTTCATCCTCTCTGATCTATCTGTCCGTCTATCCAAAGGAGTTGTCAAAGATGTCCTAATCAATGTTAACAACGTTAACAACCCCTCTGATTTCGTTATCCTTGACGATACCCCTTTAATTTTCAGAATACACCTCTTGGAGACTTGGAGGTCCGTGATCAAACCGGACAATGAAGAAATGAGGCTACAGCTCGGAGATCATAAACTATCTGTAAAGATCGAGAGATCTCTCGGATACCCCGCTTCTGAAGACCCCGTTGGTTGAACGAAGTAGAAGAATAAGAGCTCACCCAGTAAATCCTAGAAGAGGAGACAAACCCATCTCCTATCTCTAATTACACGAAGCACGAGTCCATCCACTCTATCAACTCCAACCTAGAAGACGAAGATTCCAATAGCACGCCAACAGCTGAGAATCAACCGACGTTGGAGCTAAAGGAACTTCCAGAACACCTGGAATACGCCTTTCTAGATGACGACCGAAACTCGCCTGTAATTATCTCTGCACGCTTGATCCCAAAAGAAAAGAAAGCATTGCTTGCCATCTTACTAAAGCATAAGAAGGCTATAGCATGGGAGCTCTCAGACATCAAAGGAATAAATCCATCGATGTGCACACACAAAATCCTAATGGAAGAGATATATAAGCCTGTTGTCCAACCACAACGAAGGTTAAACCCCAACGTACAAGAATTGGTAAAGAAGAAAATTGTCAAACTTCTGGATGCTAGTCTTATATACCCCATATCTGACAGCCCTTGGGTTAGTCCTGTTCAGGTAGTACCCAAGAAACGGGGAATGACTGTTGTCACCAATGACAAAGACGAACTCATTCCTACGCGCACAGTCACTGGCTGGAGAGTCTGCATAGACTATAGAAGGCTAAATGACGCCACCCGAAAGGACCACTTTCCTCTTCCGTTCATAGACCAAATGCTAGAGCGTTTTCTTGGATATATGTACTATTGTTTCCTCGACGGATTCTCAGGGTACTTCCAGATTCACGTAGATCTTGAGGACCAAGAGAAAACAACATTTACATGTTTATATGGCACCTTTGCCTACAGACGCATGCCTTTTGGCTTATGCTATGCTCCTGCTACTTTTCAGCGTTGCATGGTTGCCATTTTCCACGATATGATTGAAAAATTCATGGAAGTATTCATGGATGATTTTTCTGTCTTTGGCAACTCGTTTGACCTTTGTCTACAGAATCTTGAGAAAATGCTCACCCGATGCGAAGAAACCAACTTAGCTCTTAATTGGGAAAAGTATCATTTTATGGTCCAAGAAAGCATAGTTCTTGGCCATAAAGTTTCCCAAGCTGGGAGAGAAGTAGACAAGGCCAAAATTGACACTATCTCTCATCTACCCCCACCATCTTCCGTCCGCGACATCCGTAGTTTCCTCGGATATGCAGGTTTCTACCGTCGTTTCATCAAGGACTTCTCCAAGATCTCTAGGCCCTTGACGAAACTGCTGGAGAAAGAAGCAGTCTTCAACTTCGATTGGTACCACCCAATCGAATTTAATACACAAGCCTCATCATTTTTCTAATATAGTCGAAACACGATATCAATGATCAATCATGAGTGTGGAATCCAAATGATTGATTAAATCCAGTATGAGAAGCAATAATAAACGATTAATCAACAAAGTTAATAAACACTTACGATTAGATGATCAAATCGTTGATTACTATTACATGTGCCAAAGCCCTTTCCCTCTAGTCCAAATCGTATTTTACAATAACAAACACATAATTAACTAACACCTAATCGCTAAACATGGATAACCGAAGCCCAATCGAAATACACAAGCCTCATCATTTTTCTAATATAGTTGAAACACGATATCAATGATCAATCATGAGTGCGGAATCCAAATGATTGATTGAATCAAGTATGAGAAGCAATAATAAACGATTAATCAATAAAGTTAATAAACACTTACGATTAGATGATTAAATCATTGATTACTATTACATGTGCCAAAGCCCTTTTCCCCTCTAGTCCAAATCGTATTTTACAATAACAAACACATAATTAACTAACACCCAATCACTAAACATGGATAACCGAAGCCCAATCGAATTTAATACACAAGCCTCATTATTTTTCTAATATAGTCGAAACACGATATCAATGATCAATCATGAGTGTGGAATCCAAATGATTGATTGAATCAAGTATGAGAAGCAATAATAAACGATTAATCAACAAAGTTAATAAACACTTACGATTAGATGATCAAATCGTTGATTACTATTACATGGGCCAAAGCCCTTTCCCTCTAGTCCAAATCGTATTTGACATGAACAAAACCATAATTAACTAACAATCAATCACTAAACATGGTAACCAAAGCCCAACCGAATTTAATACACAAGCCTCATCATTTTTCTAATATAGTTGAAACACGATATCAATGATCAATCATGAGTGTGGAATCCAAATGATTGATTGAATCAAGTATGAGAAGCAATAATAAACGATGATTCAACAAAGTTAATAAACACTTACGATAAGATGATCAAATCGTTGATTACTATTACATGTGCCAAAGCCCTTTTCCCCTCAAGTCCAAATCGTATTTTACAATAACAAACACATAATTAACTAACACCCAATCACTAAACATGGATAACCGAAGCCCAATCGAATTTAATACACAACGTTCATCATTTTTCTAATATAGTCGAAACACGATATCAATGATCAATCATGAGTTTGGGATCCAAATGATTGATTGAATCAAGTATGAGAAGCAATAATAAACGATTAATCAACAAAGTTAATAAACACTTACGATTAGCTGATCAAATCGTTGATTACTATTACATGTGCCAAAGCCCTTTTCCCCTCTAGTCCAAATCGTATTTTACAATAACAAACACATAATTAACTAGCAATAATAAATGATTTGGACTAGAGGGGAAAAGGGTGTTAGTTAATTATGTGTTTGTTATTGTAAAATACGATTTGGACTAGAGGGGAAAAGGGCTTTGGCACATGTAATAGAAATCAACGATTTGATCATCTTATCGTAAGTGTTTATTAACTTTGTAGATTAATCGTTTATTATTGCTTCTCATACTTGATTCAATCAATCATTTGGATTCCACACTCATGATTGATCATTGATATCGTGTTTCAACTATATTAGAAAAATGATGAGGCTTGTGTATTAAATTCGGTTGGGCTTCGGTTACCATGTTTAGTGATTGATTGTTAGTTAATTATGTTTTTGTTCTTGTCAAATACGATTTGGACTAGAGGGAAAGGGCTTTGGCCCATGTAATAGTAATCAACGATTTGATCATCTAATCGTAAGTGTTTATTAACTTTGTTGATTAGTCGTTTATTATTGCTTCTCATACTTAATTCAATCAATCATTTGGATTCCTCGATTATGATTGATCATTGATATCGTGTTTCGACTATATTAGAAAAATGATGAGGCTTGTGTATTTAATTCGATTGGGCTTCGGTTATCCATGTTTAGTGATTGGGTGTTAGTTAATTATGTGTTTGTTATTGTAAAATACGATTTGGACTAGAGGGGAAAAGGGCTTTGGCACATGTAATAGTAATCAATGATTTAATCAGCTAATCGTAAGTGTTTATTAACTTTATTGATTAATCGTTTATTATTGCTTCTCAAATTTTCAAAACCAGTTTAGGACAAGGTTTAGCATCTGTTTTGAGCAAAAACTAGATTTAGAAAACTCAAAACAACTAAAATGGTCTTAGTTGCTAAACCTTGATGCTTGGAAGGTTGAGAAAACATAAGATGGTGAAGAAAAGGCTGGAAAAAGACCATAAGGGGCAGAGTATGTCTTGATGTTCATTCCCTTATTTGGCATGCTCATGAAGAAGAAAAGAAAGGGGCAAGAAGAATATTACCTCAAAATGGAACGTTTTTTCTTGACTTCTTTTCCTGATTGTGAGAGTGATAGGAGAATGGAAGGATGTATAAGAAGCCAAAATGAAGTCACATGAGGCCAAACACTACCTCAAGGCTTCTGATTCTCTGATCAGCGACCGGCGACACGGGTCATGTCGGAAGGGGCAGGGGGCGTGCTCCTGTGTCGGATTGTAGAAATGAGTCAACGTATGCTGACACACACTTACGCAGGCAGGCACGGGGCGTGCCTGGTTTAATACGGGGCGTGTTTGATCAGTTTCCTGTGTTTTCTTGATTTTTTACCACTTATTGACTTTCTACACTATGGATAGATGACCTGAGTTTGTTTCCGGGTCCTAGGCCGGACCCGTTGATGCACTATGCGTATCATCCTCTAGAGGAATGTTTTCTTCGTCATGGTTGAAGATCCCTTCGTAGAGTTTTAGACGGTGGCCATTGACTTTGAATATTGTCTCATCTTTGTCGCGAATGTCAACGGCACCGTAGGGTAAACACGAACCACTTGGAAGGGTCTAGTCCATCTGGATTTCAGCTTCCCGGGAAATAACCTCAAACGGGAGTTGTACAACAGAACCTTATATCCTTCGTGAATTCTCCGTAGCTTCTTCAACTTCGAATCATGATATCTCTTGGTTCAGTCCTTGTAGATGTTGGACTTGTTGTAGGCATGGCCGCGTAACTCCTCGAGTTCGGTCCGTTAAACGAGTCGAGTTTGACCTGATTTTTTAACGTCCCTGTTGAGAGTGCGAAGGCCCCAATAAGCCTTGTGTTCTAATTCAACTGGAAGATGACATGCTTTGCCGTAAACCATTCTGTAAGGGGTGGTACCAATTGGATTCTAATAGGCTGTATGAAATGCCCAGAGTGCATCAAGAGTTTATCAGCCAAATCCTTTCGGTTACTACCAACAGCTTTTCCTAAGATTCGTTTTATGCCCCGGTTAGTCACTTCAGCTTGCCCATTTGTTTGGGGATGGTAAGCTATTGAGACTCTATGGATTACTCCATACTGAGCCAGGACTCTTTTCATTTGATAATTACAAAAGTGCGCACCTCTGTCACTTATTAAGGCTCTTGGAGTCCCGAATCTAGAAAATAACTTTTTGAGGAATTTAACTACTTCTCGGCCGTCATTAGTGGGTAAAGATTCTGCTTAGACCCATTTTGAGACGTAGTCTACGGCCACAAGGATGTAGTTGTTCCCTCTCGGAGTTGGGAATAGTCCCATGAAGTCAAGTCCCCATACATCAAAGACCTCACAAATTTGGATGTAGTTTTCGGGCATCTCATTGTGTGCGGAGATATTCCCAGTCCTTTGACATGCGTCACAGGCTTGTACAAGTTTTTGGGCGTCCTGATATATAGTTGGCCAGTAAAAGCCAGAATCGAGGACTTTCCTTGCGGTGGTGTTGGCTCCATGATGACCGCTGCAACTTAAGGATGATGCTAACGGTCTCGGTACCATAGACACATCTTCTGATGAGTTGTTCGACGCATACCTTTAAAAGGTATGGGTCCTCCCATATGAAATATTTAACGTCAACGAAGAATTTTCTTCACTGTTGATGCGTTAACCCTCTAGGTATGAGGCCGCTTGTGAGGTAGTTTGCCATGTCTGCAAACCAGGGTTCAGCAGAAGAGTCAACCCTTTTGAGGTATTCTATAGGAAACCTTTCATTGAATTCTCCTCCTGAAGTCTATGTATCGCTTTCGAGTTTTAACAGGTGATCAGCGACAGTGTTTTGAGCACCTTTCTTATCCCTTATCTCAATATCGAACTCTTGAAGTAGAAGAATCCAACGAATGAGTCCGGGGTTTGCATCTTGCTTCTTGAACAGGTATCCAATGGCTGCGTGATCAGTGAAAACGATAGTTGTTGACAACACCAAATATGAACGGAACTTGTCAAACGCAAACACCACCGCTAACAACTCTTTTTTGGTAACTGTATAGTTTTCCTGGGAGTCATTCAACGTTTTACTAGCATAGTAAATTGGGTGGAAGTGTTTGTCTTTCCGTTGACCTAATACTGCCCCCACATCATAGTCACTAGCGTCACACATGATCTCAAAAGGCAGAGACCAGTCAGGCGCAGTCATGATAGGTGCATGGACAAGTTTGTCCTTTAGGAGGGAGAAAGCTTCTATACAGTCTTTATCGAAGTTGAAGACTGCTTCTTTCTCCAGCAGTTTCGTCAAGGGCCTAGAGATCTTGGAGAAGTCCTTGATGAAACGACGGTAGAAACCTGCATATCCGAGGAAACTACGGATGTCGCGGACGGAAGATGGTGGGGGTAGATGAGAGATAGTGTCAATTTTGGCCTTGTCTACTTCTCTCCCAGCTTGGGAAACTTTATGGCCAAGAACTATGCTTTCTTGGACCATAAAATGATACTTTTCCCAATTAAGAGCTAAGTTGGTTTCTTCGCATCGGGTGAGCATTTTCTCAAGATTCTGTAGACAAAGGTCAAACGAGTTGCCAAAGACAGAAAAATCATCCATGAATACTTCCATGAATTTTTCAATCATATCGTGGAAAATGGCAACCATGCAACGCTGAAAAGTAGCAGGAGCATAGCATAAGCCAAAAGGCATGCGTCTGTAGGCAAAGGTGCCATATGGACATGTAAATGTTGTTTTCTCTTGGTCCTCAAGATCTACGTGAATCTGGAAGTACCCTGAGAATCCGTCGAGGAAACAATAGTACATATATCCAAGAAAACGCTCTAGCATTTGGTCTATGAACGGAAGAGGAAAGTGGTCCTTTCGGGTGGCGTCATTTAGCCTTCTATAGTCTATGCAGACTCTCCAGCCAGTGACTGTGCGCGTAGGAATGAGTTCGTCTTTGTCATTGGTGACAACAGTCATTCCCCGTTTCTTGGGTACTACCTGAACAGGACTAACCCAAGGGCTGTCAGATATGGGGTATATAAGACTAGCATCCAGAAGTTTGACCATTTTCTTCTTTACCAATTCTTGTACGTTGGGGTTTAACCTTCGTTGTGGTTGGACAACAGGCTTATATATCTCTTCCATTAGGATTTTGTGTGTGCACATCGATGGATTTATTCCTTTGATGTCTGAGAGCTCCCATGCTATAGCCTTCTTATGCTTTAGTAAGATGGCAAGCAATGCTTTCTTTTCTTTTGGGATCAAGCGTGCAGAGATAATTACAGGCGAGTTTCGGTCGTCATCTAGAAAGGCGTATTCCAGGTGTTCTGGAAGTTCCTTTAGCTCCAACGTCGGTTGATTCTCAGCTGTTGGCGTGCTATTGGAATCTTCGTCTTCTAGGTTGGAGTTGATAGAGTGGATGGACTCGTGCTTCGTGTAATTAGAGATAGGAGATGGGTTTGTCTCCTCTTCTAGGATTTACTGGGTGAGCTCTTATTCTTCTACTTCGTTCAACCAACGGGGTCTTCAGAAGCGGGGTATCCGAGAGATCTCTCGATCTTTACAGATAGTTTATGATCTCCGAGCTGTAGCCTCATTTCTTCATTGTCCGGTTTGATCACGGACCTCCAAGTCTCCAAGAGGTGTATTCTGAAAATTAAAGGGGTATCGTCAAGGATAACGAAATCAGAGGGGTTGTTAACGTTGTTAACATTGATTAGGACATCTTTGACAACTCCTTTGGATAGACGGACAGATAGATCAGAGAGGATGAACAGCAGACAGAAATGTGTCATTTCTCCTAATTCTAGTTTATTGAACAACATAGTAGGCATCATATTTACACGTAAACTATCATCAGCTATGGCAGTTTGTATTTTCTTTTTGATAAATCATGGCACATATTTTTTATCCGAAAAGTGTCTAAAGTGTGACGATTGGTTTTTTTTGTAAATATTACTTGTTGTAGTTCTTCTAGTTTAGGTGAAGTGAACAATTCTTTGAAAATCTAGCATTGGTTAGGATGTTAGCTAGACTTTCAAGAAAAGGTGGAGAGATGTGTACCTGGGTTGGAAGAGGCTTACTCTTACCATTACCTGAAGATGATGAGGCAGGCGTCTCATCTAGTCTGGACATTTCTTCGGCCTCCGTGTCTGGTTCATTGACTTGGGTGTTCGGGATCTGAAGGGAAGGGGTTGCGTCCAACTCCTTTTCTTCAAAACTTGTTGAAACTGGCGTTGCAGCTGGGACATTGGGTTCTGGGGGAACTTCCTTGATTATGACTTCTTCGTTTTGCTCCTCCCGTATACGGCTGAAGTAATCTTCAAGAACTTTTATACGTTGTAACATTCTTTCTGTAGTTTTTTCAAGATCTGACTTAGGGCGTATATAACGTGACACCCGACAAATTCAGGTGATTTTCTAGACGAGCACGGACAATTATTTATATCAAACACGCATGCATTCATACATCTAATAGAAATTTTAGATGGGTCATCGAGTTCACGAGCAATCACACACGAGTTGAGTCGGCCCTAATCGTTGGTGACTAAATTATTAAAATGCTATCGAACAAACACAATGTGCAATTCATATTATATGGCATCTTGCATATTGACTTAGATGAGTATGATCCTTAAGTAGTCGTATGTGTTAGTCTCGAGCCTGATTTACGGTTATTACTAAAACACGTATGCAAATTGTAGACCTTCCGAACTCGTCACCAATTATTAATGTGTAAAAAAAAGAATTGAAATAAAATAATGAACGACACCGAAATGGGTTGAGGATAAGCTATGCCAATCAACAAATTAAAAGTTTGAATTGTGATAAACATTATCAATCGGTGGGTTTAACAAACTCCCATACCCTCGCCAAGTTCCCCATTAAACAACCGTAACCCCTCCCTCCCTCTCTACACTTTGTCGCACAAACCCTCTCACCCTTCCCTTCTGACTATCGAAATCAGTCCCATCTCAGCCCTCTCACTCGATTTCTAGAGTTACCAAGGCTGTACTACAGCCCTAGTATAATCGCAGCAGGCAAGGAGGCCATAACGGGCAAGCAACTCGAAGGTAACCATCTTTCAGTTTTGGTACTTTTATGTTCGATAAATTACGAGATGTAGTCTTCTGTTAGTGTGTGATATAGCAGTACGTATGTGCCTGAATTATTAGTTCGTATGCAAAACGTGGTGTTACTTGCGGTACTCGTTTTTGTACGCCTCGAACCCGCATGTATAAATAGTGAACATGCGCTTGCTCTTCTTGTTAAAAATTGTTAGTGGTAAACAATTAATATTAGCAAACTAGATTATGGTGGGAAAAGGGCTTTAAGAAACGATAGGAAAAAAATCAGATCGTAAGTTCAGAACTGGTTCGTTAATGGGGTAGCTTTGGGGAGAAGATGACATCCAACCTAAGTGGTTAAATACTTTGCAAACCATTTTAATGAACAAGTAAATTGTATCCAGCCGATACACCAAGCATGTTCCAATCAGAATGACGCTGGTTCGAACCCAGCGACTAACACTTTCTGTTTTTTTTTTGTTCTTTTCTGAATTATGTAGTTAATCTAGTATGAATAGAACTGGATAAGTATTTTCGGACCTGAAATAAATTACAATTAGAAACTGGCCTAGTGGTTAAGGCTTTGTGTGGTGAGTGGATTGCCCCAGGTTCCAATCTGGTACACTGAAATTTTACTGAAATTTAATATTTAGTTCTGTTTCATTAATAAGGATATGACACCAGAATGCAGAAGGTTAAATAAATTAAAAACTGGGTTAATACAACAAATTGGAAACTGCCCTGGTGGTAAGGATGTTTGTTTGGTACTGGAGGGTCGCGGGTTCAAACCCAGTGCCCTACAGTTTTGCACTTTTAGTTATTTTCTGCATATTTTTGGCAAATAATTGCATGATTTACAAGTGTTGAAAATTTGTGAAATTATGACACACAAAGCATAAAGCTACACTTTTTAGATATATCAATTGCGTGTTTATTTTACTTAATGGCTTAATGACACCACAACGTGTCTTGCATGTTAAAAGATTGTGTGATTGTGTGATCGTAGGAACTTTATTAGTCGAGCTATATCATGAATGATTTCGTATGTGGTTAACATGTTTAAACTATAAATCCTTGTACGAAATATTATTTGGTATGATTAAATTTGATTAATATGTGTTTGCGTTAACATAATTATTTAAACGTGAAAACATTATGTGCTTCTTGTTACCGCTTTGAGATGACTAGGATGCATGCTAGAAACGTTTGACATGTGCTTACCTGTTATAATTGGAAAAGATTAACCAAACAAACAAACCCAATTATCAACAAGTCACCAACGTGTCGTCAGGGTCGATTGAGTCAGTTTCGTTGTCCATTCACTGTAGTCTTACACGTTCACAAACATATAGGTGATTCGTAGGAATTCATCAACAGTTTTATTTAAACTTTCTTATCGAGCTCCCAAAGGTGAGTTCTCAAACATTTTTCTCTGAGTTTACATTTAGAGAAAAGGAGAATGCTACGAACAGTTCTGGTAATATAATTGTAAAGCTGACCATGTATGTGCGAACATATAACACGAATTACAAGTCCTTACATTTCGAACCGTTAGTTTATGAGAAAGTGAGGTAAATCTTTGGTAGTACTACTGGGTTTGACAAACCCCACCCGCGTTAGTAGCTCTAACTCGACTGGATGTCGAACGAGTGTAATATTAGCCTAGACAGTATCATCATCGCCCATGTTAGGCGATGGTGGAAGGCATTACAAACACAAATAGTCATGCTTCGGTTGTGAACCACATAGTGATAGCGTTATTGGCCTTGCTAGCTACAATTACTATTATGATTACCATGGTACAAACATTTTACAAACATTTATTTTTCTTACATAGAAATTTATGAACTCACCAGGTCTTTGAGGTACGAGCACGCTAGGACGCACATTGCATGAAAGTTGAACATTTTGATTTGCATTTCAACTTTTACGTTTGAGTTTATTTTCGTGTTTGGGTTGAGGGTGCGCGTGTTTTGCGCAATACTTTCACTTACCTTTACACTTCCGTATTTCTTAAACTATTTGTGGTGTGTTTTCATGGTTTAGTATGGCTAATGACCCGGATCCTGGTTTGTCACACGTCTCGCGGTATAAACCCCGCACGTGGAAATTTGAGGGTGTGACATATAAGGTGGATTTTCTGTATGTGGTGTGTAAGCAAAGCTTGTGCCTTGCGACTTTTGCTCATTACACTTTGTACAGACAAAGAAAAAATTGTGGGAACAAGAAGTAGAGTTTGAAGTAGATGGTTCATTTTCAAAATCTTGTCTTGTAATGTTATTTTGCAGTTATGTCGGTTAGCCTCAGTTTGATTATAATTTTGACAAAAATCATTATTTGACTCAGATTGTGAAAAGTAACTATAATGATGGCTGGTGGACTCATCTGGTGGTACATCCAATCGCAGGAACGCGGGCGTTTGTGCTAATATGTAGCAGTCCCGAGAGTAATGGGGACCACCGCAGATTTTACACCAAATAGACTGAGGCCATCCATAATTGTAACTGAAATATTCCTGCGGATTATTATCCATCCTTGCAATATTTCTCAGAGAAAGATAGATGAGTAGAAGAAAAAAGAAAAGAAAAATAAGAAGAAAGAAAACTAATAGAAGTAAAAGTCTAAACTAAGAAAAAGAAAATTAATTTAATCTATTGGCTAGGCTCCTAACTTGGACTTTTTTCCAAATCCTCATTTGTGTCCTCGGCAACGGAGGCAAAAAGCTTGACGTGTGCTGAGGTGTACTTAAAATATGACAATATATTTTTTCAAACCTATTTTAGCAGTTGTAAGCTTTTAAATTTATAAAACCTGATTTTTCTTGATAACCACTACTTCACCACACCACACGGGCTAGTATACCCATCGTGGTGCAGTATAGTAGTGGTAAGTTGAATCGGGGTCATTTAGGACACAATGGAAAATGAGAGCTCTGGATAATCAGTCTGCTATTATCATCTAGCCAGATCTATGGTTAGTTTAGAAGATAATACTTTAAAAAAAATAAAATAAAAGAAATAAGATGGTATTTAAGAGGTACGCAAATCAGAGTTAGTGTTACTTGGGGAAACTTACCAGTCCTGGTCTTGCTTAAGATCATTTACTAGCAGAAGACCAGCCACCTTTCGGAATCTTAGGCTGATTCACCCTCTCCACGATCAACCGTCTATGAGGAGTACGAACATCGTGGGAAGGTGCTGCTAGTAACCGAACAAAGTGGTATAACGCCATTTAGTTACGGGGCCCCTCAAACCGACGACTTACCGTACTCGACACGCCGTCATGAACCAGTAGAGGAACAACCCTGCGTGCGTGATTATTTTATTTTGAAAATGATCTTTTTGAGGGACTCTGGTCCATTAGATTTGCACCTAGCTCTCCGTATGTGTACGTCTGACGTAACCAGAGCCAAGTTCACAAACACGTACCATCTCGGCTTCCGTGAAGTGATAAAATATTACCAATGATTTGTTCTTGTAAAATAATGTTTGGTGTAGAGGAATAAAGGGCTTTGACCCATGTAATAGTAATCAATGAATTGATCACCTAATCGTAAGTGTTTATTAACTTTTTTGATTCATCGTTTATTATTGCTTCTCATACTTTATTCATTCAATCACTTGGATTCCGTATTCGTGATTGATCATTGGTATCGTGTTTAGACTATAATTGATAAATGATGAGGCTTGTATATTATATGGGTCATGTTTAGTGATTGGGTGTTAGTTAATTATGTGTTTGTTCTTGTAAAACACGGCTTGGGGTAGACACAAGAGAGAGAGAGACACAAGAGAGAGAAAGAGACGCAAGAGAGAGAGAGGGAATTCATGACTTGAGAGAGACCAGAGAAAGATTTCGGTGGCTTAACTGAAACCTGTGTGCTAGACAGAAATCGAGTTGTAATAGTAATTAACGATTTGATAATCTAATCATAAGTGTTTATTAACTTTGTTGATTCATCGTTTATTATTGCTTCTCATACTTGATTCAATCAATCATTTGGTTTTCGCACTCATGATTGATCATTCATATCTCGTTTTGACTATATTAGAAAAATGATGTGGCTTGTGTATAAAATTGGTTTGGGCTTTAGTTATCCATGTTAGTGATTGGGTGTTAGTTAATTATGTGTTTGTTCTTGTAAAATACGGTTTGGACTAGAGAGGCAAAGGGCTTTACCCCCATATAATAGTAATAACGATTTGATCATCTAAACATAAGTGTTTATTAACTTTGTTGATTCATCGTTTAGTATTGCTTCTCATACTTGATTCAAACAATCACTTGGATTTCGCATTCGTGATTGATCATTGATATCGTGTTTGGACTATAATCAATAAATGATGAGGCTTGTGTATTAAATGGGTTTGGGCTTGGATTATCCATTTTTAGTGATTTGGTGTTAGTTAATTATGTGTTTGTTCTTGTAAAATACGGTTTGGGGTAGAGGAACAAAGGGCTTTGGCCCATGTAATAAATGTGTGTGTTTGTATTTAAACAAACTCACATCCTACTAGCTAAGGTTCGCCGAAATAGACACAAGAGAGAGAGGGAATTCGTGACTTGAGAGAGACCTGAAAAAGAATTCGATTGTTTAACCGAAACTTGTGTGCTAGATAGAAATCGTGTTGTAATAGTTCTCAACGATTTGATCATCTAATCATAATTTATTAATTTTGTTGATTCATCGTTTATTATTGCTTCTCATACTTGATTCAATCAATCACTTGTTATCTGCACTCATGATTGATCATTAATATCGTGTTTCGACTATAATCGATAAATGATGAGGCTTATGTATTAAATTGGGTTGGGCTTCGATTATCCATGTTTAATGATTGCGTGTTAGTTAATTATGTGTTTATTCTTGTAAAATACGGTTTGGACTAGAGGGAGATGGGGCTTTGGCCAATGTAATTAATGTGTGAGTTTGTATTTAAACAAACTCACATCCTACTATCTATGGTTCGCCGAAATAGATACAAGAGAGAGAGAGAGAGAGAGAGAATTCGTGACTTGAGAGAGACCATAGAAAGATTTCGGTGGCTTAACCGAAACGTGTGTGCTAGATAGAAATCAAGTACTAATAGTAATCAATGATTTGATCATCTAATCGTAAGTGTTAGTGAACTTTGTTGATTCATCGTTTATTATTGCTTCTCATACTTGATTCTTTTAATCATTTGGATTCCGCACTCATGATTGATCATTGATATCGTGTTTCCATATATTAGAAAAATGATGAGGCTTGTGTGTTAAATTCGGTTGGGCTTCTGTTATCCATGTTTAGTTATTGGTTGTTAGTTAATTATGTGTTTGTTCTTGTAAAATACGGTTTGGACTTGAGGGGCAAAGGGTTTTGGCCCATGTAATAAATGTTTGAGTTTGTATCTAAACAAACTCATATCCTACCAGCTAAGTTTCACCGAAATAGGCACAAGAGACAGAGAGGGAATTCGTGACTTGAGAGAGACCAGGAAAAGATTTCGGTGGCTTAACCGAAATCTGTGTGCTAGACAGAAATCAAGTTGTTATAATAATTAACGATTTGCTCATCTAATCATAAGTGTTTGTTAACTTTGTTGCTTCATCGTTTATTATTGCTTCTAATACTTGATTCAATCAATCATTTGGATTCCTCACTCATGATGGATCATTGATATTGTGTTTTGACTATATTAGAAAAAGGATGAGGCTTGTGTATTAAATTCGGTTGGGCTTCGGTTATCCATGTTTAGTGATTGATTGTTAGTAAATTATGTGTTTTTTCTGTTAAAATATGGTTTGGACTAGAGGGGAAAAGGGCTTTGGCCCATGTAATAGTAATCAACAATTTGATCATACAATTGTAAGTTTTTATTAACTTTGTTGATTCATCGTTTATTATTGCTTCTCATACTTGATTCAATCAATCACTTGAATTCTGCATTCGTGATTGATTATTGATATCGTGTTTGGACTATAATCGATAAATGATGAGGCTTGTGTATTAAATGGGTTTGGGCTTGGGTTATCCATGTTTAGTGATTGGGTGTTAGTTAATTATGTGTTTGAGCTTGTAAAATACGGTTTGGACTAGAGGGGCAAAGGGTTTTGGCCCATGTAATAAAAGTGTGAGTTTGTATTTAAACAAACTCACATCCTACTAGCTAAGGTTCGCCGAAATAGACACAAGAGAGAGAGGGAATTCGTGACTTGAGAGAGACCAGAGAAAGATTTCGATGGTTTAACCGAAACATGTGTGCTAGATAGAAATTTAGTTGTAATAGTAGTCAACGATTTGATCATCTAATCATAAGTGTTTATTAACTTTGTTGATTCATCGTTTATTATTGCTTCTCATACTTGATTCAATCAATCACTTGTATTCTGCATTCATGATTGATCATTGATATCGTGTTTAGACTATAATCGATTAATGATGAGGCTTATGTATTAAATTGGGTTGGGCTTCGGTTATCCATGTTTAATGATTGCGTGTTAGTTAATTATGTGTTAATTCTTTTAAATACGGTTTGGACTAGAGGGAGATAGGGCTTTGGCCCATGTAATCAATGTGTGAGTTTGTATTTAAACAAACTCACATCCTACTATCTAAGGTTCACCGAAATAGATACAAGAGAGAGAGAGAGAGAGAGAGAAAGAGGGAATTCCTGACTTGAGAGAAACCAGAGAAAGATTTCGGTGGCTTAACCGAAACCTGGGTGCTAGATAGGAATCAAGTTGTAATAGTAATCATCGATTTGATCATCTAATCATAAGTGATCGTGAACTTTGTTGATTCATCGTTTATTATTGCTTCTCATACTTTATTCAATCACTCATTTGGATTCTGCACTCATGATTGATCATTGATACCGTGTTTCCACTATATTAGAAAAATGATGAGGCTTGTGTGTTAAATTCGGTTGGGCTTTGTTATCCATGTTTAGTTATTGGTTGTTAGTTAATTATGTGTTTGTTCTTTTAAAATACGGTTTGGACTAGAGGGGCAAAGGGCTTTGGCTCATGTAATTGTAATCACCAATTTGATCATATAATGGTTAGTTTTTACTAACTTTGTTGATGGTTTATTATTGCTTCTCATACTTGAGTTAATCAATCACTTGGATTCCGCATTCAAGATTGATTATTGATGTCATGTTTGGACTATAATCGATAATTGATGAGGCTTGTGTATTTTATTCGGTTGGGCTTTAGTTATCCATGTTTTGTGATTGGTTGTTAGTAAATTATGTATTTGTTATGTTAAAATACGGTTTGGAGTAGAGGGGAAAAGGGATTTGGCCCATGTAATAGTAATCAATAATTTGATCATATAATCGTAAGATTTTTTTACTTTGTTGATTCATCGTTTATTATTGATTCTCATACTTGATTCAATCAATCACTTGAATTTCGCATTCGTGATTGATTATTGATATCGTGTTTGTACTATAATCGATAAATGATGAGGCTTGTGTATTAAATGGGTTTGGGCTTGGGTTATTCATGTTTAGTGATTGGGTGTTAGTTAATTATGTGTTTGAGCTTGTAAAATACGGTTTGGACTAGAGGGGCAAAGGGCTTTGGCCCATGTAATGAATGTGTGAGTTTGTATTTAAACAAACTCACATCCTACTAGCGAAAGTTCGCCGAAATAGACACAAGAGACAGAGAGGGAATTCGTGACTTGAGAGAGACCAGAGAAAGATTTCGGTGGCTTAACCGAAACCTGTGTGCTAGACAGAAATCGAGTTGTAATAATAATTAACGATTTGATCATCTAATCGTAAGTGTTTATTAACTTTGTTGATTTATCGTTTATTATTGCTTCTAATACTTGATTCAATCAATCATTTGGATTCCACACTCATGATTGATCATTGATATTGTGTTTTGACTATATTAGAAAAAGGATGAGACTTGTGAATTAAATTCGGTTGGGCTTCGGTTATCCATGTTTAATGATTGCGTGTTAGTTAATTATGTGTTTGTTCTGTTAAAATACGGTTTGGACTAGAGGGAGAAAGGGCTTTGGCCCATGTAATCAATGTGTGAGTTTGTATTTAAACAAACTCACATCCTATTTGCTAAGGTACGCCGAAATAGACACAAGAGAGGGAGGGAATTCGTGACTTGGGAGAGTCCAGAGAAAGATTTCGGTGGCTTAACTGAAACCTGTGTGCTAGACAAAAATCGAGTTATAATAGTAATTAATAATTTGATCATCTAATCGTAAGTGTTCATTATCTTTGTTGATTCATCGTTTATTATTGCTTCTGATACTCGATTCAATCAATCATTTGGATTCCGCACTCATGACTGATCATTCATATTGTGTTTTGACTATATTAGAAAAAGGATGAGGCTTGTGTACTAAATTCGGTTGGGCTTTGGTTATCCATGTTTAGTGATTGTTTGTTAGTAAATTATGTGTTTGTTCTGTTAAATTACGGTTTGGACTAGAGGGGAAAAGGGCTTTGGCCCATGTAATAGTAATCAACAATTTGATCATATAATGGTTAGTTTTTATTAACTAACTTTGTTGAGGGTTTATTATTGCTTCTCATACTTGATTTAATTAATCACATGGATTCCGCATTCATGATTGATTATTGATGTCATGTTTGGACTATAATCGATAAATGATGAGGCTTCTGTATTTTATTCGGTTGGGCTTCAGTTATCCATGTTTAGTGATTGGTTGTTAGTAAATTATGCATTTGTTATGTTAAAATACGGTTTGGACTAGAGGGGAAAAGGGCTTTGGCCCATGTAATAGTAATCAACAATTTGATCATATAATCGTAAGTTTTTATTAACTTTGTTGATTCATCGTTTATTATTAATTCTTATACTTGATTCAATCAATCACTTGAATTCCGCATTCGTGATTGATTATTGATATCGTGTTTGTACTATAGTCGATAAATGATGAGGCTTGTGTATTAAATGGGTTTGGGCTTGGGTTATCCATGTTTAGTGATTGGGTGTTAGTTAATTATGTGTTTGAGCTTGTAAAATACGGTTTGGACTAGAGGGGCAAAGGGCTTTGGCCCATGTAATAAATGTGTGAGTTTGTATCTAAACAAACTCACATCGTACTAGCTAAGGTTCGCCGAAATAGACACAAGAGACAGAGAGGGAATTCGTGACTTGAGAGAGACCAGAGAAAGATTTGGGTGGCTTAACCGAAAACTGTGTGCTAGATAGAAATCGAGTTGTTATAATAATTAACGATTTGATCATCTAATCGTAAGTGTTTATTAAGTTTGTTGATTTATCGTTTATTATTGCTTCGAATACTTGATTGAATACTTGATTCAATCAATCATTTGGATTCCGCACTCATGATTGATCATTGATATTGTGTTTTGACTATATTAGAAAAAGGATGAGACTTGTGTATTAAATTCGGTTGGGCTTCGGTTATCCATGTTTAGTGATTGGCTGTTAGTAAATTATTTGTTTGTTCTGTTAAAATACGGGTTGGACTAGAGGGGAAAAGGGATTTGGCCCATGTAATAGTAATTCACAATTTGATTATATAATCGTAAGTTTTAATTAACTTTGTTGATACATCGTTTATTATTGCTTCTCATACTAGATTCAATCAATCACTTGTATTCCGTATTCGTAATTGATTATTGATATCGTGTTTGGACTATAATCGATAAATGATGAGGCTTGTGTAATAAACGGGTTTAGTCTTTGGTTATTCATGAATAGTGATTGGGGTTAGTTAATTATGTGTTTAGGCTTGTAAAATATGGTTTGGACTAGAGGGGCAAAGAGCTTTGGCCCATGTAATAAATATGTGAATTTGCATCTAAACAAACTCACATCCTACTAGCTAAGGCTCGCCGAAATAGACACAAGAGACAGAGAGGGAATTCGTGACTTGAGAGAGACCAAAGAAAGATTTCGATGGTTTTACCGAAACCTGTGTGCTAGACAGAAATCGAGTTGTAATAGTAATCAACGATTTGATCATAAAATCGTAAGTGTTTATTAACTTTGTTGATTCATCGTTTATTATTGCTTCTCATACTTGATTTAATCAATCACTTGTATTCTGCACTTATTATTGATCATTGATATCGTGTTTCGACTATAATCGATAAATGATGTGGCTTATGTATTAAATTGTGTGGGGCTTTGGTTATCCATGTTTAATGATTGCGTGTTAGTTAATTAGTATGTGTTTGTTCTTGTAAAATACGGTGTGCTAGACAGAAATCAAGTTGTAATAGTAATTAACGATTTGATCATCTAATCATAAGTGTTTATTAACTCTGTTGATTCATCGTTTATTTTTGCTTCTAATACTTGATTCAATCAATCATTTGGATTCCGCACTCATATTTGATCATTGATATTGTGTTTTGACTATATTAGAAAAAGGATGAGGCTTGTGTATTATATTCGGTTGGGATTCAGTTATCCATCTTTAGTGATTGGTTGTTAGTAAATTATGTATTTGTTGTGTTAAAATACGTTTTGGACTAGAGGGGAAAAGGGCTTTGGCCCATGTAATAGTAATCAACAATTTGATCATATAATCGTAAGTTTTTATTAACTTTGTTGATTCATCGTTTATTAATGCTTCTCATACTTGATTCAATCAACCACTTGAATTCCGCATTCGTGATTGATCATTGATATCGTGTTTCGACTATAATCGATAAATGATGAGGCTTATGTATTAAATTGTGTGGGGCTTTGGTTATCCATGTTTAATGACTGCGTGTTAGTTAATTAGTATGTGTTTGTTCTTGTAAAATACGGTGTGCTAGACAAAAATCGAGTTGTAATAGTAATTAACGATTTGATCATCTAATCGTAAGTGTTTATTAACTCTGTTGATTCATCGTTTATTCTTGATTCTAATACTTGATTCAATCAATCATTTGGATTCCGCGCTCATAATTGATCATTGATATTGTGTTTTGACTATATTAGAAAAAGGATGAGGCTTGTGTATTTTATTCGGGCCTCAGTTATCCATGTTTAGTGATTGGTTGTTAGTAAATTATGTATTTGTTATGTTAAAATACGGTTTGGACAAGAGGGGAAAAGGGCTTTGGCCTATGTAATAGTAATCAACAATTTGATCATATAATCGTAAGTTTTTATTAAATTTATTAATAAATCATTTATTATTGCTTCTCATACTTGATTCAATCAATCACTTGAATTCCGCATTCTTGATTGATTATTGATGTCGTGTTTGGACAAAAATCGATAAATAATGAGGCTTGTGTATTAAATAGGTTTGGCTTGGGTTATCCATGTTTTGTGATTGATTGTTAGTTAATTATGTGTTTGAGCTTGTAAAATACGGTTTGGACTAGAGGGGCAAAGGGCTTTGGCCAATGTAATAAATGTGTGAGTTTGTATCTAAACAAACTCACATCCTACTAGCTAAGGTTCACCGAAATAGATACAAGAGAGAGACAGGGAATTCGTGACTTGAGAGAGACCAGAGAAAGATTTCGGTGGCTTAACCGAAACCTGTGTGCTAGAAAGAAATCGAGTTGTAATAGTAATTAACGATTTGATCATTTAATCGTAAGTGTTTATTATCTCTGCTGATTCATCGTTTATTTTTGCTTCTAATACTCGATTCAATCAATCATTTGGATTCCGCACTCATGATTGATCATTGATATTGTGTTTTGACTATATTAAAAAAAGGATGAGGCTTGTGTATTTTATTCGGTTGGGCTTCAGTTATATATGTTTAGTGATAGGTTGTTAGTAAATTATGTATTTGTTATGTTAAAATACGGTTTGGACTAGAGGGGAAAGGGGCTTTGGCCCATGTAATAGTAATCAACCATTTGATCATATACTCGTAAATTTTTATTAACTTTGTTGATTCATCGTTGATTATTGATTCTCATACTTGATTCAATCAATCACTTGAATTCCGCATTCGTGATTGATTATTGATATCGTGTTTCGACTATAATTGATAAACGACAAGGCTTATGTATTAAATCGGGTTGAGCTTCGGTTATCTATGTTTTTTTGAAAATGGGAAAGCCCGGTGATTTATTAATAAAGACAAAAAAGTACGAAACGAAAGCAAAGAAACTTTCAAGAACACGGACATGCCCTTGACTGGAGAACAAAAAAAACGCGTAGCCAAAAAGAACCAACAACTAAACAACTAGCGCACACACTAGGCAAACCACCAAAACGACACCACTTTAGCCACCGTTATCTATGTTTAATTATTGGATGTTGGTTAATAATGTCTTTGTTCTTGGAAAATACGTTTGGGCTAGAGGGAGAAAGGGCTTTGGCTCATGTAATCAATGTGTGAATTTTATTTTAAACAAACTCACATTCTACTATCTAAGGTTCGCCGAAATAAACACAAGAGAGAGAGAGAGAGAGAGAGAGAGAGAGAGAGAGAGAGAGAGGGAATTCGTGACTTGAGATAGACCAGAGATAGATTTCGGTGGCTTAACCGAAACCTGTGTGCTAGATAGAAATCGAGTTGTAATAGTATCAACGACTAGATCAACTAATCGTATGCGTAGTTTATTAACTTTGTTGATTCATCATTTATTATTGCTTCTCATACTTGATTCAATAAATCATTTGGATTCCGCACTCTTGATTGATCATTTATATTGTGTTTTGACTATATGTGATAAATGATGAGGCTTGTGTATAAAATTCGATTGGGCTTCGGTTATCCATGTTTAGTGATTGGTTGTTAGTTAATTAGTATGTGTTTGTTATTGTAAAATACGGTTTGGACTAGAGGGAGAAAGGGCTTTGGCCCATGTAATCAATGTGTGAGTTTGTATTTAAACAAAAATCGAGTTATAATAGTAATTAATAATTTAATCATCTAATCGTAAGTGTTCATTAACTTTGTTGATTCATCGTTTATTATTTTTTCTGATACTCGATTCAATAAATCATTTGGATTCCGCACTCATGATTGATCATTGATATTGCGTTTTGACTATATTAGAAAAAGGATGAGGCTTGTGTACTAAATTCGGTTGGGCTTTGGTTATCCATGTTTAGTGATTGTTTGTTAGTAAATTATGTGTTTGTTCTGTTAAATTACGGTTTGGACTAGAGAGGAAAAGGGCTTTGGCCCATGTAATAGTAATCAACAATTTGATCATATAATCGTAAGTTTTTATTAACTTTGTAGTTCATCGTTTATTATTGATTCTCATACTTGATTCAATCAATCACTTGAATTCCGCATTCGTGATTGATTATTGATATCGTGTTTGTACTATTGTCGATAAATGATGAGGCTTGTGTATTAAATGGGTTTGGGCTTGGGTTATCCATGTTTAGTGATTGGGTGTTAGTTAATTATGTGTTTGAGCTTGTAAAATACGGTTTGGACTAGAGGGGCAAAGGGCTTTGGCCCATGTAATAAATGTGTGAGTTTGTATTTAAACAAACTCACATCCTACTAGATTAGGTTCGCCGAAATAGACACAAGAGAGAGAGGGAATTCGTGACTTGAGAAAGACCAGAGAAAGATTTCGGTGGCTTAACCGAAACTTGTGTGCTAGACAGAAATCGAGGTGTAATAGTAATTAACGATTTGATCATCTAATCGTAAGTGTTTATTAACTTTGTTGATTTATCGTTTATTATTGCTTCTAATACTTGATTCAATCAATCATTTGGATTCCGCACTCATGATTGATCATTGATATTGTGTTTTAACTATATTAGAAAAAGGATGAGGCTTGTGTATTAAATTCGGTTGGGCTTCCGGTTATCCATGTTTAGTGATTGGTTGTTAGTAAATTATGTGTTTGTTCTGTTAAAATACGGGTTGGACTAGAGGGGAAAAGGGCTTTGGCCCATGTAATAGTAATCAACAATTTGATTATATAATCGTAAGTTTTAATTAACTTTGTTGATACATCGTTTATTATTGCTTCTCATACTTGATTCAATCAATCACTTGTATTCCGTATTCGTAAATGATTATTGATATCGTGTTTGGACTATAATCATCGATAAATGATGAGGCTTGTGTAATAAATGGGTTTAGGCTTGGGTTATTCATGTTTAGTTATTGGGGGTTAGTTAATTATGTGTTTGGGCTTGTAAAATACGGTTTGGACTAGAGGGGCAAAGGGCTTTTGCCCATGTAGACACAAGAGACAGAGAGGGAATTCGTGACTTGAGAGAGACCAGAGAAAGATTTCGATGGTTTTACCAAAACCAGTGTGCTAGACAGAAATCGAGTTGTAACAGTAATCATCAATTTGATTATAAATTCGTAAGTGTTTATTAACTTTGTTGATTCATCGTTTATTGTTGCTTCTCATACTTGATTCAATCAATCACTTGTATTTTGCACTCATGATTGATCATTGATATCGTGTTTCGACTATAATCGATAAATGATTAGGCTTATGTATTAAATAGGGTGGGGCTTTGGTTATCCATGTATAATGATTGCGTGTTAGTTAATTAGTATGTGTTTGTTCTTGTAAAATACGGTGTGCTAGACAGAAATCGAGTTGTAATAGTAATTAACGATTTGATCTTCTAATCGTAAGTGTTTATTAACTCTGCCGATTCATCGTTTATTTTTGCTTCTAATACATGATTCAATCAATCATTTGGATTCCGCACTCATGATTGATCATTGATATTGTGTTTTGACTATATTAGAAAAAGGATGAGGCTTGTGTATTATATTCAGTTGGGCTTAAGTTATCCATGTTTAGTGATTGGTTGTTAGTAAATTATGTATTTGTTATGTTAAAATACGGTTTAGACTAGAGGGGAAAAGGGCTTTGGCCCATGTAATAGTAATCAACAATTTGATCATATAATCGTAAGTTTTTATTAACTTTGTTGATTCATCGTTTATTATTGCTTCTCATACTTGATTCAATCAATCACTTGAATTCCGCATTCGTGATTGATTATTGATATCGTGTTTGGACTATAATAGATAAATGATGAGGCTTGTGTATTAAATGGGTTTGGGCTTGGGTTATCCATGTTTAGTGATTGGGTGTTAGTTAATTATGTGTTTGAGCTTGTAAAATATGGTTTGGACTAGAGGGGCAAAGGGCTTTGGCCCATGTAATAAATGTGTGAGTTTGTATTTAAACAAACTCACATCCTACTAGATTAGGTTCACCGAAATAGACACAAGAGAGAGAGAGGGAATTCGTGAATTGAGAGAGACCAGAGAAAGATTTCGGTGGCTTAACCAAAACCTGTGTGCTAGACAGAAATCGAGTTGTAATAATAATTAACGATTTGATCATCTAATCGTAAGTGTTTATTAACTTTGTTGATTTATCGTTTATTATTGCTTCTAATACTTGATTTAATCAATCATTTGGATTCCGCACTCATGATTGATCATTGATATTGTGTTTTGACTATATTATAAAAAGGATGAAGCTTGTGTATTAAATTCGGTTGGGCTTCGGTTATCCATGTTTAGTGATTGGTTGTTAGTAAATTATGTGTTTGTTCTGTTAAAATAAGGTTTGGACTAGAGGTGAAAGGGCTTTGGCCCATGTAATAGTAATCAACAATTTGATCATATAATCGTAAGTTTTTACTAACTTTGTTGATTAATCGTTTATTATTGATTCTCATACTTGATTCAATCAATCACTTGAATTCCGCATTCGTGATTGATTATTGATATTGTGTTTGTACTATAATCGATAAATGATGACGCTTGTGTATTAAATGGGTTTGGGCTTGGGTTATCCATGTTTAGTGATTGGGGGTTAGTTAATTATGTGTTTGGGCTTGTAAAATACGGTTTGGACTAGAGGAGCAACGGGCTTTGGCCCATGTAATAAATGTGAGTTTGTATCTAAACAAACTCACATCCTACTAGCTAAGGCTCGCCAAAATAAACACAAGAGACAGAGAGGGAATTCGTGACTTTTGAGAGACCAGAGAAAGATTACGATGGTTTTACCAAAACCTGTTGCTAGACAGAAATCGAGTTGTAATAGTAATCAACGATTTGATCATCAAATCGTAAGTGTTTATTAACTTTGTTGATTCGTCGTTTATTATTGCTTCTCTTACTTGATTCAATCAATCACTTGTATTCTACACTCATGATTGATCATTGATATCGTGTTTCGACTATAATCGATAAATGATGAGGCTTATGTATTAAAGTGGGTGGGGCTTTGGTTATCCATGTTTAATGATTGCGTGTTAGTTAATTAGTATGTGTTTGTTCTTGTAAAATACGGCGTGCTAGACAGAAATCGAGTAGTAATAGTAATTAACGATTTGATCATCTAATCGTAAGTGTTTATTAACTATGTTGATTCATCGTTTATTTTTGCTTCTAATACATGATTCAATCAATCATTTGGATTCCGCACTCATGATTGATCATTGATATTGTGTTTTGACTATATTAGAAAAAGGATGAGGCTTGTGTATTATATTCAGTTGGGATTATGTTATCCATGTTTAGTGATTGGTTGTTAGTAAATTATGTATTTTTATGTTAAAATACGGTTTAGACTAGAGGGGAAAAGGGCTTTGGCCCATGTAATAGTAATCAACAATTTGATCATATAATCATAAGTTTTTATTAACTTTGTTGATTCATCGTTTATTATTGCTTCTCATACTTGATTCAATCAATCACTTGAATTCCGCATTCGTGATTGATTATTGATATCGTGTTTGGACTATAATAGATAAATGATGAGGCTTGTGTATTAAATGGGTTTGGGCTTGGGTTATCCATGTTTAGTGATTGGGTGTTAGTTAATTATGTGTTTGAGCTTGTAAAATATGGTTTAGACTAGAGGGGCAAAGGGCTTTGGCCCATGTAATAAATGTGTGAGTTTGTATTTAAACAAACTCACATCCTACTAGATTAGGTTCACCGAAATAGACCCAAGAGAGAGAGAGAGAATTCGTGAATTGAGAGAGACCAGAGAAAGATTTCGGTGGCTTAACCGAAACCTGTGTGCTAGACAGAAATCGAGTTGTAATAATAATTAACGATTTGATCATCTAATCGTAAGTGTTTATTAACTTTGTTGATTTATCGTTTATTATTGCTTCTAATACTTGATTCAACCAATCATTTGGATTCCGCACTCATGATTGATCATTGATATTGTGTTTTGACTATATTATAGAAAGGATGAGGCTTGTGTATTAAATTCGGTTGGGCTTCGGTTATCCATGTTTAGTGATTGGTTGTTAGTAAATTATGTGTTTGTTCTGTTAATATAAGGTTTGGACTGGACTAGAGGCGAAAGGGCTTTGGCCCATGTAATAGTAATCAACAATTTGATCATATAATCGTAAGTTTTTACTAACTTTGTTGATTAATCGTTTATTATTGATTCTCATACTTGATTCAATCAATCACTTGAATTCCGCACTCGTGATTGATTATTGATATTGTGTTTGTACTATAATCGATAAATGATGACGCTTGTGTATTAAATGGGTTTGGGCTTGGGTTATCCATGTTTAGTGATTGGGGGTTAGTTAATTATGTGTTTGGGCTTGTAAAATAATGTTTGGACTAGAGGGATAACGGGCTTTGGCCCATGTAATAAATGTGTGCGTTTGTATCTAAACAAACTCACATCCTACTAGCTAAGGCTCGCCAAAATAAACACAAGAGACAGAGAGGGAATTCGTGACTTTTGAGAGACCAGAGAAAGATTACGATGGTTTTACCAAAACCTGTTGCTAGACAGAAATCGAGTTGTAATAGTAATCAACGATTTGATCATCAAATCGTAAGTGTTTATTAACTTTGTTGATTCGTCGTTTATTATTGCTTCTCTTACTTGATTCAATCAATCACTTGTATTCTACACTCATGATTGATCATTGATATCGTGTTTCGACTATAATCGATAAATGATGAGGCTTATGTATTAAATTGGGTGGGGCTTTGGTTATCCATGTTTAATGATTGCGTGTTAGTTAATTAGTATGTGTTTGTTCTTGTAAAATACGGCGTGCTAGACAGAAATCGAGTAGTAATAGTAATTAACGATTTGATCATCTAATCGTAAGTGTTTATTAACTCTGCTGATTCATCGTTTATTTTTGCTTCTAATACATGATTCAATCAATCATTTGGATTCCGCACTCATGATTGATCATTGATATTGTGTTTTGACTATATTAGAAAAAGGATGAGGCTTGTGTATTATATTCAGTTGGGCTTAAGTTATCCATGTTTAGTGATTGGTTGTTAGTAAATTATGTATTTGTTATGTTAAAATACGGTTTAGACTAGAGGGGAAAAGGGCTTTGGCCCATGTAATCAACAATTTGATCATATAATCGTAAGTTTTTATTAACTTTGTTGATTCATCGTTTATTATTGCTTCTCATACTTGATTCAATCAATCACTTGAATTCCGCATTCGTGATTGATTATTGATATCGTGTTTGGACTATAATAGATAAATGATGAGGCTTGTGTATTAAATGGGTTTGGGCTTGGGTTATCCATGTTTAGTGATTGGGTGTTAGTTAATTATGTGTTTGATCTTGTAAAATACTGTTTGGACTAGAGGGGCAAAGGGCTTTGGCCCATGTAATAAATGTGTGAGTTTGTATCTAAACAAACTCACATCCTTCTAGATTAGGTTCGCCGAAATAGACACAAGAGAGAGAGGGAATTCGTGAATTGAGAGAGACCAGAGAAAGATTTCGGTGGCTTAACCGAAACCTGTGTGCTAGACAGAAATCGAGTTGTAATAATAATTAACGATTTGATCATCTAATCGTAAGTGTTTATTAACTTTGTTGATTTATCGTTTATTATTGCTTCTAATACTTGATTCAATCAATCATTTGGATTCCGCACTCATGATTGATCATTGATATTGTGTTTTGACTATATTATAAAAAGGATGAGGCTTGTGTATTAAATTCGGTTGGGCTTCGGTTATCCATGTTTAGTGATTGGTTGTTAGTAAATTATGTGTTTGTTCTGTTAAAATAAGGTTTGGACTAGAGGGGAAAAGGGCTTTGGCCCATGTAATAGTAATCAACAATTTGATCATATAATCGTAAGTTTTTACTAACTTTGTTGATTAATCGTTTATTATTGATTCTCATACTTGATTCAATCAATCAC
This sequence comes from Deinandra increscens subsp. villosa, assembly GCA_039602395.1. Taxonomy (NCBI): domain Eukaryota; kingdom Viridiplantae; phylum Streptophyta; class Magnoliopsida; order Asterales; family Asteraceae; genus Deinandra; species Deinandra increscens. The sequence goes on along the minus strand of JBCNJP010000008.1, from coordinate 38,103,450 downwards.
TTGAATTCCGCATTCGTGATTGATTATTGTTATTGTGTTTGTACTATAATCGATAAATGATGACGCTTGTGTATTAAATGGGTTTGGGCTTGGGTTATCCATGTTTAGTGATTGGGGGTTAGTTAATTATGTGTTTGGGCTTGTAAAATACGGTTTGGACTAGAGGGGCAACGGGCTTTGGCCCATGTAATAAATGTGTGAGTTTGTATCTAAACAAACTCACATCCTACTAGCTAAGGCTCGCCAAAATAAACACAAGAGACAGAGAGGGAATTCGTGACTTGTGAGAGACCAGAGAAAGATTACGATGGTTTTACCAAAACCTATTGCTAGACAGAAATCGGGTTGTAATAGTAATCAACGATTTGATCATCAAATCGTAAGTGTTTATTAACTTTGTTGATTCGTCGTTTATTATTGCTTCTCTTACTTGATTCAATCAATCACTTGTATTCTACACTCATGATTGATCATTGATATCGTGTTTCGACTATAATCGATAAATGATGAGGCTTATGTATTAAATTGGGTTTGGCTTTGGTTATCCATGTTTAATGATTGCGTGTTAGTTATTAGTATGTGTTTGTTCTTGTAAAATACGGCGTGCTAGACAGAAATCGAGTAGTAATAATAATTAACGATTTGATCATCTAATCGTAAGTGTTTATTAACTCTGCTGATTCATTGTTTATTTTTGCATCTAATACATGATTCAATCAATCATTTGGATTCCGCACTCAATCAATCAATTAACGAGCACTTGTTTTTTGAGTGTCGGTACTCGATGCAGGTTTGGTCTATGGTTAGGAAGCAGACTTGCATTAGTCTTAATGGCCCTGTTTGGTCGGATATTATCAGTTGTCTGGTTGGGGCGCCGACCTCGTCTATAGAGACTATGGTGGCTAAACTTGTGGTGCATGCTGCTGCCTACATTATTTGGCAGGAAAGGAACAACCGGATTTTCCAGAATCATGCTAGACCTCCGGATTCTCTTGCTTCTATTATCAGGGATACGGTTCGTAATAGACTCATGGGCATCAAGATAAAGAAGACGGGAAAGGTTTGTTGCATCCTTCAGGATTGGAATATTAGTGGTGACTCTATCATTCATGGCGGCGTGACGTAGTTTTTTATTTGTTTTTGTTTGTTTCGTCCTACTGTGTGCTAGGTGGTGTTTCTTTCTTTGTTTTCCCGTTTGGTTTTTGGCTTACATTCTTTGGGGCATGTCCCAAGGATGAACTAGCAAGGGCTCTCCTTGTTACTTGTGTTTCTTTGCGGTATATATATATATATACAGAATCACCGGGGTAACCCTTTACCCAAAAAAAAAAGAAAAAGGATGAGGCTTGTGTATTATATTCAGTTGGGCTTAAGTTATCCATGTTTAGTGATTGGTTGTTAGTAAATTATGTATTTGTTATGTTAAAATACGGTTTAGACTAGAGGGGAAAAGGGCTTTGGCCCATGTAATAATAATCAACAATTTGATCATATAATCGTTAGTTTTTATTAACTTTGTTGATTCATCGTTTATTATTGCTTCTCATACTTAATTCAATCAATCACTTGAATTCCGCATTCGTGATTGATTATTGATATCGTGTTTGGACTATAATAGATAAATGATGAGGCTTGTGTATTAAATGGGTTTGGGCTTGGGTTATCCATGTTTAGTGATTGGGTGTTACTTAATTATGTGTTTGAGCTTGTAAAATACGGTTTGGACTAGAGGGGCAAAGGGCTTTGGCCCATGTAATAAATGTGTGAGTTTGTATTTAAACAAACTCACATCTTACTAGATTAGGTTCGCCGAAATAGACACAAGAGAGAGAGGGAATTCGTGAATTGAGAGAGACCAGAGAAAGATTTCGGTGGCTTAACCGAAACCAGTGTGCTAGACAGAAATCGAGTTGTAATAATAATTAACGATTTGATCATCTAATCGTAAGTGTTTATTAACTTTGTTGATTTATCGTTTATTATTGCTTCTAATACTTGATTCAATCAATCATTTGGATTCCGCACTCATGATTGATCATTGATATTGTGTTTTGACTATATTATAAAAAGGATGAGGCTTGTGTATTAAATTCGGTTGGGCTTCGGTTATCCATGTTTAGTGATTGGTTGTTAGTAAATTATGTGTTTGTTCTGTTAAAATACGGTTTGGACTAGAGGGGAAAAGGGCTTTGGCCCATGTAATAGTAATCAACAATTTGATCATATAATCGTAAGTTTTTACTAACTTTGTTGATACATCGTTTATTATTGCTTCTCATACTTGATTCAATCAATCACTTGAATTCCACATTCGTGATTGATTATTGATATCGTGTTTGTACTATAATCGATAAATGATGAGGCTTGTGTATTAAATGGGTTTGTGCTTGGGTTATCCATGTTTAGTGATTAGGGGTTAGTTAATTATGTGTTTGGGCTTGTAAAATACGGTTTAGACTAGAGGGGCAAAGGGCTTTGGCCCATGTAATAAATATGTGAGTTTGTATCTAAACAAACTCACATCCTACTAGCTAAGGGTCGCCAAAATAAACACAAGAGACAGAGAGGGAATTCGTGACTTGTGAGAGACCAGAGAAAGATTACGATGGTTTTACCAAAACCTGTTGCTAGACAGAAATCGAGTTGTAATAGTAATCAACGATTTGATCATCAAATCGTAAGTGTTTACTAACTTTGTTGATTCGTCGTTTATTATTGCTTCTCTTACTTGATTCAATCAATCACTTGTATTCTACACTCATGATTGATCATTGATATCGTGTTTCGACTATAATCGATAAATGATGAGGCTTATGTATTAAATTGGGTGGGGCTTTGGTTATCCATGTTTAATGATTGCGTGTTAGTTTATTAGTATGTGTTTGTTCTTGTAAAATACGGCGTGCTAGACAGAAATCGAGTAGTAATAGTAATTAACGATTTGATCATCTAGTCGTAAGTGTTTATTAACTCTTCTGATTCATCGTTTACTTTTGCTTCTAATACTCGATTCAATCAATCATTTGAATTCCGCACTCAGGATTGATCATTGATATTGTGTTTTGACTATATTAGAAAGAGGATGAGGCTTGTGTATTTTATTCGGTTGGGCTTCAGTTATCCATGTTTAGTGATTGCTTGTTAGTAAATTTTGTATTTGTTATGTTAAAATACGGTTTGGACTAGAGGGGAAAAGGGCTTTGGCCCATGTAATAGTAATCAACAATTTGATCATATAATCGTAAGTTTTTACTAACTTTGTTGATTGATCGTTTATTATTGATCTCATACTTGATTCAATCTATCACTTGAATTCCGCATTCGTGATTGATTATTGATATCGTGTTTGTACTATAATCGATAAATGATGAGTCTTGTGTATTAAATGGGTTTGGGCTTGGGTTATCCATGTTTAGTGATTGGGTGTTAGTTAATTATGTGTTTGAGCTTGTAAAATACGGTTTGGACTAGAGGGGCAAAGGGCTTTGGCCCATGTAATAAATGTGTGAGTTTGTATTTAAACAAACTCACATCCTACAAGCTAAGGTTCGCCGAAATAGACACAAGAGACAGAGAGGGAATTCGTGACTTGAGAGAGACTAGAGAAAGATTTCGGTGGCTTAACCGAAACCTGTGTGCTAGACAGAAATTGAGTTGTAATAATAATTAACGATTTGATCATCTATTCGTAAGTGTTTTTTAACTTTGTTGATTTATCGTTTATTATTGCTTCTAATACTTGATTCAATCAATCATTTGGATTCCGCACTTATGATTGATCACTGATATTCTGTTTTGACTATATTAGAAAAAGGATGAGGCTTTTGTATTAAATTCGGTTGGGCTTCGGTTATCCATGTTTAGTGATTGGTTGTTAGTAAATTATGTGTTTGTTCTGTTAAAATACGGTTTGGACTAGAGGGGAAAAGGACTTTGGCCCATGTAATAGTAATCAACAATTTGATTATATAATCGTAAGTTTTAATTAACTTTGTTGATACATCGTTTATTATTGCTTCTCATACTTGATTCAATCAATCACTTGTATTCCGCATTCGTAAATGATTATTGATATCGTGTTTGGACTATAATCGATAAATGATGAGGCTTGTGTAATAAATGGGTTCAGGCTTGGGTTATTCATGTTTAGTGATTGGGGGTTAGTTAATTATGTGTTTGGGCTTGTAAAATACGGTTTGGACTAGAGGGGCAAAGGGCTTTGGCCCATGTAATAAAGTGTGAGTTTGTATCTAAACAAACTCACATCCTACTAGATAAGGCTCGCCGAAATAGACACAAGAGACAGAGAGGGAATTCGTGACTTGAGAGAGACCAGAGAAAGATTTCGATGGTTTTACCGAAACCAGTGTGCTAGACAGAAATCGAGTTGTAATAGTAATCAACGATTTGATCATAAAATCGTAAGTGTTTATTAAACATGGATAACCAAAGCCCCACCCAATTTAATACATAAGCCTCATCATTTATCGATTGCTGATAGGAACTTTTGGAGACTGCAAGTAAAAGATGGGCTAAGTTGGTCATGGAGGAATATTTTACATTGTAGAAAGCTTATTAAGCCACATATCTTATTTGAAGTTGGATCTGGAAAGGAGCTGAATGCATGGCATGACAAGTGGCATGAGTTAGGTCCACTTGATATGTATATTACTAATAGGGAAATAAAGAGGGCTGGAATTTATGACAATTCTTCAGTTTATGATATTGTTAGTAATGGTAGGTGGAATTTTCCTGAGGAATGGTTTAATATGTATCCTGTGTTGAATTGGATCCAATGTCCTGCTCTTGTCAATGATAAGATGGATAGAGTCAGATGGATTAGGAGTGATGAGGAGTTGGTGGAATTTAGCACTGCATGTTGCTATGATGATTTGATGGGTGTTCATCCTGTTTTGGGTTGGACTGGTAGTGTTTGGTTCTCCCATAAGATTCCTAGGCATGCCTTTGTCCTTTGGATGGCAATGTAGTTCAAATTATTAACTCAAGATAGGCTGGATAAGTGGTCTGGGGGAAATGATCTTAAGTGTGTTTTTTGTAATGAAAAACCTGACAGTCATAACCATCTTTTCTTTGAGTGCAGGTTCCCTGCCCAGATTTGGGGCAGAATGAAACAAAAGGCTAGGATGAATGATGCTCCTAACTGTTGGAAATTCATGATTTGCTATATGAGTTCTTTGCCTAAAGGTAGGTCTATTTGGGTTGTTATAAAGAAACTAACTATAGCTGCTGTTGTTTACTTCTTGTGGCAGGAAAGAAACATGAGGATGTTTCAGAATAAAAGTAGAACTGTTGATGTGGTGGAATTTATGATTACTGAAGCTGTTAGGCTCAAGTTGAAAGGGACAATGATGAAATTCTCTAACCAGGTTCTATTGGCTGACGGTATATGGCATTTTCTTCCTTACCACCTTTCCAATGAGGTTTAGTTGTGAAAGGTTATGGCATTTCTGGGGTTTTATGATTTTCTTTTGGATCATTTTGTTAAATAAATGGCTTATGTGGTTTAGGGTCTGGGGGGTATATGGTATAATTTTGTTGAAGTAGGGACTAAAAAGCTCCTGTGGATAGTCATCTGGCACATTTGTGTGTCCTCCTTAATCTTCACTTCTGTTTTGTTTTTTGTGTCTTCTGCTTTGTGGCAATGACTTTTTTGTGTCAGTTACTCTCATGCACAGTTGGGTCTGATAAGGTTGCTGTGCATGTCTTCTTTGATGGTTTGGTGGCTTAGGTTTGGTAAGCATGGTGTATGCTTTTCCCTTGGTGATGAATGGCTGGTGCAGATCAGGGACTATAGGTTCTTCTGTTTTGGTCTTATTTTTCACTTTTGTAGCTCAAACCCCTGGTCTACAAGCCTCTTTATATGGAATGAGCTTCTTCTTGCCTTTTCTTTGTTTTCAATATTGAGTCTGCCCATTTGGGCTATGGGTGGTGGGACTTGGTGAGAAGGAAGGTGGTGGAGAGGAAGGGCTTTATATATTGAGGGAAGGTTTGGGGTGGGATTATGGGGGGGGGGGGGTTTGGTACACTGTGCACGCTACAGAACACATTCATGACATCTAGAGGGGAAGGAGGGGAGTGTATGGGATATTTTCTTGAGGAAGGAGCTGAGAGGCCCTGTGGGATAGATATTTTAGGATTTGGGATTGGGGGGATATTTGGGGAAATTCTATTGAAGCAGGGACTAAAAAGCTCTTGTGGGTAGTCATCAGGCACATTTTTGTGTCTTCATCAGTTTTCCTCTCTTCTTTGTTCTTTGTGCCTTTTGCTTTGTGGCAAAGGCAGTTTTGTGTCTCCTATTCTTATGCTCAGTTGGATCTGTGAAGATTACTGTGCATATCTGCTTGGATGATTTGGTGGCTTAGGTTTGGTAAGCATGGTGTATGCTTTTCCCTTGGTGATGAATGGCTGGAGCAGATCAGGGACTATAGGTTTTTCTATTTTGGTCTTATTTTTCTCTTTTGTAGCTCAAACCCCTGGTCTGCAATCCTTTTTATTTGGAATGACTTTTTTCTTGCCTTTTCTTGGTTTACATTATTGAGTCTGCCCTTTTGGGTTATGGGTGGTGGGATTTGGTGGGAAGGAAGTTGGTGGAGAGGATGGGCTCTATATATTGAGGGAAGGTTTGGGGTGGGATTATAGGGGGTTCTTGGTACACTGTGCGCACTGCAAAACACTTTCATGACATCTAGAGGGGAAGGAGGGGAGTGTATGGGACATTTTCTTGAGGAAGGAGCTGAGAGGCCCTGTGGGGATAGATTTTTTAGGATTTGGGGTGGGGGGCTAAAAGGGATGAGGGAGAATGATAGCAATTCTTGTGGGCATATGATGAGTAGAAATGGGCTGTATGGTCCTGCTGTTGCCTGCTATGCAATAATTAACAGCTATAGATTTGAAAATCCATCTGATGGAGGGGCAAGTCTTATAGTGATCATAATTGGTATGGTTTGGGTCAGGCACATTAATGGAGCTGTTTGTACGAGTGTCAGATGGAAGATGTGCTGGTATGTGGGCTTAAAAGTTTGGTTAAAGTTCAAAATGTGCAATTTATGGTGGCAGCAGGTTCATGAAGTGAGGGAGGTCTTGGAATCCGGTGTATTACAGATATGAATCGTGCTCTCCTCGCTAAGCATGTGTGGAGTATCCTCACTAGAAGGAATTCGCTTTGGGTTGAATGGATTTACACGTATAGATTGAAAAACCGCACCTTCTGGAATTGTAAGAATGATGCCTCTAGTAGTTGGTGTTGGAGAAACCTTGTGAAGATTAGGCCTATTATACAAAGATACATATATATCACTGTTGGGAATGGCCTTGACACGTCTGCTTGGTATGACACTTGGAGAGATATCGGTCCCTTGGCTAATATTCTCTCCTCTAGGCAAATTCATAATGCCGGTTTTAACATCTACTCTCGTCTTGCTGAAGTTATTGTGAGCCCCAGTTGGAATTGGCCTTTGGATTGGGTTCATCGTTTTCCGATGTTAACCAATGTTCATATCCCGGAGCTCAAGGATGTTGCTGATAAACATTGGTGGAAAGCGGATGATACTCTTGTTGAGTTCTCAACTAATACGGCTTGGAACTCCTTAAGGCAGTCCCATGTGTGGTCCCTTGGAGATATCTCGTTTGGAATACGACAAGCATTCCTAAACATGCCTTTTGTCTTTGGTTGGTTATTAATGGTAAACTCCGAACTCAGGATAAGCTGGTACGCTGGAATTGGAAGAAGGGATGTATGAACATGATGTGTTGTCTTCTATGTTATTCTGATATAGATTCTCATAACCATCTTTTTTTTTAGTGTCCTTTCTCCAAGAAGGTTTGGGAGACGGTAAGGAGAAGCTTTCCGATTCAGATGCCGAGTAATTGTAATAGTATTATCAATTGCTATGCATCGAATTCGCAGTCCAAGGCCCTATCTAGTGTCGTTTTTAAACTCTCTGTGGCGGCTGCTGTCTATCACGTGTGGCGGGAACGAAATAATCGGCTGCATGGGAACAATTATCGACAGCCGGAGAAGGTTGTTGGGGATGTTCTGTCTGATATCCGCTACAAGGTACTGGGGTTAAAGTGCAAGTTTGGTGATCGGGGGAGAAACGTCCTTCCCATCTGGAGATCCTTGGGAAGCTTGACTTTTGATGATGGAGGCTAATTGGCTTTAGTGTTGTGTCGTGTTCCTTTGTTGTTCTTACCAGTATTTAGCTGGGTGTGCTTTGTCTTTCTTTTTGTGTTTTACTCTTTGGGGTATGCCCCTTTGAGAACTAGTAGAGATTTCACTCTACTACTTGTACTTTGAAGTTTCTGTTAATACAAAAATCACCGGGGTAACCCTTTACCCCAAAAAAAAAGTGAGAATTGGGATTGAGTTTTTGGTTCCTAACTGGTTTAATGGTCAGGGAGGTCCGGGGGACTGTGATGTATGCTATCTATGTTCCACAGGTCTAGAGTGGTTCTATCTTTGAGGATGATTTACCACAGATGGAACAATTTGGTTGGTAATAGCTGCAGCAAAGTTTTTGATTTAGGGGAATTTGAGAGGCTTTTACTCCATTCTATGTGTGTGATAAATGGAGCTTTACATGTGATGTTTCTTGGTGTAGTATGAGTGTCACACCCCCAAATTAACCACTAACGGAGTTTATACCGTTAAGGGGTGCGACCAGACCAGGACCACAACCATTAGTTACAAATACTAAACGAATCAGAGTAAAGTCCAAATGTTCATAATAAAAAAAAAACAGTTTCAAGTTCGCAGCGGAAAATAAACATAAGTATCATAGAACTAGCCACGTGCTTAAATTACAAAGCATGAGTTGTTATTAAATTCCCAAGTTTGAGTTTAAAATAGGAAATCTTCGAGTGCCATGCCAACCTCCAGCGGATACTCCTTAGTGATCTGCAAAAGTTTAAACCACGCAAGTGTCAACCTAACGGTTGGTGAGTTCACGGTGGGCATGACATGCATTGGCCCGGTCTCATAATCGTATTCATCAACATGTAATAAGTATTAGTTTTACAAACATTGCCAAGTGTTGAATTACCGAATATGCACTAGTTAAGTAAAGTTAAAGCGGTCAACCGATATCGCGGGTAGCTAATCCGGTTTCCATGCACTAAGGAAGTTTGTACCAAAGCTGACCAATATTGTAGAGGCCGTGCCATTCTGTTGTGCGGACCTATGTCATCGCGGTTTTGCCTCCCCCCGTGTCCTCTCGGGATCACGGTCAGATAGGCTGATATTGTACCTCCGTGCACTCCCCGTGCCACGGGGCGGAGTTTGTCAAACTCCACTAGATCTACCCAACATCCCCTCGCTTTACAATTAATGGTACAATTTAGTTGAGGACTTTTAAGTTTTTAAGGCATCCTTAGAAATCATGTGATATCATTTGGTTTAGACTTTAACCTACACTAGTCATATTAAAACGGTTTACTTTGGGGTTCTTATGAATCCCGAAAACATTTTTCAGTTTCGTTTTAGAATTAGTTGTTTAAGTAATTCACAAGTGTTTCCCATAAAACACTTCAAGTTCATCAAGTGGGTGCCAAGCACTCCCGAATTCAAGTTCATCAAGTGGGTGCCAAGCACTCCCGAATTCAAGTTCATCAGAGAGGTGCATAGCTCTCATAAGGTTGTCAGCATTGTTTTTCATTAAGTTATTCAGCGTGACCCAAACGGGTTCACGGTAACTGGGTTAGTGACACTCACCTTGGGTTGCACTGCTACACTTGTTAATAATCCAAGTATTGCTTAACGAAGACCTATGAACACGTTTAGGTCTTAAGTATTAGTTTGGTGTCTAATCTTTACTTAACGTCACTATGGCCCATAACATAGCACGTTGGAACTACGACACGACATAACGACACACGATACCGATGGTTGATCATAAACAAGGGTTCATATACATTAGAAATCAAAGCATGTATCATCATAGCATAATCATGTAAGTCATGGTAGAACATTCAAGCAAATTGCACAAGTTTGGATTCTGGTCTCAGTTTCGCTAGCAATTTCGCTAGGCAGTTTCGCTGTGAGCACGGGCAGCACTTTCGCTAGGCAAATACCCGATGACACAGTTTCGCTAGGCTAGTTTCGCTCGAAACTGTTGGCACAGTTTCGCTAGCCTAGTTTCGCCCGAAACTGGTTTGAACTTTCGTTCAGGGAATTTCGCTCGGTAGATTCGCTCGAGCTGGTCTGGTTGGTTTACCCAGCGACACTGCAGTTTCGCTGTATAGTGTCGCTGGAAGGAGATATACATAGTTTCGCTATATAGTTTCGCCCAGTGAACAGGCTAGTTTCGCTGGTCGCGAAAAACACATAAATCAGCCTAAAAATCAATCTAACAGCTTCCATATTACATGCAATTCATTATCTAGCATACATAACCATTTACCAACATCACAGAAGTCATTTTAACACCTTTAGCATGCATTTTCATCATCAAATCACCAAAAACACATTTTAACCTAAAATGACCTAATCTAGCATAAATCTTCAACATGGATGGATATCACACGTAAAGTTACTGACTTTATAACAGATCTAGCAATCCTAAGCAACATATCAGAAGATCAAGTGATTCCATGGAGGTTTGGTCATGCTTTTTAAGTAAAACACATAGAAAACATAAAAATGGTGGTTTTGGGACTCACGGTTCGATCTCCAAGCTTGATGGATGATGGTTCGGGGTTGAGATCTCGATGGCTCGGTGTGAATCTCGACTAACCAGAATTCCAGGAGAAAGATGGAGTGTGTGTGTGTTTTGTATGAAATGAGGCAAATGGGAGAGCTAGGGTTTATTAAGATATTTTATATCAGGGGCTAGTTTCGCTGGCTAGTTTCGCTGGCCAAGCGAAACTGACCCTGTGAGTCAAAGGTTGGGCTAGCCGGGCGACACTATAGTTTCGCCCGGTAATTTCGCTGGAACCCAAAAGTGACTAATTTACATTCTAAACAAGATAAGCACGGTTCATGAATTTCACACAATTACACAATTAACCAACAAACATGTTGCACATACTTCCTTATAGAGACAATTCAATAAATAAACACATATGGACGGGTTCGGTGATCAACCAAAGGACGTGGACGTATTCGGCCTAGTTAAGCATTAGTTACTAAGTTAATACTTATAACGTAACTAACGGAGTTTGTCTAACGGAAGTAAACCTTAAAATTCTCGGATGTCACAATGAGGAAAGATAAAAAGTGGGTGTCTTTTGTCTCTGTTGGTTTGGTGCTGCAAACTGTTTGGTTTATAATTGGTTGTTGGGTTGCCGGGTTTGGATATTTTTGTTTTTGCCTCAACAAAACTGCATTATCATGAAGATTACTGAGGTGTTTTGGATGTTGATTTACATTGTGGCTATTGTGATTAGATGGGGGTGTTTCCATGCTCTCTAAGCTGTTAAGGTTGGGAATTGTCCAACCTAATGGTTTTGAGTGTGCTCTTCTTCTACTTTTCTGTTCTATTTATTCATTTTGCCGGGTTAAAAAAAAAACAATTGTTACATGCTCTAAAATCACCAATTACACGATAAGTAACATTGTTCGTCTTCTTCGTGCAAACAACGCTTACAGTAATACAGAGACCACCGAAGGCCGTCCATCTCCCCAGTAAAAGGTACAAAAACCAACATTTTGTATTTCGTTTTATCAAAGTTAGTTTGGGATGCACACAATTTTGCATGTCACGTATCTCAATGATACAAAACAGAATCATGAAATTCTCCACTTTTGAAGCATATGCCTTCATGTTTTCTTTAATAAAAAACTTAAATTGAAACATCAAGGCTGTGACATCCGAGAATTCCAAGGTTAACTTCCGTTAGACAATTTCCGTTAGTTACGTTATGAGTGTTAACTTAGTAACTAATGCTTAACTAGGCCGAATACGTCCACGACTCTTGGTTGATCACCAAACCCGTCCATATGTGTTTATTTATTTATTAATTTATTACCACTATGTGGAATTATGTGCAACGTGATTTAAATGCATGATTATTATCAAAAGCATGACTATTTGTTTACTTGTTGAATTATGTGTGACAAATTGCGTAATTGTGTATTTATGTGATTAATCAAGTAATTAGGGTGTATGCATTGGTTCTAATCATGGGCTATTGATGGACTAATCATTGGGGCCCAAATCCCAATGAAAGCCCACCAAAGCCTTAGTATTTAAATGAAATAAAACCCTAATCCTCATTTAATTCATACATCACACAAAACACACACACACACACTCCCATTCTCTCTCTCTCGTTGGATCCCAACCGAGAACCACCAAGCCAGCCGAGAACCACCACGAGCCGCCGTCATCTCAGTTGGTGAACTCATCCATTCGGATCCTAGATCAAACCGTGAGTCCCCAAAACCATTTCTCATGCATTTCTTATGTGTTTTACTTTAAAGCATGACCAAATCTTCATGAAATCGTGTATGCTTCTGATATGATGCTTAGGAATGTTAGATCTAGCATAAAGTCTGCAACTTTACGTGTAAAATCCGGCCATAATGAAGATCCATGCTAGTTAGGTTAACTTTGTGCTTAAAATGAGCTTTGAGGTGTTCTTGATGATTTGAATGTGAAAACTCGTGTTTAAGGTGTTAGATTTTACTGTTTAATGTTGGTAAATGTTTATGCATGCTAGATACTGAATTATATGAAGTATGGAAGCTGTTAGATTGATTTTTAGTCAAATTTACGAGTTTTCTATGACTAGCGAAACTGTGCATTCGTTAGGCGAAACTGTAGTTTCGCAAACTGTTTGAATATTCTTCCAGCGACACTATACAGCGAAACTATATTGTCGCCTATGAAACTAAGTGTATTGCTTGAACGAAACTACCGAGCGAAACAACCATAGACTCCTGAACGAAAGTTCAAATCAGTTTCGAGCGAACCTAGATAGCGAAATTGTGTCATCAGTTTCGAGCGAAACTATCTAGCGAAACTGTGCCTTTTATGAACGAAAGTTCAAACCAGTTTCGAACGAATCTATGCTAGCGAAACTGTGTCATCAGTTTCGAGCGAATCTAGCTAGCGAAACTGTGTAGCGAAACTGTGCCAGACCAAAACCCAAACTTGTGCAACTTATTTGAATGTTATGCCATGACTTACATGATTATGCAATAATGAAACATGCTCTGATACCAATCTGTCACACCCCCAAATTAACCACTAACGGAGTATATACCGTTAAGGGGTGCAAGCAAACCAGGACCACAACCATTAGTTACAAATACTAAACGAATCAGAGTAAAGTCCAAACATTCATCATAAAACAGTTTAAAAGTTTGCAGCGGAAAGAAAAACATGAGTATCTTAGCACTAACCACGTGCTTAAATTACAAAACATAAATTCGTTGTTGAATTCCCAAATTTAAGTTCAAAATGAAATAAGTAACTTCGGGTGCCATGCCAACCTCCGGTGGATACTCCTCAGCGATCTGCAAAAGTGAAAAACCACACAAGTGTCAACCTAACGGTTGGTGAGTTTACAGTGGGCATGTCATGCAGTGGCTCGGTCTCGTAAGCGTATGTATCAACGTATAAATAAGTAATAGTTTTGCAAAACAATGCCAAGTGCTGAATTATCGAATATGCACTAGTTAAGTAAAGATTAAAGCGGTCAACCGATATCGTGGGTAGCTAATCCGGTTTCCATGCACCAAGGAAGTTCGTACCAAAGCTGACGTAACAAAGTTCGGCATCTGCTGATGGTTTGTGCCTCAAGTTGTGTTCCTCATGGGACCCACAACTAAAATAGGCTGATATGGAACTCCGTTCGGCCTCCAACCGGTTGGCTACACATTTGTGTACCGCGGAGCAGGGTTTGTCAAACCCTCAGTAGATCTACCCAACATCCCCTCGCTTCGCAAATTAGTGGTACTAAATTGTTGAGGACTTTTAAGTTTTAAGGCATCCTTAGAAATCATGTGATATCATTTGGTTTAGACTTTAACCTACACTAGTCATATTAAAACCGTTTATTCTGGATTTTATTTGAAATCCTAAAAAGAGTTTAAGTGTCAAAATGGTTGTTCCGGATTTCATTTAAAATCCCAAATGAGTTTAAGTAATAAATAGTTGGTTGCGGATTTCATTTGAAACCCCAAGGATGGACAGTTGCAAGGGTTTCCCATAAAACACTCCAACTTCCATAACAGATATCCCATTTGGCAATACCTCAAAATGTGGCAATAACACCAACAGGGGAAACGGAAACAACCGCAACGGGCAAGGAAACAATCAGAACAACAACAATAGTGGAGCCCGTGGCTGTTATGAATGTGGTGCGCAAGGCCACATGAGGAAAGATTGCCCGCAATTACGCAGACAAGGGAATGGTAACAATGGCAACGGTGGAAACCCGGGCAACGAAATGGTAACGGTGGGAACGGTAATGGTGGGAATGGTAGAGGTCGTGCCTTCGTTATGGGTCAAGGAGAAGCTCGCAACGACGCCAACGTGATTAACGGTAAATTCATGCTTAATGGTTACTTCGCTACTGTATTGTTTGATTCTGGTGCTGAAAGAAGTTTTATTTCCACTAAGTTTGCTAGGCTAATTAATGCTAAACCAATTGACTTAGATGCTAAGTATGTGGTAGAGTTAGCGAATGGTAAACTTCATGATACAACTCAGATAGTTAAGGACTGTAAGTTAGAACTAGCTGGCCATACGTTAGGAATCGATCTTATGCCTTTCCCGATTGGTAGTTTTGATGTCATAGTAGGAATGGATTGGTTATCTGAAAACCGAGCTGAAATTATATGTCGAGAAAAAGTGGTTCGTATCCCACTCGAAGAAGGTGAAGTGTTAACAATACAAGGTGAAAAGAGTGGAACAGTCTCCGGTATTATTTCGTTTCTTAAAGCTCAAAAGTGCCTTCGTAAAGGACACTTCGCGATCCTTGCAACCATCACCGACACGACACTTCCCGAGCGTAGAATCAACGACTACCCGATAGTCCGCGACTTCCAAGATGTATTTCCGGAAGATTTTCCTGGTTTGCCTCCATTTTGACAAGTCGAGTTTGGAATCGACTTAGCTCCCGGAGCGGCTCCGATTGCACGCGCACCGTACCGCTTGGCGGTAAGCGAACTCAACGAACTCTCCGCACAACTTCAAGAGTTACTCGACAAAGGGTTTATTCGTCCAAGTTCGTCTCCATGGGGAGCACCGGTATTGTTTGTTAAGAAGAAAGATGGAACGTTCCGAATGTGTATCGACTACCGAGAGCTTAACAAGGTTACAATCAAGAATCGGTATCCACTTCCTCGAATCGACGATCTTTTCGACCAACTGCAAGGTTCGAGCTACTATTCAAAGATTGATCTACGATCTGGATATCACCAACTTCGTGTTCGTGATGAGGATATCCCAAAGACTGCTTTCAGAACTCGGTATGGTCATTACGAGTTTTTAGTTATGCCGTTTGGGCTAACTAATGCGCCTGCTGTGTTTATGGATCTGATGAATCGGAGCCCAACCGAATTTAATACACAAGCCTGTTCATTTTTCTAATGTAGTCGAAACACGATATCATTGATCAATCATGAGGGTGGAATCCAAATGATTGATTGAATCAAGCATGAGAAGCAATAATAAACGATGAATTAACGAAGTTAATAAACACTTACGATTACATGATCAAATCGTTGATTACTATTACATGTGCCAAAGACCTTTCCCTCTAGTCCAAATCGTATTTTACAATAACAAACACATAATTAACTAACACCCAATAACTAAACAAGGATAACCGAAGCCCAACCGAATTTAATACACAAGCCTCATCATTTTTCTAATATAGTCCAAACACGATATCAATGATCAATCATGAGTGCGGAATCCAAATGATTGATTTAATCAAGTATGAGAAGCAATAATAAACGATTAATCAACAAAGTTAATAAACACTTACGATTAGATGATCAAATCGTTGATTACTATTACATGTGCCAACGCCCTTTCCCTCTAGTCCAAATCGTATTTTACAATAACAAACACATATTTAACTAATACCCAATCACTAAAACGGATAACCGAATCCCAACCGAATTTAATACACAAGCCTCAACATTTTTCTAATGTTCTCGAAACACGATATCATTGATCAATCATGATTGCGGAATCCAAATGATTGATTGAGTATGAGAAGCAATAATAAACGATGAATCAACAAAGTTGATAAACACTTACGATTAGATGATCAAATTGTTGATTACTATTACATGGGCCAAAGCCCTTTCCCTCTAGTCCAAACCCTAATTTACAATAACAAACACATAATTAACTGACACCCAATCACTAAACATGGATAACCGAAGCCCAACCAAATTTAATACACAAGCCTCTTCATTTTTCTAATGTAGTCAAAACACGATATCATTGATCAATCATGAGTGTGGAATCTAAATGATTGATTGAATCAAGTATAAGAAGCAATAATAATCGATGAATCAACAAAGTTAATAAACACTTACGATTAGATGATCAAATCGTTGATATCTATTACAACTCGATTTCTGTCTAGCACACAGGTTTCGCTTAAGCCACCATAATCATTCTCTCGTCTCTCGCAAGTCAAGAATTCCCTCTCTCTCTTGTGTCTATTTTGGCGAACCTTAGTTAGTAGGATGTGAGTTTGTTTAAATGCAAACTCACACATTTATTACATCGGCCAAAGCCCTTTGCCCCTCTAGTCCAAATCGTATTTTACAATAGCAAACACATAATTAACTAACACCCAATCACTAAACATGGATAACCGAAGCCCAATCGACTTTAATACACAAGCCTCATCATTTTTCTAATATAGTCGAAATACGATATCAATGATCAATCATGAGTGCGGAATCCAAATGATTGTTTGAATCAAGTATGAGAAGCAATAATAAACGATTAATCAAAAAAGTTAATAAACACTTACGATTAGATGATCAAATTGTTGATTACTATTACATGTGCCAAATCCCTTTCCCTCTAGTCCAAATCGTATTTTACAATAACAAACACATAAATAACTAACACCCAATCACTAAACATGGATAACCGAAGACCCACCGAATTTATTACACAAGCCTCAACATTTTTCTAATGTAGTCGAAACACGATATCATTGGTCAATCATAATTGCAGAATCCAAATGATTGATTTAATCAAGTATGAGAAGCAATAATAAACGATGAATCAACAAAGTTAATAAACACTTACGATTAGATGATCAAATCGTTGATTACTATTACATGGGCCAAAGCCCTTTCCCTCTAGTCCAAACCCTAATTTACAATAACAAACACATAATTAACTGACACCCAATCACTAAACATGGATAACCGAAGCCCAACCAAATTTAATACACAAGCCTCTTCATTTTTCTAATGTAGTCGAAACACAATATCATTGATCAATCATGAGGGTGGAATCCAAATGATTGATTGAATCAAGTATGAGAAGCAATAATAAACGATGAATTAACGAAGTTAATAAACACTTACGATTAGATGATCAAATTGTTGATTACTATTACAACTCGATTTCTGTCTAGCACACAGGTTTTGGTTAAGCCACCGTAATCTTTCTCTCGTCTCTCTTAAGTCACGAATTCCCTCTCTCTCTTATGTCTATTTTGGCGAACCTTAGATAGTAGGATGTGAATTTGTTTAAATACAAACTCACACATTTATTACACCGGCCAAAGCCCTTTGCCCCTCTAGTCCAAATCGTATTTTACAATAACAAACACATAATTAACTAACACCCAATCACTAAACATGGATAACCGATGGCCAATCGAATTTAATACACAAGCCTAATCATTTTTCTAATATAGTCGAAACACGATATCAATGATCAATCATGAGTGCGGAATCCAATTGATTGATTGAATTAAGTATGAGAAGCAATAATAAACGATTAATCAACAAAGTTAATAATCACTTCCGATTAGATGATCAAATCGTTGATTACTATTACATGTGCCAAACACCTTTCCCTCTAGTCCAAATCGTATTTTACAATAACAAACACATAATTAACTAACACCCAGTCACTAAACATGGATAACCGAAGGCCAACCGAATTTAATACACAAGCCTCATCATTTTTCTAATATAGTCGAAACACGATATCAATGATCAATCATGAGTGCGGAATCCAAATGATTGATTGAATCAAGTATGAGAAGCAATAATAAACGATTAATCAACAAAGTTAATAAACACTTACGATTAGATGATCAAATCGTTGATTACTATTACATGTGCCAAAGCCCTTTCCCTCTAGTCCAAATCGTATTTTACAATAACAAACACATATTTAACTAATACCCAATCACTAAACATGGATAACCGAATCCCAACCGAATTTAATACACAAGCCTCATCATTTTTCTAATGTTCTTGAAACACGATATCATTGATCAATCATGATTACGGAATCCAAATGATTGATTGAATCAAGTATGAGAAGCAATAATAAACGATGAATTAACAAAGTTAATAAACACTTACGATTAGATGATCAAATCGTTGATTACTATTACAACTTGATTTCTGTCTAGCACACAGGTTTCGGTTAAGCCACCATAATCTTTCTCTTGTCTCTCTCAAGTCACAAATTCCCTCTCTCTCTTGTGTCTATTTTGGCGAACCTTAGTTAGTAGGATGTAAGTTTGTTTAAATACAAACTCTCACATTTATTACATCGGCCAAAGCCCTTTGCCCCTCTAGTCCAAATCGTATTTTACAATAGCAAACACATAATTAACTAACACCCAATCACTAACATGGATAACCGAAGCCCAATCGAATTTAATACACAAACCTCATCATTTTTCTAAAATAGTCGAAACACGATATCAATGATCAATCATGAGCGCGGAATCCAAATGATTGATTAAATCAAGTATGAGAAGAAATAATAAATGATTAATCAAAAAAGTTAATTAACACTTACGATTAGATGATCAAATCGTTGATTACTATTACATGTGCCAAATCCCTTTCCCTCTAGTGAAAACCGTATTTAATACACAAGACTCAACATTTTTCTAATGTAGTCGAAACACGATATCATTGATCATTCATGATTGCGGGATCCAAATGATTGATTTAATCAAGTATGAGAAGCAATAATAAATGATGAATCAACAAAGTTAATAAACACTTACGATTACATGATTAAATCGTTGATTACTATTACATGGGCGAAAGCCCTTTCCCTCTAGTCCAAATCGTATTTTACAATAACAAACACATAACTAACTGACACCCAATCACTAAACATGGATAACCGAAGACCAACCGAATTTAATACACAAGCCTATTCATTTTTCTAATGTAGTCGAAACACGATATCATTGATCAATTATGAGTGTGGAATCCAAATGATTGATTGAATCAAGTATGAGAAGCAATAATAAACGATGAATTAACGAAGTTAATAAACACTTACGATTAGATGATCAAATTGTTGATTACTATTACAACTCGATTTCTGTCTAGCACACAGGTTTTGGTTAAGCCACCGTAATCTTTCTCTCGTCTCTCTTAAGTCACGAATTCCCTCTCTCTCTTATGTCTATTTTGGCGAACCTTAGTTAGTAGGATGTGAATTTGTTTAAATACAAACTCACACATTTATTACACCGGCCAAAGCCCTTTGCCCCTCTAGTCCAAATCGTATTTTACAATAACAAACACATAATTAACTAACACCCAATCACTAAACATGGATAACCGATGGCCAATCGAATTTAATACACAAGCCTAATCATTTTTCTAATATAGTCGAAACACGATATCAATGATCAATCATGAGTGCGGAATCCAATTGATTGATTGAATTAAGTATGAGAAGCAATAATAAACGATTAATCAACAAAGTTAATAATCACTTCCGATTAGATGATCAAATCGTTGATTACTATTACATGTGCCAAACACCTTTCCCTCTAGTCCAAATTGTATTTTACAATAACAAACACATAATTAACTAACACCCAGTCACTAAACATGGATAACCGAAGGCCAACCGAATTTAATACACAAGCGTCATCATTTTTCTAATATAGTCGAAACACGATATCAATGATCAATCATGAGTGCGGAATCCAAATGATTGATTGAATCAAGTATGAGAAGCAATAATAAACGATTAATCAACAAAGTTAATAAACACTTACGATTAGATGATCAAATCGTTGATTACTATTACATGTGCCAAAGCCCTTTCCCTCTAGTCCAAATCGTATTTTACAATAACAAACACATATTTAACTAATACCCAATCACTAAACATGGATAACCGAATCCCAACCGAATTTAATACACAAGCCTCATCATTTTTCTAATGTTCTCGAAACACGATATCATTGATCAATCATGATTACGGAATCCAAATGATTGATTGAATCAAGTATGAGAAGCAATAATAAACGATGAATTAACAAAGTTAATAAACACTTACGATTAGATGATCAAATCGTTGATTACTATTACAACTTGATTTCTGTCTAGCACACAGGTTTCGGTTAAGCCACCATAATCTTTCTCTTGTCTCTCTCAAGTCACAAATTCCCTCTCTCTCTTGTGTCTATTTTGGCGAACCTTAGTTAGTAGGATGTAAGTTTGTTTAAATACAAACTCTCACATTTATTACATCGGCCAAAGCCCTTTGCCCCTCTAGTCCAAATCGTATTTTACAATAGCAAACACATAATTAACTAACACCCAATCACTAACATGGATAACCGAAGCCCAATCGAATTTAATACACAAACCTCATCATTTTTCTAATATAGTCGAAACACGATATCAATGATCAATCATGAGCGCGGAATTCAAATGATTGATTAAATCAAGTATGAGAAGCAATAATAAATGATTAATCAAAAAAGTTAATTAACACTTACGATTAGATGATCAAATCGTTGATTACTATTACATGTGCCAAATCCCTTTCCCTCTAGTGAAAACCGTATTTAATACACAAGACTCAACATTTTTCTAATGTAATCGAAACACGATATCATTGATCATTCATGATTGCGGGATCCAAATGATTGATTTAATCAAGTATGAGAAGCAATAATAAATGATGAATCAACAAAGTTAATAAACACTTACGATTACATGATTAAATCGTTGATTACTATTACATGGGCGAAAGCCCTTTCCCTCTAGTCCAAATCGTATTTTACAATAACAAACACATAACTAACTGACACCCAATCACTAAACATGGATAACCGAAGACCAACCGAATTTAATACACAAGCCTATTCATTTTTCTAATGTAGTCGAAACACGATATCATTGATCAATTATGAGTGTGGAATCCAAATGATTAATAGATCGTATGCCTTCTCCTCGTCCATTGTTTGGGATTCTATTCGGTGTAGAAGTGTGGACGTTCCCTGGGTAAAGTTTGTTTGGTTTGCTCAGTGTGTCCCTCGTCATGCTTTCATTGTTTGGCTGATTATGCGTGATTGTTTGCTTACCTAGGATAAGATTTTGGGTTGGGATATAGCGAGACGAAAGAATATGAATATGATGTGTTGTCTTCTCTGTTACAAGGATTATGACTCTCGTGATCATCTTTTCTTTCAGTGCCCTTTTGCTGCTCAGGTTTGGGAGATTGTTAAGCCGTACACGAGTTTGAATGGGGTTTCCAATGTTTGGGCTGACATCTCTGGCTTCTTTATCGGCAATTCGGTGAAGTCGGTTCAGATTATTATTGATAAGTTGGTGGTCCATGCTACAGCGTATCTTGTTTGGCAAGAAAGAAATAACCGGCTGTTTAACAATCATGCTCGCCCTCCTGACATTGTGGCTGGCAGGATTATTGAAGTGGTTCGTTGGCGGTTGATGGGTTTGAAGTACAAGAGGACCGCGAGGGTCGACCAGGTTTTGAGTTCGTGGAAGATTGGTTCACTTGACATCATGGCCACTACGTAGTCTTTTGTGTTTCTGTTTTTGTGTTTCCTAGATGTTTGAGCTCTAGGTGGTTGTTTTTCTTTTGTTGGTTTTATTTCTTTTGGGCTTGCATGCTTTGGGGGATTGTCCCAAGTATGAACTAGTAAGGGCTCTCCTTACTATTTGTTCTTTTCTTTGTGGTATATATATACAAATCACCGGGGTAACCCTTTACCCAAAAAAAATTGAATCAAGTATAAGAAGCAATAATAAACGATGAATCAACAAAGTTAATAAACACTTATGATTAGATGATCAAATCGTTGATTACTATTACATGGGACAAAGCCCTTTCCCTCTAGTCCAAACCGTATTTTACAATAACAAACACATAATTAAGTGACACCCAATCACTAAACATGGATAACCTAAGCCCAACCGAATTTAATACACAAGCCTCTTCATTTTTCTAATGTAGTCGAAACACGATATCATTGATCAATCATGAGTGTGGAATCCAAATGATTGATTGAATCAAGTATGAGAAGCAATAATAAACGATGAATCAACAAAGTTAATAAACACTTACGATTAGATGATCAAATCATTGATTACTATTACAACTCGATTTATGTCTAGCACACAGGTTTCGGTTAAGCCACCGTAATCTTTCTCTCGTCTCCCTGAAGTCACGAATTCCCTCTCTCTCTTGTGTCTATTATGGCAAACCTTATTTAGTAGGATGTGAGTTGTTTAAATACAAACTCACACATTTATTACATCGGCCAAAGCCCTTTGCCCCTATAGTCCAAATCGTATATTACAATAACAAACACATAATTAGCTAACACCCAATTTAATACACAAGCCTCATCATTTTTCTAATATAGTCGAAACACGATATCAATGATCAATCATGAGTGTGGAATCAAAATAATTGATTGAATCAAGTATGAGAAGCAATAAAAAACGATTAATCAACGAAGTTAATAAACACTTACGATTAGATGATCAAAACGTTTATTACTATTACATGTGCCAAAGCCCTTTCCCTCTAGTCCAAATCGTATTTTACAATAACAAACACATATTTAACTAACACCCAATCACTAAACATGGATAACCGAAGCCCAACCGTATTTAATACACAAGACTCAACATTTTTCTAATGTAGTCGAAAAACGATATCATTGATCAATCATGATTGCGGGATCCAAATGATTGATTTAATCAAGTATGAGAAGCAATAATAAACGATGAATCAACAAAGTTAATAAACACTTACAATTACATGATTAAACCGTTGATTACTATTACATGGGCCAAAGCCCTTTCCCTCTAGTCCAAATCGTATTTTACAATAACAAACACATAACTAACTGACACCCAATCACTAAACATGGATAACCGAAGACCAACCGAATTTAATACACAAGCCTCTTCATTTTTCTAATGTAGTCGAAACACGATATCATTGATCAATTATGAGTGTGGAATCCAAATGATTAATTGAATCAAGTATAAGAAGCAAAAATAAACGATGAATCAACAAAGTTAATAAACACTTATGATTAGATGATCAAATCGTTGATTACTATTACATGGGCCAAAGCTCTTTCCCTCTAGTCCAAATCGTATTTTACAATAACAAACACATATTTAACTAATACCCAATCACTAAACATGGATAACCGAAGCCCAACCGAATTTAATACACAAGCCTCTTCATTTTTCTAATGTAGTCGAAACACGATATCATTGATCAATCATGAGTGTGGAATCCAAATGATTGATTAAATCAAGTATGAGAATCAATAATAAACGATGAATCAACAAATTTAATAAACACTTACGATTAGATGATCAAATCGTTGATTACTATTACAACTTGATTTCTGTCTAGCACACAGGTTTCGGTTAAGCCACCGTAATCTTTCTCTCGTCTCTCTGAAGTCACGAATTCCCTCTCTGTCTTGTTTCTATTTTGGCAAACCTTATTTAGTAGGATGTGAGTTTGTTTAAATACAAACTCACACATTTATTACATCGGCCAAAGCCCTTTGCCCCTATAGTCCAAATCGTATATTATAATAACAAACACATAATTAACTAACACCCAATCACTAAACATGTATAACCGAAGCCCAACCGAATTTAATACACAAGCCTCATCATTTTTCTAATATAGTCAAAACACGATATCAATGATCAATCATGAGTGTGGAATCCAAATGATTGATTGAATCAAGTATGAGAAGCAATAAAAAACGATTAATCAACGAAGTTAATAAACACTTACGATTAGATGATCAAATCATTGATTACTATTACATGTGCCAAAGCCCTTTCCCTTCTAGTCCAAATCGTATTTTACAATAATAAACACATATTTAACTAATACCCAATCACTAAACATGGATAATCGAGGCCCAACCGAATTTAAACACAAGCCTCAACATTTTTCTAATGTTGTCGAAACATGATATCATTGATCAATCATGATTGTGGAATCCAAATGATTGATTGAATCAAGTATGAGAAGCAATAATAATCGATGAATCAACAAAGTTAATAAACACTTACGATTAGATGATCAAATCGTTGATTACTATTACAACTCGATTTCTGCCTAGCACACAGGTTTCGGTTAAGCCACCATAATCTTTCTCTCGTCTCTCTCAAGTCACGAATTCCCTCTCTCTCTTGTGTCTATTTTGGCGAACCTTAGTTAGTAGGATGTGAGTTTGTTTAAATACAAACTCACATATTTATTACATTGGCCAAAACCCTTTGCCCCTCTAGTCCAAATCGTATTTTACAATAGCAAACACATAATTAACTAACACCCAATCACTAAACATGGATAACCGAAGCCCAATCGAATTTAATACACAAGCCTCATCATTTTTCTAATATAGTCGAAACACGATATCAATGATCAATCTTGAGTGCGTAATCCAAATGATTGATTAAATCAAGTACGAGAAGCAATAATAAACGATTAACCAAAAAAGTTAATAAACACTTACGATTAGATGATCAAATCGTTGATTACTATTACATGTGCCAAATCCCTTTCCCTCTAGTCAAAATCGTATTTTACAATAACAAACTCATAATTAACTAACACCCAATCACTAAACATGGATAACCGAAGCCCAATCGTATTTAATACACAAGACTCAACATTTTTCTAATGTAGTCGAAAAACGATATCATTGATCAATCATGATTGCGGGATCCAAATGATTGATTTAATCAAGTATGAGAAGCAATAATAAACGATGAATCAACAAAGTTAATAAACACTTACAATTACATGATTAAATCGTTGATTACTATTACATGGGCCAAAGCCCCTTCCCTCTAGTCCAAATCGTATTTTACAATAACAAACACATAACTAACTAACACCCAATCACTAAACATGGATAACCGAAGACCAACTGAATTTAATACACAAGCCTCTTCATTTTTCTAATGTAGTCGAAACACGATATCATTGATCAATTATGAGTGTGGAATCCAAATGATTAATTGAATCAAGTATAAGAAGCAAAAAATAAACGATGAATCAACAAAGTTAATAAACACTTATGATTAGATGATCAAATCGTTGATTACTATTACATGGGCCAAAGCTCTTTCCCTCTAGTCCAAATCGTATTTTACAATAACAAACACATATTTAACTAATACCCAATCACTAAACATGGATAACCGAAGCCCAACCGAATTTAATACACAAGCCTCTTCATTTTTCTAATGTAGTCGAAACACGATATCATTGATCAATCATGAGTGTGGAATCCAAATGATTGATTAAATCAAGTATGAGAATCAATAATAAACGATGAATCAACAAATTTAATAAACACTTACGATTAGATGATCAAATCGTTGATTACTATTACAACTTGATTTCTGTCTAGCACACAGGTTTCGGTTAAGCCACCGTAATGTTTCTCTCGTCTCTCTGAAGTCACGAATTCCCTCTCTCTCTTGTTTCTATTTTGGCAAACCTTATTTAGTAGGATGTGAGTTTGTTTAAATACAAACTCACACATTTATTACATCGGCCAAAGCCCTTTGCCCCTATAGTCCAAATCGTATATTATAATAACAAACACATAATTAACTAACACCCAATCACTAAACATGTATAACCGAAGCCCAACCGAATTTAATACACAAGCCTCATCATTTTTCTAATATAGTCAAAACACGATATCAATGATCAATCATGAGTGTGGAATCCAAATGATTGATTGAATCAAGTATGAGAAGCAATAAAAAACGATTAATCAACGAAGTTAATAAACACTTACGATTAGATGATCAAATCATTGATTACTATTACATGTGCCAAAGCCCTTTCCCTTCTAGTCCAAATCGTATTTTACAATAATAAACACATATTTAACTAATACCCAATCACTAAACATGGATAATCGAGGCCCAACCGAATTTAAACACAAGCCTCAACATTTTTCTAATGTTGTCGAAACATGATATCATTGATCAATCATGATTGTGGAATCCAAATGATTGATTGAATCAAGTATGAGAAGCAATAATAATCGATGAATCAACAAAGTTAATAAACACTTACGATTAGATGATCAAATCGTTGATTACTATTACATGTGCCAAATCCCTTTCCCTCTAGTCAAAATCGTATTTTACAATAACAAACTCATAATTAACTAACACCCAATCACTAAACATGGATAACCGAAGCCCAATCGTATTTAATACACAAGACTCAACATTTTTCTAATGTAGTCGAAAAACGATATCATTGATCAATCATGATTGCGGGATCCAAATGATTGATTTAATCAAGTATGAGAAGCAATAATAAACGATGAATCAACAAAGTTAATAAACACTTACAATTACATGATTAAATCGTTGATTACTATTACATGGGCCAAAGCCCTTTCCCTCTAGTCCAAATCGTATTTTACAATAACAAACACATAACTAACTAACACCCAATCACTAAACATGGATAACCGAAGACCAACTGAATTTAATACACAAGCCTCTTCATTTTTCTAATGTAGTCGAAACACGATATCATTGATCAATTATGAGTGTGGAATCCAAATGATTAATTGAATCAAGTATAAGAAGCAAAAATAAACGATGAATCAACAAAGTTAATAAACACTTATGATTAGATGATCAAATCGTTGATTACTATTACATGGGCCAAAGCTCTTTCCCTCTAGTCCAAATCGTATTTTACAATAACAAACACATATTTAACTAATACCCAATCACTAAACATGGATAACCGAAGCCCAACCGAATTTAATACACAAGCCTCTTCATTTTTCTAATGTAGTCGAAACACGATATCATTGATCAATCATGAGTGTGGAATCCAAATGATTGATTAAATCAAGTATGAGAATCAATAATAAACGATGAATCAACAAATTTAATAAACACTTACGATTAGATGATCAAATCGTTGATTACTATTACAACTTGATTTCTGTCTAGCACACAGGTTTCGGTTAAGCCACCGTAATCTTTCTCTCGTCTCTCTGAAGTCACGAATTCCCTCTCTCTCTTGTTTCTATTTTGGCAAACCTTATTTAGTAGGATGTGAGTTTGTTTAAATACAAACTCACACATTTATTACATCGGCCAAAGCCCTTTGCCCCTATAGTCCAAATCGTATATTATAATAACAAACACATAATTAACTAACACCCAATCACTAAACATGTATAACCGAAGCCCAACCGAATTTAATACACAAGCCTCATCATTTTTCTAATATAGTCAAAACACGATATCAATGATCAATCATGAGTGTGGAATCCAAATGATTGATTGAATCAAGTATGAGAAGCAATAAAAAACGATTAATCAACGAAGTTAATAAACACTTACGATTAGATGATCAAATCATTGATTACTATTACATGTGCCAAAGCCCTTTCCCTTCTAGTCCAAATCGTATTTTACAATAATAAACACATATTTAACTAATACCCAATCACTAAACATGGATAATCGAGGCCCAACCGAATTTAAACACAAGCCTCAACATTTTTCTAATGTTGTCGAAACATGATATCATTGATCAATCATGATTGTGGAATCCAAATGATTGATTGAATCAAGTATGAGAAGCAATAATAATCGATGAATCAACAAAGTTAATAAACACTTACGATTAGATGATCAAATCGTTGATTACTATTACAACTCGATTTCTGCCTAGCACACAGGTTTCGGTTAAGCCACCATAATCTTTCTCTCGTCTCTCTCAAGTCACGAATTCCCTCTCTCTCTTGTGTCTATTTTGGCGAACCTTAGTTAGTAGGATGTGAGTTTGTTTAAATACAAACTCACATATTTATTACATTGGCCAAAACCCTTTGCCCCTCTAGTCCAAATCGTAGTTTACAATAGCAAACACATAATTAACTAACACCCAATCACTAAACATGGATAACCGAAGCCCAATCAAATTTAATACACAAGCCTCATCATTTTTCTAATATAGTCGAAACACGATATCAATGATCAATCTTGAGTGCGTAATCCAAATGATTGATTAAATCAAGTACGAGAAGCAATAATAAACGATTAACCAAAAAAGTTAATAAACACTTACGATTAGATGATCAAATCGTTGATTACTATTACATGTGCCAAATCCCTTTCCCTCTAGTCAAAATCGTATTTTACAATAACAAACTCATAATTAACTAACACCCAATCACTAAACATGGATAACCGAAGCCCAATCGTATTTAATACACAAGACTCAACATTTTTCTAATGTAGTCGAAAAACGATATCATTGATCAATCATGATTGCGGGATCCAAATGATTGATTTAATCAAGTATGAGAAGCAATAATAAACGATGAATCAACAAAGTTAATAAACACTTACAATTACATGATTAAATCGTTGATTACTATTACATGGGCCAAAGCCCTTTCCCTCTAGTCCAAATCGTATTTTACAATAACAAACACATAACTAACTAACACCCAATCACTAAACATGGATAACCGAAGACCAACTGAATTTAATACACAAGCCTCTTCATTTTTCTAATGTAGTCGAAACACGATATCATTGATCAATTATGAGTGTGGAATCCAAATGATTAATTGAATCAAGTATAAGAAGCAAAAATAAACGATGAATCAACAAAGTTAATAAACACTTATGATTAGATGATCAAATCGTTGATTACTATTACATGGGCCAAAGCTCTTTCCCTCTAGTCCAAATCGTATTTTACAATAACAAACACATATTTAACTAATACCCAATCACTAAACATGGATAACCGAAGCCCAACCGAATTTAATACACAAGCCTCTTCATTTTTCTAATGTAGTCGAAACACGATATCATTGATCAATCATGAGTGTGGAATCCAAATGATTGATTAAATCAAGTATGAGAATCAATAATAAACGATGAATCAACAAATTTAATAAACACTTACGATTAGATGATCAAATCGTTGATTACTATTACAACTTGATTTCTGTCTAGCACACAGGTTTCGGTTAAGCCACCGTAATCTTTCTCTCGTCTCTCTGAAGTCACGAATTCCCTCTCTCTCTTGTTTCTATTTTGGCAAACCTTATTTAGTAGGATGTGAGTTTGTTTAAATACAAACTCACACATTTATTACATCGGCCAAAGCCCTTTGCCCCTATAGTCCAAATCGTATATTATAATAACAAACACATAATTAACTAACACCCAATCACTAAACATGTATAACCGAAGCCCAACCGAATTTAATACACAAGCCTCATCATTTTTCTAATATAGTCAAAACACGATATCAATGATCAATCATGAGTGTGGAATCCAAATGATTGATTGAATCAAGTATGAGAAGCAATAAAAAACGATTAATCAACGAAGTTAATAAACACTTACGATTAGATGATCAAATCATTGATTACTATTACATGTGCCAAAGCCCTTTCCCTTCTAGTCCAAATCGTATTTTACAATAATAAACACATATTTAACTAATACCCAATCACTAAACATGGATAATCGAGGCCCAACCGAATTTAAACACAAGCCTCAACATTTTTCTAATGTTGTCGAAACATGATATCATTGATCAATCATGATTGTGGAATCCAAATGATTGATTGAATCAAGTATGAGAAGCAATAATAATCGATGAATCAACAAAGTTAATAAACACTTACGATTAGATGATCAAATCGTTGATTACTATTACAACTCGATTTCTGCCTAGCACACAAGTTTCGGTTAAGCCACCATAATCTTTCTCTCGTCTCTCTCAAGTCACGAATTCCCTCTCTCTCTTGTGTCTATTTTGGCGAACCTTAGTTAGTAGGATGTGAGTTTGTTTAAATACAAACTCACATATTTATTACATTGGCCAAAACCCTTTGCCCCTCTAGTCCAAATCGTATTTTACAATAGCAAACACATAATTAACTAACACCCAATCACTAAACATGGATAACCGAAGCCCAATCGAATTTAATACACAAGCCTCATCATTTTTCTAATATAGTCGAAACACGATATCAATGATCAATCATGAGTGCGTAATCCAAATGATTGATTAAATCAAGTACGAGAAGCAATAATAAACGATTAACCAAAAAAGTTAATAAACACTTACGATTAGATGATCAAATCGTTGATTACTATTACATGTGCCAAATCCCTTTCCCTCTAGTCAAAATCGTATTTTACAATAACAAACTCATAATTAACTAACACCCAATCACTAAACATGGATAACCGAAGCCCAATCGTATTTAATACACAAAACTCAACATTTTTCTAATGTAGTCGAAACACGATATCATTAATCAATCATGATTGCGGGATCCAAATGATTGATTTAATCAAGTATGAGAAGCAATATTAAACGATGAATCAACAAAGTTAATAAACACTTACGATTACATGATTAAATCGTTGATTACTATTACATGGGCCAAAGCCCTTTCCCTCTAGTCCAAATCGTATTTTACAATAACAAACACATAACTAACTGACACCCAATCACTAAACATGGATAACCGAAGACCAACCGAATTTAATACACAAGCCTCTTCATTTTTCTAATGTAGTCGAAACACGATATCATTGATCAATTATGAGTGTGGGATCTAAATGATTGATTTAATCAAGTATGAGAAGCAATAATAAATGATGAATCAAGAAAGTTAATACACACTTACGATTACATGATTAAATCGTTGATTACTATTACATGGGCCAAAGCCCTTTCCCTCTAGTCCAAATCGTATTTTACAATAACAAACACATAACTAATTGACACCCAATCACTAAACATGGATAACCGAAGACCAACCAAATTTAATACACAAGCCTCTTCATTTTTCTAATGTAGTCGAAACACGATATCATTGATACACAAGCCTCATCATTTTTCTAATATAGTCGAAACACGATACCAATGATCAATCATGAGTGTGGAATCCAAATGATTGATTGAATCAAGTATGAGAAGCAATAAAAAACGATTAATCAACGAAGTTAATTAACACTTACGATTAGATGATCAAATCGTTCATTACTATTACATGTGCCAAATCCCTTTCCCTCTAGTCAAAATCGTATTTTACAATAACAAACTCATAATTAACTAACACCCAATCACTAAACATGGATACCCGAAGCCCAACCTTATTTAATACAATAGACTCAACATTTTTCTAATGTAGTCGAAACACGATATCATTGATCAATCATGATTGCAGGATCCAAATGATTGATTTAATCAAGTATGAGAAGCAATAATAAACGATGAATAAACAAAGTTAATAAACACTTACGATTAGATGATCAAATCATTGATTACTATTACATGTGCCAAAGCCCTTTCCCTTCTAGTCCAAATCGTATTTTACAATAATAAACACACATTTAACTAATACCCAATCACTAAACATGGATAACCGAGGCCCAACCGAAATTAAACACAAGCCTCAACATTTTTCTAATGTTGTCGAAACACGATATCATTGATCAATCATGATTGTGGAATCCAAATGATTGATTGAATCAAGTATGAGAAGCAATAATAATCGATGAATCAACAAAGTTAATAAACACTTACGATTAGATGATCAAATCGTTGATTACTATTATATGGGGCAAAGCCCTTTCCCTCTAGTCCAAATCGTATTTTACAATAACAAACACATATTTAACTAACACCCAATCACTAATCATGGATTACCGAAGCCCAACCGAATTTAATACAAAAGTCTCATCATTTTTCTAATGTAGTCGAAACACAATATCATTGATCAATCATGATTATGGAATCCAAATGCTTGATTGAATCAAGTATAAGAAGCAATAATAAACGATGAATAACCAAAGTTAATAAACACTTACGAATAGATGCTCAAATCGTTGATTACTATTACAACTCGATTTCTGTCTAGCACACAGGTTTCGGTTAAGCCACCGTAATCTTTCTATCGTCTCTCTCAAGTCACGAATTCCCTCTCTCTCATGCGTCTATTTTGGCGAACCTTAGTTAGTAGGATGTGAGTTTGTTTAAATACAAATTCACACATTTATTACATCGGCCAAAGCCCTTTGGCCCTCTAGTCTAAATCGTATTTTACAATAACAAACACATAATTAACTAACACCCAATCACTAAACATGTATAACCGAAGCCCAACCGAATTTAATACACAAGCCTTATCATTTTTCTAATATAGTCGAAACACAATATCAATGAACAATTATGAGTGCGGAATTGAATCAAGTACGAGAAGCAATAATAAACGATTAGTCAACAAAGTTAAGAAACACTTAGGATTAGATGATCAAATTGTTGATTACTATTACATGTGCCAAAGCCCTTTCCCTCTAGTCCAAATCGTATTTTACAATAACAAACACATATTTAACTAATACCCAATCACTAAACATGGATAACTGAAGCCCGACCGAATTTAATACACAAGCCTCTTCATTTTTCTAATGTAGTCGAAACACGATATCATTGATCAATCATGAGTGCGGAATCCAAATGATTGATTGAATCAAGTATGAGAAGCAATAAAAAACGATTAATCAACGAAGTTAATAAACACTTACGATTAGATGGTCAAAACGTTGATTACTATTACATGTGCCAAAGCCCTTTCCCTCTAGTCCAAATCGTATTTTACAATAACAAACACATATTTAAGTAACACCCAATCACTAAACATGGATAACCGAAGCCCAAACGAATTTAATACACAAGCCTTATCATTTTTCTAATGTAGTCGAAACACAATATCATTGATCAATCATGATTGCGGAATCCAAATGATTGATTGAATCAAGTATGAGAAGCAATAATAAACGATGTATCAACAAAGTTAATAAAAACTTACGATTAGATGATCAAACCTTTGATTACTATTACATGGGCCTAAGCCCTTTCCCTCTAGTCCAAACCGTATTTTACAATAATAAACACATAATTAACTGACACCCAATCACTAAACATGGACAATCGAAGCCTAACCGAATTTAATACACAAGCCTCTTCATTTTTCTAATGTAGTCGAAACACGATATCATTGATCAATCATGAGTGTGGAATCCAAATGATTGATTGAATCAAGTATGAGAATTAATAATAAACG
The DNA here is from genome assembly GCA_039602395.1 of Deinandra increscens subsp. villosa. Taxonomy (NCBI): domain Eukaryota; kingdom Viridiplantae; phylum Streptophyta; class Magnoliopsida; order Asterales; family Asteraceae; genus Deinandra; species Deinandra increscens. Next base: position 38,069,820 of record JBCNJP010000008.1, on the reverse strand, counting down.
ATGAATCAACAAAGTTAATAAACACTTACGATTAGATGATTAAATCGTTGATTACTATTACAACTCGATTTTTGTCTAGAACATAGGTTTTGGTTAAGCCACCATAATCTTTCTATCGTCTCTCTCAAGTTACGAATTCCCTCTCTCTCTTGTGTCTATTTTGGCGAACCTTAGTTTAGATGTGCGTTTGTTTAAATACATACTCACACATTTATTACATCGGCCAAAGCCCTTTGGTCCTCTAGTCCAAATCGTATTTTACAATAACAAACACATAATTATCTAACACCTAATCACAAAACATGGATAACCGAAGCCCAACCGAATTTAATACACAAGCCTCATCATTTTTCTAATATAGTCGAAACACGATATCAATGAACAATCATGTGTGCGGAATCCAAATGATTGATTGAATCAAGTATGAGAAGCAATAATAAACGATTAGTCAACAAAGTTAAGAAACACTTACGATTAGATGATCAAGTTGTTGATTATTATTACATGTGCCAAAGCCCTTTCCCTCTAGTCCAAATCGTATTTTACAATAACAAACACATATTTAACTAATACCCAATCACTAAATATGGATAACTGAAGCCCAACCGAATTTAATACACAAGCCTCAACATTTTTCTAATGTTGTCGAAACACGATATCATTGATCAATCATGATTGCGGAATCCAAATGATTGATTGAATCAAGTATGAGAAGCAATAATAAACGATTAATCAACAAAGTTAAGAAACACTTACGATTACATGATCAAATTGTTGATTATTATTACATGTGCCAAAGCCCTTTCCCTCTAGTCCAAATCGTATTTTACAATAACAAACACATATTTAACTAATACCCAATCACTAAACATGGATAACAGAAGCCCAACCGAATTTAATACACAAGCCTCTTCATTTTTCTAATGTAGTCGAAACACGATATCATTGATCAATCATGAGTGTGGAATCCAAATGATTGATTAAATCAAGTATGAGAATCAATAATAAATGATGAATCAACAAAGTTAATAAACACTTACGATTAGAGGATCAAATCGTTGATTATTATTACATGTGCCAAAGCCCTTTCCCTCTAGTCCAAATCGTATTTTACAATAACAAACACATATTTAACTAATAACCAATCACTAAATATGGATAACCGAATCCCAACCGAATTTAATACACAAGCCTCAACTTTTTTCTAATGTAGTCGAAACACGATATCATTGATCAATCATGAGTGCGGAATCCAAATGATTGATTAAATCAAGTATGAGAAGCAATAAAAAACGATTAATCAACGAAGTTAATAAACACTTACGATTAGATGGTCAAAACGTTGATTACTATTACATTTGCCAAAGCCCTTTCCCTCTAGTCCAAATCGTAATTTACAATAACAAACACATATTTAACTAACACCCAATCACTAAACATGGATAACCGAAGCCCAAACGAATTTAATACACAAGCCTCATCATTTTTCTAATGTAGTCGAAACACAATATCATTGATCAATCATGATTGCGGAATCCAAATGATTGATTGAATCAAGTATGAGAAGCAATAATAAACGATGTATCAACAAAGTTAATAAACACTTACGATTAGATGATCAAATCGTTGATTACTATTACATGGGCCTAAGCCCTTTCCCTCTAGTCCAAACCGTATTTTACAATAATAAACACATAATTAACTGACACCCAATCACTAAACATGGACAATCGAAGCCTAACCGAATTTAATACACAAGCCTCTTCATTTTTCTAATGTAGTCGAAACACGATATGATTGATCAATCATGAGTGTGGAATCCAAATGATTGATTGAATCAAGTATGAGAATTAATAATAAACGATGAATCAACAAAGTTAATAAACACTTACGATTAGATGATCAAATCTTTGATTACTATTACAACTCGATTTTTGTCTAGAACATAGGTTTTGGTTAAGCCACCATAATCTTTCTAGCGTCTCTCTCAAGTTACGAATTCCCTCTCTCTCTTGTGTCTATTTTGGCGAACCTTAGTTAGTAGGATGTGAGTTTGTTTAAATACATACTCACACATTTATTACATCGGCCAAAGCCCTTTGGTCCTCTAGTCCAAATCGTATTTTACAATAACAAACACATAATTATCTAACACCTAATCACAAAACATGGATAACCGAAGCGCAACCGAATTTAATACACAAGCCTCATCATTTTTCTAATATAGTCGAAACACGATATCAATGAACAATCATGAGTGCGGAATCCAAATGATTGATTGAATCAAGTATGAGAAGCAATAATAAACGATTAGTCAACAAAGTTAAGAAACACTTACGATTAGATGATCAAATTGTTGATTATTATTACATGTGCCAAAGCCCTTTCCCTCTAGTCCAAATCGTATTTTACAATAACAAACATATATTTAACTAATACCCAATCACTAAATATGGATAACCGAAGCCCAACCGAATTTAATACATAAGCCTCAACATTTTTCTAATGTTGTCGAAACACGATATCATTGATCAATCATGATTGCGGAATCCAAATGATTGATTGAATCAAGTATGAGAAGCAATAATAAACGATTAATCAACAAAGTTAAGAAACACTTACGATTAGATGATCAAATTGTTGATTATTATTACATGTGCCAAAGCCGTTTCCCTCTAGTCCAAATCGTATTTTACAATAACAAACACATATTTAACTAACACCCAATCACTAAACATGGATAACCGAAGCCCAACCGAATTTAATACACAAGCCTCAACATTTTTCTAATGTTGTCGAAACACGATATCATTGATCAATCATGATTGCGGAATCCAAATGATTGATTGAATCAAGTATGAGAAGCAATAATAAACGATTAATCAACAAAGTTAAGAAACACTTACGATTAGATGATCAAATTGTTGATTATTATTACATGTGCCAAAGCCCTTTCCCTCTAGTCCAAATCGTATTTTACAATAACAAACACATATTTAACTAATACCCAATCACTAAACATGGATAACCGAAGCCCAACCGAATTTAATACACAAGCCTCAACATTTTTCTAATGTTGTGGAAACACGATATCATTGATCAATCATGATTGCGGAATCCAAATGATTGATTGAATCAAGTAAGAAGCAATAATAAACGATTAATCAACAAAGTTAAGAAACACTTACGATTAGATGAACAAATTGTTGATTATTATTACATGTGCCAAAGCCCTTTCCCTCTAGTCCAAATCGTATTTCACAATAACAAACACATATTTAACTAATACCCAATCACTAAACATGGATAACCGAAGCCCAACCGAATTTAATACACAAGCCTCAACATTTTTCTAATGTTGTCGAAACACGATATCATTGATCAATCATGATTGCGGAATCCAAATGATTGATTGAATCAAGTATGAGAAGCAATAATAAACGATTAATCAACAAAGTTAAGAAACACTTACGATTAGATGATCAAATTGTAGATTATTATTACATGTGCCAAAGCCCTTTCCCTCTAGTCCAAATCGTATTTTACAATAACAAACACATATTTAACTAATACCCAATCACTAAATATGGATAACCGAAGCCCAACCGAATTTAATACACAAGCCTCAACATTTTTCTAATGTTGTCGAAACACGATATCATTGATCAATCATGATTACGGAATCCAAATGATTGATTGAATCAAGTATGAGAAGCAATAATAAACGATTAATCAACAAAGTTAAGAAACACTTACGATTAGATGATCAAATTGTTGATTATTATTACATGTGCCAAAGCCGTTTCCCTCTAGTCCAAATCGTATTTTACAATAACAAACACATATTTAACTAACACCCAATCACTAAACATGGATAACCGAAGCCCAACCGAATTTAATACACAAGCCTCAACATTTTTCTAATGTTGAAACACGATATCATTGATCAATCATGATTGCGGAATCCAAATGATTGATTAAATCAAGTATGAGAAGCAATAATAAACGATTAATCAACAAAGTTAAGAAACACTTACGATTAGATGATCAAATTGTTGATTATTATTACATGTGCCAAAGCCCTTTCCCTCTAGTCCAAATCGTATTTTACAATAACAAACACATATTTAACTAATACCCAATCACTAAACATGGATAACCGAAGCCCAACCGAATTTAATACACAAGCCTCAACATTTTTCTAATGTTGTGGAAACACGATATCATTGATCAATCATGATTGCGAAATCCAAATGATTGATTGAATCAAGTAAGAAGCAATAATAAACGATTAATCAACAAAGTTAAGAAACACTTACGATTAGATGAACAAATTGTTGATTATTATTACATGTTCCAAAGCCCTTTCCCTCTAGTCCAAATCGTATTTCACAATAACAAACACATATTTAACTAATACCCAATCACTAAACATGGAACCGAAGCCCAACCGAATTTAATACACAAGCCTCAACATTTTTCTAATGTTGTCGAAACACGATATCATTGATCAATCATGATTGCGGAATCCTAATGATTGATTGAATCAAGTATGAGAAGCAATAATAAACGATTAATCAACAAAGTTAAGAAACACTTACGATTAGATGATCAAATTGTAGATTATTATTACATGTGCCAAAACCCTTTCCCTCTAGTACAAATCGTACTTTATAATAACAATCACATATTTAACTAATACCCAATCACTAAACATGGATAACCGAAGCCCAACCAAATTTAATACACAAGCCTCTTCATTTTTCTAATGTAATCGAAACACGATATCATTGATCAACCATGAGTGTGGAATCCAAATGATTGATTGAATCAAGTATGAGAATCAATAATAAACGATGAATCAGCAAAGTTAATAAACACATACGATTAGATGATCAAATCGTTGATTACTATTACAACTTGATTTCTGTCTAGCACACAGGTTTCGGTTAAGCCACCGTAATCTTTCTCTCGTCTCTCTGAAGTCACGAATTCCCTCTCTCTCTCTTGTGTCTATTTTGGCAAACCTTATTTAGTAGGATGTGAGTTTGTTTAAATACAAACTCACACATTTATTACATCGGCCAAAGCCCTTTCCCTCTAGTCCAAATTGTATTTTACAATAACAAACACATATTTAACTAACACCCAATCACTAAACATGGATAACCGAAGCCCAACCGAATTTAATACACAAGCCTCAACATTTTTCTAATGTTATCGAAACACGATATCAATGATCAATCATGATTGCGGAATCCAAATGATTGATTGAATTGTATTTTACAATAACAAACACATATTTAACTAATACCCAATCACTAAACATGGATAACCAAAGCCCAACCGAATTTAATACACAAGCCTCAACATTTTTCTAATGTTGTGGAAACACGATATCATTGATCAATCATGATTGCGGAATCCAAATGATTGATTGAATCAAGTAAGAAGCAATAATAAACGATTAATCAACAAAATCAAGAAACACTTACGATTAGATGATCAAATTGTTGATTATTATTACATGTGCCAAAGCCCTTTCCTCTAGTACAAATCGTAGTTTACAATAACAAACACATATTTAACTAATACCCAATCACTAAACATGGATAACCGAAGCCCAACCGAATTTAATACACAAGCCTCAACATTTTTCTAATGTTGTCGAAACACGATATCATTGATCAATCATGATTGCGGAATCCAAATGATTGATTGAATCAAGTAAGAAGCAATAATAAACGATTAATCAACAAAGTTAAGAAACACTTACGATTAGATGAACAAATTGTTGATTATTATTACATGTTCCAAAGCCCTTTCCCTCTAGTCCAAATCGTATTTCACAATAACAAACACATATTTAACTAATACCCAATCACTAAACATGGAACCGAAGCCCAACCGAATTTAATACACAAGCCTCAACATTTTTCTAATGTTGTCGAAACACGATATCATTGATCAATCATGATTGCGGAATCCAAATGATTGATTGAATCAAGTATGAGAAGCAATAATAAACGATTAATCAACAAAGTTAAGAAACACTTACGATTAGATGATCAAATTGTAGATTATTATTACATGTGCCAAAACCCTTTCCCTCTAGTACAAATCGTACTTTATAATAACAATCACATATTTAACTAATACCCAATCACTAAACATGGATAACCGAAGCCCAACCAAATTTAATACACAAGCCTCTTCATTTTTCTAATGTAATCGAAACACGATATCATTGATCAACCATGAGTGTGGAATCCAAATGATTGATTGAATCAAGTATGAGAATCAATAATAAACGATGAATCAGCAAAGTTAATAAACACTTACGATTAGATGATCAAATCGTTGATTACTATTACAACTTGATTTCTGTCTAGCACACAGGTTTCGGTTAAGCCACCGTAATCTTTCTCTCGTCTCTCTGAAGTCACGAATTCCCTCTCTCTCTCTTGTGTCTATTTTGGCAAACCTTATTTAGTAGGATGTGAGTTTGTTTAAATACAAACTCACACATTTATTACATCGGCCAAAGCCCTTTCCCTCTAGTCCAAATTGTATTTTACAATAACAAACACATATTTAACTAACACCCAATCACTAAACATGGATAACCGAAGCCCAACCGAATTTAATACACAAGCCTCAACATTTTTCTAATGTTATCGAAACACGATATCAATGATCAATCATGATTGCGGAATCCAAATGATTGATTGAATTGTATTTTACAATAACAAACACATATTTAACTAATACCCAATCACTAAACATGGATAACCAAAGCCCAACCGAATTTAATACACAAGCCTCAACATTTTTCTAATGTTGTGGAAACACGATATCATTGATCAATCATGATTGCGGAATCCAAATGATTGATTGAATCAAGTAAGAAGCAATAATAAACGATTAATCAACAAAATCAAGAAACACTTACGATTAGATGATCAAATTGTTGATTATTATTACATGTGCCAAAGCCCTTTCCTCTAGTACAAATCGTAGTTTACAATAACAAACACATATTTAACTAATACCCAATCACTAAACATGGATAACCGAAGCCCAACCGAATTTAATACACAAGCCTCAACATTTTTCTAATGTTGTCGAAACACGATATCATTGATCAATCATGATTGCGGAATCCAAATGATTGATTGAATCAAGTAAGAAGCAATAATAAACGATTAATCAACAAAGTTAAGAAACACTTACGATTAGATGAACAAATTGTTGATTATTATTACATGTTCCAAAGCCCTTTCCCTCTAGTCCAAATCGTATTTCACAATAACAAACACATATTTAACTAATACCCAATCACTAAACATGGAACCGAAGCCCAACCGAATTTAATACACAAGCCTCAACATTTTTCTAATGTTGTCGAAACACGATATCATTGATCAATCATGATTGCGGAATCCAAATGATTGATTGAATCAAGTATGAGAAGCAATAATAAACGATTAATCAACAAAGTTAAGAAACACTTACGATTAGATGATCAAATTGTAGATTATTATTACATGTGCCAAAACCCTTTCCCTCTAGTACAAATCGTACTTTATAATAACAATCACATATTTAACTAATACCCAATCACTAAACATGGATAACCGAAGCCCAACCAAATTTAATACACAAGCCTCTTCATTTTTCTAATGTAATCGAAACACGATATCATTGATCAACCATGAGTGTGGAATCCAAATGATTGATTGAATCAAGTATGAGAATCAATAATAAACGATGAATCAGCAAAGTTAATAAACACTTACGATTAGATGATCAAATCGTTGATTACTATTACAACTTGATTTCTGTCTAGCACACAGGTTTCGGTTAAGCCACCGTAATCTTTCTCTCGTCTCTCTGAAGTCACGAATTCCCTCTCTCTCTCTTGTGTCTATTTTGGCAAACCTTATTTAGTAGGATGTGAGTTTGTTTAAATACAAACTCACACATTTATTACATCGGCCAAAGCCCTTTCCCTCTAGTCCAAATTGTATTTTACAATAACAAACACATATTTAACTAACACCCAATCACTAAACATGGATAACCGAAGCCCAACCGAATTTAATACACAAGCCTCAACATTTTTCTAATGTTATCGAAACACGATATCAATGATCAATCATGATTGCGGAATCCAAATGATTGATTGAATTGTATTTTACAATAACAAACACATATTTAACTAATACCCAATCACTAAACATGGATAACCAAAGCCCAACCGAATTTAATACACAAGCCTCAACATTTTTCTAATGTTGTGGAAACACGATATCATTGATCAATCATGATTGCGGAATCCAAATGATTGATTGAATCAAGTAAGAAGCAATAATAAACGATTAATCAACAAAATCAAGAAACACTTACGATTAGATGATCAAATTGTTGATTATTATTACATGTGCCAAAGCCCTTTCCTCTAGTACAAATCGTAGTTTACAATAACAAACACATATTTAACTAATACCCAATCACTAAACATGGATAACCGAAGCCCAACCGAATTTAATACACAAGCCTCAATATTTTTCTAATGTTGTCGAAACACGATATCATTGATCAATCATGATTGCGGAATCCAAATGATTGATTGAATCAAGTAAGAAGCAATAATAAACGATTAATCAACAAAATCAAGAAACACTTACGATTAGATGATCAAATTGTTGATTATTATTACATGTGCCAAAGCCCTTTCCTCTAGTCCAAATCGTATTTTACAATAACAAACACATATTTAACTAACACCCAATCACTAAACATGGATAACCGAAGCCCAACCGAATTTAATACACAAGCCTCAACATTTTTCTAATGTTGTCGAAACACGATATCATTGATCAATCATGATTGCGGAATCCAAATGATTGATTGAATCAAGTATGAGAAGCAATAATAAACGATTAATCAACAAAGTTAAGAAACACTTACGATTAGATGATCAAATTGTTGATTATTATTACATGTGCCAAAGCCCTTTCCCTCTAGTCCAAATCGTATTTTACAATAACAAACACATATTTAACTAATACCCAATCACTAAACATGGATAACCGAAGCCCAACCGAATTTAATACACAAGCCTCAACATTTTTCTAATGTTGTGGAAACACGATATCATTGATCAATCATGATTGCGGAATCCAAATGATTGATTGAATCAAGTAAGAAGCAATAATAAACGATTAATCAACAAAGTTAAGAAACACTTACGATTAGATGAACAAATTGTTGATTATTATTACATGTGCCAAAGCCCTTTCCCTCTAGTCCAAATCGTATTTCACAATAACAAACACATATTTAACTAATACCCAATCACTAAACATGGATAACCGAAGCCCAACCGAATTTAATACACAAGCCTCAACATTTTTCTAATGTTGTCGAAACACGATATCATTGATCAATCATGATTGCGGAATCCAAATGATTGATTGAATCAAGTATGAGAAGCAATAATAAACGATTAATCAACAAAGTTAAGAAACACTTACGATTAGATGATCAAATTGTAGATTATTATTACATGTGCCAAAGCCCTTTCCCTCTAGTCCAAATCGTATTTTACAATAACAAACACATATTTATCTAATACCCAATCACTAAATATGGATAACCGAAGCCCAACCGAATTTAATACACAAGCCTCAACATTTTTCTAATGTTGTCGAAACACGATATCATTGATCAATCATGATTGCGGAATCCAAATGATTGATTGAATCAAGTATGAGAAGCAATAATAAACGATTAATCAACAAAGTTAAGAAACACTTACGATTAGATGATCAAATTGTTGATTATTATTACATGTGCCAAAGCCCTTTCCCTCTAGTCCAAATCGTATTTTACAATAACAAACACATATTTAACTAATACCCAATCACTAAACATGGATAACCGAAGCCCAACCGAATTTAATACACAAGCCTCAACATTTTTCTAATGTTGTGGAAACACGATATCATTGATCAATCATGATTGCGGAATCCAAATGATTGATTGAATCAAGTAAGAAGCAATAATAAACGATTAATCAACAAAGTTAAGAAACACTTACGATTAGATGAACAAATTGTTGATTATTATTACATGTTCCAAAGCCCTTTCCCTCTAGTCCAAATCGTATTTCACAATAACAAACACATATTTAACTAATACCCAATCACTAAACATGGAACCGAAGCCCAACCGAATTTAATACACAAGCCTCAACATTTTTCTAATGTTGTCGAAACACGATATCATTGATCAATCATGATTGCGGAATCCAAATGATTGATTGAATCAAGTATGAGAAGCAATAATAAACGATTAATCAACAAAGTTAAGAAACACTTACGATTAGATGATCAAATTGTAGATTATTATTACATGTGCCAAAACCCTTTCCCTCTAGTACAAATCGTACTTTATAATAACAATCACATATTTAACTAATACCCAATCACTAAACATGGATAACCGAAGCCCAACCAAATTTAATACACAAGCCTCTTCATTTTTCTAATGTAATCGAAACACGATATCATTGATCAACCATGAGTGTGGAATCCAAATGATTGATTGAATCAAGTATGAGAATCAATAATAAACGATGAATCAGCAAAGTTAATAAACACTTACGATTAGATGATCAAATCGTTGATTACTATTACAACTTGATTTCTGTCTAGCACACAGGTTTCGGTTAAGCCACCGTAATCTTTCTCTCGTCTCTCTGAAGTCACGAATTCCCTCTCTCTCTCTTGTGTCTATTTTGGCAAACCTTATTTAGTAGGATGTGAGTTTGTTTAAATACAAACTCACACATTTATTACATCGGCCAAAGCCCTTTCCCTCTAGTCCAAATTGTATTTTACAATAACAAACACATATTTAACTAACACCCAATCACTAAACATGGATAACCGAAGCCCAACCGAATTTAATACACAAGCCTCAACATTTTTCTAATGTTATCGAAACACGATATCAATGATCAATCATGATTGCGGAATCCAAATGATTGATTGAATTGTATTTTACAATAACAAACACATATTTAACTAATACCCAATCACTAAACATGGATAACCAAAGCCCAACCGAATTTAATACACAAGCCTCAACATTTTTCTAATGTTGTGGAAACACGATATCATTGATCAATCATGATTGCGGAATCCAAATGATTGATTGAATCAAGTAAGAAGCAATAATAAACGATTAATCAACAAAATCAAGAAACACTTACGATTAGATGATCAAATTGTTGATTATTATTACATGTGCCAAAGCCCTTTCCTCTAGTACAAATCGTAGTTTACAATAACAAACACATATTTAACTAATACCCAATCACTAAACATGGATAACCGAAGCCCAACCGAATTTAATACACAAGCCTCTTCATTTTTCTAATGTAGTCGAAACACGATATCATTGATCAATCATGAGTGTGGAATCTAAATGATTGATTGAATCAACTATGAGAATCAATAATAAACGATGAATCAACAAAGTTAATAAACACTTACGATTAGATGATCAACTCGTTGATTACTATTACAACTTGATTTCTGTCTAGCACACAGGTTTCGGTTAAGCCACCGTAATCTTTCTCTCGTCTCTCTGAAGTCACGAATTCCCTCTCTCTCTTGTGTCTATTTTGGCAAACCTTATTTAGTAGGATGTGAGTTTGTTTAAATACAAACTCACACATTTATTACATCGGCCAAAGCCCTTTGCCCCTATAGTCCAAATCGTAATTTACAATAAATACTCATAATTAACTAACACCCAATCACTAAACATGGATAACCGAAGCCCAACCGTATTTAATACAATAGACTCAACATTTTTCTAATGTAGTCGAAACACGATATCATTGATCAATCATGATTGCGGGATCCAAATGATTGATTTAATCAAGTATGAGAAGCAATAATAAACGATGAATCAACGAAGTTAATAAACACTTACGATTACATGATTAAATCGTTGATTACTATTACATGGGCCAAAGCCCTTTCCCTCTAGTCCAAATCGTATTTTACAATAACAAACACATAACTAACTGACACCCAATCACTAAACATGGATAACCGAAGACCAACCGAATTTAATACACAAGCCTCTTCATTTTTCTAATGTAGTCAAAACACGATATCATTGATCAATTATGAGTGTGGAATCCAAATGATTGATTGAATCAAGTATGAGAAGCAATAATAAACGATGAATCAACAAAGTTAATAAACACTTACGATTAGATGATAAAATCGTTGATTACTATTACAACTCGATTTCTGTCTAGCACACAGGTTTCGGTTAAGCCACCGTAATCATTCTCTCGTCTCTCTGAAGTCACGAATTCCCTCTCTCTCTTGTGTCTATTTTGGCAAACCATATTTAGTAGGATGTGTGTTTGTTTAAATACAAACTCACACATTTATTACATCGGCCAAAGCCCTTTGCCCCTATAGTCCAAATCGTATATTACAATAACAAACACATAATTAACTTACACCCAATCACTAAACATGTATAACCGAAGCCCAACCGAATTTAAAACACAAGCCTCATCATTTTTCTAATATAGTCGAAACACGATATCAATGATCAATCATGAGTGTGGAATCCAAATGATTGATTGAATCAAGTTTGAGAAGCAATAAAAAACGATTAATCAACGAAGTTAATAAACACTTACGGTTAGATGATCAAAACGTTGATTACTATTACATGTGCCAAAGCCCTTTCCCTCTAGTCCAAATCGTATTTTACAATAACAAACACATATTTAACTAACACCCAATCACTAAACATGGATAACCGAAGCCCAACCGAATTTAATACACAAGCCTCATCATTTTTCTAATGTAGTCGAAAAACAATATCATTGATCAATCATGATTGCGGAATCCAAATGCTTGATTGAATCAAGTATGAGAAGCAATAATAAACGATGAATCAACAAAGTTAATAAACACTTACGTTTAGATGATCAAATCATTGATTACTATTACGTGTGCCAAAGCCCTTTCCCTCTAGTCCAAATCGTATTTTACAATAATAAACACATATTTAACTAATACCCAATCACTAAACATGGATAACCGAGGCCCAACCGAATTTAAACACAAGCCTCAACATTGTTCTAATGTTGTCGAAACACGATATCATTGATCAATCATGATTGTGGAATCCAAATGATTGATTGAATCAAGTATGAGAAGCAATAATAAACGATGAATCAACAAAGTTAATAAACACTTACGATTAGATGATCAAATCGTTGATTACTATTATATGGGGCAAAGCCCTTTCCCTCTAGTCCAAATCATATTTTACAATAACAAACACATATTTAACTAACACCCAATCACTAATCATGGATAACCGAAGCCCAACCAAATTTAATACACAAGCCTCATCATTTTTCTAATGTAGTCGAAACACAATATCATTGATCAATCATGATTGTGGAATCCAAATGCTTGATTGAATCAAGTATAAGAAGCAATAATAAACGATGAATCAACAAAGTTAATAAACACTTACTATTAGATGATCAAATCGTTGATTACTATTATATGGGCCAAAGCCCTTTCCCTCTAGTCCAAATCGTATTTTACAATAACAAACACATAATTAACTAACACCCAATCACTAAACATGTATAACCGAAGCCCAACCGAATTTAATACACAAGCCTCATCTTTTTTCTAATATAGTCGAAACACCATATCAATGATCAATCATGAGTGCGGAATCCAAATGATTGATTGAATCAAGTATGAGAAGCAATAAAAAATGATTAATCAACGAAGTTAATAAACACTTACGATTAGATGATCAAAACGTTGATTACTATTACATGTGCCAAAGCCCTTTCCCTCTAGTCCAAATCGTATTTTACAATAACAAACACATATTTAACTAACACCCAATCACTAAACATGGATAACCGAAGCCCAACCGAATTTAATACACAAGCCTCATCATTTTTCTAATGTAGTCGAAACACAATATCATTGATCAATCATGATTGCGGAATCTAAATGCTTGATTGAATCAAGTATGAGAAGCAATAATAAACGATGAATCAACAAAGTTAATAAACACTTACGATTAGATGATCAAATCGTTGATTACTATTACATGTGCCAAAGCCCTTTCCCTCTAGTCCAAATCGTATTTTATAATAATAAACACATATTTAACTAATACCCAATCACTAAACATGGATAACCGAAGCCCAACCGAATTTAATACACAAGCCTCTTAATTTTTCTAATGTAGTCGAAACACGATATCATTGATCAAGCATGAGTGTGGAATCCAAATGATTGATTGAATCAAGTATGAGAAGCAATAATAAACGATGAATCAACAAAGTTAATAAACACTTACGATTAGATGATCAAATCGTTGATTACTATTATATGGGCCAAAGCCCTTTCCCTCTAGTCCAAATCGTATTTTACAATAACAAACACATAATTAACTAACACCCAATCACTAAACATGTATAACCGAAGCCCAACCGAATTTAATACACAAGCCTCATCTTTTTTCTAATATAGTCGAAACACCATATCAATGATCAATCATGAGTGCGGATTCCAAATGATTGATTGAATCAAGTATGAGAAGCAATAAAAAATGATTAATCAACGAAGTTAATAAACACTTACGATTAGATGATCAAAACGTTGATTACTATTACATGTGCCAAAGCCCTTTCCCTCTAGTCCAAATCGTATTTTACAATAACAAACACATATTTAACTAACACCCAATCACTAAACATGGATAACCGAAGCCCAACCGAATTTAATACACAAGCCTCATCATTTTTCTAATGTAGTCGAAACACAATATCATTGATCAATCATGATTGCGGAATCTAAATGCTTGATTGAATCAAGTATGAGAAGCAATAATAAACGATGAATCAACAAAGTTAATAAACACTTACGATTAGATGATCAAATCGTTGATTACTATTACATGTGCCAAAGCCCTTTCCCTCTAGTCCAAATCGTATTTTATAATAATAAACACATATTTAACTAATACCCAATCACTAAACATGGATAACCGAAGCCCAACCGAATTTAATACACAAGCCTCTTAATTTTTCTAATGTAGTCGAAACACGATATCATTGATCAAGCATGAGTGTGGAATCCAAATGATTGATTGAATCAAGTATGAGAAGCAATAATAAACGATGAATCAACAAAGTTAATAAACACTTACGATTAGATGATCAAATCGTTGATTACTATTACAACTCGATTTTTGTCTAGCACACAGGTTTCGGTTAAGCCACCGTAATCATTCTCTCGTCTCTCTGAAGTTACGAATTCCCTCTCTCTCTCTTGTGTCTATTTTGGCAAACCTTATTTAGTAGGATGTGTGTTTGTTTAAATACAAACTCACACATTTATTACATCGGCCAAAGCCCTTTGCCCCTATAGTCCAAATCGTATATTACAATAACAAACACATAATTAACTTACACCCAATCACTAAACATGTATAACCGAAGCCCAACCGAATTTAATACACAAGCCTCATCATTTTTCTAATATAGTCGAAACACGATATCAAAGATCAATCATGAGTGTGGAATCCAAATGATTGATTGAATCAAGTATGAGAAGCAATAAAAAACGATTAATCAACGAAGTTAATAAACACTTACGATTAGATGATCAAAACGTTGATTACTATTACATGCGCCAAAGCCCTTTTCCTCTAGTCCAAATCGTATTTTACAATAACAAACACATATTTAACTAACACCCAATCACTAAACAAGGATAACCGAAGCCCAACTGAATTTAAAATACAAGCCTCATCATTTTTCTAATGTAGTCGAAACACGATATCATTGATCAAGCATGAGTGTGGAATCCAAATGCTTGATTGAATCAAGTATGAGAAGCAATAATAAACGATGAATCAACAAAGTTAATAAACACTTACGATTAGATGATCAAATCATTGATTACTATTACGTGTGCCATAGCCCTTTCCCTCTAGTCCAAATCGTATTTTATAATAATAAACACATATTTAACTAATACCCAATCACTAAACATGGATAACTGAGGCCCAACCGAATTTAAACACAAGCCTCAACATTTTTCTAATGTTGTCGAAACACGATATCATTGATCAATCATGATTGTGGAATCTAAATGATTGATTGAATCAAGTATGAGAAGCAATAATAAACGATGAATCAACAAAGTTAATAAACACTTAAGATTAGATGATCAAATCGTTGATTACTATTATATGGGGCAAAGCCCTTTCCCTCTATTCCAAATCGCATTTTACAATACTAAACACATATTTAACTAACACCCAATCACTAATCATGGATAACCGAAGCCCAACCGAATTTAATACACAAGACTCATCATTTTTCTAATGTAGTCGAAACACAATATCATTGATCAATCATGATTGTGGAATCCAAATGCTTGATTGAATCAAGTATAAGAAGCAATAATAAACGATGAATCAACAAAGTTAATAAACACTTACTATTAGATGATCAAATCGTTGATTACAATTACATGTGCCAAAGCCCTTTCCCTTTAGTCCAAATCGTATTTTACAATAACAAACACATAATTAACTAACACCCAATCACTAAACATGTATAACCGAAGCCTAACCGAATTTAATACACAAGCCTCATCATTTTTCTAATATAGTCGAAACACCATATCAATGATCAATCATGAGTGCGGAATCCAAATGATTGATTGAATCAAGTATGAGAAGCAATAAAAAATGACTAATCAACGAAGTTAATAAACACTTACGATTAGATGATCAAAACGTTGATTACTATTACATGTGCCAAAGCCCTTTCCCTCTAGTCCAAATCGTATTTTACAATAACAAACACATATTTAACTAACACCCAATCACTAAACATGGATAACCGAAGCCCAACCGAATTTAATACACAAGCCTCATCATTTTTCTAATGTAGTCGAAACACAATATCATTGATCAATCATGATTGCGGAATCTAAATGCTTGATTGAATCAAGTATGAGAAGCAATAATAAACGATGAATCAACAAAGTTAATAAACACTTACGATTAGATGATCAAATCGTTGATTACTATTACATGTGCCAAAGCCCTTTCCCTCTAGTCCAAATCGTATTTTATAATAACAAACACATATTTAACTAATACCCAATCACTAAACATGGATAACCAAAGCCCAACCGAATTTAAACACAAGCCTCAACATTTTTCTAATGTTTTCGAAACACGATATCATTGATCAATCATGATTGCGGAATCCAAATGATTGATTGAATCAAATATGAGAAGCAATAATAAACGATGAATCAACAAAGTTAATAAACACTTACGATTAGATGATCAAATCGTTGATCACTATTATATGGGGCAAAGCCCTTTCCCTCTAGTCCAAACCGTATTTTACAATAACAAACAAATAATTAATTAACACCCAATCACTAAACATGGATAACCGAAGCCGAACCGAATTTAATACACAAGCCTCTTCATTTTTCTAATGTAGTCAAAACACGATATCATTGATCAATCATGAGTGTGGAATCCAAATGATTGATTGAATCAAGTATGAGAATTAATAATAAACGATGAATCAACAAAGTTAATAAACACTTACGAATAGATGATCAAATCGTTGATTACTATTACAACTCGATTTCTGTCTAGCACACAGGTTTCGGTTAAGCCACCGTAATCTTTCTATCGTCTCTCTCAAGTCACGAATTCCCTCTCTCTCTTGCGTCTATTTTGGCGAACCTTAGTTAGTAGGATGTGAGTTTGTTTAAATACAAATTCACACATTTATTACATCGGCCAAAGCCCTTTGGCCCTCTAGTCCAAATCGTATTTTACAATAACAAACACATAATTAACTAACACCCAATCACTAAACACGGATAACCAAAGCCCAACCGAATTTAATACACAAGCCTCATCATTTTTCTAATATAGTCGAAACACAATATCAATGAACAATCATGAGTGCGGAATTGAATCAAGTACGAGAAGCAATAATAAACGATTAGTCAACAAAGTTAAGAAACACTTACGATTAGATGATCAAATTGTTGATTACTATTACATGTGACAAAGCCCTTTCCCTCTAGTCCAAATCGTAATTTACAATAACAAACACATATTTAACTAATACCCAATCACTAAACATGGATAACCGAAGCCCGACCGAATTTAATTCACAAGCCTCTTCATTTTTCTAATATAGTCGAAACACGATATCATTGATCAATCATGAGTGCAGAATCCAAATGATTGATTGAATCAAGTATGAGAAGCAATAAAAAACGATTAATCAACGAAGTTAATAAACACTTACGATTAGATGGTCAAAACGTTGATTACTATTACATGTGCCAAAGCCCTTTCCCTCTAGTCCAAATTGTATTTTACAATAACAAACACATATTTAACTAACACCCAATCACTAAACATGGATAACCGAAGCCCAAACGAATTTAATACACAAGCCTCATCATTTTTCTAATGTAGTCGAAACACAATATCATTGATCAATCATGATTGCGGAATCCAAATGATTGATTGAATCAAGTATGAGAAGCAATAATAAACAATGTATCAACAAAGTTAATAAACACTTACGATTAGATGATCAAATCGTTGATTACTATTACATGGGCCTAAGCCCTTTCCCTCTAGTCCAAACCGTATTTTACAATAATAAACACATAATTAACTGACAGCCAATAACTAAACATGGACAATCGAAGCCTAGCCGAATTTAATACACAAGCCTCTTCATTTTTCTAATGTAGTCGAAACACGATATCATTGATCAATCATGAGTGTGGAATCCAAATGATTGATTGAATCAAGTATGAGAATTAATAATAAACGATGAATCAACAAAGTTAATAAACACTTACGATTAGATGATCAAATCGTTGATTACTATTATATGGGGCAAAGCCCTTTCCCTCTAGTCCAAACCGTATTTTACAATAACAAACACATAATTAATTAACACCCAATCACTAAACATGGATAACCGAAGCCGAACCGAATTTAATACACAAGCCTCTTCATTTTTCTAATGTAGTCAAAACACGATATCATTGATCAATCATGAGTGTGGAATCCAAATGATTGATTGAATCAAGTATGAGAATTAATAATAAACGATGAATCAACAAAGTTAATAAACACTTACGAATAGATGATCAAATCGTTGATTACTATTACAACTCGATTTCTGTCTAGCACACAGGTTTCGGTTAAGCCACCGTAATCTTTCTATCGTCTCTCTCAAGTCACGAATTCCCTCTCTCTCTTGCGTCTATTTTGGCGAACCTTAGTTAGTAGGATGTGAGTTTGTTTAAATACAAATTCACACATTTATTACATCGGCCAAAGCCCTTTGGCCCTCTAGTCCAAATAATTGTCACAATGTGTATGTATGCCTTGGCTAGGTTCTATGCTAGGCAACAGACTAACACCGTTAGTAAAAAACTGACGGTGTATCATTAGAAATCCAATACGCACAAAACTCGTATTATTGTGAGGAAATTTCAAAACTCGTATTATTATCCGCCAAGAAGGTAAAACTTGTATTGTTAAAATCCATTTTTCCTT
>JBCNJP010000008.1:38023601-38049601 GCA_039602395.1 Deinandra increscens subsp. villosa | reverse complement strand
GTAGTAGAAAAATCAATGAGAGCATCAGCCACCTTCCACCCATGTTTATCAGCCATATTAGTGAGGACCGGGATTTGGATACTGTTAAGAATAGGGGAGCTGGTTAACCACTCCACCGGCCAATTCCAGTTGGGGCCCACAAAGACATCAGCAACACGAGAGTGAATGTTAAACCCAGCATTATGAATTTGTCGAGGGGTGATAATATTAGATAAAGGACCAACATCGTTCCACCTGTCATACCATGCAGACGTGCACATGCCATTTCCAATAGTGATAAAGATGTAATTCCGAATAAGGGGTCTGATCTTAATAAGATTTCTCCAACTCCAACTACTAGATATATTATCCTTACAATTCCAGAAGGTACGATTCTTCAGCCTATGCGTATGAATCCAATCAACCCAAAGCGAATTTCGTTTTGTGATAATACTCCACACATGCTTAGTTAGGAGAGCCCGATTCATATCAGAAATACACCGGATTCGAAGCCCTCCCTCACATATAGGACGGCAAACCATATTCCAAGAAACTTTTGCAGCCCCCTTCACCCGTTTTCCTTGGGACCACAAAAAACTCCTCATCTTAGCCTCTAACTCGCGAACCACTCTAGAAGGCAGAAGAAAAACCGAAGCCCAATAAATGTGCATAGAAGAAAGGACCGAGTGAATGAGTTGAAGCCGACCAACAAAAGAAAGGTTTTTATTTCTCCAGCTTGAAATGCGATTATCCACCGCTTCCAACAACGGCAGGCAGTCCCTATAATGGAGACCAGCCGAGAGCAGAGGCACCCCAAGATACTTTACCGGAGGGGTTCCCTCTTTAAACGGCAAGCAACTAAGAATAGCAGATTTAGTATTATTCCCCACGTTACAGAAAAATATGGTACTTTTTGGGAGACTAGGAACTAAACCAGACATCTTTGAGAATTCATCCATAGACCGTATCAAACACATAGTGGATCTAGAATCACCATGAGCAAAGAGGAAAAGATCATCAGCGAAACAAAGGTTCACAATCTTTTGGTCTTTACACTTCTTATGAAACTTGAAATAAGGATCCCTGTCGACATCACGTTTAAGCATAAGAGTTAATACCTCCATAACCAAAGTAAACAAATAGGGGGATAATGGGTCTCCCTGCCTTAACCCCCGTTGGCCTCTAAAGTAACCATGAATCTCACCATTCAAGCATATCGAATAGGACACCGAAGTAATACATTTGGTAATCCAGTTAACCATCGCCTCTGGAAATCCAGTTAACCATCAACAGTATCATACGCTTTCTGAATATCAACCTTCAAGGCACATTTTGGCTCCCCCACATTACGGTGGTAATTATGCATAAGCTCATGGGATAACAGAATATTGTCAGTAATGAGCCGTCCAGGAACAAACGCAGACTGATTAGCACTCACAATGTCACCCAAGTAGCCCTTAATCCGATCCGCAATAATTTTACTTATGCATTTATACAAGACATTGCAACACGCAATAGGACGATAATCGGTAATATTAACAGGGGTAGTCACCTTTGGGAACAAGGCAATAATGGTATGGTTAATTTCTTGAAGAAGCTTACCATATTTGAAGAAATCACGTACAGCCTGCACAATGTCCTTCCCCACAATAGGCCAAGCACTCTTAAAGAAAGCCGACGTATAGCCATCCGGGCCCGGGGCCTTATCATTATCAATCCCGAATATCGTGTCCCGAATCTCCCAGTCCTCAACAGGACGAGACATAGAAATAGCAGCCCCATCATCAAGTTTTTTAGTGAACAAAGATATAGGAGGCAAAGTAGAACTCACCCCATTAGCACCAAAGAAATTCGTATAGTGAGCCACAAAAACCGACGGGACATCATCTACCTCATGGATAATACCAGCCACATCCTTAATAACATCAATCCGACCCCTGTGATTCCTTATCTTCAAAGATTTATGAAAATAGGATGTCTTACGATCACCAACGGCAAGCCAATGGACTTTGGACTTTTGCTTAAGAAAACTCTCCTCATCAAGACTAGCAGTTTGGAACTCATCAAGGAGTTTGGCCTCCTGCACCTTAAATTCCAGCACTCATAAGGTTGTCAGCATTGTTTTTCATTTAGTTATTCGGTGTGTCCCAAACGGGCTCACGGTAAACGGGTTAGTGACACTCACCTTTGGTTGCACTGCTACACTTGCTAAATAATCCAAGTATTGATTGCTTATTGAAGACCTAAGAACACGTTTAGGTCTTAAGTATTAGTTGTGTGTCTAATCTTTAACCTACGTCACTATGGCCCATAACATAGCACGTTGGGACTATGACACGACATACCGACACACGACACCGATGGTTGATCATAAACGAGGGTTCACATAACTCAGAAATCAAAGCATGTTTCATTATTGCATAATCATGTAAGTCATGGCATAACATTCAAATAAGTTGCACAAGTTTGGGTTTTGGGTCTTGGCACAGTTTCGCTACACAGTTTCGCTATGTGCACGGGCAGCACTTTCGCTAGGGAATACCCGATGACACAGTTTCGCTAGCTAGTTTCGCTCAAAACTGATGACACAGTTTCGCTAGCATAGATTCGCTCGAAACTGGTTTGAACTTTCGTTCAGGAGTCTCTGGTTGTTTCGCTCGGTAGTTTCGTTCGAGCAGGTCTACTTAGTTTTCACGGCGACACTATAGTTTCGCTGTACAGTGTCGCTGGAAGGATATTCAAATAGTTTCGCTATATAGTTTCGCCCAGAGAACACACAGTTTCGCTAAACGCAGAAAACTCGTTTTTAAGACAAAAAATCAATCTAACAGATTCCATACTTCATGTAATTCATTATCTAGCATGCATAAACATTTACCAACATTAAACAGTAAGTTTTAACACCTTAAACATGGATTTTTACCATCAAATCACCAAGAACACCTTTTGACCATAAAATGACCTAACTAGCAGAAAATCTTTATTATGGCATGATTTTACACGTAAAGTTGCAGTCTTTATGTTAGATCTAACATTCCTAAGCATCATACTAGAAGAATAAACAATTTCATGAAGGTTTGGTCATGCTTTTTAAGAAAACACCTAGAATATGCATGAAAAATGGTTTTGGAGACTCACGGTTCGATCTAGGATCTGATTGGATGAGTTCACCAACTGAGATGACGGCGGCTCGTGGTGGTTTCTCGGCTGGTCAGAATTTCAGGAGAGTGTGTGTGTTTTTGAGAAATGATGTAAGTAATGAGGATTAGGGTTTTGGTTGGCTTTATATATCATATAGATCAGGTGCTAGTTTCGCTGGCAGTTTCGCTGGCCAGGCGAAACTAACTCTGAATACTTGTAAATCAAAAGTTTAGCTACCGAGCGAATCTACAGTTTCGCTCGGTAGTTTCGATGGAAACCAAAAGGGGCCAATTTACATTCTAAGTCAGATAAGCACGATTCATGAATTTCTCCCTACATTGACCTTTAATTTTGCACAAAATTTCACATAGTGATAATTAATTAGATAAATAAACACATATGGACGGGTTTGGTGATCAACCAAAGGTCGTGGACGTATTCGGTCTAGTTATGCATTAGTTACTAAGTTAACACTCATAACGTAATTAACGGAGATTGTCTAACGGAAGTTAACCTCGGAATTCTCGAATGTCACAGTAAGTGTTTATTAACTTTGTTGATTTATCGTTTATTATTGCTTCTCATACTTGATTCAATCAATCATTTGGATTCCGCACTCATGATTGATCATTGATATCGTGTTTCGACTATATTAGAAAAATGATGAGGTTTGCGTATTAAATTCGATTGGGCTTCGGTTATCCATGTTTAGTGATTGGGTGTTAGTTAATTATGTGTTTGTTATTGTAAAATAGGATTTGGACTAGAGGGGAAAGGGCTTTGCCACATATAATAGTAATCAACGATTTGATCATTTAATCGTAAGTGTTTATTAACTTTGTTGATTAATCGTTTATTATTGCTTCTCATGCTTGATTCAATCAATCATTTGGATTCCGCAATCATGATTGATCAATGATATCGTGTTTTGACTACATTTGAAATATGTTGAGTCTTGTGTATTAAATTCGGTTGGGCTTCGGTTATCCATGTTTAGTGATTGGGTGTTAGTTAATTATGTGTTTGTTATTGTAAAAGACGATTTGGACTAGAGGGAAAGGGCTTTGGCACATGTAACAGTAATCAACGATTTGATCATTTAATCGTAAGTGTTTATTAACTTTGTTGATTAATCGTTTATTATTGCTTCTCATGCTTGATTCAATCAATCATTTGGATTCCGCACTCATGATTGATCATTGATATCGTGTTTCGACTACATTTGAAAAATGTTGAGTCTTGTGTATTAAATTCGGTTGGGCTTCGGTTATCCATGTTTAGTGATTGGGTGTTACTTAATTATGTGTTTGTTATTGTAAAATACGATTTGGACTTGAGGGAAAGGGCTTTGCCACATGTAATAGTAATCAACGGTTTGTTCATCTAATCGTAAGTGTTTATTAACTTTGTTGATTTATCGTTTATTATTGCTTCTCATACTTGATTCAATCAATCATTTGGATTCCGCACTCATGATTGATCATTGATATCGTGTTTTGACTATATTAGAAAAATGATGAGGCTTGTGTATTAAATTCGATTGGGCTTCGGTTATCCATGTTTAGTGATTGGGTGTTAGTTAATTATGTGTTTGTTATTGTAAAATAGGATTTGGACTAGAGGGGAAAGGGCTTTGCCACATGTAATAGTAATCAACGATTTGATCATTTAATCGTAAGTGTTTATTAACTTTGTTGATTAATCGTTTATTATTGCTTCTCATGCTTGATTCAATCAATCATTTGGATTCCGCAATCATGATTGATCAATGATATCGTGTTTCGACTACATTTGAAATATGTTGAGTCTTGTGTATTAAATTCGGTTGGGCTTCGGTTATCCATGTTTACTGATTGGGTGTTAGTTAATTATGTGTTTGTTATTGTAAAATACGATTTGGACTAGAGGGAAAGGGCTTTGGCACATGTAATAGTAATCAACGATTTGATCATCTAATCGTAAGTGTTTATTAACTTTGTTGATTAATCGCTTATTATTGCTTCTCATACTTGATTCAATCAATCATTTAGATTCCGCACTCATGACTGATCATTGATATCGTGTTTCAACTATATTAGAAAAATGATAAGGCTTGTGTATTAAATTCGATTGGGCTTCGGTTATCCATGTTTAGTGATTGGGTGTTAGTTAATTATGTGTTTGTTATTGTAAAATACGATTTGGACTAGAGGGAAAGGGCTTTGGCACATGTAATAGTAATCAACGATTTGATCATCTAATCATAAGTGTTTATTAACTTTGTTGATTTATCGTTTATTATTTCTTCTCATACTTGATTCAATCAATCATTTGTGTCACACCCCCAAATAAGCACTAACGGAGTTTATACCGTTAAGGGGTGCGAGCAAACCAGGACCACAACCATTAGTTACAAATACTAAACGAATCAGAGTTAGTCCAAATATATGTCATAAATAAAGTCTCAAAATACGCAGCGGAAAATATTGTCTTAGCACTAACCACGTGCTTTACAAAATCATTGTTTTAAATTCTCCATTTGATTTAAACAAAAGTAAAATGTCTTCATGTGCCATGCCAACCCGCTCCGGATACTCCTCAGCGATCTGCAAAAGTTTAAACCACGCAAGTGTCAACCTAACGGTTGGTGAGTTCACAGTGGGCTTGTCACGCAGTGGCCCGGTCACATAATCATAATTGTGTCAACACATACTTATGTAATATTTATTTGTGAAAAGCAATGCTCAGTGATAATACACCAGTCCATAATCATAGTAGCGTGATTTAGTAAAAGTAATGTCCGTAACATGCGTTATCGGGTATGTACTAGTTTTGTAAAATTAAAGTGCTCAACCGATATCGCGGGTAGCTAATCCGTTGTTCCATGCACTAAGGAATTTGCACCAAAGCTGACTAATAAGTATTTTAGTGGCATCGCCATCATCTATTTTGTTTTGCGGACATATGTCATCGCGGCTTTGCCTCCCCCGTGTCCTCTCGGGATCACGGTCAGATAGGCCGATATTGTACCTCCGTGCACCTCAAGTGTCACGAGGCGGAGTTTGTCAAACTCCAGTAGATCTACCCAACATCCCCTCGCTTTACAGTTAATGGCACAATTAAGTTAAGGACTTTTTCAGTTAAAAGGCAATCCTTGAAAATCATGTGATATCATGTGGTTTAGACTTTAACCTACACTAGCCATATTAAAACGGTTTACCGGATTCTCATGAATCTCAAAACGTTTTCAGTGTCGTTTCAGAAATAGTTTGTTTAAGTTCCACAAGTGTTTCCCCTAAAACACTTTAAGTTTATCAAGAGGTGCGTGGCACTCATAAGGTTTCAAGTTCATCAAAGAGGTGCATAGCACTCGTAAGGTTGTCAGCATTGTTTTCCGTTAAGTTATTCAGTGTGTCCCAAATGGGCTCACAGTAAACGGGTTAGTGACACTCACCTTTGGTTGCACTGCTACACTTGCTAAATAATCCAAGTATTGTTTGCTTAACGAAGACCTAAGAACACGTTTAGGTCTTAAGTATTAGTTTTGTGTCTAATCTTTAACTTACGTCACTATGGCCCATAACATAGCATGTTGGAACTATGACACGACATGCCGACACACGACACCGATGGTTGATCATAAACGAGGGATCACATAACTCAGAAATCAAAGCATGTTTCATTATTGCATAATCATGTAAGTCATGGCATAACATTCAAATAAGTTGCACAAGTTTGGGTGTTGGTCTTGGCACAGTTTCGCTACCCAGTTTCGCTAGCTAGATTCGCTCAAAACTGATGACACAGTTTCGCTAGCATAGCTTCGCTCGAAACTGGCACAGTTTCGCTAGATAGGTTCGCTCGAAACTGATGACACAGTTTCGCTATCTAGTTTCGCTCGAAACTGATTTGAACTTTCGTTCAGGAGTCTATGGTTGTTTCGCTCGGTAGTTTCGTTCGAACAGGCATACTTAGTTTTCACGGCGACACTATAGTTTCGCCATATAGTGTCGCTGGATGAATATTAACACAGTTTCGCTGAATAGTTTCGCCCAGCGAACACATAGTTTCGCTAAACGCAGAAAACTCGTTTTTAAGACCGAAAATCAATCTAACAGCTTCCATACTTCATGAAATTCATTATCTAGCATGCATAAACATTTACCAACATTATACAAGCAAATCTAACCTCTTAAACATGAGTTTTCACCATCAATTCACCAAGAACACCTTTTTGAACATAAAATGACCTAACTAGCATAAATCTTCATTATGGCATGATTTTACACGTAAAGTTACAGACTTTATGATAGATCTAGCATTCCTAAGCATCATATCAGAAGATCAAACGATTACATGGAGGTTTGGTCATGCTTTTTAAGAAAACACATAGAATATGCATAAAAGAGGTTCATGGGACTCACGGTTCGATCTAGGATCCGAATGGATGAGTTCACCAACTGAGATGACGGCGGCTCGTGGTGGTTCTCGGCTGGCCAGAATTCAGGAGAGTGTGAGTGTTTTTGAGAAATGGTGTAAGTAATGAGGATTAGGGTTTAGGTTGGCTTTATATATCATATAGATCAGGTGCTAGTTTCGCTGGCAGTTTCGCTGGCCAAGCGAAACTAACTCTGGATACTTGTAAATCAAAAGTTTAGCTACCGAGCGAATCTACAGTTTCGCTCGGTAGTTTCGCTGGCAACCAAAAGGGGCCAATTTACATTCTAAGCAAGATAAGCACGATTCATGAATTTGTCATGCTATTAATAATACTAAATCATGCGTTTAAATCACATTGCACATAATGACCATAAATAAATGAACACATAGCACAAGTGGTCGGGTTCAGTGATCAACCAAAGGTCGTGGACGTATTCGGCCTAGTTAAGCATTAGTTACTAAGTTAACACTTATAACGTAACTAACAGAGATTATCTAACGGAAGTTAACCTCGGAATTCTCGGATGTCACATCATCCCCTTGTAGATGGAATTTTCGTACCGAAAATTATTCTTGCGTTGTAGCGTTCGTAGCCTCGGCTGTCGTTGTTGCTGGGGAAAGAAAGCGAAAGTTTTAGGGTCGCCACATCCTCCTCCTGTTAAAGGAATTTTGGTCCCCAAAATTAAATCATACCTTGAGTTTCCGTGGACGTTTGCCCGAACAAGTGAGGATACTTTTTCTTCATCTGATCCTCCCGTTCCCATGTGTATTCAGGTCCACGCCTTGAGTTCCATCGAACCTTGACGATCGGAATCTTGCTACGTTTGAGGGCTTTCTCCTCGCGTCCCATGATTTCTACTGGTTGCTCAATAAATCTCAGATGTTCATCAATTTCCAATTCCTCCAAGGGAATTATTTCAGTGTCTTCAGCCAGACATTTCTTCAGATTCGAGACGTGAAACACGTTGTGAACTCCATCGAGTTCTGCAGGGAGTTGTAATCGGTAGGCCACCGGGCCTACTTCCCCAATGATTTCAAATGGATCGATATAGCGAGGATTCAGCTTTCCACGCTTTCCGAAGCGTATCACTCCTTTCCAGGGAGATACCTTCAATAGTACCTTGTCGCCTACCTCGAACTTCAAAGGTTTACGGCGTTTGTTGGCATAACTCTTTTGCCTATCACGTGCTGCGGCTATCCGTTTTCAGATTTGAATGATTCGTTCAGTTGTATCATGAATGATTTCCGGTCCGGTGAGTCCTTTCTCACCCGTTTCGGCCCAACACACGGGCGATCTACATTTTCTGCCATAAAGAGCTTCAAAAGGTGCTGCACCAATGCTCGTATGATAACTGTTGTTGTAGGAGAACTCCACTAACGGAAGGTGAGCCTCCCAGTCTTTACCGAAGTCGAGAACGCAAGCTCGGAGCATGTCTTCCAAAGTCTGAATAGTTTGTTCCGTCTGACCATCGGTCTGCGGGTGATAAGCTGTACTCATATCCAGTCTGGTTCCCAATGCGTCTTGCATAGATTGCTACAGTCGGGAAGTAAATCGAGGATCTCGGTCGGAGATAATGGTCTTAGGCACTCCATGACGTGCCACAATTCAGTCAATATACAGCTTCGTTAACTTATCCATATTGTCACTTTCCCTCATTGGAATAAAATGTGCAGATTTGGTTAGTCGATCAATGATAACCCAAATCGCATCCGGTCGATTCGATCGATGAGGTAGTCCCGTTACGAAATCCATGGAGATATCCTCCCACTTCCACTCCGGGATCTTGGGTTGTTGCAATAATCCAGAAGGCTTTTGGTACTCGATCTTAACTCTTGAGCATGTTAAACACTTAGCCACATATCACGCAATGTCGGCTTTCATATTCGGCCACCAATACAAGTTCTTCAAATCTTGGTACATTTTGTCCGACCCAGGGTGCACCACAATTTCGCTAGATAGGTTCGCTCGAAACTGATGACACAGTTTCGCTATCTAGTTTCGCTCGAAACTGATTTGAACTTTCGTTCAGGAGTCTATGGTTGTTTCGCTCGGTAGTTTCGTTCGAACAGGCATACTTAGTTTTCACGGCGACGCTATAGTTTCGCCATATAGTGTCGCTGGATGAATATTAACACAGTTTCGCTGAATAGTTTCGCCCAGCGAACACATAGTTTCGCTAAACGCAGAAAACTCGTTTTTAAGACCAAAAATCAATCTAACAGCTTCCATACTTCATGAAATTCATTATCTAGCATGCATAAACATTTACCAACATTATACAAGCAAATCTAACCTCTTAAACATGAGTTTTCACCACCAATTCACCAAGAACACCTTTTTGAGCATAAAATGACCTAACTAGCACAAATCTTCATTATGGCATGATTTTACACGTAAAGTTACAGACTTTATGATAGATCTAGCATTCCTAAGCATCATATCAGAAGATCAAACGATTACATGGAGGTTTGGTCATGCTTTTTAAGAAAACACATAGAATATGCATAAAAGAGGTTCATGGGACTCACGGTTCGATCTAGGATCCGAATGGATGAGTTCACCAACTGAGATGACGGCGGCTCGTGGTGGTTCTCGGCTGGCCAGAATTCAGGAGAGTGTGTGTGTGTTTTTGAGAAATGGTGTAAGTAATGAGGATTAGGGTTTAGGTTGGCTTTATATATCATATAGATCAGGTGCTAGTTTCGCTGGCAGTTTCGCTGGCCAAGCGAAACTAACTCTGGATACTTGTAAATCAAAAGTTTAGCTACCGAGCGAATCTACAGTTTCGCTCGGTAGTTTCGCTGGCAACCAAAAGGGGCCAATTTACATTCTAAGCAAGATAAGCACGATTCATGAATTTGTCATGCTATTAATAATACTAAATCATGCGTTTAAAT
Organism: Deinandra increscens subsp. villosa; assembly: GCA_039602395.1. NCBI lineage: Eukaryota > Viridiplantae > Streptophyta > Magnoliopsida > Asterales > Asteraceae > Deinandra > Deinandra increscens. The sequence goes on along the minus strand of JBCNJP010000008.1, from coordinate 38,039,164 downwards.
CACATTGCACATAATGACCATAAATAAATGAACACATAGCACAAGTGGTCGGGTTCAGTGATCAACCAAAGGTCGTGGACGTATTCGGCCTAGTTAAGCATTAGTTACTAAGTTAACACTTATAACGTAACTAACAGAGATTATCTAACGGAAGTTAACCTCGGAATTCTCGGATGTCACATCATCCCCTTGTAGATGGAATTTTCGTACCGAAAATTATTCTTGCGTTGTAGCGTTCGTAGCCTCGGCTGTCGTTGTTGCTGGGGAAAGAAAGCAAAAGTTTTAGGGTCGCCACCTCCTCCTCCTGTTAAAGGAATTTTGGTCCCCAAAATTAAATCATACCTTGAGTTTCCGTTGACGTTTGCCCGAACAAGTGAGGATACTTTTTCTTCATCTGATCCTCCCGTTCCCATGTGTATTCAGGTCCACACCTTGAGTTCCATCGAACCTTGACGATCGGAATCTTGCTACGTTTGAGGGCTTTCTCCTCGCGTCCCATGATTTCTACTGGTTGCTCAATAAATCTCAGATGTTCATCAATTTCCAATTCCTCCAAGGGAATTATTTCAGTGTCTTCAGCCAGACATTTCTTCAGATTCGAGACGTGAAACACGTTGTGAACTCCATCGAGTTCTGCAGGGAGTTGTAAACGGTAGGCCACCGGGCCTACTTCCCCAATGATTTCAAATGGACCGATATAGCGAGGATTCAGCTTTCCACGCTTTCCGAAGTGTATGACTCCTTTCCAGGGAGATACCTTCAATAGTACCTTTTCGCCTACCTCGAACTTCAAAGGTTTACGGCGTTTGTCGGCATAGCTCTTTTGCCTATCACGTGCTGCGGCTATCCGTTTTCTGATTTGAATGATTCGTTCAGTTGTATCATGAATGATATCCGGTCCGGTGAGTCCTTTCTCACCCGTTTCGGCCCAACACACGGGCGATCTACATTTTCTGCCAATCATGATTGCGGAATCCAAATGATTGATTGAATCAAGCATGAGAAGCAATAATAAACGATTAATCAACAAAGTTAATAAACACTTACGATTAAATGATCAAATCGTTGATTACTATTACATGTGGCAAAGCCCTTTCCCCTCTAGTCCAAATCCTATTTTACAATAACAAACACATAATTAACTAACACCCAATCACTAAACATGGATAACCGAAGCCCAATCGAATTTAATACACAAGCCTCATCATTTTTCTAATATAGTCGAAACACGATATCAATGATCAATCATGAGTGCGGAATCCAAATGATTGATTGAATCAAGTATGAGAAGCAATAATAAACGATAAATCAACAAAGTTAATAAACACTTACGATTAGATGAACAAATCGTTGATTACTATTACATGTGGCAAAGCCCTTTCCCTCTAGTCCAAATCGTATTTTACAATAACAAACACATAATTAACTAACACCCAATCACTAAACATGGATAACCGAAGCCCAACCGAATTTAATACACAAGCACTCATCATTTTTCAAATGTAGTCGAAACACGATATCAATGATCAATCATGAGTGCGGAATCCAAATGATTGATTGAATCAAGCATGAGAAGCAATAATAAACGATTAATCAACAAAGTTAATAAACACTTACGATTAGATGATCAAATCGTTGATTACTATTACATGTGCCAAAGCCCTTTCCCTCTAGTCCAAATCGTATTTTACAATAACAAACACATAATTAACTAACACCCAATCACTAAACATGGATAACCGAAGCCCAACCGAATTTAATACACAAGACTCAACATATTTCAAATGTAGTCGAAACACGATATCATTGATCAATCATGATTGCGGAATCCAAATGATTGATTGAATCAAGCATGAGAAGCAATAATAAACGATTAAATCAACAAAGTTAATAAACACTTACGATTAAATGATCAAATCGTTGATTACTATTACATGTGGCAAAGCCCTTTCCCCTCTAGTCCAAATCCTATTTTACAATAACAAACACATAATTAACTAACACCCAATCACTAAACATGGATAACCGAAGCCCAATCGAATTTAATACACAAGCCTCATCATTTTTCTAATATAGTCGAAACACGATATCAATGATCAATCATGAGTGCGGAATCCAAATGATTGATTGAATCAAGTATGAGAAGCAATAATAAACGATAAATCAACAAAGTTAATAAACACTTACGATTAGATGAACAAATCGTTGATTACTATTACATGTGGCAAAGCCCTTTCCCTCTAGTCCAAATCGTATTTTACAATAACAAACACATAATTAACTAACACCCAATCACTAAACATGGATAACCGAAGCCCAACCGAATTTAATACACAAGACTCAACATTTTTCAAATGTAGTCGAAACACGATATCAATGATCAATCATGAGTGCGGAATCCAAATGATTGATTGAATCAAGCATGAGAAGCAATAATAAACGATTAATCAACAAAGTTAATAAACACTTACGATTAAATGATCAAATCGTTGATTACTATTACATGTGGCAAAGCCCTTTGCCTCTCTAGTCCAAATCCTATTTTACAATAACAAACACATAATTAACTAACACCCAATCACTAAACATGGATAACCGAAGCCCAATCGAATTTAATACACAAGCCTCATCATTTTTCTAATATAGTCGAAACACGATATCAATGATCAATCATGAGTGCGGAATCCAAATGATTGATTGAATCAAGTATGAGAAGCAATAATAAACGATAAATCAACAAAGTTAATAAACACTTACGATTAGATGATCAAATCGTTGATTACTATTACATGTGGCAAAGCCCTTTCCCTCTAGTCCAAATCGTATTTTACAATAACAAACACATAATTAACTAACACCCAATCACTAAACATGGATAACCGAAGCCCAACCGAATTTAATACACAAGACTCAACATTTTTCAAATGTAGTCGAAACACGATATCAATGATCAATCATGAGTGCGGAATCCAAATGATTGATTGAATCAAGCATGAGAAGCAATAATAAACGATTAATCAACAAAGTTAATAAACACTTACGATTAAATGATCAAATCGTTGATTACTATTACATGTGGCAAAGCCCTTTGCCTCTCTAGTCCAAATCCTATTTTACAATAACAAACACATAATTAACTAACACCCAATCACTAAACATGGATAACCGAAGCCCAATCGAATTTAATACACAAGCCTCATCATTTTTCTAATATAGTCGAAACACGATATCAATGATCAATCATGAGTGCGGAATCCAAATGATTGATTGAATCAAGTATGAGAAGCAATAATAAACGATAAATCAACAAAGTTAATAAACACTTACGATTAGATGATCAAATCGTTGATTACTATTACATGTGGCAAAGCCCTTTCCCTCTAGTCCAAATCGTATTTTACAATAACAAACACATAATTAACTAACACCCAATCACTAAACATGGATAACCGAAGCCCAACCGAATTTAATACACAAGCCTCAACATTTTTCATAATGTAGTCGAAACACGATATCAATGATCAATCATGAGTGCGGAATCCAAATGATTGATTGAATCAAGTATGAGAAGCAATAATAAACGATTAATCAACAAAGTTAATAAACACTTACGATTAAATGATCAAATCGTTGATTACTATTACATGTGCCAAAGCCCTTTCCCTCTAGTCCAAATCGTATTTTACAATAACAAACACATAATTAACTAACACCCAATCACTAAACATGGATAACCGAAGCCCAATCGAATTTAATACACAAGCCTCATCATTTTTCTAATATAGTCGAAACACGATATCAATGATCAATCATGAGTGCGGAATCCAAATGATTGATTGAATCAAGCATGAGAAGCAATAATAAACGATTAATCAACAAAGTTAATAAACACTTACGATTAGATGATCAAATCGTTGATTACTATTACATGTGGCAAAGCCCTTTCCCTCTAGTCCAAATCGTATTTTACAATAACAAACACATAATTAACTAACACCCAATCACTAAACATGGATAACCGAAGCCCAACCGAATTTAATACACAAGACTCAACATTTTTCAAATGTAGTCGAAACACGATATCAATGATCAATCATGAGTGCGGAATCCAAATGATTGATTGAATCAAGCATGAGAAGCAATAATAAACGATTAATCAACAAAGTTAATAAACACTTACGATTAAATGATCAAATCGTTGATTACTATTACATGTGGCAAAGCCCTTTGCCCCTCTAGTCCAAATCCTATTTTACAATAACAAACACATAATTAACTAACACCCAATCACTAAACATGGATAACCGAAGCCCAATCGAATTTAATACACAAGCCTCATCATTTTTCTAATATAGTCGAAACACGATATCAATGATCAATCATGAGTGCGGAATCCAAATGATTGATTGAATCAAGTATGAGAAGCAATAATAAACGATAAATCAACAAAGTTAATAAACACTTACGATTAGATGATCAAATCGTTGATTACTATTACATGTGGCAAAGCCCTTTCCCTCTAGTCCAAATCGTATTTTACAATAACAAACACATAATTAACTAACACCCAATCACTAAACATGGATAACCGAAGCCCAACCGAATTTAATACACAAGACTCAACATTTTTCAAATGTAGTCGAAACACGATATCAATGATCAATCATGAGTGCGGAATCCAAATGATTGATTGAATCAAGCATGAGAAGCAATAATAAACGATTAATCAACAAAGTTAATAAACACTTACGATTAAATGATCAAATCGTTGATTACTATTACATGTGGCAAAGCCCTTTGCCTCTCTAGTCCAAATCCTATTTTACAATAACAAACACATAATTAACTAACACCCAATCACTAAACATGGATAACCGAAGCCCAATCGAATTTAATACACAAGCCTCATCATTTTTCTAATATAGTCGAAACACGATATCAATGATCAATCATGAGTGCGGAATCCAAATGATTGATTGAATCAAGTATGAGAAGCAATAATAAACGATAAATCAACAAAGTTAATAAACACTTACGATTAGATGATCAAATCGTTGATTACTATTACATGTGGCAAAGCCCTTTCCCTCTAGTCCAAATCGTATTTTACAATAACAAACACATAATTAACTAACACCCAATCACTAAACATGGATAACCGAAGCCCAACCGAATTTAATACACAAGACTCAACATTTTTCAAATGTAGTCGAAACACGATATCAATGATCAATCATGAGTGCGGAATCCAAATGATTGATTGAATCAAGCATGAGAAGCAATAATAAACGATTAATCAACAAAGTTAATAAACACTTACGATTAAATGATCAAATCGTTGATTACTATTACATGTGGCAAAGCCCTTTGCCTCTCTAGTCCAAATCCTATTTTACAATAACAAACACATAATTAACTAACACCCAATCACTAAACATGGATAACCGAAGCCCAATCGAATTTAATACACAAGCCTCATCATTTTTCTAATATAGTCGAAACACGATATCAATGATCAATCATGAGTGCGGAATCCAAATGATTGATTGAATCAAGTATGAGAAGCAATAATAAACGATAAATCAACAAAGTTAATAAACACTTACGATTAGATGATCAAATCGTTGATTACTATTACATGTGGCAAAGCCCTTTCCCTCTAGTCCAAATCGTATTTTACAATAACAAACACATAATTAACTAACACCCAATCACTAAACATGGATAACCGAAGCCCAACCGAATTTAATACACAAGACTCAACATTTTTCAAATGTAGTCGAAACACGATATCATTGATCAATCATGAGTGCGGAATCCAAATGATTGATTGAATCAAGCATGAGAAGCAATAATAAACGATTAATCAACAAAGTTAATAAACACTTACGATTAAATGATCAAATCGTTGATTACTATTACATGTGGCAAAGCCCTTTCCCCTCTAGTCCAAATCCTATTTTACAATAACAAACACATAATTAACTAACACCCAATCACTAAACATGGATAACCGAAGCCCAATCGAATTTAATACACAAGCCTCATCATTTTTCTAATATAGTCGAAACACGATATCAATGATCAATCATGAGTGCGGAATCCAAATGATTGATTGAATCAAGTATGAGAAGCAATAATAAACGATAAATCAACAAAGTTAATAAACACTTACGATTAGATGAACAAATCGTTGATTACTATTACATGTGGCAAAGCCCTTTCCCTCTAGTCCAAATCGTATTTTACAATAACAAACACATAATTAACTAACACCCAATCACTAAACATGGATAACCGAAGCCCAACCGAATTTAATACACAAGACTCAACATTTTTCAAATGTAGTCGAAACACGATATCAATGATCAATCATGAGTGCGGAATCCAAATGATTGATTGAATCAAGCATGAGAAGCAATAATAAACGATTAATCAACAAAGTTAATAAACACTTACGATTAAATGATCAAATCGTTGATTACTATTACATGTGGCAAAGCCCTTTGCCTCTCTAGTCCAAATCCTATTTTACAATAACAAACACATAATTAACTAACACCCAATCACTAAACATGGATAACCGAAGCCCAATCGAATTTAATACACAAGCCTCATCATTTTTCTAATATAGTCGAAACACGATATCAATGATCAATCATGAGTGCGGAATCCAAATGATTGATTGAATCAAGTATGAGAAGCAATAATAAACGATAAATCAACAAAGTTAATAAACACTTACGATTAGATGATCAAATCGTTGATTACTATTACATGTGGCAAAGCCCTTTCCCTCTAGTCCAAATCGTATTTTACAATAACAAACACATAATTAACTAACACCCAATCACTAAACATGGATAACCGAAGCCCAACCGAATTTAATACACAAGACTCAACATTTTTCAAATGTAGTCGAAACACGATATCATTGATCAATCATGATTGCGGAATCCAAATGATTGATTGAATCAAGCATGAGAAGCAATAATAAATTATGACAACCCGTCACTTCAGGTGATTTCTGGCTAACACAAACATATGTTATTGCGAACATACATTACTACAAACGTTTTTACAAACATGCATGCATTGCAAGCCACATAATTAGGGTTGTTATGTGTCCATCACTACACGAGCATTCATACACAAGTTGAACGTCGGTGAATTAACTTAAAGAACACGACTAACGTGCACGATCCACGATTTCATGTGAACAAGGTGTTTTTGATTTCATGTGGAACCACACTTATATTTTATGATTTTATGTGACGTTTCACGTAAAGCGTGTCATGATTTTACGTGATTCAAACAATTGTGAATTTATAAGTTTTAATTTAAATATGTGGTGTATTTATTTAAATATACAATCTCATACATTTTATAAAAATAAATGGCTTTCCGAAGTACGAGCATTTGATAAAGTTACGGTTGGTTGACTATTAGTTGATAACCAAAACCTTGAGGGACCTATTTTGTAATTATTAAAACCTGATTTCTATTTAATAATACATGGAGGGACTAATTATGTAACTAATCAAAAACCCATTTCCTATTTTGTAAATTGGGAGGGACTGGTTTTGTTAAATGACCGAACTTGGTTATTCTTGAATACGCATCTTATCGCCGGTTGTTCCTGATTTACGGCAACTGAGCACCTTCATTCCCAATTTATCGCATCGTTGGCTTCATCCATTCCCAATTACTCGGTCTCGAGATCATCTGATTAAAGAACCTTGTCTCTCAAATACTCTCGATTGAGAAGAAGCACCTCAAAGAAACCGCATCCGATCACAACCTAAGATCATCATCGCTTCTCCACTGTTTTTTTTCCACCGTTACACCACCATCCAACCTATCTGTTCGAACACCATTTGCCATCAGGAGCAGCGCTAACGGAAAAACCGCCCTCAATAGACGTCGCCACCCCACCCCCGGTTCGGTTCCGACATACCCGCGGCTTCAAGGAACTACTCGAGTTATCACGAATTTGGATTCTGACCACGGACTCAAGGTATGAATCATGTTTCTGGTCGATCATGTGAGCTTCTGTTTAGAATTTTAAGATTTTTTGAATGTCAATGGCGGCTTGCACGACTAGGGTTTGTATGGGAAAGAGATGACACAACAAACTAAAAGTTAAATATTTTGTTAAACTATTTTCAATCTACAAGTGCATTTTGTCCCAGTGGTAATCTTAATCGTTTGCAGGAGTGATGTCACGTGTTCGAAACCCTTGAAAAACCCATTTTCTTTTTGCTTTAAACATCCACGGATTTCCACATTCACTTCATCTGGTTTGAGATAAATACATTCTGTATTGAATTTAATCAACAAAATAAACTTGTCCTAGTGGTTTGGTCGTTGTTTCAAACAGCTAGAGGTCGCGGGTTCGACCCTAGCGACCTACATTTCTTTTTAGTAAATTTTCTGGTCGTTATCCTGGCAATCCATTGATTTCTAATTGATTCCCGAACAATACTAAATGCTTTCCAAAACCCCGTAAGCATTAAACATATGGTTTATTTATCAGACATCGTACTATCAAATTGTTAAGATAAAATATAATATTTGTAACCCGGTTATTTGTTCAATAAGAATTGTTTACAAACCGGTCATACGTATATATGTTATAAATATATGTGTGTATATTTATTACACCAAAAGGTTATTTGAAATTTTTACTCGTTGATTCAGCTTATCGGTATTTTATATTACCTTAATATAAATCTATAAAAATATATTTTAGAATGTGCCAAATATATATAATCCGTACATTTAACCGCATGTATCTTTGGGAAACACCAACGTACAAATAAATGATTTTATGATCATTTGAACATGATTTAAGTGAACAATCTTGATGGTTAATTTGGGTAAACCGTCATTATCACTTATCGATTTTGGAAAGTGACACACACTTCGAGCCAATGGCACAATTGGCAAATCATAGTCGTCTAGGTTGTGTCATTAGTACATTAGACACACACTTATAGTTATGTGCTCATTAGGTGATTGTTAAGGTTCCACCGGATTACGAGCTTTATCTTGCTGTGCACCCTAAGGTGAGTTCACTGCCCCGCTTTTTAAGTATCTCCTTTGGGGGAGAAAACATGCTTACAAACATTGAGATCTAGTAATTCGGTTATATTCTCTTTCCACTTGTGTGCTTACATAACACGCTTAAAAGTCCTTAACATATCGGACCGTTAGTATATGGATTATAGCGAGGAGGTATTGAGTAGTACTACTGGGTCTGACAAACCCCGCCCGAGTTATTCGCTCTAACTTGACTGGAGGTCAAACGGGTGTAATATTTGTCCTATCAAACGCCCTTGTTCGTGTTAGACAAGGCAGTAAGGCAATACAAACACAAACAGTCACGCTTCGGTTGCGAACGCATAGTGGTATTAAAACACAGCCTAGCTAGCTAATGATATAACTGTGATTACATTTCTGCAAACTCTTGAACGTACATTTTGTTTAAACCTTTGAACTCACCAACCTTTGTGTTGACACACTTTAGCATGTTTTCTCAGGTATCTAGATTCGAAGCACGATTAGGACGCATGCATCTAATATGGGTCTAATAAGCGGTTTAAACTATTTTGGGTCATTTACTTTCATTAAGGTTTTGGGCGCGTGTTTTGCGCAATATGTTTACTTATCTTTATTTACGCTTCCGCATGTGTTGAAAGTTATTTTTTTTTTGCATGGTTTAGTATGGCTAATGACTCAGGTCCTGGTTTGTCACATGCCTAGCGGTTATACTCCGCTGGTGGATTTTGAGGGTGTGACAGATTGGTATCAGAGCCATTGGTTATAGTGAACTAGGTCTTGCATGTAGGCCAACTATAGCCTTAGAGTTGCATTAGTCATACACATACGCACGCACATGTTCATGTTATTCTCGCATTTCATTACAAACATGTAAGTATACATATTACATTACTAACAAGTCGACATCCCCTACATCATCCCGAGCGGGTAAGAGACATGCTAGTCCATTGAATGTCTGAACTGAAGGAACATCAAATGAAGCTGAATAACTACACTGACGCTCATGAGTAGCAGACTCACATAATGGATTCTCGCAGCACGTTCAGGTCGGGTGGACCGCGAGCTGCTAGATGTGCATAATAGAAGAGGAACAATCGCGAGCTTATTATAGACCGAGAAGAACCTTCGACTCTTTACTAGCAGACTTAGACACAACATCAACGCGGTCGACATAAACCACAATGATCCTTTCATTGAGTTGAAGAGCGATTGTCTACACACGACACTAGAATTTGAGCACGTTGAGGCCCTAGCGGTCACGGAAAGAGTCAGAAACGTAGCAGCAAAGACGCAGGCAATGGCGTCCGAGGCACGGGTCGTAGTTGCTGTGGGGACGTTCACTGAAGAACTTCACCCCGAGGAGGGTGACGAGGGAACCCTAGCAGGAGGTCATGGTAACACTAACATGACTACAATCCAACGGATAACACCAAATGGTCAACACTAAATGACAACATTAGCAGCTCATGCCCAAGGGCGGGGGAAAGGAGGATAGGAAACTTGGACTTCCAAAAAACCGTAGGGCTCTAAGCCTCATGAATTCAACGAAACAGAATGAGCATTTAGTTCACTCAGATATATTAAGAAGACAGAAATCAACTTCTTGGATGTGTGATTTTCCCTTAGCCAACAGAGTCTAGCAAGTGATAGGAACATTCAAGGGACCCACTTTCACCTGGTGGAATACCCAGGTGTAAATATTAGGTCTGAACGCGATTAGCATACTACCTTTGACAGAAATTCACTACACCATAGAGAGAGGAGTACAGTTTCAGAAATGTTGACCAGAAACTATAGAGCAAGCTACGAAATCTCAGGATGGGGAATTCGAAAACCAGAACTTATAAAACCCTATCCCATGAAAGGACTCTTCCGCGTCTTCACACTAAGAAACCGGTTTACAAGCAAATAGAACTTTGCGTATTTGGATTGGCCATCAGACTCGGAACATGGTAGCTTCTTCAAATCTCAATACCATTCAATACGCAGCTTGGTTAACCTATAGGCTTTCTAATCGGGTTTTAGCTCAAAGTACCCCTTGTTGAGGAAGCTTGTCATGGGTACTTTAGGACATAAGAGAAAGTGGGACAACACAAGTGGTAACAGTTCTAGGATTGCGTTTCATATGCTAACTAACAGCAACAACAAAGTTAGAAGCTTAATAACTCAACATGTAACTTCTTCAACAAGCAAAATGATCGGAGCCAAACAGTTAGGGCCTAGTCGAGTATACTAGAAAGTACCCAAAGGTGTAACCAGTGTAATTTTCATCGCATCAGCACGTGTGTCAGGCATTGTTTCCAGAACTGTGGAAAGATGGGCAGCATGGCCAAGGATTGCAGGGTTAAAGCTCGGAGAAATCAACTCAAAGACTACAGAAGCCATCATTGAATGTTTAGGGTAGAGAGGAGCACTTTAAGAGAAACTGCCCGCGTTCATGCTTAGTTCAGGAAACGTCTGGAATGATTGAAGTGTCACTAACTTATTGTAAAGGATGAAGGATGTTCAAACCTTATCGGAGGCTACGCATGCACAGGGACTAACAAATGCTAAAATTGGATGGAAACTACCAATATTTTCTGAGGGTGTAAACTGGAACTAGCAGAAGAGACTGTCGGAATGGACTAGTTGTCCAAGCATCGAGGTAAGACTCCATATCAAGAGAAAGTCGTCCACGTCCCTCTCTCTAGTAGAAGAGATTCCTTCAAGTTCACGGGTAGAAAATTTGGTCTATCCTAGGCAACATTTCGTATCTAAAGACACGCGGGTGTCGGCGGCGGGATCACATCACCATTCCAGCTCATGTGGATGAGAAGCCCAAGTATGAAAAAGAAGATCGTGGATTTTTCTGCCATTCGTAATTACCTTTGAGAAGTGTCCACCAAAGACATGCTCGGTCTTCCATCTTAATGTCAGGTCAGAACCCCAATTGACCTCGCACCCGAGGCAATGTTTATCACCCGAGCACCACACAGACTCATATCGGATGAACTACAATAGTTATGCACCTAGTTGCATGAGTCACCAGATAATGGATTTATCAAGTCAAGTTTATCGTCAGGGGAAGCCCTAGTCCTTTTGCCAAGGAAAAGGATAGGAATTTATGTACGTGCATCAATTTTCGTGAGAGGAACAATGCTACCGTCCGATACTATTATTCTACCTCGATTGATTCAACATTAGGTTGTTACTGATATTTTGTTACCTCCAAACTCAGGGAAAACACGAAGAACATCACCGTCTAAACCAAACACCTTTGGAAAAGGGATACATGTCGACTCATTTTCGGTGGAGGCCATCGAGGATTGTCCAACTCCAACAATATCAATAGGGATGACGTCCGTTTCATATTGAGGAGAGTCACTATGACAGCGCTGCATACCAAAGTGACGACCATGACGTGAGTTTTCAAATGAGAAAGTAGAAGCTTCGTAGGGTACCAATTTTTTTAAATCATATTCATAGGAGCCGAAGACTTTTCGGCATGCTGCAATGCCTCCAAGCAAGGTCTCGGGCGTGTGTTGATATAAAACGAGGAGATCATCACCTTGGCCTCACGTCAGTTAAAGATGCACGAGCAGGACAACATCACCCATGATTTGGGATTGGGTACAATGGCGTTCGTATCAAAGGTCTAGAGACGTTACTTGCATAGATTACCAGACGTCCAGACTTGGAAAGTTTAACGAGAGCGTGAATGCACAGGTACAAGGGCATGGGATAGAACCCTATTATGTAAGTACTATCATGAGCTTGGTCATATCTCTAAACTCGCCTACTCGTCAACAAGAGGGGTGGTGGTTGTGTTAGGTGACTATTACGCTTCTCGAATACCAAAGGTGTAGTGGGTTAGTTGCGGTGCACCCTATATATAAACACTAATGGTGCTTTGGAAGGGACTAGGAGTTAGACCAAGACTGGCCCTAGTCATCATTAAGGCAAGGCTAGCGTGGTAGCTGATTCCTTGAGCGGAAAGGAAACCCATAAACTCAGCCGAGTTCGAGCATAGCAGCCTTCTATATACACTGAACTACCAAAGCAAACTCAGGACGCTTAAATCGAGGCACTATGAGAAGCTAATGTAGGGATGCGATCATTACGAGGAACCAATAAACTCTTTGAAATCAACTCAGATAAGATTCGCTATCAGTATGGGACGAGCATGGGCACCCTAGTATGGGAACGTATGAGTGCTGGTAAGGGATAAAGCTCACAGTTCTTGATGATCTGCTCATCCTGGTTTGGATACGCAATACAAACATTTGAAAGCACTATACCGATGACCGAGCACAAAAACCGAAATTTAAAACCTATGTCAGAAAGTGCCTACCTTGATCCAAGATTAGGACAATATATCAGAAACCATCCGGACTATCACTACAATCAGAAACATTCCTTTGTGAAGTAGAGACAAATCTCTATGGACTCTAACACCAAACTACCTCGAACATCAAGCAAATATGGTACGATCTTGGCGATCGTTGATCAATTAACCGAATCGACACACTTCCGAACGATTAAAGAGACGAGTAGAATGGAGAAGTCATCCTGGATCTACACAAGGGAGATCATCTCACGGCACGGAGTGCCACTTCAAACGTATCGGCTCAAAACACTAGATCTACACCCCTTTCCTACAGAGGATCACCAAAGGTGTTGATAACACGCTTGGACACGAACACTGCATATCACTTTCAAAACTAATGCACGAAGCAAACAAACTAGCCAAACCATTAGAAAACATGCTTAGGGCATGCGAGATGGACTTCGACAACATTTGGGAAGCACTTTTCACACTTGGAGTTTTCTACAACAAACGGTATCACACTAGCATCAAGACGGCACCGCTTATGGCATTTTACGGACAAACAGTAGCTCACCCACCTGCTCGGCAGAGGTTAGTAATAATTAGCTCACAACTCCTGAACCGTGCATGAGAGTACACCGGAAAGGATCATGCAAACCCGAGACCGTATGGCAACGTATCACTGTCATCAAGAGAATTTTGCTGACAAACATCCTACTGAAGGTCTCACCCAAGTAAGGGTCATCCGTTTTGGGAAAACGGGATAAACTAAACGCACGGTGCGTAGAACCATACGAGATCGTGGATAATTGGTTTTGTAGCATAGGAGTCGAACCTACCTGGAGGATTTAAGGGTTTTCGCAACACATTCCATGCATCTAACCCGAGATGTGGTTCTCGGATAAAACCCTATCGTTTCACTCGAGGAGTTGGAAACCGATAAACAATCGCATTCCGTTAAGTAACCACTGGAAGTGATCGACCAAAAAAAAAATGGAAACAAAAACAACTCAAGCATAATAAAATTCCAATCTTTAAGCTCCATTGGAAACTTGAGGCGTGGATGAGAGCTCGTGTGGAAACACGATGATCAAACAATGTGAAAGTATCTTCAGTATTCAAACAGACAAACTTCAACTATCAAAAAGTACTAGCTAAATTTCGGGGAATTTTTTTTTCGACAAGGGGATGATGTGACAACTGGGAATGTTTTTTTCAGTAAACTAGCGACATTAAGTAATTTTCGGGACGAAAATTCTATCAACAAGGGGATGATGTGACAACCCGTCACTTCAGGTGATTTCTGGCTAACACAAACATATGTTATTGCGAACATACATTACTACAAACGTTTTTACAAACATGCATGCATTGCAAGCCACATAATTAGGGTTGTTATGTGTCCATCACTACACGAGCATTCATACACAAGTTGAACGTCGGTGAATTAACTTAAAGAGCACGACTAACGTGCACGATCCACGATTTCATGTGAACAAGGTGTTTTTGATTTCATGTGGAACCACACTTATATTTTATGATTTTATGTGACGTTTCACGTAAACCGTGTCATGATTTTACGTGATTCAAACAGTTGTGAATTTATAAGTTTTAATTTAAATATTTGGTGTATTTATTTAAATATACAATCTCATACATTTTATAAAAATAAATGGCTTTCCGAAGTACGAGCATTTGATAAAGTTACGGTTGGTTGACTATTAGTTGATAACCAAAACCTTGAGGGACCTATTTTGTAATTATTAAAACCTGATTTCTATTTAATAATACATGGAGGGACTAATTATGTAACTAATCAAAAACCCATTTCCTATTTTGTAAATTGGGAGGGACTGGTTTTGTTAAATGACCGAACTTGGTTTTTCTTGAATACGCATCTTATCGCCGGTTGTTCCTGATTTACGGCAACTGAGCACCTTCATTCCCAATTTATCGCATCGTTGGCTTCATCCATTCCCAATTACTCGGTCTCGAGATCATCTGATTAAAGAACCTTGTCTCTCAAATACTCTCGATTGAGAAGAAGCACCTCAAAGAAACCGCATCCGATCACAACCTAAGATCATCATCGCTTCTCCACTGTTTTTTTTCCACCGTTACACCACCATCCAACCTATCTGTTCGAACACCATTTGCCATCAGGAGCAGCGCCAACGGAAAAACCGCCCTCAAT
>JBCNJP010000008.1:37979727-38023101 GCA_039602395.1 Deinandra increscens subsp. villosa | reverse complement strand
AAACATGGATAACCGAAGCCCAATCGAATTTAATACACAAGCCTCATCATTTTTATAATATAGTCGAAACACGATATCAATGATCAATCATGAGTGTGGAATCCAAATGATTGATTAAATCAAGTATGAGAAGCAATAATAAACGATTAATCAACAAAGTTAATAAACACTTACGATTAGATGATCAAATCGTTGATTACTATTACATGTGCCAAAGCCCTTTCCCTCTAGTCCAAATCTTATTTTACAATAACAAACACATAATTAACTAACACCCAATCGCTAAACATGGATAACCGAAGCCCAATCGAAATACACAAGCCTCATCATTTTTCTAATATAGTTGAAACACGATATCAATGATCAATCATGAGTGCGGAATCCAAATAATTGATTGAATCAAGTATGAGAAGCAATAATAAATGATTAATCAACAAAGTTAATAAACACTTACTATTAGATGATCAAATCGTTGATTACTATTACATGTGCCAAAGCCCTTTCCCTCTAGTCCAAATCGTATTTTACAATAAAAAACACATAATTAACTAACACCCAATCGCTAAACATGGATAACTGAAGCCCAATCGAAATACACAAGCCTCATCCTTTTTCTAATATAGTTGAAACACGATATCAATGATCAATCATGAGTGCGGAATCCAAATGATTGATTGAATCAAGTATGAGAAGCAATAATAAACGATTAATCAACAAAGTTGATAAACACTTACGATTAGATGATCAAATCGTTGATTACTATTACATGTGCCAAAGCCCTTTTCCTCTAGTCCAAATCGTATTTTACAATAACAAACACATAATTAACTAACACCCAATCACTAAACATGGATAACTGAAGCCTAATCAAATTTAATACACAAGCCTCATCATTTTTCTAATATAGTTGAAACACGATATCAATGATCAATCATGAGTGCGGAATCCAAATGATTGATTGAATCAAGTATGAGAAGCAATAATAAACGATTAATCAACAAAGTTGATAAACACTTACGATTAGATGATCAAATCGTTGATTACTATTACATGTGCCAAAGCCCTTTTCCTTTAGTCCAAATCGTATTTTACAATAACAAACACATAATTAACTAACACCCAATCACTAAACATGGATAACCGAAGCCCAATCGAATTTAATACACAAGCCTCATCATTTTTCTAATATAGTTGAAACACGATATCAATGATCAATCATGAGTGCGGAATCCAAATGATTGATTGAATCAAGTATGAGAAGCAATAATAAACGATTAATCAACAAAGTTAATAAACACTTACGATTAGATGATCAAATCGTTGATTACTATTACATGGGCCAAAGCCCTTTCCCTGTAGTCCAAATCGTATTTGACATGAACAAAACCATAATTAACTAACAATCAATCACTAAACTGGTAACCGAAGCCCAACCGAATTTAATACACAAGCCTCATCATTTTTCTAATATAGTTGAAACACGATATCAATGATCAATCATGTGACATCCGAGAATTCCAAGGTTAACTTCCGTTAGACAATTCCGTTAGTTACCTTATAAGTGTTAACTTAGTAACTAATGCATAACTAGGCCGTATACGTCCACGTCCTTTGGTTGATCACCAAACCCGTCCATACATGTTATGTGTTCATTGTGTCCATACATGTTATGTGTTCATTGTTTATTGTCATTATGTGCAATATGATTTAAACGCATGATTTAATATTATGAATAGCATGACGAATTGTAAATCCTTGATTATGTGAAAATTGCCTGAGTTGTGCAGCCAGCGAAACTACCGGGCGAAACTGTAGTGTCGCCCGGTAGCCAGCTAAATCAATCAGTTAAATGTGACCAGAGCCAGTTTCGCTGTCCAGCAAAACTGCCAGCGAAACTAGCCCCTGATATAAATAATCTTAATATACCCTAGTTCTCCTATTTGCCTCATTTGCACCACAAACACACACATTCTTCTCTGGAAATCTGGTCAGCCAAAAACCATCAAGAGAAACCAAGATCTCAGCCCAAGACAACATCCATTCGATTCCCTGATCGAATCGTGAGTCCCAAAACCTTCCTTTATGCCATTTTTATGTGTTTTCTATGTATTTCTTCATAAAGCATGCTTAAACCTTCATGATATCATTAGATCTTCTGTAGGAATGCTTAGTAATGCTAGATCTACCATAAAGTTGATAACTTTACGTGTAAAACTGATCCATGATAAAGATTTGTGCCATTTTAGTCATTTTAGGGTTTTAAATGTATTTTGGGTGATTTGATGATAAAATGCATGTTTAAGGTGTTAAAGCTTACTGATTTATGTTGGTAAATGCCTATGTATGCTAAACAATGAATTGCATGTAAAATGGAAGCTGTTAGGTTGATTTTTAGGCTGATCCGTATGTTTTTCGCGACCAGCGAAACTGTGGTGTTCTCTGGGCGAAACTGTCCAGCGAAACTATGTATATCTCCTTCCAGCGATACTATGCAGCGAAACTGCAGTGTCGCTGGGTAAACCAACCAGACCAGCTCAAGCGAATCTACCGAGCGAAATTCCCTGAACGAAAGTTCAAACCAGTTTCGGGCGAAACTAGGCTAGCGAAACTGTGCCAATAGTTTCGAGCGAAACTAGCCTAGCTGTCGCACCCCAAAAATCCCACTAACGGAGTTTATACCGTTAAGGGGCGCGCCAAGACCAGGATCCACAACCATAGTTACAAATACTAAACGAATCAGGGTTAGTTCAAACACAAGATAGAAAGCAAAGTCTTTAGTTACATACGCAGCGGAAAATTAATTGTCTTTAGCACTAACCACGTGCCTTACATAAATGTTGTTTTAAATTCCCAAAATAGTTCAATTAAAATAAAGGTCTTCACGTGCCATGCCAACCCGCTCCGGATACTCCTTAGCGATCTGCAAAAGTTTAAACCACGCAAGTGTCAACCTAACGGTTGGTGAGTTCACAGTGGGCTTGTCATGCATTGGCCCAGTCTCATAATCATAGTTCGTATCAAAATGTACTTACAAAAATATTCATTTGTGAAAAGCAATGCTCGTATTTAGTTCTCAGTTTATAAATGGTTTATCCGTGACCACGTCATCGGGTATGTACTAGTTCCGTAAAGTTAAAGGACTCAACCGATATCGCGGGTAGCTAATCCGTTGTTCCATGCTCTAAGGAAGTTTGTACCAAAGCTGACTTATTTTGTGTGGGCCGAGCCATCCCGTACGGTGCGGACCAAGTCATCGCGGTTTCTGCCTCCCCCGTGTCCTCTCGGGACCACGGTCAAATAGGCTGATATTGTTCCTCCGTGCACTCCCCGTGCCACGGGGCGGAGTTTGTCAAACTCCAGTAGATCTACTCAACATCCCCTCGCTTTCACAAATTAATGGCACAATTAAGTTGAGGACTTTTAAGTTATAAGGCATCCTTAGAAAACATGTGATATCATATGGTTTCGACTTTAACCTACACTAGCCATATTAAAATGTTTTCAGTTTTGTTTCAAAAGCAGTTTGATCAGAGTTCGCAAGTGTTCCCATAAAACACTTCAGTTCATCAAGTGGGTGCCGAGCATCCCGAGTTCTCAAGTTTATCAGTGAGGTGCCTAGCACTCTCGAGTTTGTCAGCATTGTTTTTCGTTAAGTTATTCTGTGTGGCCCAACGGACTCACGGTAAGCGGGTTAGTGACACTCACCTTTGGTTGCACTGCTACACTTCAAGTAAATCCAATATTGTTGTTTAACGAAGACCTAGAACACGTTTAGGTCTTAAGTATTAGTTTCGTGTCTAATCTTTACTTAACGTCACTATGGCCCATAACATAGCACGTTGCAACTATGACTCGACATACCGACACACGACACCAATGGTTGATCATAAACAAGGGTTCATATAAATCAGATATCAAACATGTTTCATCATAGTATAATCATGTGAGTCTTGGCATAACACATAAGCAAATTTCACAAGTTTGGTTTTTAGGTCAGGTCTTAGTTTCGCTAGCATAGTTTCGCTAGGCAGTTTCGCTAGGTGTACGGGCAGCACTTTCGCTAGGCAATGCCCGGTAACACAGTTTCGCTAGGCTAGTTTCGCCCGAAACTGCTGACGCAGTTTCGCTAGCCTAGTTTCGCAGGGAAACTGGTTTGAACTTTCGTTCAGGTATTTCGCTCGATAGTTTCGCTCGAGCTGGTCTGGTCAGGTTCCCGGCGACACTATAGTTTCGCTGGTCAGTGTCGCTGGAAGGAGATATAATTTCGCTACTTAGTTTCGCCCAGAGAACACACAGTTTCGCTGGTCGCGAAAAACATACGGATTTGCCTAAAAATCAACCTAACAGCTTCTGATCATACATGCAATTCATTATCTAGCATCCCTAGGCATTTACCAACATAAATCAAGCAACTTTAACAAGTTTAACATGCATTTTGGTCATCAAATCTCTAAAATAGGTTCAAAACCCCAAAATGAACTAATTTGTACAAATCTCTAATATGGATGGATTTCACACGTAAAGTTATCAACTTTATTACAGATCTAGCATCCTAAAGCATACATACAGAAGATCAAGCAATATCATGAAGGTTTGGTCATGCTTTTTAAGAAAAACACATATTAAACACATAATGGAGGTTTTTGAGACTCACGGTTCGATCTCCTAGCTTGGTAGGTGATGGTTTGAGACTGAGATCTCGACAACTCGGTGTGAACCTCGGCTGACCAGAATCTCCAGGAGAAAAGAGTGTGTGTGTGTTTGTTGTGATATGAGGCAAATGAGGCTACTAGGGTTTATTAAGTTTATTTATATCAGGGGCTAGTTTCGCTGGCAGTTTCGCTGACTGGCGAAACTGGCTCTGATCTCGGACACACTGATCAGTCTAGCCTGCTACCGGGCGAATCTGTAATTTCGCTCGGTAGTTTCGCTGACTACCAAATTTAAGCAATTTTCACATAATCAAGTATTTACAATTAATCATGCTATTCACAATAATAAGTCATGTATTTGAATCACATTGCACATAAAGACAATCAATGATGAACACATAACACATATGGACGGTTCGGTGATCAACCAAAGGTCGTGGACGTATTCGGCCTAGTTATGCATTAGCTACTTATAACGTAACTAACGGGTTTGTCTAACGGAAGTTAACCTTGAAATTCTCGGGTGTCACATCATTCCCCTGAAATTGGAATTTTCGTCCCGAAAATTATTCTTGTGTCGTAGCGTTCGCAGCATCAGCTGTCGTTGTTGCTATCGTCGCTGGGGAAAGAAAAGCAGAATTTTAGGGCTGTCACACTAGCGAAACTGTGTCATCGGGTATTGCCTAGCGAAAGTGCTGCCCGTGCACACAGCGAAACTGACTAGCGAAACTGCTAGCGAAACTGAGACCAGAATCTAAACTTGTACAATTTGCTTGAATGTTATGCCATGACTTACATGATTATGCCATGATGATACATGCTTTGATTTCTGATATATATGAACCCTTGTTTATGATCAACCATTGGTGTCGTGTGTCTGTATGTCGAGTCATAGTTCCAACGTGCTATGTTATGGGCCATAGTGACGTTAAGTAAAGTTTAGACACGAAACTAATACTTAAGGCCTAAACGTGTTCATAGGTCTTCGTTAAGCAAACTTGGATTATTAGCAAGTGTAGCAGTGCAACCAAAGGTGAGTGTCACTAACCCGATTACCGTGAACCCGTTTGGGTCACACCGAATACCTAAAAGTAAAACAATGCTGACAACTCGAGAGTGCTAGGCACCTCCCTGATAAATTTGAAAACCTGGAGTGCTCGGCACCCACTTGAAAGAACCTGAAGTGCTTTATGGGAAGCACTTGCGAATTACCAAAACAACGATTTCTAAAACGAAACCAAAAACACTTTTGAGATTCATGAGAATCCAGTAAACCGTTTTAATATGGCTAGTGTAGGTTAAAGTCTAAACCACATGATATCACATGATTTCTAAGGATGCCTTGAAAACTTAAAAGTCCTCAACTAAATTGTACCATTAATTGTAAAGCGAGGGGATGTTGGGTAGATCTACTGGAGTTTGACAAACTCCGCCCCGTGGCACGGGGAGTGCACGGAGGTACAATATCAGCCTATCTGACCGTGATCCCGAGAGGACACGGGGGAGGCAAAACGCGATGACTTAGGTCCGCAGTACTAGATGGCACGACCACTACAATAAATTATAGTCAGCTTTGGTGCAAACTTCCTTAGTGCATGGAACAACGGATTAGCTACCCGCGATATCGGTTGAGCACTTTAACTTTACAAAACTAGTTCATACCCGATGACGTAGGTCACGGACAATTCCTTTATAAACTAAGACATAACATTTAGCATTGTTTTTCACAAACGAATATTATGTGAGTATACCTTGATACAAATTATGATTATGAGACCGGGCCAATGCATGACAAGCCCACTGTGAACTCACCAACCGTTAGGTTGACACTTGCGTGGTTTAAACTTTTGCAGATCGCTAAGGAGTATTCCGGAGCAGGTTGGCATGGCACGTGAAGACAACTTTATTTCTGTTAAACTTAATTGGGAATTTTAAACAAAGAATTTGTAAAGCACGTGGTTAGTGCTAAGACAATATTTTATTCCGCTGCGTTTGTATTTGAGACTTTACTTTATAACTGATTTTTGAACTAACTCTGATTCACTTAGTATTTGTAACTAATGGTTGTGGATCCTGGTCTAGCCGCACCCCTTATAGGCATAAACTCCGTTAGTGGTTATTTGGGGGTGTGACAAATCATGAGTGTGGAATCCAAATGATTGATTGAATCAAGTATGAGAAGCAATAATAAACGATGATTCAACAAAGTTAATAAACACTTACGATAAGATGATCAAATCGTTGATTACTATTACATGTGCCAAAGCCCTTTTCCCCTCAAATCCAAATCGTATTTTACAAGAACAAAAACATAATTAACTAACAATCAATCACTAAACATGGTAACCGAAGCCCAACCGAATTTAATACACAAGCCTCATCATTTTTTTTAATATAGTTGAAACACGATATCAATGATCAATCATGAGTGTGGAATCCAAATGATTGATTGAATCAAGTATGAGAAGCAATAAAAAATGATTAATCAACAAAGTTAATAAACACTTACGATAAGATGATCAAATCGTTGATTACTATTACATGTGCCAAAGCCCTTTTCCCCTCTAGTCCAAATCGTATTTTACAATAACAAACACATAATTAACTAACACCCAATCACTAAACATGGATAACCGAAGCCCAATCGAATTTAATACACAAGCCTCATCATTTTTCTAATATAGTCGAAACACGATATCAATGATCAATCATGAGTGTGGAATCCAAATGATTGATTAAATCCAGTATGAGAAGCAATAATAAACGATTAATCAACAAAGTTAATAAACACTTACGATTAGATGATCGAATCGTTGATTACTATTACATGTGCCAAAGCCCTTTCCCTCTAGTCCAAATCGTATTTTACAATAACAAACACATAATTAACTAACATTCTTCGCCAAATTGCCCGAAGCCTATGCTTTTTTGAATCCAATCGTAGATTTTATGCCAGTCATACCTCTGTTCTTTTTTCTTTTAGCTTTTGTTTGGCAAGCTGCTGTAAGTTTTCGATAAGATTTTTAATAGTCTCTTAGAAAATTCATGATTTATTCGAGAAAAATGATAACTATTGATAAGATCAAATCAGTCTGACAGTATCCTTTTGCTCCTCAGCCTACGGGGTATTAGCAGCCGTTTCCAGCTGTTGTTCCCCTCCCAAGGGCAGGTTCTTACGCGTTTAAACATGGATAACCGAAGCCCAATCGAAATACACAAGCCTCATCATTTTTCTAATATAGTTGAAACACGATATCAATGATCAATCATGAGTGCGGAATCCAAATGATTGATTGAATCAAGTATGAGAAGCAATAATAAACGATTAATCAATAAAGTTAATAAACACTTACGATTAGATGATTAAATCGTTGATTACTATTACATGTGCCAAAGCCCTTTTCCCCTCTAGTCCAAATCGTATTTTACAATAACAAACACATAATTAACTAACACCCAATCACTAAACATGGATAACCGAAGCCCAATCGAATTTAATACACAAGCCTCATTATTTTTCTAATATAGTCGAAACACGATATCAATGATCAATCATGAGTGTGGAATCCAAATGATTGATTGAATCAAGTATGAGAAGCAATAATAAACGATTAATCAACAAAGTTAATAAACACTTACGATTAGATGATCAAATCGTTGATTACTATTACATGGGCCAAAGCCCTTTCCCTCTAGTCCAAATCGTATTTGACATGAACAAAACCATAATTAACTAACAATCAATCACTAAACTGGTAACCGAAGCCCAACCGAATTTAATACACAAGCCTCATCATTTTTCTAATATAGTTGAAACACGATATCAATGATCAATCATGAGTGTGGAATCCAAATGATTGATTGAATCAAGTATGAGAAGCAATAATAAACGATGATTCAACAAAGTTAATAAACACTTACGATAAGATGATCAAATCGTTGATTACTATTACATGTGCCAAAGCCCTTTTCCCTTCAAGTCCAAATCGTATTTTACAATAACAAACACATAATAACTAACACCCAATCACTAAACATGGATAACCGAAGCCCAATCGAATTTAATACACAAGCCTCATCATTTTTCTAATATAGTTGAAACACGATATCAATGATCAATCATGAGTGCCGAATCCAAATGATTGATTGAATCAAGTTTGAGAAGGAATAATAAACGATTAATCAACAAATTTAATAAACACTTACGATTAGATGATCAAATCGTTGATTACTATTACATGTGCCAAAGCCCTTTTCCCCTCTCGTCCAAATCCTATTTTACAATAACAAACACATAATTAACTAACACCCAATCACTAAACATGGATAACCGAAGCCCAATCGAATTTAATACACAAGCCTCATCATTTTTCTAATATAGTCGAAACACGATATCAATGATCAATCATGAATGTGAAATCCAAATGATTGATTGAATTAAGTATGAGAAGCAATAATAAACGACTAATCAACAAAGTTAATAAACACTTACGATTAGATGATCAAATCGTTGATTACTATTACATGGGCCAAAGCCCTTTCCCTCTAGTCCAAATCGTATTTAACAAGAACAAAAACATAATTAACTAACAATCAATCACTAAACATGGTAACCGAAGCCCAACCGAATTTAATACACAAGCCTCATCATTTTTCTAATATAGTTGAAACACGATATCAATAATCAATCATGAGTGTGGAATCCAAATGATTGATTGAATCAAGTATGAGAAGCAATAATGAACGATTAATCAACAAAGTTAATAAACACTTACGATAAGATGATCAAATCGTTGATTACTATTACATGTGCCAAAGCCCTTTTCCCCTCTAGTCCAAATCGTATTTTACAATAACAAACACATAATTAACTAACACCCAATCACTAAACATGGATAACCGAAGCCCAATCGAATTTAATACACAAGCCTCATCATTTTTATAATATAGTCGAAACACGACACCAATGATCAATCATGAGTGTGGAATCCAAATGATTGATTAAATCAAGTATGAGAAGCAATAATAAACGATTAATCAACAAAGTTAATAAACACTTACGATTAGATGATCAAATCGTTGATTACTATTACATGTGCCAAAGCCCTTTCCCTCTAGTCCAAATCGTATTTTACAATAACAAACACATAATTAACTAACACCCAATCGCTAAACATGGATAACCGAAGCCCAATCGAAATACACAAGCCTCATCATTTTTCTAATATAGTTGAAACACGATATCAATGATCAATCATGAGTGCGGAATCCAAATAATTGATTGAATCAAGTATGAGAAGCAATAATAAATGATTAATCAACAAAGTTAATAAACACTTACGATTAGATGATCAAATCGTTGATTACTATTACATGGGCCAAAGCCCTTTCCCTCTAGTCCAAATCGTATTTAACAAGAACAAAAACATAATTAACTAACAATCAATCACTAAACATGGTAACCGAAGCCCAACCGAATTTAATACACAAGCCTCATCATTTTTCTAATATAGTTGAAACACGATATCAATAATCAATCATGAGTGTGGAATCCAAATGATTGATTGAATCAAGTATGAGAAGCAATAATGAACGATTAATCAACAAAGTTAATAAACACTTACGATAAGATGATCAAATCGTTGATTACTATTACATGTGCCAAAGCCCTTTTCCCCTCTAGTCCAAATCGTATTTTACAATAACAAACACATAATTAACTAACACCCAATCACTAAACATGGATAACCGAAGCCCAATCGAATTTAATACACAAGCCTCATCATTTTTATAATATAGTCGAAACACGACACCAATGATCAATCATGAGTGTGGAATCCAAATGATTGATTAAATCAAGTATGAGAAGCAATAATAAACGATTAATCAACAAAGTTAATAAACACTTACGATTAGATGATCAAATCGTTGATTACTATTACATGTGCCAAAGCCCTTTCCCTCTAGTCCAAATCGTATTTTACAATAACAAACACATAATTAACTAACACCCAATCGAAATACACAAGCCTCATCATTTTTCTAATATAGTTGAAACACGATATCAATGATCAATCATGAGTGCGGAATCCAAATAATTGATTGAATCAAGTATGAGAAGCAATAATAAATGATTAATCAACAAAGTTAATAAACACTTACGATTAGATGATCAAATCGTTGATTTCTATTACATGTGCCAAAGCCCTTTCCCTCTAGTCCAAATCGTATTTTACAATAAAAAACACATAATTAACTAACACCCAATCGCTAAACATGGATAACTGAAGCCCAATCGAAATACACAAGCCTCATCCTTTTTCTAATATAGTTGAAACACGATATCAATGATCAATCATGAGTGCGGAATCCAAATGATTGATTGAATCAAGTATGAGAAGCAATAATAAACGATTAATCAACGAAGTTAATAAACACTTACGATTAGATGATCAAATCGTTGATTACTATTACATGTGCCAAAGCCCTTTTCCTCTAGTCCAAATCGTATTTTACAATAACAAACACATAATTAACTAACACCCAATCACTAAACATGGATACCCGAAGCCTAATCAAATTTAATACACAAGCCTCATCATTTTTTCTAATATAGTCGAAACACGATATCAATGATCAATCATGAGTGCGGAATCCAAATGATTGATTGAATCAAGTATGAGAAGTAATAATAAACGATTAATCAAAAAAGTTAATAAACACTTACGATTAGATGATCAAATCGTTGATTTCTAATACATGTGCCAAAGCCCTTTCCCTCTAGTCCAAATCGTATTTTACAATAACAAACACATAATTAACTGACACCCAATCACTAAACATGGATAATCGAAGACCAACCGAATTTAATACACAAGCCTCATCATTTTTCTAATGTAGTCGAAACACGATATCATTGATCAATCATGAGTATGGAATCCAAATGATTGATTGAATCAAGTATGAGAAGTAATAATAAACGATGAATCTACAAAGTTAATAAACATTTACGATTAGATGATCAAATCGTTGATTACTATTACATGTGCCAAAGCCCTTTCCCCTCAAATCCAAATCGTATTTTACAAGAACAAAAACATAATTAACTAACAATCAATCACTAAACATGGTAACCGAAGCCCAACCGAATTTAATACACAAGCCTCATCATTTTTTTTAATATAGTTGAAACACGATATCAATGATCAATCATGAGTGTGGAATCCAAATGATTGACTGAATCAAGTATGAGAAGCAATAAAAAACGATTAATCAACAAAGTTAATAAACACTTACGATAAGATGATCAAATCGTTGATTACTATTACATGTGCCAAAGCCCTTTTCCCCTCTAGTCCAAATCGTATTTTACAATAACAAACACATAATTAACTAACACCCAATCACTAAACATGGATAACCGAAGCCCAATCGAATTTAATACACAAGCCTCATCATTTTTCTAATATAGTCGAAACACGATATCAATGATCAATCATGAGTGTGGAATCCAAATGATTGATTAAATCCAGTATGAGAAGCAATAATAAACGATTAATCAACAAAGTTAATAAACACTTACAATTAGATGATCAAATCGTTGATTACTATTACATGTGCCAAAGCCCTTTCCCTCTAGTCCAAATCGTATTTTACAATAACAAACACATAATTAACTAACATTCTTCGCCAAATTGCCCGAAGCCTATGCTTTTTTGAATCCAATCGTAGATTTTATGCCAGTCATACCCCTGTTCTTTTTTCTTTTAGCTTTTGTTTGGCAAGCTGCTGTAAGTTTTCGATAAGATTTTTAATAGTCTCTTAGAAAATTCATGATTTATTCGAGAAAAATGATAACAATTGATAAGATCAAATCAGTCTGACAGTATCCTTTTGCTCCTTAGCCTACGGGGTATTAGCAGCCGTTTCCAGCTGTTGTTCCCCTCCCAAGGGCAGGTTCTTACGCGTTTAAACATGGATAACCGAAGCCCAATCGAAATACACAAGCCTCATCATTTTTCTAATATAGTTGAAACACGATATCAATGATCAATCATGAGTGCGGAATCCAAATGATTGATTGAATCAAGTATGAGAAGCAATAATAAACGATTAATCAATAAAGTTAATAAACACTTACGATTAGATGATTAAATCGTTGATTACTATTACATGTGCCAAAGCCCTTTTCCCCTCTAGTCCAAATCGTATTTTACAATAACAAACACATAATTAACTAACACCCAATCACTAAACATGGATAACCGAAGCCCAATCGAATTTAATACACAAGCCTCATTATTTTTCTAATATAGTCGAAACACGATATCAATGATCAATCATGAGTGTGGAATCCAAATGATTGATTGAATCAAGTATGAGAAGTAATAATAAACGATTAATCAACAAAGTTAATAAACACTTATGATTAGATGATCAAATCGTTGATTACTATTACATGGGCCAAAGCCCTTTCCCTCTAGTCCAAATCGTATTTGACATGAACAAAACCATAATTAACTAACAATCAATCACTAAACTGGTAACCGAAGCCCAACCGAATTTAATACACAAGCCTCATCATTTTTCTAATATAGTTGAAACACGATATCAATGATCAATCATGAGTGTGGAATCCAAATGATTGATTGAATCAAGTATGAGAAGCAATAATAAACGATGATTCAACAAAGTTAATAAACACTTACGATAAGATGATCAAATCGTTGATTACTATTACATGTGCCAAAGCCCTTTTCCCTTCAAGTCCAAATCGTATTTTACAATAACAAACACATAATTAACTAACACCCAATCACTAAACATGGATAACCGAAGCCCAATCGAATTTACTACATAAGCCTCATCATTTTTCTAATATAGTCGAAACACGATATCAATGATCAATCATGAGTTTGGGATCCAAATGATTGATTGAATCAAGTATGAGAAGCAATAATAAACGATTAATCAATAAAGTTAATAAACACTTACGATTAGATGATCAAATCGTTGATTACTATTACATGTGCCAAATCCCTTTCCCTCTTGTCCAAATCGTATCTTTACAATAACAAACACATAATAACTAACACCCAATCACTAAACATGGATAACCGAAGCCCAATCGAATTTAATACACAAGCCTCATCATTTTTCTAATATAGTTGAAACACGATATCAATGATCAATCATGAGTGCCGAATCCAAATGATTGATTGAATCAAGTTTGAGAAGGAATAATAAACGATTAATCAACAAATTTAATAAACACTTACGATTAGATGATCAAATCGTTGATTACTATTACATGTGCCAAAGCCCTTTTCCCCTCTAGTCCAAATCCTATTTTACAATAACAAACACATAATTAACTAACACCCAATCACTAAACATGGATAACCGAAGCCCAATCGAATTTAATACACAAGCCTCATCATTTTTCTAATATAGTCGAAACACGATATCAATGATCAATCATGAATGTGGAATCCAAATGATTGATTGAATTAAGTATGAGAAGCAATAATAAACGACTAATCAACAAAGTTAATAAACACTTACGATTAGATGATCAAATCGTTGATTACTATTACATGGGCCAAAGCCCTTTCCCTCTAGTCCAAATCGTATTTAACAAGAACAAAAACATAATTAACTAACAATCAATCACTAAACATGGTAACCGAAGCCCAACCGAATTTAATACACAAGCCTCATCATTTTTCTAATATAGTTGAAACACGATATCAATAATCAATCATGAGTGTTGAATCCAAATGATTGATTGAATCAAGTATGAGAAGCAATAATAAACGATTAATCAACAAAGTTAATAAACACTTACGATAAGATGATCAAATCGTTGATTACTATTACATGTGCCAAAGCCCTTTTCCCCTCTAGTCCAAATCGTATTTTACAATAACAAACACATAATTAACTAACACCCAATCACTAAACATGGATAACCGAAGCCCAATCGAATTTAATACACAAGCCTCATCATTTTTATAATATAGTCGAAACACGACACCAATGATCAATCATGAGTGTGGAATCCAAATGATTGATTAAATCAAGTGTGAGAAGCAATAATAAACGATTAATCAACAAAGTTAATAAACACTTACGATTAGATGATCAAATCGTTGATTACTATTACATGTGCCAAAGCCCTTTCCCTCTAGTCCAAATCGTATTTTACAATAACAAACACATAATTAACTAACACCCAATCGCTAAACATGGATAACCGAAGCCCAATCGAAATACACAAGCCTCATCATTTTTCTAATATAGTTGAAACACGATATCAATGATCAATCATGAGTGCGGAATCCAAATAATTGATTGAATCAAGTATGAGAAGCAATAATAAATGATTAATCAACAAAGTTAATAAACACTTACGATTAGATGATCAAATCGTTGATTACTATTACATGTGCCAAAGCCCTTACCCTCTAGTCCAAATCATATTTTACAATAAAAAACACATAATTAACTAACACCCAATCGCTAAACATGGATAACTGAAGCCCAATCGAAATACACAAGCCTCATCCTTTTTCTAATATAGTTGAAACACGATATCAATGATCAATCATGAGTGCGGAATCCAAATGATTGATTGAATCAAGTATGAGAAGCAATAATAAACGATTAATCAACAAAGTTAATAAACACTTACGATTAGATGATCAAATCGTTGATTACTATTACATGTGCCAAAGCCCTTTTCCTCTAGTCCAAATCGTATTTTACAATAACAAACACATAATTAACTAACACCCAATCACTAAACATGGATAACCGAAGCCTAATCAAATTTAATACACAAGCCTCATCATTTTTTCTAATATAGTCGAAACACGATATCAATGATCAATCATGAGTGCGGAATCCAAATGATTGATTGAATCAAGTATGAGAAGTAATAATAAACGATTAATCAAAAAAGTTTATAAACACTTACGATTAGATGATCAAATCGTTGATTTCTAATACATGTGCCAAAGCCCTTTCCCTCTAGTCCAAATCGTATTTTACAATAACAAACACATAATTAACTGACACCCAATCACTAAACATGGATAATCGAAGACCAACCGAATTTAATACACAAGCCTCATCATTTTTCTAATGTAGTCGAAACACGATATCATTGATCAATCATGAGTATGGAATCCAAATGATTGATTGAATCAAGTATGAGAAGTAATAATAAACGATGAATCTACAAAGTTAATAAACATTTACGATTAGATGATCAAATCGTTGATTTCTGTTTTACCTAGGCCAAAGCCCTTTGCCCCTCTAGTCCAAACCGTATTTGACAAGAACAAAAACATAATTAACTAACAATCAATCACTAAACATGGTAACCGAAGCCCAACCGAATTTAATACACAAGCCTAATCATTTTTCTAATATAGTCGAAACACGATATCAATGATCAATCATGAGTGTGGAATCCAAATGATTGATGAATCAAGTATGAGAAACAATAATAAACGATGAATCAAAAAAGTTAATAAACACTTACGATTAGATGATCAAATCGTTGATTACTATTCAAACTCGATTTTTGTCTAGCACACAGGTTTCTGTTAAGCCACCGTAATCTTTCTCTCGTCTCACTCAAGTCAGAAATTCCCTATCTCTCTAGTGTCTATTTTGACAAACCTTAGTTAGTAGGATGTGAGTTTGTTTAAATACACACTCACACATTTATTACATCGGCAAAAGCCCTTTGCCCCTCTAGTACAAATCGTATTTTACAATAACAAACACATAATTAACTAAAATCACTAAACATGGATAACCGAAGCCCAACCGAATTTAATACACAAGCCTCATCATTTTTCTATTATAGTCGAAACACGATATCAATGATCAGTCATGAGTGCGGAATCCAAATAATTGATTGAATCAAGTATGAGAAGCAATAATAAACGATTAATCAACAAAGTTAATAAACACTTACGATTAGATGATCAAATCGTTGATTACTATTACATGTGCCAAAGCCCTTTTCCCCTCTAGTCCAAATCGTATTTAACAAGAACAAAAACATAATTAACTAACAATCAATCACTAAACATGGTAACCGAAGCCCAACCGAATTTAATACACAAGCCTCATCATTTTTATAATATAGTTGAAACACGATATCAATAATCAATCATGAGTGTGGAATCCAAATGATTGATTGAATCAAGTATGAGAAGCAATAATAAACGATTAATCAACAAAGTTAATAAACACTTACGATAAGATGATCAAATCGTTGATTACTATTACATGTGCCAAAGCCCTTTTCCCCTCTAGTCCAAATCGTATTTTACAATAACAAACACATAATTAACTAACACCCAATCACTAAACATGGATAACCGAAGCCCAATCGAATTTAATACACAAGCCTCATCATTTTTATAATATAGTCGAAACACGACACCAATGATCAATCATGAGTGTGGAATCCAAATGATTGATTAAATCAAGTATGAGAAGCAATAATAAACGATTAATCAACAAAGTTAATAAACACTTACGATTAGATGATCAAATCGTTGATTACTATTACATGTGCCAAAGCCCTTTCCCTCTAGTCCAAATCGTATTTTACAATAACAAACACATAATTAACTAACACCCAATCGCTAAACATGGATAACCGAAGCCCAATCGAAATACACAAGCCTCATCATTTTTCTAATATAGTTGAAACACGATATCAATGATCAATCATGAGTGCGGAATCCAAATAATTGATTGAATCAAGTATGAGAAGCAATAATAAATGATTAATCAACAAAGTAAATAAACACTTACGATTAGATGATCAAATCGCTGATTACTATTACATGTGCCAAAGCCCTTTCCCTCTAGTCCAAATCGTATTTTACAATAAAAAACACATAATTAACTAACACCCAATCGCTAAACATGGATAACTGAAGCCCAATCGAAATACACAAGCCTCATCCTTTTTCTAATATAGTTGAAACACGATATCAATGATCAATCATGAGTGCGGAATCCAAATGATTGATTGAATCAAGTATGAGAAGCAATAATAAACGATTAATCAACAAAGTTAATAAACACTTACGATTAGATGATCAAATCGTTGATTACTATTACATGTGCCAAAGCCCTTTTCCTCTAGTCCAAATCGTATTTTACAATAACAAACACATAATTAACTAACACCCAATCACTAAACATGGATAACCGAAGCCTAATCAAATTTAATACACAAGCCTCATCATTTTTTCTAATATAGTCGAAACACGATATCAATGATCAATCATGAGTGCGGAATCCAAATGATTGATTGAATCAAGTATGAGAAGTAATAATAAACGATTAATCAAAAAAGTTAATAAACACTTACGATTAGATGATCAAATCGTTGATTTCTAATACATGTGCCAAAGCCCTTTCCCTCTAGTCCAAATCGTATTTTACAATAACAAACACATAATTAACTGACACCCAATCACTAAACATGGATAATCGAAGACCAACCGAATTTAATACACAAGCCTCATCATTTTTCTAATGTAGTCGAAACACGATATCAATGATCAATCATGAGTGCGGAATCCAAATAATTGATTGAATCAAGTATGAGAAGCAATAATAAATGATTAATCAACAAAGTAAATAAACACTTACGATTAGATGATCAAATCGCTGATTACTATTACATGTGCCAAAGCCCTTTCCCTCTAGTCCAAATCGTATTTTACAATAAAAAACACATAATTAACTAACACCCAATCGCTAAACATGGATAACTGAAGCCCAATCGAAATACACAAGCCTCATCCTTTTTCTAATATAGTTGAAACACGATATCAATGATCAATCATGAGTGCGGAATCCAAATGATTGATTGAATCAAGTATGAGAAGCAATAATAAACGATTAATCAACAAAGTTAATAAACACTTACGATTAGATGATCAAATCGTTGATTACTATTACATGTGCCAAAGCCCTTTTCCTCTAGTCCAAATCGTATTTTACAATAACAAACACATAATTAACTAACACCCAATCACTAAACATGGATAACCGAAGCCTAATCAAATTTAATACACAAGCCTCATCATTTTTTCTAATATAGTCGAAACACGATATCAATGATCAATCATGAGTGCGGAATCCAAATGATTGATTGAATCAAGTATGAGAAGTAATAATAAACGATTAATCAAAAAAGTTAATAAACACTTACGATTAGATGATCAAATCGTTGATTTCTAATACATGTGCCAAAGCCCTTTCCCTCTAGTCCAAATCGTATTTTACAATAACAAACACATAATTAACTGACACCCAATCACTAAACATGGATAATCGAAGACCAACCGAATTTAATACACAAGCCTCATCATTTTTCTAATGTAGTCGAAACACGATATCATTGATCAATCATGAGTATGGAATCCAAATGATTGATTGAATCAAGTATGAGAAGTAATAATAAACGATGAATCTACAAAGTTAATAAACATTTACGATTAGATGATCAAATCGTTGATTTCTGTTTTACCTAGGCCAAAGCCCTTTGCCCCTCTAGTCCAAACCGTATTTGACAAGAACAAAAACATAATTAACTAACAATCAATCACTAAACATGGTAACCGAAGCCCAACCGAATTTAATACACAAGCCTAATCATTTTTCTAATATAGTCGAAACACGATATCAATGATCAATCATGAGTGTGGAATCCAAATGATTGATTGAATCAAGTATGAGAAACAATAATAAACGATGAATCAACAAAGTTAATAAACACTTACGATTAGATGATCAAATCGTTGATTACTATTCAAACTCGATTTTTGTCTAGCACACAGGTTTCTGTTAAGCCACCGTAATCTTTCTCTCGTCTCACTCAAGTCAGAAATTCCCTATCTCTCTAGTGTCTATTTTGACGAACCTTAGTTAGTAGGATGTGAGTTTGTTTAAATACACACTCACACATTTATTACATCGGCAAAAGCCCTTTGCCCCTCTAGTACAAATCGTATTTTACAATAACAAACACATAATTAACTAAAATCACTAAACATGGATAACCGAAGCCCAACCGAATTTAATACACAAGCCTCATCATTTTTCTATTATAGTCGAAACACGATATCAATGATCAGTCATGAGTGCGGAATCCAAATAATTGATTGAATCAAGTATGAGAAGCAATAATAAACGATTAATCAACAAAGTTAATAAACACTTACGATTAGATGATCAAATCGTTGATTACTATTACATGTGCCAAAGCCCTTTCCCCTCTAGTCCAAATCATATTTTACAATAACAAACACATAATTAACTAACACCCAATCACTAAACATGGATAACCGAAACCCAATCAAATTTAATACACAAGCCTCATCATTTTTCTATTATAGTCGAAACACGATATCAATGATCAGTCATGAGTGCGGAATCCAAATAATTGATTGAATCAAGTATGAGAAGCAATAATAAACGATTAATCAACAAAGTTAATAAACACTTACGATTAGATGATCAAATCGTTGATTACTATTACATGTGCCAAAGCCCTTTCCCCTCTAGTCCAAATCATATTTTACAATAACAAACACATAATTAACTAACACCCAATCACTAAACATGGATAACTGAAGCCTAATCAAATTAAATACACAAGCCTCATCATTTTTCTAATATAGTCGAAACACGATATCAATGATCAATCATGAGTGCGGAATCCAAATGATTGATTGAATCAAGTATGAGAAGCAATAATAAACGATTAATCAACAAAGTTAATAAACACTTACGATTAGATGATCAAATCGTTGATTACTATTACATCGGCCAAAGCCCTTTTCCTCTAGTCCAAATCGTATTTTACAATAACAAACACATAATTAACTAACACCCAATCACTAAACATGGATAACCGAAGCCTAATCAAATTTAATACACAAGCCTCATCATTTTTTCTAATATAGTCGAAACACGATATCAATGATCAATCATGAGTGCGGAATCCAAATGATTGATTGAATCAAGTATGAGAAGTAATAATAAACGATTAATCAAAAAAGTTAATAAACACTTACGATTAGATGATCAAATCGTTGATTTCTAATACATGTGCCAAAGCCCTTTCCCTCTAGTCCAAATCGTATTTTACAATAACAAACACATAATTAACTGACACCCAATCACTAAACATGGATAATCGAAGACCAACCGAATTTAATACACAAGCCTCATCATTTTTCTAATGTAGTCGAAACACGATATCATTGATCAATCATGAGTATGGAATCCAAATGATTGATTGAATCAAGTATGAGAAGCAATAATAAACGATTAATCAACAAAGTTAATAAACACTTACGATTAGATGATCAAATCGTTGATTACTATTACATGTGCCAAAGCCCTTTTCCTCTAGTCCAAATCGTATTTTACAATAACAAACACATAATTAACTAACACCCAATCACTAAACATGGATAACCGAAGCCTAATCAAATTTAATACACAAGCCTCATCATTTTTTCTAATATAGTCGAAACACGATATCAATGATCAATCATGAGTGCGGAATCCAAATGATTGATTGAATCAAGTATGAGAAGTAATAATAAACGATTAATCAAAAAAGTTAATAAACACTTACGATTAGATGATCAAATCGTTGATTTCTAATACATGTGCCAAAGCCCTTTCCCTCTAGTCCAAATCGTATTTTACAATAACAAACACATAATTAACTGACACCCAATCACTAAACATGGATAATCGAAGACCAACCGAATTTAATACACAAGCCTCATCATTTTTCTAATGTAGTCGAAACACGATATCAATGATCAATCATGAGTGCGGAATCCAAATAATTGATTGAATCAAGTATGAGAAGCAATAATAAATGATTAATCAACAAAGTAAATAAACACTTACGATTAGATGATCAAATCGCTGATTACTATTACATGTGCCAAAGCCCTTTCCCTCTAGTCCAAATCGTATTTTACAATAAAAAACACATAATTAACTAACACCCAATCGCTAAACATGGATAACTGAAGCCCAATCGAAATACACAAGCCTCATCCTTTTTCTAATATAGTTGAAACACGATATCAATGATCAATCATGAGTGCGGAATCCAAATGATTGATTGAATCAAGTATGAGAAGCAATAATAAACGATTAATCAACAAAGTTAATAAACACTTACGATTAGATGATCAAATCGTTGATTACTATTACATGTGCCAAAGCCCTTTTCCTCTAGTCCAAATCGTATTTTACAATAACAAACACATAATTAACTAACACCCAATCACTAAACATGGATAACCGAAGCCTAATCGAATTTAATACACAAGCCTCATCATTTTTTCTAATATAGTCGAAACACGATATCAATGATCAATCATGAGTGCGGAATCCAAATGATTGATTGAATCAAGTATGAGAAGTAATAATAAACGATTAATCAAAAAAGTTAATAAACACTTACGATTAGATGATCAAATCGTTGATTTCTAATACATGTGCCAAAGCCCTTTCCCTCTAGTCCAAATCGTATTTTACAATAACAAACACATAATTAACTGACACCCAATCACTAAACATGGATAATCGAAGACCAACCGAATTTAATACACAAGCCTCATCATTTTTCTAATGTAGTCGAAACACGATATCATTGATCAATCATGAGTATGGAATCCAAATGATTGATTGAATCAAGTATGAGAAGTAATAATAAACGATGAATCTACAAAGTTAATAAACATTTACGATTAGATGATCAAATCGTTGATTTCTGTTTTACCTAGGCCAAAGCCCTTTGCCCCTCTAGTCCAAACCGTATTTGACAAGAACAAAAACATAATTAACTAACAATCAATCACTAAACATGGTAACCGAAGCCCAACCGAATTTAATACACAAGCCTAATCATTTTTCTAATATAGTCGAAACACGATATCAATGATCAATCATGAGTGTGGAATCCAAATGATTGATTGAATCAACTATGAGAAACAATAATAAACGATGAATCAACAAAGTTAATAAACACTTACGATTAGATGATCAAATCGTTGATTACTATTCAAACTCGATTTTTGTCTAGCACACAGGTTTCTGTTAAGCCACCGTAATCTTTCTCTCGTCTCACTCAAGTCAGAAATTCCTTATCTCTCTAGTGTCTATTTTGACGAACCTTAGTTAGTAGGATGTGAGTTTGTTTAAATACACACTCACACATTTATTACATCGGCAAAAGCCCTTTGCCCCTCTAGTACAAATCGTATTTTACAATAACAAACACATAATTAACTAAAATCACTAAACATGGATAACCGAAGCCCAACCGAATTTAATACACAAGCCTCATCATTTTTCTATTATAGTCGAAACACGATATCAATGATCAGTCATGAGTGCGGAATCCAAATAATTGATTGAATCAAGTATGAGAAGCAATAATAAACGATTAATCAACAAAGTTAATAAACACTTACGATTAGATGATCAAATCGTTGATTACTATTACATGTGCCAAAGCCCTTTCCCCTCTAGTCCAAATCATATTTTACAATAACAAACACATAATTAACTAACACCCAATCACTAAACATGGATAACCGAAACCCAATCAAATTTAATACACAAGCCTCATCATTTTTCTATTATAGTCGAAACACGATATCAATGATCAGTCATGAGTGCGGAATCCAAATAATTGATTGAATCAAGTATGAGAAGCAATAATAAACGATTAATCAAGAAAGTTAATAAACACTTACGATTAGATGATCAAATCGTTGATTACTATTACATGTGCCAAAGCCCTTTCCCCTCTAGTCCAAATCATATTTTACAATAACAAACACATAATTAACTAACACCCAATCACTAAACATGGATAACCGAAACCCAATCAAATTTAATACACAAGCCTCATCATTTTATAAATATAGTCGAAACACGATATCAATGATCAATCATGAGTGTGGAATCCAAATGATTGATTGAATCAAGTATGAGAAGCAATAATAAACGATTAATCAACAAAGTTAATAACACTTACGATTAGATGATCAAATCGTTGATTACTATTACATGTGCCAAAGCCCTTTCCCTCTAGTCCAAATCGTATTTTACAATAACAAACACATAATTAACTAACACCCAATCACTAAACATGGATAACCGAAGCCCATCCGAATTTAATACACAAGCCTCATCATTTTTCTAATGTAGTCGAAACACGATATCAATGATCATTCATGAGTGCGGAATCCATATGATTGATTGAATCAAGTATGAGAAGCAATATTAAACGATTAATCAACAAAGTTAATAAACACTTACGATTAGATGATCAAATCGTTGTTACTATTACAAATTAATTTCTGTCTAGCACACAAGTTTCTGTTAAGCCACCGTAATCTTTCTCTCGTCTCTCTCAAGTCATGAATTCCCTCTCTCTCTAGTGTCTATTTTGACGAACCTTAGTTAGTATGATGTGAGTTTGTTTAAATACAAACTCACACATTTATTACATCGGCCAAAGCCCATGGCCCCTCTAGTACAAATTATATTTTACAATACAAACACATAATTAACTAAAATCACTAAACATGGATAACCGAAGCCCAACCGAATTTAATACACAAGCCTCATCATTTTTCTAATATAGTCGAAACACGATATCAATGATCAATCATGAGTGCGGAATCCAAATGATTGATTGAATCAAGTATGAGAAGCAATAATAAACGATGAATCAAGTATGAGAAGCAATAATAAACGATGAATCAACAAAGTTAATAAACACTTACGATAAGATGATCAAATCGTTGATTACTATTACATGTGCCAAAGCCCTTTGCCCCTCTAGTCTAAATCCTATTTTATAATAACAAACACATAATTAACTAACACCCAATCACTAAACATGTATAACCGAAGCCCAATCGAATTTAATACACAAGCCTCATCATTTTTCTAATATAGTCCAAACACGATATCAATGATCAATCATGAGTGCGGAATCCAAATGATTGATTGAATCAAGTATGAGAAGCAATAATAAACGATTAATCAACAAAGTTAATAAACACTTACAACTAGATGATTAAATCGTTGATTACTATTACATGTGCCAAAGCCCTTTCCCTCTAGTCCAAATCGTATTTTACAATAACAAACACATAATTAACTAACACCCAATCACTAAACATGGATAACCGAAGCCCAACCGAACTTAATACATAAGACTTAACATTTTTCTAATGTAGTCGAAACACGATATCATTGATCAATCATGATTGCGGAATAAAAATGATTGATTTAATCAAGTATGAGAAGCAATAATAAACGATGAATCAATAAAGTTAATAACACTTACGATTATATGATCAAATCGTTGATTATTATTACAAGTGCCAAAGCCCTTTCCCTCTAGTCCAAATCGTATTTTACAATAACAAACACATAATTAACTTACACCCAATCACTAAACATGGATAACCAAAGCCCAATCGAATTTAATACACAAGCCTCATCATTTTTCTAATATAGTCGAAACACGATATCAATGATTATCATGAGTGCGGAATCTAAATGATTGATTGAATCAAGTGTGCGAAGCAAAAATAAACGATTAATCAACAAAGTTAATAAACACTTACAATTAGATGATCAAATCGTTGATTAATATTACATGTGCCAAAGCCCTTTGCCCCTGTAGTCTAAATCGTATTTTACAATCACAAACACATAATTAACTGACACCCAATCACTAAACATGAATAATCCAAGACCAACCGAATTTAATACACAAGCCTCTTCATTTTTCTAATGTAGTCGAAACACGATATCATTGATCAATCATGAGTATGGAATCCAAATGATTGATTGAATCAAGTATGAGAAGCAATAATACACGATGAATCTACAAAGTTAATAAACATTTACGATTAGATGATCAAATCGTTGAATACTGTTTTACCTAGGCCAAAGCCCTTTGCCCCTCTAGTCCAAACCGTATTTGTCAAGAACAAAAACATAAATAACTAACAATCAATCACTAAACATGGTAACCGAAGCTCAACCGAATTTAATACACAAGCCACATCATTTTTCTAATATAGTCGAAACACGATATCAATGATCAATCATGAGTGTGGAATCCAAATGATTGATTGAATCAAGTATTAGAAGCAATAATAAACGATGAATTAACAAAGTAAATAAACACTTACGATTAAATGATCAAATCGTTGATTACTATTACAACTCGATTTCTGTCTAGCACACAGTTTTCTGTTAAGCCACCGCAATCTTTCTCTCGTCTCTCTTAAGTCACGAATTCCCTCTCTCTCTAGTGTCTATTTTGACGAACCTTAGTTAGTAGGATGTGAGTTTGTTTAAATACAAACTCACACATTTATTACATCGGCCAAAGACCTTTTCCCCTCTAGTACGAATCGTATTTTACAATAACAAACACATAATTAACTAAAATCACTAAACATGGATAACCGAAGCCAAACCGAAGTTAATACACAAGCCTCATCATTTTTCAAATATAGTCGAAACACGATATCAATGATCAATCATGATTGCGGAATCCAAATGATTGATTGAATCAAGTATGAGAAGCAATAAGAAACGATTAATCAACAAAGTTAATAAACACTTACGATTACATGATCAAATCGTTGATTACTATTACATGTGCCAAACCTTTTTGCCCCTCTAGTCCAAATCGAATTTTACAATAACAAACACATAATTAACTAACACCCAATCACTAAACATGGTTAACCGAAGCCCAACCGAATTTAATACACAATCCTCATCATTTTTCTAATATAGTCAAAACACGATATCAATGATCAATCATGAGTGCGGAATCCTAATGATTGATTAAATCAAGTATGAGAAGCAATAACAAGCGATGAATCTACCAAGTTAATAAACACTTACGATTAGATGATCAAATCGTTGATTACTGTTCTACCTAGGCCAAAGCCCTTTGCCCCTTTAGTCCAAACCGTATTTGACAAGAACAAAAACATAATTAACTAACAATCAATCACTAAACATGGTAACCGAAGCCCAACCGAATTTAATACACAAGCCTCATCATTTTTCTAATATAGTTGAAACATGATATCAATGATCAATCATGAGTGTGGAATCCAAATGATTGATTGAATCAAGTATGAGAAGCAATAATAAACGATGAATCAACAAAGTTAATAAACACTTACGATAAGATGATCAAATCATTGATTACTAATACATGTGCCAAAGCCCTTTGCCCCTCTAGTCTAAATCGTATTTTACAATAACAACCACATAAGTAACTAACTCCCAATCACTAAACAAGGATAACTGAAGCCCAACCGAATTTAATACACAAGCCTCATCATTTTTCTAATATAGTCGAAACACGATATTAATTATCAATCATGAGTGCGGAATCCAAATGATTGATTGAATCAAGTATGAGAAGAAATAATAAACGATTAATCAAAAAAGTTAATAAACACTTACGATTAGATGATCAAATCATTGATTTCTAATACATGTGCCAAAGCTCTTTCCCTCTAGTCCAAATCGTATTTTACAATAACAAACACATAATTAACTAACACCCAATCACTAAACATGGATAACCGAAGCCCATCCGAATTTAATACACAAGCCTCATCATTTTTCTA
Organism: Deinandra increscens subsp. villosa; assembly: GCA_039602395.1. NCBI lineage: Eukaryota > Viridiplantae > Streptophyta > Magnoliopsida > Asterales > Asteraceae > Deinandra > Deinandra increscens. The sequence continues at coordinate 37,995,683 of JBCNJP010000008.1, read as the reverse complement.
ATGTAGTCGAAACACGATATCAATGATCAATCATGAGTGCGGAATCCAAATGATTGATTCAATCAAGTATGAGAAGCAATATTAAACGATTAATCAACAAAGTTAATAAACACATACGATTAGATGATCAAATCGTTGATTACTATTACAAATTAATTTCTGTCTAGCACACAGGTTTCTGTTAAGCCACCGTAATCTTTCTCTCGTCTCTCTCAAGTCACGAATTCCCTCTCTCTCTAGTGTCTATTTTGACGAACCTTAGTTAGTAGGATGTGAGTTTGTTTAAATATAAACTCACACATTTATTACATCGGCCAAAGCCCATGGCCCCTCTAGTACAAATCATATTTTACAATAACAAACACATAATTCACTAAAATCACTAAACATGGATAACCGAAGCCCAACCGAATTTAATACATAAGCCTCATCATTTTTCTAATATAGTCGAAACACGATATCAATGATCAATCATGAGTGCGGAATCCAAATGATTGATTGAGTCAAGTATGAGAAGCAATAATAAACGACTAATCAACAAAGTTAATAAACACTTACGATTAGATGATCAAATCGTTGATTACTATTACATGTGCCAAAGCCCATTTCCCCTCTAGTCTAAATCCTATTTTATAATAACAAACACATAATTAACTAACACCTAATCACAAAACATGGATAACCGAAGCCCAATCGAATTTAATACACAAGCCTCATCATTTTTCTAATATAGTCCAAACACGATATCAATGATCAATCATGAGTGCGGAATCCAAATGATTGATTGAATCAAGTATGAGAAGCAATAATAAACGATTAATCAACAAAGTTAATAAACACTTACAATTAGATGATTAAATCGTTGATTACTATTACATGTGCCAAAGCCCTTTCCCTCTAGTCCAAATCGTATTTTACAATAACAAACACATAATTAACTAACACCCAATCACTAAACATGGATAACCGAAGCCCAACCGAACTTAATACACAAGACTCAACATTTTTCTAATGTAGTCGAAACACGATATCATTGATCAAACATGATTGCGGAATCCAAATGATTGATTTAATCAAGTATGAGAAGCAATAATAAACGATGAATCAACAAAGTTAATAACACTTACGATTAGATGATCAAATCGTTGATTATTATTACAAGTGCCAAAGCCCTTTCCCTCTAGTCGAAATCGTATTTTACAATAACAAACACATAATTAACTAACATAATCACAAAACATGGATAACCGAAACCCAACCGAATTTAATACACAAGCCTCATCATATTTCTAATATAGTCGAAACACGATATCAATGATCAATCATGAGTGCGGAATCCAAATGATTGATTGAATCAAGTATGAGAAGCAATAATAAACGATTAATCAACAAAGTTAATAAACACTTATAATTAAATGATCAAATCGTTGATTACTATTACATGTGCCAAAGCCCTTTGCCCCTCTAGTCCAAATCGTATTTTACAATAACAAACACATAATTAACTAACACCCAATCACTAAACATGGATAACCAAAGCCCAATCGAATTTAATACACAAGCCTCATCATTTTTCTAATATAGTCGAAACACGATATCAATGATTATCATGAGTGCGGAATCCAAATGATTGATTGAATCAAGTGTGCGAAGCAAAAATAAACGATTAATCAACAAAGTTAATAAACACTTATAATTAGATGATCAAATCGTTGATTACTATTACATGTGCCAAAGCCCTTTGCCCCTCTAGTCCAAATCGTATTTTACAATAACAAACACATAATTAACTAACACCCAATCACTAAACAAGGATAACCAAAGCCCAATCGAATTTAATACACAAGCCTCATCATTTTTCTAATATAGTCGAAACACGATATCAATGATTATCATGAGTGCGGAATCCAAATGATTGATTGAATCAAGTGTGCGAAGCAATAATAAACGATGAATCAACAAAGTTAATAACACTTACGATTAGATGATCAAATCGTTGAGTACTATTACAAGTGCCAAAGCCCTTTCCCTCTAGCCCAAATCGTATTTTACAATAACAAACACATAATTAACTAACACCCAATCACTAAACAAGGATAACCGAAGCCCAACCGAATTTAATACACAAGCCTCATCATTTTTCTAATATAGTCAAAACACGATATCAATGATCAATCATGAGTGCGGAATCCAAATGATTGATTGAATCAAGTATGAGAAGCAATAACAAGCGATGAATCTACAAAGTTAATAAACACTTATGATTAGATGATCAAATCGTTGATTACTGTTCTACCTAGGCCAAAGCCCTTTGCCCCTTTAGTCCAAACCGTATTTGACAAGAACAAAAACATAATTAACTAACAATCAATCACTAAATATGGTAACCGAAGCCCAACCGAATTTAATACACAAGCCTCATCATTTTCTAATATAGTTGAAACACGATATCAATGATCAATCATGAGTGCGGAATCCAAATGATTGATTGAATCAAGTATGAGAAGCAATAATAAACGATGAATTAACAAAGTAAATAAACACTTACGATTAAATGATCAAATCGTTGATTACTATCACAACTCGATTTCTGTCTAGCACACAGTTTTCTGTAAAGCCACCGCAATCTTTCTCTCGTCTCTCTCAAGTCACGAATTCCCTCCCTCTCTAGTGTCTATTTTGACGAACCTTAGTTAGTAGGATGTGAGTTTGTTTAAATACAAACTCACACATATATTACATCGGCCAAAGCCCTTTGCCCCTCTAGTACGAATTGTATTTTACAATAACAAACACATAATTAACTAAAATCACTAAACATGGATAACCGAAGCCAAACCGAAGTTAATACAGAAGCCTCATCATTTTTCAAATATAGTCGAAACACGATATCAATGATCAATCATGATTGCGGAATCCAAATGATTGATTGAATCAAGTATGAGAAGCAATAAGAAACGTTTAATCAACAAAGTTAATAAACACTTACGATTAGATGATCAAATCGTTGATTACTATTACATGTGCCAAAGCTTTTTGCCCCTCTAGTCCAAATCGTATTTTACAATAACAAAAAAATAATTAACTAACACCCAATCGCTAAACATGTATAACCGAAGCCCAATCGAATTTAATACACAAGCCTCATTATTTTATTAATATAGTCGAAACACGATATCAATGATCAATCATGAGTGCGGAATCCAAATGATTGATTGAATCAAGTATGAGAAGCAATAATAAACGATGAATCGACAAAGTTAATAACACTTATGATTAGATGATTAAATCGTTGAGTACTATTACAAGTGCCAAAGCCCTTTCCCTCTAGCCAAATCGTATGTTACAATAACAAACACATAATTATCTAACACCCAATCACTAAACATGGATAACCGAAGCCCAACCGAATTTAATACACAATCCTCATCATTTTTCTAATATAGTCAAAACACGATATCAATGATCAATCATGAGTGCGGAATCCTAATGATTGATTGAATCAAGTATGAGAAGCAATAACAAGCGATGAATCTACAAAGTTAATAAACACTTACGATTAGATGATCAAATCGTTGATTACTGTTCTACCTAGGCCAAAGCCCTTTGCCCCTTTAGTCCAAACCGTATTTGACAAGAACAAAAACATAATTAACTAACAATCAATCACTAAACATAGTAACCGAAGCCCAACCGAATTTAATACACTAGCCTCATCATTTTTCTAATATAGTTGAAACATGATATCAATGATCAATCATGAGTGTGTAATCAAAATGATTGATTGAATCAAGTATGAGAAGCAATAATAAATGATGAATCAACAAAGTTAATAAACACTTTCGATAAGATGATCAAATCGTTGATTACTAATACATGTGCCAAAGCTCTTTCCCTCTAGTCCAAATCGTATTTTACAATAACAAACACATAATTAACTAACACCCAATCACTAAACATGGATAACCGAAGCCCATCCGAATTTAATACACAAGCCTCATCATTTTTCTAATGTAGTCGAAACACGATATCAATGATCAATCATGAGTGCGGAATCCAAATGATTGATTCAATCAAGTATGAGAAGCAATATTAAACGATTAATCAACAAAGTTAATAAACACATACGATTAGATGATCAAATCGTTGATTACTATTACAAATTAATTTCTGTCTAGCACACAGGTTTCTGTTAAGCCACCGTAATCTTTCTCTCGTCTCTCTCAAGTCACGAATTCCCTCTCTCTCTAGTGTCTATTTTGACGAACCTTAGTTAGTAGGATGTGAGTTTGTTTAAATATAAACTCACACATTTATTACATCGGCCAAAGCCCATGGCCCCTCTAGTACAAATCATATTTTACAATAACAAACACATAATTCACTAAAATCACTAAACATGGATAACCGAAGCCCAACCGAATTTAATACATAAGCCTCATCATTTTTCTAATATAGTCGAAACACGATATCAATGATCAATCATGAGTGCGGAATCCAAATGATTGATTGAGTCAAGTATGAGAAGCAATAATAAACGACTAATCAACAAAGTTAATAAACACTTACGATTAGATGATCAAATCGTTGATTACTATTACATGTGCCAAAGCCCATTTCCCCTCTAGTCTAAATCCTATTTTATAATAACAAACACATAATTAACTAACACCTAATCACAAAACATGGATAACCGAAGCCCAATCGAATTTAATACACAAGCCTCATCATTTTTCTAATATAGTCCAAACACAATATCAATGATCAATCATGAGTGCGGAATCCAAATGATTGATTGAATCAAGTATGAGAAGCAATAATAAACGATTAATCAACAAAGTTAATAAACACTTACAATTAGATGATTAAATCGTTGATTACTATTACATGTGCCAAAGCCCTTTCCCTCTAGTCCAAATCGTATTTTACAATAACAAACACATAATTAACTAACACCCAATCACTAAACATGGATAACCGAAGCCCAACCGAACTTAATACACAAGACTCAACATTTTTCTAATGTAGTCGAAACACGATATCATTGATCAAACATGATTGCGGAATCCAAATGATTGATTTAATCAAGTATGAGAAGCAATAATAAACGATGAATCAACAAAGTTAATAACACTTACGATTAGATGATCAAATCGTTGATTATTATTACAAGTGCCAAAGCCCTTTCCCTCTAGTCGAAATCGTATTTTACAATAACAAACACATAATTAACTAACATAATCACAAAACATGGATAACCGAAACCCAACCGAATTTAATACACAAGCCTCATCATATTTCTAATATAGTCGAAACACGATATCAATGATCAATCATGAGTGCGGAATCCAAATGATTGATTGAATCAAGTATGAGAAGCAATAATAAACGATTAATCAACAAAGTTAATAAACACTTATAATTAAATGATCAAATCGTTGATTACTATTACATGTGCCAAAGCCCGCCCCTCTAGTCCAAATCGTATTTTACAATAACAAACACATAATTAACTAACACCCAATCACTAAACATGGATAACCAAAGCCCAATCGAATTTAATACACAAGCCTCATCATTTTTCTAATATAGTCGAAACACGATATCAATGATTATCATGAGTGCGGAATCCAAATGATTGATTGAATCAAGTGTGCGAAGCAAAAATAAACGATTAATCAACAAAGTTAATAAACACTTATAATTAGATGATCAAATCGTTGATTACTATTACATGTGCCAAAGCCCTTTGCCCCTCTAGTCCAAATCGTATTTTACAATAACAAACACATAATTAACTAACACCCAATCACTAAACAAGGATAACCAAAGCCCAATCGAATTTAATACACAAGCCTCATCATTTTTCTAATATAGTCGAAACACGATATCAATGATTATCATGAGTGCGGAATCCAAATGATTGATTGAATCAAGTGTGCGAAGCAATAATAAACGATGAATCAACAAAGTTAATAACACTTACGATTAGATGATCAAATCGTTGAGTACTATTACAAGTGCCAAAGCCCTTTCCCTCTAGCCCAAATCGTATTTTACAATAACAAACACATAATTAACTAACACCCAATCACTAAACATGGATAACCGAAGCCCAACCGAATTTAATACACAAGCCTCATCATTTTTCTAATATAGTCAAAACACGATATCAATGATCAATCATGAGTGCGGAATCCAAATGATTGATTGAATCAAGTATGAGAAGCAATAACAAGCGATGAATCTACAAAGTTAATAAACACTTATGATTAGATGATCAAATCGTTGATTACTGTTCTACCTAGGCCAAAGCCCTTTGCCCCTTTAGTCCAAACCGTATTTGACAAGAACAAAAACATAATTAACTAACAATCAATCACTAAATATGGTAACCGAAGCCCAACCGAATTTAATACACAAGCCTCATCATTTTCTAATATAGTTGAAACACGATATCAATGATCAATCATGAGTGCGGAATCCAAATGATTGATTGAATCAAGTATGAGAAGCAATAATAAACGATGAATTAACAAAGTAAATAAACACTTACGATTAAATGATCAAATCGTTGATTACTATCACAACTCGATTTCTGTCTAGCACACAGTTTTCTGTAAAGCCACCGCAATCTTTCTCTCGTCTCTCTCAAGTCACGAATTCCCTCCCTCTCTAGTGTCTATTTTGACGAACCTTAGTTAGTAGGATGTGAGTTTGTTTAAATACAAACTCACACATATATTACATCGGCCAAAGCCCTTTGCCCCTCTAGTACGAATTGTATTTTACAATAACAAACACATAATTAACTAAAATCACTAAACATGGATAACCGAAGCCAAACCGAAGTTAATACAGAAGCCTCATCATTTTTCAAATATAGTCGAAACACGATATCAATGATCAATCATGATTGCGGAATCCAAATGATTGATTGAATCAAGTATGAGAAGCAATAAGAAACGTTTAATCAACAAAGTTAATAAACACTTACGATTAGATGATCAAATCGTTGATTACTATTACATGTGCCAAAGCTTTTTGCCCCTCTAGTCCAAATCGTATTTTACAATAACAAAAAAATAATTAACTAACACCCAATCGCTAAACATGTATAACCGAAGCCCAATCGAATTTAATACACAAGCCTCATTATTTTATTAATATAGTCGAAACACGATATCAATGATCAATCATGAGTGCGGAATCCAAATGATTGATTGAATCAAGTATGAGAAGCAATAATAAACGATGAATCGACAAAGTTAATAACACTTATGATTAGATGATTAAATCGTTGAGTACTATTACAAGTGCCAAAGCCCTTTCCCTCTAGCCAAATCGTATGTTACAATAACAAACACATAATTATCTAACACCCAATCACTAAACATGGATAACCGAAGCCCAACCGAATTTAATACACAATCCTCATCATTTTTCTAATATAGTCAAAACACGATATCAATGATCAATCATGAGTGCGGAATCCTAATGATTGATTGAATCAAGTATGAGAAACAATAACAAGCGATGAATCTACAAAGTTAATAAACACTTACGATTAGATGATCAAATCGTTGATTACTGTTCTACCTAGGCCAAAGCCCTTTGCCCCTTTAGTCCAAACCGTATTTGACAAGAACAAAAACATAATTAACTAACAATCAATCACTAAACATAGTAACCGAAGCCCAACCGAATTTAATACACTAGCCTCATCATTTTTCTAATATAGTTGAAACATGATATCAATGATCAATCATGAGTGTGTAATCAAAATGATTGATTGAATCAAGTATGAGAAGCAATAATAAATGATGAATCAACAAAGTTAATAAACACTTTCGATAAGATGATCAAATCGTTGATTACTATTACATGTGCCAAAGCCCTTTGCCCCTCTAGTCCAAATCGTATTTTACAATAACAAACACATAAGTAACTAACACCCAATCACTAAACATGGATAACCGAAGCCCAACCGAATTTAATACACAAGCCTCATCATTTTTCTAATGTAGTCGAAACACGATATCATTGATCAATCATGATTGCGGAATCCAAATGATTGATTTAATCAAGTATAAGAAGCAATAATAAACGATGAATCAACAAAGTTAATAACACTTACGATTAGATGATCAAATCGTTGAGTACAATTACAAGTGCCAAAGCCCTTTCCCTCTAGCCCAAATCGTATTTTACAATAACAAACACATAATTAACTAACACCCAATCACTAAACATGGATAACCGAAGCCCAACCGAATTTAATACACAAGCCTCATCATTTTTCTAATATAGTCAAAACACGATATCAATGATCAATAATGAGTGCGGAATCCAAATGATTGATTGAATCAAGTATGAGAAGCAATAACAAGCGATGAATCTACAAAGTTACTAAACACTTACGATTAGATGATCAAATCATTGATTACTGTTCTACCTAGGCCAAAGCCCTTTGCCCCTTTAGTCCAAACCGTATTTGACAAGAACAAAAACATAATTAACTAACAATCAATCACTAAATATGGTAACCGAAGCCCAACCGAATTTAATACACAAGCCTCATCATTTTCTAATATAGTTGAAACACGATATTAATGATCAATCATGAGTGTGGAATCCAAATGATTGATTGAATCAAGTATGAGAAGCAATAATAAACGTTGAATTAACAAAGTAAATAAACACTTACGATTAAATGATCAAATCGTTGATTACTATCACAACTCGATTTCTGTCTAGCACACAGTTTTCTGTTAAGCCACCGCAATCTTTCTCTCGTCTCTCTCAAGTCACGAATTCCCTCCCTCTCTAGTGTCTATTTTGACGAACCTTAGTTAGTAGGATGTGAGTTTGTTTAAATACAAACTCACACATTTATTACATCGGCCAAAGCCCTTTGCCCCTCTAGTACGAATTGTGTTTTACAATAACAAACACATAATTAACTAAAATCACTAAACATGGATAACCGAATCCAAACCGAAGTTAATACACAAGCCTCATCATTTTTCAAATATAGTCGAAACACGATATCAATGATCAATCATTATTGCGGAATCCAAATGATTGATTGAATCAAGTATGAGAAGCAATAAGAAACGATTAATCAACAAAGTTAATAAACACTTACGATTAGATGATCAAATCGTTGATTACTATTACATGTGCCAAAGCTTTTTGCCCCTCTAGTCCAAATCGTATTTTACAATAACAAAAAAATAATTAACTAACACCCAATCACTAAACATGTATAACCGAAGCCCAATCGAATTTAATACACAAGCCTCATTATTTTATTAATATAGTTGAAACACGATATCAATGATCAATCATGAGTGCGGAATCCAAATGATTGATTGAATCAAGTATGAGAAGCAATAATAAACGATGAATCGACAAAGTTAATAACACTTACGATTAGATGATTAAATCGTTGAGTACTATTACAAGTGCCAAAGCCCTTTCCCTCTAGCCAAATCGTATGTTACAATAACAAACACATAATTAACTAACACCCAATCACTAAACATGGATAACCGAAGCCCAACCGAATTTAATAAACAATCCTCATCATTTTTCTAATATAGTCAAAACACGATATCAATGATCAATCATGAGTGCGGAATCCTAATGATTGATTGAATCAAGTATGAGAAGCAATAACAAGCGATGAATCTACAAAGTTAATAAACACTTACGATTAGATGATCAAATCGTTGATTACTGTTCTACCTAGGCCAAAGCCCTTTGCCCCTTTAGTCCAAACCGTATTTGACAAGAACAAAAACATATTTAACTAACAATCAATCACTAAACATGGTAACCGAAGCCCAACCGAATTTAATACACAAGCCTCATCATTTTTCTAATATAGTTGAAACATGATATCAATGATCAATCATGAGTGTGGAATCAAAATGATTGATTGAATCAAGTATGAGAAGCAATAATAAGCGATGAATCAACAAAGTTAATAAACACTTTCGATAAGATGATCAAAACGTTGATTACTATTACATGTGCCAAAGCCCTTTGCCCCTCTAGTCCAAATCGTATTTTACAATAACAAACACATAAGTAACTAACACCCAATCACTAAACATGGATAACCGAAGCCCAACCGAATTTAATACACAAGCCTCATCATTTTTCTAATATAGTCGAAACACGATATCAATGATCAATCATGAGTGCGGAATCCAAATGATTGATTGAATCAAGTATGAGAAGCAATAATAAACGATGAATCAACAAAGTTAATAACACTTACGATTAGTTGATCAAATCGTTGAGTACTATTACAAGTGCCAAAGCCCTTTCCCTCTAGCCCAAATCGTATTTTACAATAACAAACACATAATTAACTAACACCCAATCACTAAACATGGATAACCGAAGCCCAACCGAATTTAATACACAAGCCTCATCATTTTTCTAATATAGTCAAAACACGATATCAATGATCAATAATGAGTGCGGAATCCAAATGATTGATTGAATCAAGTATGAGAAGCAATAACAAGCGATGAATCTACAAAGTTACTAAACACTTACGATTAGATGATCAAATCGTTGATTACTGTTCTACCTAGGCCAAAGCCCATTGCCCCTTTAGTCCAAACCGTATTTGACAAGAACAAAAACATAATTAACTAACAATCAATCACTAAACATGGTAACCGAAGCCCAACGAATTTAATACACAAGCCTCATCATTTTCTAATATAGTTGAAACACGATATTAATGATCAATCATGAGTGTGGAATCCAAATGATTGATTGAATCAAGTATGAGAAGCAATAATAAACGTTGAATTAACAAAGTAAATAAACACTTACGATTAAATGATCAAATCGTTGATTACTATCACAACTCGATTTCTGTCTAGCACACAGTTTTCTGTTAAGCCACCGCAATCTTTCTCTCGTCTCTCTCAAGTCACGAATTCCCTCCCTCTCTAGTGTCTATTTTGACGAACCTTATTTAGTAGGATGTGAGTTTGTTTAAATACAAACTCACACATTTATTACATCGGCCAAAGCCCTTTGCCCCTCTAGTACGAATTGTATTTTACAATAACAAACACATAATTAACTAAAATCACTAAACATGGATAACCGAATCCAAACCGAAGTTAATACACAAGCCTCATCATTTTTCAAATATAGTCGAAACACGATATCAATGATCAATCATTATTGCGGAATCCAAATGATTGATTGAATCAAGTATGAGAAGCAATAAGAAACGATTAATCAACAAAGTTAATAAACACTTACGATTAGATGATCAAATCGTTGATTACTATTACATGTGCCAAAGCTTTTTGCCCCTCTAGTCCAAATCGTATTTTACAATAACAAAAAAATAATTAACTAACACCCAATCACTAAACATGTATAACCGAAGCCCAATCGAATTTAATACACAAGCCTCATTATTTTATTAATATAGTTGAAACACGATATCAATGATCAATCATGAGTGCGGAATCCAAATGATTGATTGAATCAAGTATGAGAAGCAATAATAAACGATGAATCGACAAAGTTAATAACACTTACGATTAGATGATTAAATCGTTGAGTACTATTACAAGTGCCAAAGCCCTTTCCCTCTAGCCAAATCGTATGTTACAATAACAAACACATAATTAACTAACACCCAATCACTAAACATGGATAACCGAAGCCCAACCGAATTTAATACACAATCCTCATCATTTTTCTAATATAGTCAAAACACGATATCAATGATCAATCATGAGTGCGGAATCCTAATGATTGATTGAATCAAGTATGAGAAGCAATAACAAGCGATGAATCTACAAAGTTAATAAACACTTACGATTAGATGATCAAATCGTTGATTACTGTTCTACCTAGGCCAAAGCCCTTTGCCCCTTTAGTCCAAACCGTATTTGACAAGAACAAAAACATAATTAACTAACAATCAATCACTAAACATGGTAACCGAAGCCCAACCGAATTTAATACACAAGCCTCATCATTTTTCTAATATAGTTGAAACATGATATCAATGATCAATCATGAGTGTGGAATCAAAATGATTGATTGAATCAAGTATGAGAAGCAATAATAAGCGATGAATCAACAAAGTTAATAAACACTTTCGATAAGATGATCAAAACGTTGATTACTATTACATGTGCCAAAGCCCTTTGCCCCTCTAGTCCAAATCGTATTTTTCAATAACAAACACATAAGTAACTAACACCCAATCACTAAACATGGATAACCGAAGCCCAACCGAATTTAATACACAAGCCTCATCATTTTTCTAATATAGTCGAAACACGATATCAATGATCAATCATGAGTGCGGAATCCAAATGATTGATTGAATCAAGTATGAGAAGCAATAATAAACGATTAATCAACAAAGTTAATAAACACTTACGATTAGATGATCAAATCGTTGATTACTATTACATGTGCCAAAGCCCTTTACCCCTCTAGTCCAAATCGTATTTTACAATAACAAACACATAATTAACTAACACCCAATCACTAAACATGGATAACTGAAGCCCAACCGAACTTAATACACAAGACTCAACATTTTTCTAATGTAGTCGAAACACGATATCATTGATCAATCATGATTGCGGAATCCAAATGATTGATTTAATCAAGTATAAGAAGCAATAATAAACGATGAATCAACAAAGTTAATAACACTTACGATTAGATGATCAAATCGTTGATTCTTATTACAAGTGCCAAAGCCCTTTCCCTCTAGTCCAAATCGTATTTTACAATAACAAACACATAATTAACTAACATAATCACTAAACATGGATAAGCGAAGCCCAACCAAATTTAGTACACAAGCCTCATCATATTTCTAATATAGTCGAAACACGATATCAATGATCAATCATGAGTGCGGAATCCAAATGATTGATTGAATCAAGTATGAGAAGCAATAATAAACGATTAATCAACAAAGTTAATAAACACTTATAATTAGATGATCAAATCGTTGATTACTATTACATGTGCCAAAGCCCTTTGCCCCTCTAGTCCAAATTGTATTTTACAATAACAAACACATAATTAACTAACACCCAATCACTAAACATGGATAACCAAAGCCCAATCGAATTTAATACACAAGCCTCATCATTTTTCTAATATAGTCGAAACACGATATCAATGATCAATCATGAGTGCGGAATCCAAATGATTGATTGAATCAAGTATGAGAAGCAATAATAAACGATGAATCAACAAAGTTAATAACACTTACGATTAGTTGATCAAATCGTTGGGTACTATTACAAGTGCCAAAGCCCTTTCCCTCTAGCCCAAATCGTATTTTACAATAACAAACACATAATTAACTAACACCCAATCACTAAACATGGATAACCGAAGCCCAACCGAATTTAATACACAAGCCTCATCATTTTTCTAATATAGTCAAAACACGATATCAATGATCAATAATGAGTGCGGAATCCAAATGATTGATTGAATCAAGTATGAGAAGCAATAACAAGCGATGAATCTACAAAGTTACTAAACACTTACGATTAGATGATCAAATCGTTGATTACTGTTCTACCTAGGCCAAAGCCCTTTGCCCCTTTAGTCCAAACCGTATTTGACAAGAACAATGTGACACCCGAGAATTTCAAGGTTAACTTCCGTTAGACAAATCCGTTAGTTACGTTATAAGTGTTAACTTAAGTAACTAATACTTAACTAGGCCGAATACGTCCACGACCTTTGGTTGATCACCGAACCCGTCCATATGTGTTATGTGTTCATCATTGATTGTCTTTATGAGCAATGTGATTTAAATACATGACTTATTATTGTGAATAGCATGATTAATTGTAAATACTTGATTATGTGAAAATTGACCTGTTTAAGTAGCCAGCGAAACTAACGGGCGAAACTATAGTGTCGCCCGGTAGCCAGCTAAGACAATCCAATATCACGAGACCAGAGCTAGTTTCGCCTGGCCAGCGAAACTGCCAGCGAAACTGGCTCCTGATATAAATAAACTTAATGAACCCTAGTAGCCTCATTTGCCCCATATCACAACAAACACACACACACTCTTTTCTCCTGGAGATTCTGGTCAGTCGAGGTTCACACCGAGTTGTCGAGATCTCAGCCCCAAAACATCATCTACCAAGCTAGGAGATCGAACCGTGAGTCCCAAAAACCTCCATTTTGTGTTTTATATGTGTTTTTCTTAAAAAGCATGACCAAACCTTCATAAATATTGCTTGATCTTCTGTAAATATGTTTTAGGATGCTAGATTTATCATAAAGTCAGCAACTTTACGTTTAGAAACAAACCATGATGATGATTTATGCAATTTTAGTCATTTTAGGGTTTAGAAGTGTTTTTAGAGATTTGATGATTAAAATGCATGTTAAACATGATAAAGCTGCTTGATTTATGTTGGTAAATGCCTATGGATGCTAGATAATGAATTGCATGTATGATCAGAAGCTGTTAGGTTGATTTTTAGGCAAATCCGTATGTTTTTCGCGACCAGCGAAACTGCGTGTTCTCTGGGCGAAACTAAGTAGCGAAATTATATCTCCTTCCAGCGACACTGACCCGCGAAACTATAGTGTCGCCGGGTAACCTGACCAGACCAGCTCGAGCGAAACTACCGAGCGAAATACCTGAACGAAAGTTCAAACCAGTTTCCCTGCGAAACTAGGCTAGCGAAACTGCGTCAGCAGTTTCGGGCGAAACTAGCCTAGCGAAACTGTGTCACCGGGCATTGCCTAGCGAAAGTGCTGCCCGTGCACCTAGCGAAACTGCCTAGCGAAACTATGCTAGCGAAACTAAGACTTGACCTAAAAACCAAACTTGTGAAATTTGCTTAAGTGTTATGCCATGACTTACATGATTATGCCATGATGAAACATGTTTAATATCTGATTTATATGAACCCTTGTTTATGATCAACCATTGGTGTCGTGTGTCGGTATGTCGAGTCATAGATGCAACGTGCTATGTTATGGGCCATAGTGACGTTAAGTAAAGATTAGACACGAAACTAATACTTAAGACCTAAACGTGTTCTAGGTCTTCGTTAAACAACAATATTTGGATTACTTGAAGTGTAGCAGTGCAACCAAAGGTGAGTGTCACTAACCCGCTTACCGTGAGTCCGTTTGGGCCACACCGAATAACTTAACGAAAACAATGCTGATAAACTCTAGAGTGCTAGGCACCTACTGATGAACATGAGAACACGGGATGCTTGGCACCCACTTGATGAACTGAAGTGTTTTATGGGAAACACTTGTGAACTCTGAACAAACTATTTTTGAAACAAAACTGAAAACGTTTTAATATGGCTAGTGTAGGTTAAAGTCTAAACCATATGATATCACATGTTTTCTAAGGATGCCTTATAACTTAAAAGTCCTCAACTAAAATTGTGCCATTAATTGTAAAGCGAGGGGATGTTGGGTAGATCTACTGGAGTTTGACAAACTCCGCCCCGTGGCACGGGAAGTGCACGGAGGAACAATATCAGCCTATTTGACCGTGGTCCCGAGAGGACACGGGGGAGGCAAAAACCGCGATGACGTAGGTCCGCACCGTACGGGATGGCTCGGCCCCCACAAAATAAGTCAGCTTTGGTACAAACTTCCTTAGAGCATGGAACAACGGATTAGCTACCCGCGATATCGGTTGAGTCCTTTAACTTTACGGAACTAGTACATACCCGATGACGTAGGTCACGGACAAACCATTTATAAACTGAGATTTAAATTACGAGCATTGCTTTTCACATATAAATAACTTGTAAGTATGCCTTGATACGAATTATGATTATGAGACCGGGCCAATGCATGACAAGCCCACTGTGAACTCACCAACCGTTAGGTTGACACTTGCGTGGTTTAAACTTTTGCAGATCGCTAAGGAGTAT
>JBCNJP010000008.1:37958081-37975081 GCA_039602395.1 Deinandra increscens subsp. villosa | reverse complement strand
CACACATTCGGAGCTGTCCGAACTCCAGGTTCGCTGGGAGTTCGGACCTCAGCTATAATTTGTGAATCCGTCTTGTATTCGATACTTCACATGACGATCAAGGACCATGTATCAACAAACTTCCCCTCGGCATGTGCAGTATCATCTCCTCTATTTAAACTTGTATCATCATGTATCTTCAATCAAACTCTTCCTCTTCTTTGACGATGAGTTCAATCTTGAATACTTGATATTACATCGTGTGTAATCTCTTTATCAACAAACTTCAGAAGACTTGAAGTTGTGATGTTCTCTTCCCACTTAGAAACCTGCCAACATAAATAATCTTGGTGCAAAATGTCACTTCGAGACTCCAAAATAGATTGATTTTGAAAACTTGAGTTTGTATTTCGTGCTGATCAATCGAAAACAAAACAGAAACAAAATCTTTTTGGCTTTTAGAAACTTTATATCAAAACACACCCAAAATCTTTTTGGTATTTTCTGATAAGAAAAATAAAACAATACAAAATCAGACACTATTTTTGTCTTTTGTGAGAAAGATCACAACTTGGGATCATATTGGACATAACATGCTGAACTACATTTCAATTTTAATTATTGAAGCACATTAGCCATGCCGATTGCAGATATAATTTGTCCAATTTTAAACTCTGGCACAATCATACTCATAACATCTGGATATGTTAAGGTATTGATTAAATTTGCATTGACCAGTGTACCCCACACTATCAGACATACTCAGATATGCTTTTGCTTATCACATTTTGTGATCTCATTAGTGATTTTAATCACACAATGATTGTAACCATGATATAGTCAACTGTGTTCCATGCAAAAAGAAATAAGAACGTTAAATTTTCTACCTTAAGGTCGATTTTTCGATACGCAGATAAGGCCTCAGATTTAACAAAATAAGAAAATAAAACAAGTTGAAGTTGTATAACTCAACAACAATCAGGTCGGTACTCCCGTACACGCAGAGAAAGTCCGATGAGTTATACGAAACAGCAAAGAAAATAAACCAGAACGTCAAACGAACAACGATCAAGTCGGTCTTGCGACACGCAGAGAAAGTCCGATCATTTGACAAAATAAAGAAAATCAAACAAGTTTAATCTTTGCAAAATGAACACATGTATACACAGTGACTTCTCATTTTATTTTTCACATATCTTTTTCTTGATATATCATGAGATATGCATCAAGATGTTGTCCACTAGGTCAAGCATCAGATTTAGTGTATATCACATTTGTATACTTTCTGATTTGCTGAGCCTACCTTGCACATCGATCAAATGGTCTTGTGACTTTTTCATCTACTTTATCCATGAGTCAGACAATATCAGCCAATGTACCATCATTTCCCAATCATGTCGGATACAATTTCTCATTTTTCAATGTTTTTGGCTTTTTGCATTTCTCCCCCTAAAAATTACAACTCTATTTATAGATTTTCATTTTTACGATTTGAAAACAACACACTATTTTTGTAGTTTTGCAAAAACAAACTCCCCCTCAGAAGGAGACGAAGTGAAAATTAAGAAAAACTGATCAACCAACACGAACACTAGTAGTTTAGCCTTTTGAAAACAAAAATGATTTTGAAAGTCAAGTTAATTAGAACAGATATTTCACAATCAACAATTTTCTAATCACCGAAAGATCTTCCTGAAACACCTGCCGGACACCAAATAAAACATTAGTTTCATTGGGATTGACCCAAATCAACGGCGTCGGGTCGCCGGTGTCTTCCACAAAGTCCTGGTTGGCCTTGGAAACAACTTTTGGTTTCCAAATTTGTAAAACTTTCAATTTTTTATCGGAACCTGAATCAGATTCAACCGACGAACTTGATTTAGACCAAGACGATTTACGAGTTGACTTAAGCTTTGGGGACCATGGTTCATCAAAAATTTGACCTTTGTTATCCACATATTTGGCAGTTTTGTGGATAAATGCAGTCGTCGGACAATCAACAGCTAGATGTCCTGGTTGACGACATACATAACAAAGTCGTTCTCTAAAATTGTTTGAAAATTGTTGTGAATTTTGAGAATCAGATGAATGGTCAGAATGAAAGTTATCAAAGAAACCATCAGAAGAATCATACCTAGGAGACGGACTCCTTGAAGATGAAGATCTTCCAGAAGAATAAGAAAATTCCTTCTGAGATGGTGATTTCTTTGTAACTTTTGCTTTAGGAACCTTCTCAGCCTTCACTGATTTCTTTGCTTGAACTGGTTCTTCCAACACTTTGTAACCTAAACCTTTGTGTTTAGATCCTTGAGTCTTTGAAGAATTTGACGAAGAACCTGAAGCAATTCTTGATTTAGCATCACTAGTAAATTTGGCTTTGATATCCTTCAGCTTGTTCTTTTCAATCAAAACTTTTTCTTCGTCGGTTGCAGATGAAGAACTCGAAGCAACCTTATCAAACACTGTCTCATTTTCCAGCAATACAGACTTTGAAATAAACTTTGGAGCTTCACCCAAAGGTTTCTCCTTCCTTTTAGACTTGGACTTGTTCTTCTTGGGTGGAGTAGCAAACTTTGAATAGTCATGCAATTCATTGTTTGGATCAATCTGAGCAGAAGTAACTTCAATCAAATCCACTGGTTGAGGTACCAAGTGAATATTTTCTTCCTTAGACTTCTCGGAACTCTGATCCTGCTTGTATAAGAAATTTGGCAATGTCGGTGACAAATTGCAATTCTTAACTTGTCTTTCCAATTCTAAAATCTCCAATTTCAAGTCATTAATTTTATGTTGACCTTCAAACACCTCTTGTTGTGACTTGATGAATTTTGCATTGAGATCATCATACTCATAAGTTTGTAACTTCCTGATCTCACATTCAGCATATAATTCTTCAAGCACATTTTCTCTCGTTTGCTTGTAGTTTTCAACATCTTTTGTTAACACTTCATTCTTGTCTCTGTAAAGAACATTTTAATCTTGAAGCATAGAGATCTTATTTTGAAGTTTCTCAACGGTAATAGCAGTTTTAGCAATAAGAGCAGTAGCCTTTTCATATTTTTGTTGAACCGGATAACTCTTCTCAAACAGATTCTCAAAATCTTGAGCTGAGTCTAATGCTTCAGCTTTGGCTTTCTCACACTCTTCAGCCAAATGAGCCTTTTCCTTCAAAACATCTTCATGAATATGAACTAACTCATAATATTTCTTTTGAAAATCTTCCAACTCTTTCTTTAACACCACAATTTCTTCAGTTAAAATTTGACGATGTTGTTCAAAACTTGCAATTTTCTTGAGCAACTTCTCACATTTATAACATTTAAATTCATCATCTTTTGAATTCTCAGGGATCTTAGGTAATTCTTCTTGAACCAAAGATATACTTGAAGAAGTATCAGACTCAGTTAAAAAGCTATCATCATCAGCATGTTGAACAGTTAAAGCAATTGAGATTGGAGTGTGATTCTTTTTAACTGCTGAATCTGCATTCCAGGCAAATTCATCTGGATGCATATATGTATCAATCCAATCATGAGCAAGAGTAGCAGATTTCTGTTCAACCTTTTCAATTTTATCTGATGGATGAAAAACTAAATGTGCATGCTGACCAGTCTTCAATTTACTTTCTGCAGAACTTGGACATTCTCGAGCAAAGTGACCATAGACTGAACACTTATAACATTTCACCTTAGATTTGTCCAATCCAATATTTCCTTCCTGATTCAGTCTCTTCTTAACAGTTCTATTGAAAAATTTATTTGTTCTACGAACCAACATAGCATATTGCCAATTTAGATCCATTTCCTCCAAATGATCATAATCAATCTGATCGTAATATTCATTTGCTAACTCAGCATTACTCACAGAACCAGTGATAACACCAAAGTATGAAGATACTAATGCAGACATCAACGCATTATAATCATCGACAGTTTGAATAGATAATGCACTTTGAGTCGAAGAACTTGGAATTGACACAGTAGAACCAGCAGAAGAATAACTTGGAATTTCAGATTTACCTGCCAGAAATGCCGTAGGAGGAGCAGAACTAAGAATATTAGACTTCCTAGCATTCATTGTAGAGTCATTTTCACCATGATACACTGCAGGATTCTGAATTTGTGTAGGAAGTGATTTATTCACCATTAATTCCATATCCCGAGCCTGAATTCTTTGAACCAAATCATTGAAAGACAATCCTGAAAAATCCTTATCATGAGTAATAATCAGCACATAATTCTCCCATTTTTCAAGCAAAGCTTCCAAGATCTTTTCTTTCATATCAACCTCTTCTTTAGTAAGATTCACCAAACGCATTTCACTCATCAGATGAGAGAATCTTGCAATCAAATTGGGAATCGTTTCATTTTGATAATGCTTAAAACTATCAAACTCTTTCTTCAAAACCTTTTGTCGACTTTTCTTGTATTGATCATTGCCTTCACATCGTTTTTCCAATGCATCCCATAGACTTTTTGATGTGTAGTTACCAGCAAATTGATGAAATAACTCTTTAGGCAATGCCATCGTTAACGTACCATACGCCTTTTTCTCAGCTTGATAAGCTTTCTTTTGTTTAGATGACATTTTTCTTTGATAAATAGGTTCACCAGTTTCATCTTTAGGATAAACATATTGCTCAGTGAAAGCTAACCACATATCAATGTCATTTGTATCGACAAACGCTTCAAACCATTTAACCCAACTATGATAATCTTCCAATTTTAGCAATTTGGGAACTTTCTGACTTGTTCCAATTTCATTATCATAATTCATCATTGTTTGCATCGTAGCTTGAACCGAATTTTGAATAGCCGCGAACGCTTGAAAATCGGACATTTTTGAAAAATTAGTTACTGTTCACTCCGAACCTCGTCTGAACCTCCTCCGAGCTGCCTCCGAACTTAGTCCGAACTTGACAACGCCGAACTATCTCCGAACCAGACCTTCGGATGAACAAAAACCAAAATACTCCGAACTATCACCGAACTTAGTCCGAACGCTGACCAATCCCTCACCGAACTCTCACCGAACCAAATTAGAGACCGAACTTCGTCCGAACTTCAAGTTCGGAGCGGTTATGCCGAACTTGCCCGAACCTCAAACGAGACAGATTTCACTCGACCTCATTTTCTCGATTTTCAACGTTTTTGACTGGAATTTTCGACAGGAATTCAAGCAAACTCGATAGAAACAATCTAGAAACAGATTTTTGATGAAAAGCACACCCGAGACAATCAAACGAACTAAAAAATGATTGACATTTTCGTAAAAACGGGAATTTGAACTCAAAACTCCGAAAAACACTGATTTCCGACTAGTAGAACAAACCTAATGCTCTGATACCACTTGAAAGTGCGTGAGCGTGTGGATCTTCTACTTAGTCGTAACAAAATCAATGTAAACGTGTAAAACGCAGAGAGTAAATACAAAAGACTTGTACTAACCACAAAGATAACCATAGAGTACACTCAGAGAATATGACACTGAAGCTTAGACCGTTACTGAATACAATACAAGACACAAATATTTATAGGACTGAAATACGACTGGCCAAACCTGAGGTTCGGCCACACATTCGGAGCTGTCCGAACTCCAGGTTCGCTAGGAGTTCGGACCTCAGCTATAATGTGTGAATCCGTCTTGTATTCGATACATCACATGACGATCAAGGACCATGTATCAACATTAATACTTTATTATTTATCCATTTTAACTTCATATCTATAAACACAAAGTATAAACATCTATTGCACAAAGCACTCCAAACCCTAGGTATATAATCTCATTTTTCCCATTTCACCTGCTCTAAATTTTTCTCGAGAGCACACTCCCATCCACTTTTCCAGTTCTGATGAAACACTGCCCTCTTCCAAACCCTAATTTGTAATTCACCATTCTCTCCCTAACGGCGAATCTATTGTCTTCCCCCTTCTCATAAACATCACCAATCTCTCCGATTTTTGTTGAATGTTGATCCATCTTACTGGTTTGTATCTGACCAATTCGATTTCAACATAAAGCACGCATTTGCCAACAGCCGGTGACTATTACAGCCAATCGCCGTTTAATCGACTTCCATGGGCAAAAATTGTTGCTCGAAAGCATATGTATTGCTTTCAACATGTACATTTCCTTCTTTATTTTGAGATTCACTTTCAATTGCACACCATAGGATTCATGATTACAGATATGAGAATGTGTCTTTTTTGTGTGTGGTATTTCTTGGATCTAATTTTAGAGAGAAAAACCAGATCATCGCTGCATATCTTGGCTTCACATCGTCCTTCTTGAGATAGAATCCAGAGAACACTAGCTCCTCTTCAAGCCTCTTGGTAACTTTTTCTTGATTTTTGAAGGAAACCCTAAACAAAATCTTCTTTTTTGTTGTTTTATGACAGAGATTGACTATAGATTCTGTGATTCAAGATTTCAAGCGTAACTACGAATCCTAAATCAGCCTTAAACATTAGAGTCTCGATTCCAAAACTCGAGGTAAGTTATGTTCTAATTACATTGTTATATGATTTTAATATGATTTTTTTTTAATCAAAAGTATGATCTCTGTTATGAATTTAGTTTTGAAGCTCCCTCATTGATCTGATAGCTTTCTTCGTTTTTTTAATTTTCTTAATTAGAACTTTTTTATACAAAAGCTTGGAGTTTTCCTGTTGGATCTTCTGCGAGTGATTAGTCATCGTCATCACATGGCTTGATTCGCAACATCAATCCGTACCGTTCAAAGAATTTATAAAGATTCCGGCTTCGGAAAACTTCCCTTTTGCAGATTCAGTCTTCAATCAGGTATAGAATGAGCTATGCGGTTTTTGGTTTCATACATTGCCTTCATTTTTGTTGAAGTGCATGCTATCTCAGTTAATCGATTCCATTTAATTCTGGGGTTCTTGGCTTTGAATTTGTGGTTTATGATGGAATTTTTGCTTTATATGTAACCTGATTTTGATTTGATTATTCCATCAAATTTTAGTTGTTCTCCATAAAATTTGTTCCTTTAAATTTGATTGTTCCACCAATTTTTTAAAAATTTTGTTTCAATTTTATGGAATTTTATTTCATTTGTTTCAAGAAGTCTTAGTTATTCAATAAATTTTATTGCTCACATTAGGTTTTGGTGACAAGAAATTGCATGGAAATATCTTGATGAACTTCAACTGGCAAATCTGGATGCAATATTTTAGGTACTAATTTTGTAATTGTAGGTTTTTTTATAGGTCCAACTGCATTTTGCCCACGAGTAAATTCTACTGATGCTTACACACCATCAGCTTCTATCTTTTTATTACCGTGAACACGTGGTTCCTTCTATCTTTGACAATTTAAAGTCATGTGATCTTGGAGGTTAAGCCATGTTAATCTCCCCAAGAATCAAAGCAGATGTTGGGAGTTTTTTTGTCGTCTCTTTGATTATTCATTTCAGCTTGTATGTATGTTCATGCGTGTTTTCTCTTTCTAAGCATGACCCTAATGAGACTAGGTTTTGTTCTCCTTGTTCTGGGTTTCGGTCTGCCATTTTGTTGATACCAAGGTGAACAAACAATTTAAATCATCATGTGTGAACCATAGATCCACTTCAGGTATTTTTTTACTGTTTCCCATTTTTGCTTTCTTTAATATCTGCTTATAAATCGTGACATTTAATTTTAGAGGTCTGCAGCTTTTCTGGCTTCCTTGATATCTGGTCATGTGACAGTTGTAACAAGTTCAATAAAAATGACAAAGGTACTAGAAGCTACTAATAATTAGTTATTTAAAAGTTATGTTCTAAGAACCTATGATAAATGTGAAATATGTTATATAAATGTGTACCAACGATGGTCACCAACACAATGATTTGATAAAAGAGTGTCAGTTAGTAGTCATAGGTGCTCATAGTTATCATTAGTAGTAACTGAGTTAATATTGATAGGTTGCTGCTGATCACACTTAAAGTTTATATATTAGTTATGTTAGATCTACTCTGAATCATATTTATAGTCGTTAAAGTTTTCATATTTGTGTTCTTGTTTAAACTTCAGAGGTGGTGCCATTCAATTCATAGGCACAAAACATCACCATGGTAAATGGGTGAAGCTGACCGAGACTTATGAAGTCATAGATTGTTTTGCTATGCAATAGTTAGGACTGGAAGTAATGTATGGAAAAGTTGCTTAGTTATGTTGTTTCGGGTCGTTTAGTATTTCAAACTAAAGTGTGTTTCTTGAGTTACTTTAGGTCTGAGGGATCGAAATAGTCACTAGATATGATGTAAGCATTGGTGAATTAATCTTTTACACTCCTTGTGAATCTGCACAAAAGTATTGGCTTGGAGGTGTAGCTAATGTAAGAGATTATTCCAGTTTCCATCTTCTACACAAGTTCTGACCCAAGTTTATTTGTGGTGGTATGTAGTTTATACATAATTTCTTTCTATACATAAGTTTGTTCACCAGAGTTTTATTTGTGGTGGTATGTAGTTTATACGGTCATTTAAATAAGCAGAGTTTATTTGAACATGCATCTATGTACTGCACATTTATATATTTTTAGCTTCATTTATCTCAAATTGTGGTTGTTGGTGGCATCGACTTTTTTAGGTAATGGTTTTTTCTTATTTGTTGAATCAATCTTGTTTCTTAATTTTACCTTGATATTTTCTTATAATAATTCGTATACATCCAATTTAGTACAAATTCTAATTGCAGGTGTCGTTAATGGTGGTCCATCGTGCCATAGATATCCTTACGAATTTGGGATTCTTGCATTCTCGATCCGTCTTATCTCAGTAAGTTCTTTGAATCTAACCATCAGTTGGTGCGTACATGGGATGCTATTCTGTTATGAACAAACTGATCTATTTTTATACATTTCCGTTGCAGGGTATTAGGTATAGAGTGTTATTCATGAATTTGACCTTTATTTCAATTAGAGAGTCGCTCAGGTTTGAAATAAGGTGCTAAACTAACAGGTTATTAGGTATATGAAGAATGAGCTTAACTTCATGTACTATAGTTGCATCGTTATTTGTATGATTTGTTTTTCTGGGTTCTTGACATGTTGAATCACAAAAATAGAGTTGTTTCTGCTGCTCTTTACCTGCTAACAGTTGCTAATAAGGTGATTGGTTGTGTTTAATGAATGATTAGTCCCTTTATATGAGTTTTCTAGGTTATCTGCTTATGGTAATTTATTCTTCTTAAGTAAGTAAGCTGATTAGCAACTGTTATACTTTTTGTAGTATGCTTATCGTAGATGTATTCAAAGATGGTGTAATGAGAAGGGTGACACAACTTTTAAGTATTCTGACAGGTGCTTAATTTTTGTTTTGTCTTTTCTTTGAAGATAGTTCTTTTAAATAGTCTTAAGTGTTATCTTATACTTTTATTAAAAATGACTTACAGCAGCAATTCAAACCAGGCTACACAGCACCATCCTCCGTCTTCCGGTTAGGGGGCATTCTATTGAGCTTCAGGTACATAGTTTAAAAAGAGGCACTGATTGAGTTTTGACTTTTGAGGTCAAAACTGTTTCTTTTCGATTTCGAAAAGAACAGAATTGTTAATCACTTAATCTATTGACAAATAATATTTTATAGTGGCTTTTTATAGAAAAAACTCATCATTTGAAATTCTTTATGTAACTTATTGTTGCTTAAGATATTATACATGTAAATCTTATTATCTAGTTGCTGTTGAGGTTGTTTTGGTTTTACCATGTATCTTTCGCTTCCCTTTTTTATGTACTGTATTCAGGTGAGAATTATACGTTGATTATGGTCTCGAGGCACCAACCTCATCTCTGTAGTCTTTAATAACATCATATGCCCGGGAACATGAAACTCAAAGAGCATACAATTTCTTTGATCCCCTTGTTGGTGTTGTTTGTTAACCCGCTAATTTATGTTCTGCAGGAGTAGCTAGAGGCATCACAACGCAAGGAAGAACGGTCTCAAAGGAGGAGCGCAAGAGCAGTGTAAGCATCCTCTAAAAAGCTACAATACATTTTCCACATGAATATAATTGAGTGGTTAACTTACATCTCCAGTATGCAATCTGTTATAGCCTTCCTCATTTAAAAAGAAATACATATTCATTAAAAAAGAAATATACGAAGTTGTTAGCAATAGAAACCCCACGTAGGCAACAAAAGTTTATGGTTTTGTATGGTTTGAATCTAGATATATTGTCGTAATATGATTTTCTACCTAAGATTTAAAGTCCTTTACTCATTCATAAACCAATATAAACAATTTGGATATACCCTCATGATACAATCTGCCATATCAGTTTATTCAGTTCCTTCTCAATTCTTTATTGCCATCGTCATGAACGTGTATGATTATGGTATTCAACTATTTGTAAGGGAATAATTTGTGGCTTGTGTATTAAATAGTTCATTGACGGACTATTTTGAAGGCCTATGTGATAGAATAGGTGAAAATTAGTTGGGTTATGGGTATATTGGGTCATTGGGCCAATTTAGACATGTTTGGGCTTATTTAGAAAGAGTTTAGATGGAGTTTAATAGGCACACATGGTCAAATTCGGAAATTAGGGTGTAATTAGGGTAAGGAGGATAACTTGTTTATCAAGTTGGACATCTCCTATAAATAGGACCCTAGTTTATTTGTTTAGGTTGCTGATTAATTGTAAAGGGGTTAAGGGAGTTCAAGGTGTTCACGAAATTCTCCCAAGAGAATTTCGAAATTCTACAAGTGTGTTGCAACCGGTTTGTGCTTAATCAAGTTCTCTTTCCATCGAATCGGTTTGTTTTATTATTGTTATTATTATTATTATTTAATATTTTATGATTATACTTGAATCACTCGATTGTTTGGATTCCGCACTCTCAATCGAGCTTAGATATCGCGATTGGACCGTTTTCGGGACTTACAATTGGTATTAGAGCCAAGAAACGCAAGTTTTGAGGCTCTCGCGATATCATATTCAAGGTTTTGGTAAACTAACGATTTGAGTTTTTGGTGGTTTTACAGCTTTTAGCACATTCGGAAGTATTTTTTTTTTTGCAGGTTTGGACGCAAGACAGAAGTTTCTCGTGGTGATTTGTTCGTGTTTCAGTACTTTTCGACCCAACTCATAAGCTTTTTGATCGCTCTCCTGATCGAAAAGTCCATTCTATCGCTTTCCTGTGATTGAGAAAGACCCCTCGTGTCTTTTCGATTAGTTGATCTCAGTCGAAAAGTCCCTTTTTGTGACTTTTCGATCAGTCATCCCGTAATCGAGAAGTCCCCTTTGTGACTTCTCGATTAGTCATCTCGATCGGAAAGTCCCCCTGTGACTTTTCGATCAGCTTCTCGATTCAATCAAAAAGTCCCCACTGAGACTTTTCGATCCAACTCTGCTTTTCGATCGAGAAGTGTACTTTTCGACCAAGAAATTGTCAGATTGAAAAGTACTTTTCGATCAGCCTCTCCTCGGACAGAAAATTTCTTTTCGATCCAAGCCTTGTCCGACCGAAAACCCACTTTTTGGTCCAAATCCTTTTTGTGGTTCACTAAAATGGACGTAACTTGGGCCTAGTTTGGAGTTAGAAGCTCAAATTTTAAAACAATGCCCGTGAGAACGAGCCCCAGAATTACCCCGGACTAACGTGCAGGGGAGCTCGTTTGGACCTCCAATTCCACTCCGAAGGCCTCAATTTTTCAGTTTTAAGTTTTTAACACTATTCTTTGAATAGTGATTTTGTCGTTTTACCAGATTTGCTCTAAAAGTTCCATCCAAAGAAGTTCATGGCACCCATTCTACCAGGTACCACTTCATGTACCAACAACAATGAGGTATGCCTAAACCTTAAGTGTCATGTCATTTTGAGTGAATGTAAAGACTGGGAACGTAAGTTCATTAATGAAACTCTAAATCGTGAATTATCGGATAGAGACCTACGAGAGTACAAAGGTAGGAGTAAAATATTAAGTGAAAAATTAGAAGCTACCAAAGTCGATATTAAGAATCTTCAAAGACAATTGAGTGATAAAACTGCATATCTTAGAATTGCTAATGAAGAAATTGACATATTAAAATCAGAGTTTGAACAACTTAAAGCCAAATTAGAAACATCACAAACTAAAGTTGAACGAAATGATAAGACTGTGACAGAAATGATGAAGGCTAGCTCTCTTTTCTACAACACAGATGCTCGAATGAGACATCTCAAAGCCAACTCTGGTTTGGGTCTCGGTACTGAGGTAAAAAATGAAACATCCACTCATACAGTACCGATGCCACTGATGCATGAAATGATCCCAGACTATGCGTGTCCAAAGACCTCCTTAGAAGCTAAGGCTGAAATAGAAAAGAAACTTGCTGCTTGTCCCATTAAAATTTTTGCTCATGTTTCTAACATTACTAACACTTCTACTTCTTGTGCAGATAAAGGTAATAAAGAAGCAGGGGTAGTGAACTACAAGGAGTCCCCTAAAAGTCCCATGAAGTCTAATTATGATTCTTGTTTTAAAAACTTTGATTTTAAGAAACCTAAAACTTCTGTTAAGTCTGAGTCAAAAACTTCAGCGTCTGATTTGTGTGATAAACTTTCTGAATGTGGTGTGTTTACTTTTGGTAAAAGTGATGATAAACTTGTGAAACCCTTAAGAACTGTTAAAATTTTAAGAAGGGGTAAGGGACCACAGGTTGCTGGTCCCAAGTCTACAAGTGATGTGAAAATATCTGAGAATAAGATCAATCATCCTGTCCAAAATGTGCAGAAAGTACGGGACACCAGACCCCATGACTTTGTCCCGTACCCAGAAGTTAACTCTGCATATGACTAATTTAATCTGATACAACGGGAGTATATTTTGACCACAAAGCCACATGGTAAGGCCCTTTGGATCCATAAAAACTCTTCAAAGCCAACCTGGATATCCACTGGGCGTAACCAACAACAGGCTCCCGTGTATCCCAAGAAACAATCTTGCCATGTGTGTGGAAAATCTGGACACTTGGCGAGAAATTGTTTGCACCGACCGTATGAACCTTATTACCCTAAGAGGGTTCATCAGAAACCTGTCCCAAAGGCCCAACCAAATGGTGGTTCAAAGAAAAAGCTTGCACCTGCAAAACCAAAGGTGCAAAAGTCTGTACCTCAGCAACCAAAGGTGTAGATGAATCAAAAGTCTAAGTCACCTCAAAAAACAATGAAAAATGTTTTTAAAACTGATAATGTCCTTCATTCCAAATCAAAACCAGTCAGTTTTACAAAACAAGCCCGTTTTCCGGAACCTGCCAGTTTTCTGAAACCAGTCAGTTATCCGAAAACAAACGTGATGAGCGAGGAAGAGAGGTGGAATGAGTCAAAGGTGGTAAACCAGAATTACCAGCCTAAAGGGGTGTATAAAAAACACTCCAAACAATTTCAAAATGTTAAAATTTTTAAAAATCAGAATGTTCAGAAGAATCCACCCAAAAGTCCTCAGGTAAAAGAAAAACTGAACCACCAAACCTGGAAGGTTAAGAACAAAGATGTTCCCAAAGATGACTAGGTAAAACCCAACACCAAGGCAGCCACACCCCCAATCCCTGATGTCACAAAGGGAATGTGCTTCAAAGAGATAACTTTCACCGACTCATCATGTATACGCAGAACAACAATGGCCTGGGTACTTCTGGCTAACTGATTTCTCACCTAGTGCAGGAACAGTCAAGGAGGACTTCCATTAACTTATTTGTTTTTGAAAGTGATTGTTCCAGGCACAGGATAGAAGGCATCTCTCAACTACATGACATGCAGATTTTCAATAGTAGGGATGTTCTTCTGGTAAGAGGTAAATCTAGTGAAATCAACAAGGTACTGTCTGAATTGGTTGTTTCTTGGATAATTTGATGTGAAGTATGGTAGTGCATTAAACAAACCCCATTTATGAAAATTTTCAAAAGATAAACTTTGAAGGTTAACTTGGCCAATTGTGTTTAGTGAGTCGATGTTTAGTGATGTGTCAGTGTTTAAAAAAACAAAAAAAATTAAAAAAAAAAGGAAGAAGAAGGAAAAGAAAAAAATGTGTGTTGTTATTAAAAATCAAAAATCAAGGTGAAGAATAGAAAAGATGAAATTGTTGACCCATCAAAATTAAATTGTGCTTTTTAATTTTTAATCTTTTTCTTGTTTGCTTGAGAAGGTGGGAAGTGAAATAAACTTCCGTTTTGGAGATGGCTGACACGCGTAAGGCAGATGTGAAAGACATGATCCATGGTGATATGCTGGTAGGCTCGGCTCTTTAATATGAAAAGGTATGCGTTACACACTTAAAGATAACGTATGCAGTTTGTTGGGTAACAACACTTAGGTTAATCGCATTTCTATTTGACTGCATGTTCAAGTTCCCGATACACACACTTGTCTCCAAGAGTGTGAAATTGAGCTAAAAAAATCGGTGTCCTCTCTACTTTGCGTGAGCAATGACCTGGAGTTGTCCATACATACGTGCTTCTAGATCACCTAAATAAAAATATATATATATATATATTTATATAAAAATACACCCAAAAGATGCCAAAGAGCACATCAAAAGAGACCCTCAAGAGTCCAAAACCCTCAGCCTTTGTCACTGATGAGAGCATTATAAAAAATGTTTCAAAAATTCAGTTGACTTGTATATTATCCCCAAAAATCTATGTGATATATTCTTTCTCTTCTCAATCCAGTCTGGAGCTCAGTTTCAAACTTCTGGTTCAAGTTGTGAAAATATGTGGTAGGGAATTTATATGCTTGATAGTGTGTAATAACATGTACCTAGGAATTGTTGAAACCCACTTGCTGTTCATAATTACTACACAATAAAAGATAATAAAGTGACAAACAGCCTGATAAAGAAAAGGGTTTGAGTTTAAAGTGGATCAGTATATTGGTAATCACCTGGACGTGGTCGAGTAACAGAAGCTGAAAAGGGTTCCTCGGTCAAATTCATACGGTTTGATCCCATAGAAATCTTCTCGTTTAGTAATTTGGTATGTTTGTTTTTATTTTATTTTTTCTTTTGTGTTATCTTAAGTTTTTTATTGTTTATTTTTCAACCATGGCCAGGTTAATTCAAAGGTTTTAATAAGTTTTATGGGTTTTATGCAAGAATGTATGACTCCCCTCATAATCTCGGGGGGAGATAATGTGAAGAGTCCTCGGGTTCAGGGGAAGTGCTTTTGGTTAAATAATGCTAACCCGATAACCAGTCATCGTCTGGTTAGTGTCTGTTCCATGTTGTGCTTGACATGTTAAGTGAAAAAGACAACTCATGGACAAAGAAAGTCAAGGAGTCAGTTCACCAATGCACTAATGCTGAAGAACCAGCCGAAAAAGGACTTACCCTATGCTCAAAGGAAGTTTGTTGGTTTTTCAAGTGAAGCTTCTGAAGACTCAAAAGATACTATTCGCAAGTTTAGGGGAAGCTGAATGAAGAAAAGTGTGACGCCCACTCCCAGACTTGGCCCTAGGAGCGGTCACGCATCGGATTTACTCATGAACACAAGATGCAGAGCAGTCACAACAAGATTTTCAAGAATGCCAAGACAGAGGTTTTCAAAATTTATCCTCTGAAGACACATGCAAGTCAAGACAGTTACTGATGATTCAGTAAGGACTCAACGGTTTTCAAGAAGACGCAAGTATTTGAGAATCCTCCTCTCATTACTTGGTCATCGTTGTAGTTCAAGCTGATGCTGATAAAGAGAGAGAGCCATCAACCATCTCTCATGCTGCCCAATGAAGATTGTCTAAGATAAAAAAATCTTTATCAACCCATGTTCAAGCCAAGGAGAAGACTGCAAGTCTGAAGATTGAAAGTAGAAGACTGCAAGTCTGAAGATTGAAAGTAGAAGACATTTAATATCACAAGCCAAGGGGAAGATTGTAAGGGAATAATTTGTGGCTTGTGTATTAAATAGTTCATTGGCGGACTATTTTGAAGGCCTATGTGATACAATAGATGAAAATTAGTTGGGTTATGGGTATATTGGGTCATTAGGCCAATTTAGACATGTTTGGGCTTATTTAGAAAGAGTTTAGATGGAGTTTAATAGGCCCACATGGTCAAATTCGGAAATTAGGGTGTAATTAGGGTAAGGAGGATAACTTGTTTATCAAGTTGGACATCTCCTATAAATAGGACCCTAGTTTATTTGTTTAGGTTGCTGATTAATTGTAAAGGGGTTAGGGGAGTTCAAGGTGTTCACGAAATTCTCCCAAGAGAATTTCGAAATTCTACAAGTGTGTTGCAACCGGTTTGTGCTTAATCAAGTTCTCTTTCCATCGAATCGGTTTGTTTTATTATTGTGTTTATCGTTATTATTTAATATTTTTCGATTATACTTGAATCACTCGATTGTTTGGATTTCGCACTCTCAATCGAGGTTAGATATCGCGATTGGACCGTTTTCGGGACTTACACTGTTCTATTCTTTATTGCCACGTGTATGATTATGATGTTGCTATCTATCATTTTATTGAAGTTTTTAATAGGTTTGTAGATGTTAATGGTGCATGATGTCTGACTTCAGAATTGTTGAATCAAACCTGTTTGGAAACTTTTAAGTGTTAAAATAGGTTAGGATTTACTCCTTTTGTTTTACATGCAGTGTAGAAATGTAGAAAGAAGTACTATAAAGTGAGATGTATAACATATTTTAATTTTTCTGTTTGATTTTCCCTTTTTGTTTGTTTGTTTGATCTTGTTTGTTTTTCGTTTGCAGAAACCAAAGGTGCTTACTGTTGAAGACCAACTAATAGCCCTAGGATACATGTAATTTTTTAGCATTCTTACTTCTCTTTCAAACTTATATTGTTTTTATCATGTTTGATTTGTATGTATGTAATTTAACAGTGAAAAAGGCTGAACATTATCAAGTGTGTGAGTTCGTTAATTGTAAAGAGTTCAAATTTGTCTGCCAATTTTGAGATGCAGCAACCATCTACAGGTGCTAGAACCTTGCATATCATGTATATGAATGTGTAGCTAGGTGATATATTCAATATTCTTAAGTTGTTTTTTTCTTCATGTAGTATGGCATTTAAGAACA
>JBCNJP010000008.1:37927586-37957581 GCA_039602395.1 Deinandra increscens subsp. villosa | reverse complement strand
TTAAATTAGATGGTCAGAATTTTATGGTCAGAATTTTATAATAAAATGAACTTTATATTTTGGAAATAAATATGTTTTTAGTTAAATTAGTATAACTTACAGAAAATAGATGTACCAGATTCAATTGGAATCTGATACAAAACGACATCTTGTTTAAAACCTCATAATCGTAAGTTGAAAATCGACAAACAATAGCATAGTTTGTTCGGATTAACTATGCTATTATTATAAGTATTAAAAAGTGTAGGAAGTTCAGAATGTATTAACAGAACATCTATACCATTTCATATGGGCAACGTACAGCAATCAAACCACCATCAATCAGGTGACCAAGCGACTCTAAATTGTTGCCATTTTCATTTATTTAAATACACAACATAAAGGGAAAAGAATGCCTCAGAAATGAGATGCAAGTACTAATCAAGAGGAATCTCAAATCAAAGAGAAACCTTTCAGATGGTACGGACAATACAGCATACATCATCGGCAAAACTTTTGAAGGCTTACCATTGAATTGATTGATTCCCGATATCGAATGGTGCTGTCGGCGCGCTGGAATGATGTTAATGGGATGGGGATGTTGCGTCCTTATAAGGATGAAGGAAAACCCTAGTTTCTCTAAAAATAAAAAAAGTTAAAAAAAGATAGATTGTAGTTAATTTGTATTCTTTTAAGGGTTGGAATTTTATTTTAAGCAAATATAAACTAGCAAAAAGCTAGACTTCAAGGCAAAACTAAATGAAAACTTTAAGAATTCCAATCTAAATTTGTTATCTTATTTCTAATATTTTATTCAAAGAAAATATAACAATTTAATTTTCCCTAACATTTCTTGAGCCCCTTTATACGATTATTGAAAGTTATCACATTCCTAGCCCTTCAAAAGCATAAAAAAAGAAGTAAGAATGATAGCATGATGAGCATTTTCGTGGCACTGTGAATAATCCCAATCCTTGCGATAATCCAAAATAATGTTTCCCATCAAAGCGTGAAAGTTTGGAGGTTTGACCCATCTAAAGACCAATTCCCACCCTACTGCAATTGACAAGAAAATGATGGATGATGACGTATGTCCGTGTCGGATGACGTCACAAGGAAGTAGACACACACATCCGACCCAAAACGGCATAAGTCACGAGTGTCGGCCTCGCAGCCTGCCGGCCGACAGACACACAGGAGAGAGTGTCGACCCTCGCTAGGGCCGACACACAATGAATATCAAGGGTCGACCACAAAGGAGTCGACCAACCATCCGCCCAGTGTCGACCAAGTAGCACATACGGCAGCCGACACTCGGGCACGACAAGTCCGAAACGGACACCACAGACCAACGCTCCCACAACGACAGGTCGGCGTGCCGACACCCGACCTGACCACACATTTAATGCGATTACCCAAAATGTATACTGCAGGAACCTGGCACAGTCCAAGGCGCAGGCCTGCAGCCTACCTCCTTTGGGCAATTAGCATTAATGGCGATACAAGACAAAGGTTGAGGGTTATAAATACACCCCAACCACCAGGTTAGATTCATTCAATGCGCTTAGCTTCGACTTGATTACACTTAATCTCTCGAAACGCATACTTATTCTCACGCCCGAGCTTGGTCGCAGGACACCCTGTCCTGCTCTCCAAGAACAACGGTGTTTCCTTGTTTTGCAGATAACAGCCGAGCCGAGTCCCTCCAAGCCGAAGGCTAGCTGTTTCCTTCCACCTGTAGTCGTCCTATCGGAGTCACTCGTCCTAGACTTCGGTCTATCTAGTCACTCTCGGTAGCCCGATTCTACAATGGACCAATTCATCACAATCAAGGCATCCTAAACAAATTGGATTGATCGCAATATAATGGCAAATAAGGGCCAATTTAGACGAGATGTGATGATAACTAGCCCTCCATGCAAAAGTATTGACTTTCATAGGAACCCACCCAAGCCAAGGAACGGGTCCGTAAAAACTAGTTGGCCCAAATAAATGATTGAACCCTTCACCTCTTTCATCAGAGATAACCAAATTATTAAACATCCATCCCCATAAATCTGGCCTGCTTAGTAGGCCCAAGAACTTGAAGAAGAACCTCGTAAGAAAACATCTCGGCAACAACAATAGATGGCAACTCCAGTAGTTTCCAATGCCAAAAAAGAAATCTAATTCTACTCGCAACCGATCATGATTTGTCAATTTCTGCCTTGAAAATCTCTAGGAATCGTTTCATAAGAATACCTTGATGTTGTTGGATTTAGGTGTCCTGGCCCGACTAAATCAAAACCCGACCCGGTCAAGACCCCTAAGAGTTACACCGAATGCAACGGGTTTAAAGTCTGCTTACCTGAATAACCGGCAAATTCGTAGAAGAATTAAATATTTATTAACCTGTTTAATAAATATATTAATGAATTAATTTAGCGACAAGGACGTCAAATAACATTTACGTCTTGGACGACAATTAACGAATTAATTAATTAATAGTTATTCGTTAAGTCTCGGCTTGTGACTAAATAGTTAATACGATTAAAGATTAGTCACAAAATGTTAAAAGGTTCGATCATGGATTAATTTAAATCGAGGGACCTAACGAAAATTAATCAGATATATATACCTAATTAAGGGAGGCAAAACACCTAATCCCCGAATAAGAATTTATGGCCTCCCTCCCTTCCCCTCTCTCGATCGACGCCGACGGCTCCCAATCCGCCACCACCTCTTAATCCTTCGGCGATCCGATCATCCGATCGCGGGAACCCTAATCCGTTAATCACCGTCTTGTCGTGGTTCCTCCTCTCCGATGAACCAAAGCAAGGAAGCTGTGAACTGCGTCGTACCGCCTCTCCGAGTCCGTCGCCGCCGCCGTCCAAGGTGAGCCGCCGCAGCAGACCTAGTCAAGCCACCGCTGCCGCCCTCTCTGTCGCACCGCTGCAGCCGCCCAAGCTGGCCGCCTCCCCTCCTCGCCGACGCCCGCTTCCCGATCGACAACCTCTCCGCGAACCGCCATCACACGGTGAGTTTGCCCGTCGTCCGCGAACCCCAGTTCGCGCTCAATCCGACATATGTTATTTTCTCGGTGCTCGAGTCACCGCGTAGTAAATCCGTAACTGCGAGGATTGTTCGATTCGCCCGTCGAATTGTCACCTGCGAATTCCTAGCGTCACCCGTTGACTTTCGGTGTCTCAAGGGTCTATTTGAATCACCGCTCTGGTATATCTAAACACGTTTTTAGTTTAGATTTATTTATTTATTTATTTTGTTCCATCGCGTTCTTGTATTAACGCGATTGGTGTTTACGCATTTGGTGATTGTCGAATCCTATTAAATATGGTTTATGTTAATAGACTGGTTTTCTCTTTTGTAAATTAAATCGTTTTCCGCTGCGTATTAAATACTTGTTTATTTTAATTATATTGATTTTAATAAACTAATTTACTCGGTAATTGATTGAATAGTTATTTGACCTATATAATTATTTTAAAAAAAAATTATTACCGGGTAACCCGAATACCACTGTCGTAACCCAACAGTGGTATCAGAGCCTTGATCACCACACGCAAACACTAACCGTTCGATTTTAAACCAGTGTAATTTCGTGAACTGGGGTTCTGAACCCGAAAATCATGAAATTGAACGAATCGTTGTTTAGATATGTTTAGTCGATTTGAATCCACTAAACATGATCCGATTCGATAAAATTGATTGAATTATCTTTCGTACATATTTGGCCTAACCCTGTTTTTGGTTTGTCATGTATGTCGTTATGGTTTGGCCCATTTGTTTTGTTTTGGATTAGCCCACTTTTGACTGGGTTTAAAGTTGTATCTATTTTAAAATAGATTAGGTTTTGTTTTTAATTTTATATTTGCTAACCTTCGCCCGGACGAACGAGAAGAGCTAGACACTACGACCCATTTTGTGACTATCCCTTCTAGGGATTTTCGAAAATGGCTACAGCCCGAAACGAGACTAAATCGATCAGGGAGTTTTTCTATCTCGTGGTTGATTTACTTTTACGTCCCTCGACCTTCCTCGGTATTGTCATAGGCTCTGACAATATCGAGACCCCTGTATGGCCGAATATGTGCATGTGTGTTTTCTTGCTTTTGGTTGATTGTCTTAATTTTGATTAACGCACCGACTAAAATCCAAACTTAGTTTTACCTGTATAAAACTAATTTTTCGATCAATTAAATAAAAGTCCTAATTTTAGTTACGACTTTATAAAAATTTAATGACCAATTTAATTCGACATTAAATTCGGATTTTTCGATATATGAATCGAACGTTGTTAATTAATTGGTTATCGTCTCACGACACGTAGATCATTAATACTTAGATATTTAAATGATCATCCCGAGTGAGATAGGATTCGTGAAATTTGTCATCACATTAATTATTAAAATATTACTTAATAATCCTATCTGGTAAGCCTAAAACCGGTAGTCTATGCCATCCTAAGTCAAGGCTAACTTGGAACATATTGACCGATGCATCCGTGTTGGAGTATTTCAACACCGCACGTGGTGTTTAGGGTATCTTCCAAGGTGAGCGTATTGGAGTATTTCAACACCGTATGCACACACTGACCACTTAGGACAACTACCATTTTCTTTACACGCACCTTTGGTATTGGAGTATTTCAACACCGTACCTCTGGTCGGCCTGTAGACAGAATGGGCATAGATGGGGCTACACGTATTTCGTTGATCTGTTCGCGAAAGCCCCATAACGGGAGTTGTGACAGTTACTCACAAGTGGCAATCATTGTCCATTTGGTTACTTAGAAATTTTGAAAGCACTTTACGCTGTCTGGAGAAATTGTCTAACTAACTGAATTCCCATCTCCTATTCAAGATTAGCTTGCCATCCTTGAATACGAATCAAACAACGAAACACTAAATTTGCCTGTTGTTTTAGATGGCTAACGCAAACCGCGCAAACCAAGAGATTTTCCATCTCAAGTCTCTTCTTGAGAAGGAGAAACTTGATGGCGCCAACTTCCTTGATTGGGAAAGGAATCTGATAATCGTCCTGAAAATGGCTAACATGAAAAACGTGTAAGAAGTTGAGGTTCCCGAGCAACCTGAAGCTGACACTGCTCCAGCGCGTAACGCCCATAACACATTGCGACAAAATGCCAAAAATGTCGCATGTCTTATGCTAGCCATTATGACTTCTGATATTCAGAAGAACATGGTTGACAGGACGGCTTTTCAGATGATCGGTGATCTGAGGACCATGTTGAAACTCAGGCCCGACAGGAGCGCTATGACACCATTGTGATACTTATTAATTATCACATGGCTGAAGGCACTCCCGTCAGCCCTCATGTTCTGAAGATGAAGAGTTACGTCATCCCCGCCGAAATGGCGACATACCTAATTCTACACTCACTGTCCAGTGCCTTCACCCCTTTCAGGATGAACTTTAACATGCATAGCATGGTAAAGACAGTGACTGAGCTTCATGGCATGCTCAAGACTGCTGAAGTTAACTTTGTTAACGGCAAGGCACCTGATGTACTCGCAATCCGATCAGGAGGTGTCAAGAAGCCTGAGGTCAAGAAAGCAAGGCATGGGAACAAGAAGAAGGGAAAGGCAGCTGTTACCAGAGCGTCTGGAAGCTCCTAGAAAGGCAAGCCTAAAGCGTCCAAGGCATCGCCGCCAGATCAGCGCCAGTGTTTTGAATGCAACAAGATGGGGCACTGGAAAAGGAACTGCCCAAAGTATCTTGCCAAGGTGAAAAATGGGAAAGCACAGCAGGGTAATTCCACAGGTATACACATGACTTTATGTTGTATAATGCTTCACTTATTCCTGCAAAATATATGTTTGACATACCTTACATTTTGTAGGTGCATGAAGCTAGAGAAAGCAGACCGAGATGACATTGAGCTACCCTGCGAGATTCGCACCATAAATAAAGCTCATGTTTAACGTTTTCAGTTTAAAACAATTCTTGGTGGGTTTTGAAACAACTTGTTTTGTTTTGGTTTCCCTGGCTGTATTCCAGGATGAACAATTGCTTTCTTTTGGATTTTAACTATGACATGTTTTTGACTATGGTTGATTTTCGAAACATGCATGATCGTTCTAATCTATTTTGAATTTGATTCAACCTTTTGTTAGATTAAGTTCGAAATCCCAAAACAACATACATCACAACCTGGTGCACTTGATTTCATCAAGGCTAGCTTAAAATGCGACATGAAAAATCTTTTGTTTTTCATATCCCATCAAAGCTATAATGCCTTGAGCGTCTATCGTACTCATTACGAGACAACGCACGACATAACGGTAGTTCACAAAGTCTTACGACTTTGAACCACCGAAGTCAAGAATATTAAATCAAGTCGAACTGATTGGAGATCACCATTTTGATCTTCAACCATGTGAACAAATCAATCCTCTGCCCCCATGCAGACGTTTGTTCATATAAGTTTAAATCACCAGCTAAATTACTACAAAAGTAATCCCTTGCTGATTATGACATTGTAGAATGGTTACACCATGCATGGTGCACATTACCATTAGATATACATGTGCATCCCTACACACATCTTGGAAGTCTTAGACTACAATCGTTGTATTCATATGTGTTTTGAATCAGACATACACTAAGTGTTTAGTACAAGGATTTTCAGTTTCACTTAGAAATCGACAAACACAAGACAATGACTTGTCACAACAATAGCCCTTAGCATCCTGTAACCAAAACGTCCCTTCACACATCACTTGCATAACTAACTTCCAATCCCAAGACCGGAATCTTGTGAAGATGAGAATTTAGTAATTACATGTCCATAGTTAGATCTTTAATTATCTAAGGAAACGTGATTCTGATAAATAACTGGACTATGTAAAGCAACTCTCGCACCTAAACGAGACCATCCAGACAAACAACGTTTCACCGACAATGGATTGTTGCTTGGCGAAACGTATTGACATTCCCGTTAGAGTTTGTATGTTAACCTTACTTGAATAAGGAAACATCCTCTAATGTCGGACCCAAGAGTCCAGCAAAATAAATCATTATCTCGATCATCACGAGATACTTACAAACAGAATAGACGAAAGCATCTCCATGCCATCAAGCTCTTAAATGACTTTCACAATCGTCTTTAAATTTATGAGTGAGTCATAAAATCTGGATATTAGGCGTTCAAATTCCGTACTTCAGCTACGAAAGCAAACAATTTCGTTCTTGAAAACGAAATTTAATTGCCACGATTCCTTCGTGCAAGTTAGTATCCAAAAGGTTTGAAAGAAGGATGATAATAGGAATGTCAGATTGCCTAAAGCAAGTGGGAGCATCGCCACTGATCCTTACCGGAATAACGATCGTATGCCGATCTGAAGATCATTTAAATTTACTGGATTAAACTTTAAATGACACCTCAACTGATTTAAAGTTTCAAGATTAAAATTAAGTATTGATCACATTGTGGCTGAGCAACCACAGATACTATCAATCTCTTGAAACGGTTCGAATCATACTAAATACGATACGAAAGAAATCCAATAGTTAGATATTGCATGGAGTATCGCAGTAAAGGATTACAGAACAACATTAGATGGTTAAAAGGCTCGATCATGGATTAATTTAAATTGAGGGACCTAACAGAAATTAATCAGATATATATACCTGATTAAGGGAGGCAAAAAACCTAATCCCTGATTAAGAGTTTTCGGCCTCCCTCCCCTCCCCTCTCTCGATCGACGCTGACGGCTCCCAAGCCGCCGCCACCCTTTAATTCTCCGGCGATCCGATCATCCGATCGCGGGAACCCTAATCCGTTGATCACCGTCTTGTCATGGTTCCTCCTCTCCGACGCACCAAAGAAAGGAAGTCGTGAACCGCGCCGCCTCTCCGAGTCCGCCACCGCCGCCTCTCCGTCGTCCGCCGCCGTCGTCCAAGCCGAGTCGCCGCAGCAGCCCTAGTCAAGCCGCCGCAGCAGCCCGCCACCGCCGCCATCTCTGTCGCACCGCCGCAGCCGCCCAAGCTGGCCGCCTCCCCTCCTCGCCGACGCCCGCTTCCCGATCGACAACCTCTCCGCGAACCGCTGTCTGTAGAAGCATATCCCTATGCTATGATGTGTCTCGTGTATTGTATCTATGTGAGCGTGTCTTAGGTTGAGTTTTGGTGACTAGTTCATTGGCACCGGACCAAATGGTCCGCCGGACCAAATGGTACGGGCGTACCATTTGGTACGCAGCTTGTTTAGTCACCGACTATAAATAGCTTTGTGTTAGAATGTGCATGTAACTAGTTGAGAATACTCTGAGTCATTCTACACTTTCTGTGTGTGTTTCTAGAGAGAGAAACTAGAGAGAGTCCATTGTAATCTTAAGTGATTCAATAAGAAATCTCTTATTTACATTCGTGTTTACTATCATTGATCAAAGCATGCAGTAGTAAGATCGTATCTCGGTTCTACACTGTCACACGGTGAGTTCGCCCGTCGTCCGCGAACCCCAGTTCGCGCCCAATCCGACATATGTGATTTTCTCAGTGCTTGAGTCACTGCGTAGTAAACCCGTAACTGCGAGGATTGTTCGATTCGCCCGTCGAATCGTCAACTGCGAAACCCTAGCGTCACCCGTTAATTTTCGGTGTCTCAAGCGTTTGTCTGAATCACCGCTCAGGTATATCTAAACACGTCGTTAGTTTATATTTATTTATTTTTCCATCGCGTTCTTGTATTAACGCGATTGGTGTTTGCGCGTTTGGTGATTGTCGAATCCTGTTGAATATGGTTTACGTTAATAGACTGGTTTTCGTGTTTGTAAATTAAATCGTTTTCCGCTGCGTATTAAATACTTGTTAATTTAATTATATTGATTTTAGTTTACTAATTTACTCGGTAATTGATTGAATCATTATTTGACCTAAATAATTATTTAAAAAAAAAAATTTGTCACCGGCTAACCCGAATACCACTGTCGTAACCCAACAGATTTGACCACTTGTCAAGCTAAAAACAAGAGTTACGC
This sequence comes from Deinandra increscens subsp. villosa, assembly GCA_039602395.1. NCBI lineage: Eukaryota > Viridiplantae > Streptophyta > Magnoliopsida > Asterales > Asteraceae > Deinandra > Deinandra increscens. Next base: position 37,948,603 of record JBCNJP010000008.1, on the reverse strand, counting down.
CCATCACCAAGTTTTACTCTAAGATAATCAAGAAAGTTTGAACCAAATATATTAAGATCACCAACACTTTCAAAATGTTATTCTAAGTGACTGTTATGTATTTTTTTTAGGGGAAGGTGTCACAATTCCTGTTAGACAAGCGGATAGCTGAAATCACTCTCACCTAAAGATCTGTTGCCTTCGCTTTAAACCGATACATCCACTTTGTAAGGAGAGCGATATTAGAATTGTGGATTGAACCAATAACCATCCCCCCTTTTTTTGGCGCCAAAAACCATTTCCAAAATTTCCACAATATTTAGAGGTAATAGAATTTCCACCACAAACAAATTTACGTCTAAGCGCATCCATTGAGTTGATCACCTTCACTGGTGCTCGAAATAGGGAGATATAGTAGGATGGAATGACACCCAAAAATGACTTTGTAAGAGTAACTCTACTGCCAAAAGAAAATTTATTTATCTTCCATGTGGACTTTTTTTTTTGAAAAATTTTCCACCCCCGTGTGCTAATGTTTGACTCCATTCATTTTAGTACCCAAAGGAACTCTGAGATAAATCGTGGGAACTTACCTGCGACAATAAAGAAGATTAGCCAAAAGAGTTTCATGCAAAAGAGTGAGCCCAACTCCAAAAACATTGCTTTTATTAAAGTTAACTTTTAATCCCAACGCCAAGCTAAAGCATCTAAGAATCAAGCAAGATTGGCCATATTACCCGGAGTGGCTTCACCCATGAAGATGACATCACCAACAAAGAAAAGATGAGTAAAATTAGGCTCGTTATTAAGAAGGCCTAAACCATGAAACAAACCAATATCCTGTGCTCTAGAAGTAATGACATGAAAAGACTCCCTTACAATGGCAAAAAGAAACGGGGAAAGAGGTCCCCTTGACGAAGCCCATGAGTGGAATTGAACTCAGATGTAGTAGACCCATTGACTAACACTAAGGATCTACCCGACTTAAACCAACCCGAAATCCATTTTCTCCAAAGAACCAGGAAACTCGTATGCTCCACAATATAATCAAGGAACTTCCAATTCACTACGTTTGTGCGTCATAAGCCTTTTCAAACTCAACTTAAAAAACACACTTCGCCTTTAGAGTGTTTAAGCCACGCCAACGTCTCATTAACGATGAGTGGACCGTCTAGAATAAATCTTCCCTTGATGGAGCCAAATTGAGAATTACTCACCACTCCCCAATAACACGAGCAATCTGATTAATTAATCAATGTTTTAGCAATAACTTGATAAATAGGTCTCACAAGACTAATTGGTAGATAGTCACTCAAACCAAGGGGGTCATCGAATTAAGAAAATAGAGCAATGAAACCCGTGTTGCACCCTTACCAATCTCACCACATTGAGAAAGTCGGTCGAAAGTAGGTTTAAAATCCATAGCAGAGACATCCTAGTATAGTTTGGAGAATTTAAAGTTAAAACTATCCGAACCCGGGATTTTTATCACTCCCACAATCCCAACATGCCATTTTAATTTCTTCCAAAGAGAAGGGAAGGGTAGTATTAACACTTTGCGAAGCCGATATGGTTTTACAACCCAAAAAGTTAAGAATTGGATGATTAGGCATTGGCTCCATGAATCTGGAGTTAAAATGTTCAAAAATTGTATCCTTAAGAACCGATGGTTAGCATCAATAATGATACCCGAAATATGATTATTTGAGAGGTTGTTCTTTAATATATCATGAAAAATTTAGAGTTTTCATTCCCTCTAAAGCCCATTTAATTCGAGTTTTTGTTTGAGATAGTTCAAAGCATTCATTTCATGTTCCAGCAATTTTTTTTTCTTTTCAAACCCCTCTATATTCCCATTCTGTAGCCATGAGCTCACTAGCTTCAGCAATTAATTTAAGGCTGCTAAGCTTCGAACGCAAATCATGGATATGGAGAAGATCATTTTCTTTAGTTTTGTACCACCAATGACGAAGAGAAGCCTTAAAAACTTTTAATTTGGAAAGCAGAATGCGATCGCGAATGCCAAAAGGAGCAGCCGATTGCAAACCTTTTTTTACTGCAAGGTCGAAATTGCACCTACCGAACCAAAAGTTAAATAATTTGAATGGAATTGGCCCAAATTGGGGAGAGTAAACATCCAAAATAATGGGACAATGATATGAATATTCCCTCAGCAAAGCCATAGCCGAAGAAAGAGGCCAAGAAAGTATACCCTTCCGATAAACATGAATTATATCGATTTTCTCACCCGCTGACCAACTTTCGCTCAAGGAGTGAAACCCCCCCCCCCCCATTTAAAGGTTAACAAGATCAATGTTCTGAATAAACTCATTGAAGTCCCCTGTATTATACTTACAAAAACCTGTGTTCAATCTTTCATGTTCATGTCTAACCGTGTTGAAATCTCACATGACAAGCCATATACCCTCAAAATTGTCTTCTATAGAAACAATACAATTCCACAATATTATTTTCCTCTGCATTGATGGAGGCCCGTAAATGTTGGCAATAAAAATATCCTCCGAAATGCCCATGATATTACCTTTGACTATTAAAACTGCATAAGTTTTCCACGAATCGGATCTTCAAAACCTACCAGGATTCCAAATACATAAGAGGTCTCCCGAACAACCAATTCCACCGTTTCAAAACAATAGGCCGTATGGTATTGGTTACGGAGTTTATCAATTTTGATTTTAGATGCATCCTTAAATTGAGTTTCTTTAACGCAATAAACCATAAATTATGTTCCAACTTTAATATCCAAATCCAAGAGTGTTTAAGGTCATTCTTGACCCCTTTATATTAAAAGACATGCAATTCATTGGTTCACCATTTGTACTTCTTCACCTCTAATTATTTCATACAATGTGTTATCGTAACCATCCTTATCTAAGCCTAATGACTCATGAACCTCCTAGTGATTTGAAGCTTAGAATCCACTAGAGGAGGTGAGAAGGACGATAAAGCCCCCTTTAAATTAAAATACCTCATAGAATGTTTAGAAACGATAGAAATAGACCTTGATAGAGCTCCTCAAATACATAGCAGTCTTACTACTCCCTCTCATCATTCTCCCTTAAAAAGGAATGGAATTTGAACGAGAACGCCTACTGTAAGGAATATTGCGCTTGGAAGATTTCCGGCTGAATGCCAATTTTGTATAGTTCCGGCTGAAGTTGAAGTTGAAGCGGAATTCTCACTTCAAGCGGAACTGGTAGTTCAAGCGGAAAGAAGCAGTTTTGTCCTTTAGCGAATATTCCGGGTGAACTCGATTATCCACCAGATAATGAGTTCAACCGGACTTTTCCTGAGATGTCTTTTCAGCAAGTCCAATCCTGCAAAAGCTTCTCGTATGCTTCTATATCTGATTCAAGCCGCTCTCCTAAAGTAGTATGTTGCTGCTAACACGCAAGATATTCCAATTGTCGATGTTTATTCTTTTGGTAGCTTGTATTTGAATTTTTAGTTTACGGTCTAGATTAGATCGCATGAGATCAATGGCTGTCATTGATCTCATCAGCACTATATATAGCATAGTTAGCTCTTAGTTTACACATCATCATCGTTGTTATCATCTATTCTTGAACAACTTGTAATAGTGTAGCTTTGAGTTAATGCAAATAGTGCCGAGTATTTGATACTTTGTTGTTACTATCTTTCTGCAAATCAAGCTTTTACATTATACACAAGAACTAGATATCTCTTAAGTAAAGTGAAATATAACTTTAATTCCGCAGGGTTATATTTGCAAGTAAAGGGCTTTGTTTTAGTTTAACTCTAACTAATAACGATCCTACAAGTGGTATCAGAGCTTTGGCTCTTACTTTGAAGACTTTCTGTGCTTCAAGGTTGATACTTTACTTGCTTACTTTACAAGCTTTGCTTTCTTATCTTTCTAAGGGTTTTCAAAATGAGTGATTTCAGTTTAAGTTGCCCAAATGGTTCTTCCAACAAACCACCAATGTTCACTCCTGATGACTTTGGTACCTGGAAACTCAGGATGGAAGGTTTTGTTAGAATTTTGGACCGTCGTATTTGGAAATCTTTCACTGAAGGACCCTACTCACCCATGGTTTCATCTGCTGATGATGCAGAAGTCAAAATACCTAAGCAACTAGATAAATATGTTGAATCTGACTATACTGCTCTCGAATTTGACCATAAGGCATATTGGACTCTACAGGCTGCACTTCCTAATTCCATTTTAAGTGGGTTTAAAGGATATAAAACTGCATTTGACCTGTGGAATGCCTTAAGTGAAATGTATGAAGGAACCAGTGAAGTTAAAGAAAACAAGAAAGATATCTTAAAACAGAAGTATGAAAACTTTACTTTCAAATCTGGTGAAACAATGACAAACCAGTACTTAAGATTTGTTTCTTTGCTTGATGAACTCCAAAAGGTAGATGTAAAACTAGACCAGGTAGATGTTAACAGAAAGTTCCTACGTTCCCTGCCTTCTGTGTGGACAGTTTACACAGTGAGCATCAGGGAATGCAAAAACTTGAAAATGATGAGACTCAGTGAACTTCATGGCATACTCAGTGCCTATGAAATGGAACTAGATCTTAAACAAAACTCATCTTCTAAGTCAACTCAGCTGTTTTCATCTGCACTAGTAACTACTGATTTTAACAGTCAAAGGTCTTCAAACTCATCATCATATCAGTCACCTATTGTCAGTTTCCCTGAGACACCAAGGTGTCAAGAAAGTTTTTCAAACACGTTTGAAAACTCTCACAATGCTCATGTAGCAACTGACTCTTACCAAGGCTTCATACCTGAAGATCTTGAGTGTATAGGTGCTGATGATTTGGAGGAAATGGACATAATGACTCAACTTGCTATGGTTTCTGTCAGAGGTCAAAGGTTCTACAAAAGAACTGGTAGAACCTACAAGGGAGCAAAAGGTGCTCACATAGGCCTTGACAAAAGCAAGGTGAAGTACTACAACTGTCACCAACTTGGTCACTTTGCAAGGGAGTGCTCTCAACCAAGAAGAGAAGGACAGAATCAGAGTCATGTCCAAGGGAAAAATCATGGAGGAAGCAATTCAAACAACAACAATTCTGGAAACAACTCAGGTTCTCACCCCACCCCACCAAAGCCAACCGGAAGTCAAAACCACCAGAATGTGGTAGCTGCTGTTGCAAATCAAACCTCATGTGTTGAATGGGAAGATTTCGTTGCTGAGTTTGAGCCTATCAACCATGCTTTGATGGCCAAACAAGACTCCACCTCAGATCAGGTAAACTCTATCCCTGAGAAAGTCCTAGAAAACCTATGCAGCCCTGCCTGCATAGAACAAGTGGCAAAGTACCGAAATCACAACACTGACTTGATTGATGAAGTTTCAAACCTAAATGAGTTAAAGGAATGTTTTAAGAAAACTGAATCATCATACATTTCAAAAATTGAAAATTTAACCAAAGAGTATGAACAGTTAAGACAAACCAACTCAGTGCTTGAAACTCAGCTTGATGACTTGCTCTCAAAGCTTGAGAAGTCAAGAAACGAAACCAAAGATGCTAAGGCTGAGGTTGATGTTCTTGAGATCAAGCTGAAAGATGCTTTGTTTACTTGTGATAAATTCCAAGCAGCAAACAAAAAGGCTGAGAAACTGTGGATGGGAGGGATGTATGGTAAAGCAGGTGTCGGATATAACTGTGTTGAACCACCAATTGAATACTCACCTGTAATCAAACCAATTGATGCTTTAAAATCTGAATGCAAAGTTAGTCTCACAGTTGATGACATTTCATCACAGTCAAGTTCTGAAAACACTGTTGAGTCTAAGAAAACTGAAGTCACTGTTGCAAGCTCATCTGCTTCAGCTGACCAATCAAACATTTTGAAACCATCAATTGCTGTTCCTCCACCAACTGTTTATGAACCTAAGGATTCAAAAGTTGGAGGAAAGCAACCTGAGCAACCAAAGGGAAGTCAAACTCAAAGGCTTGGTCAACTAAATTTCAACCAAGTAACCAAACTTGAGTCTCCCAGAAAATTTGAAACCAAAGTTGTTGAATGCATGTGCTGTGGTGAACAAGGTCACCTAGCTGCTGTATGCCAGTTTAACCCAATGAGTAAAGTTAAACCATTTTTGATACCAAAACCTGTTTTGCAACCAAAAGCTAATTTTCAAAAGAAAATCACAGGAAGAATTTCACCTGTGAGAAACCACACTTTGAAGCATTTTGGATCTGATTCTAACAGGGTCTTAATTGGTAATGATAGAAATGGAAGTTTCTCTGTTTTAAAGCAAAATTGTTTTCCGGCTGAAGTTCAAGCGGAACATTTTTCCGCTCGAACTCAAGTTCAACCGGAAAACAAAACTCAACCCAGATCAGCCACTGCTCCAAAGCAGAGACCACATGTACACTTTGCTGATGGGTTTGAGCATTTTGAAGCTCAAGGAAGAAGAAATCCTTCTAGAGGAAAGATTACCTCTAGAGAAAACTTTTCAAGAAACAGCAAATCTAACCAATCTGAAAATGTCTTTGCTAAAAGTTCAAGTGGAAATCACTGTGTTCCACTTCAGGGGGAGAGTTCAAATCAAAATAAACACTTTCCACAAAGATTTTCAAAATCACCTGAGAGAACTAAGTTGGTCAACCAAGAAAATGATAAATTTAAGAAATTAACCAACAGGCAAAGGAAGTTTAAAGAATATAGGGATAGAAAAATTGCTGAAAGAAAGAACACCAAAGGTGAAAGGTCTAGTCAAACAAGTACTCAATATGAGAACTTCAGTTTTAACAATGATGATCTGCTTAATGAAGCTCCAGTCTTAAATACTTTAGTACTCAAGGAGTATAAGTATAATGATGCTTATGGCAGACCCAAGACCACTCAGGCTTGGGTCCCCTATAGAAATTAATCAATTCAGATGTGTGCAGGTGCAAAATAAAGGCCAAAATAGCCTATGGGTAGTTGACAGTGGATGCACTTGCCACATGACAGGGAATAAGCACATTCTGGAAAACACAAAAAGAATCAATGGAGGACCAGTTGCCTTTGGAAGCACAAAAGGCCATATCACAGCACAAGGTGATGTGACAAATGGACTGGTAAAATTTGACAGAGTCAATTTTGTTGATACATTGAATTTCAATTTGCTTAGTGTCTCACAAATGTGTGACAAGAATTTGAATTTAATGTTTAATGAGAAAGAGGCCATAGTCCTCAAACCTGGTGTCAAAATTCCTGATGATTTAATAATGCTTAAGGCACCCAGGAGAGATGGATTATACATTTTGGATATGTCAGTTGCTACACCCTCATGTGGCACTGCTTGTTTTGTATCCAAAGCCTCAGTTGACGAATCTGATCTGTGGCATAGAAGGTTAGGTCATGTGAACTACAAAAACATGAACAAAATTGTGAATCTTGGCTTGGTTAAGGGTCTTCCTAACAAGCATTTTGCATGTTCTGAAAACTGTGTGCCATGTCTCAAGGGCAAGCAACACAGAACCTCCTTTAAGCCAAAAGTTGAGTCTTCTATTTCAAAACCTCTAGAGCTTTTACACATGGATTTATTTGGTCCAACTAGAGTAATGAGTTTAGGAAAAAGGTCATACTGTTTTGTGATAATTGATGATTTTTCAAGATATACTTGGGTTTTCTTTCTCAAAACAAAAGATGAAACTGCTGAATTGCTGAAAACTCTTGTAATTAATTTAGAAAATCAATCAAATCTCAAGGTCAAAACAATCAGATGTGACAATGGCACAGAATTCAAAAATCATGTTCTGAATTCATTTTGTGAGGAGAAGGGAATTGTGAGACAATTCAGTGCTCCTAGAACTCCACAGCAAAACGGTGTTGCTGAAAGGAGAAATAGGACTATTGATTGAAGCTGCTAGATCCATGTTAGCAGACTCCAAGCTCCCTGTGATATTTTGGGCAGAAGCAGTGAACACTGCCTGTTATGTCCAAAACAGGATCTTAATTGTCAAGGGAAAGAATAAAACACCTTATGAGCTTTGGAGAAAAAGAAAGCCAAACATTTACTTCTTTAAGCCATTTGGTTGTCCTGTCACTATCTTAATAACCAATGAATCTTTGCCCAAATTTGCTGAAAAGGCAGATGAAGGTTATTTTGTTGAGTACTCTGGTGTGTCAAAAGCATATAGAGTATACAACAAGAGAACTAAGATTGTTGAGGAAACCATAAATGTATCCTTCAATGAAAAATCTCCCAACAATTTTAAGTCTCAGCCTAGTTGGTTATTTGATATTGATGCACTAACTACTGCTTTCAACATAACTGTTGATAAGCCTGTGAGCTCTTTAGTACAGGAACAAAATTCTCATAGGTCTGCTGATGAGCATTGGAAGAGCAATCAAACTGCAAATGAGAAGCCAATCTTTTTCTCTTCCATGAGCTCTCAACCTATTTTCCTAAGAAATGACAAGAAACTGACTGAAATAATTCAAATTGAAGAAGAAATTGTTCCGGTCGAAGTTCAGGCTAAACCAGTTTCTCCGGTTCAAGTTCAACCGGAAAACCCAATTTCAGAAACTGAAGAGAATACTGAATCAGGGTCAAATGAAGCTGAAAATTCAAATGATAGCACATCAAATGAGCTTAATTTAGAGCATCTGACCTACAATTCAGACATCAATTCTCTTGAATCAGTTGGAGTTTCAGATCCTGTATCACAATCTGAAAATGTTGAGTTTGATCACAGACTTCCTCAGCTCAACATACCCTCAAATGGAAGAAGCCATGAATTTCCTATGTTTCTTGATAGAAGAATCAACAGAGATCATCCAGCAGGAAATATTATTGGAGAAGCTTCAGCTCCTGTGTTGACAAGAAGTAGATCTGCTAATGCAAACATCTGTTTGCATGCTGCATTTTTGTCTCAAGAAGTACCCAAGAAGGTAGCAGATGCCTTGGAAGACAACAGCTGGGTAGAGGCAATGCAGGAAGAACTATTTCAGATCAACAAGCAAAAGGTTTGGGAATTGGTAGATCTGCCTGATGGAGCAGAACCAATTGGAACAAAGTGGGTGTTCAGAAACAAGAAAGATGATAGGGGAATTGTCATAAAAAATAAAGCAAGACTGGTTGTGCAAGGCTATGTACAGGAAGAAGGCATTGATTATGATGAAGTATTTGCACCAGTAGCTAGGTTGGAAGCAATCAGAATCTTCTTAGCCTATGCTGCATTCAAAGACTTCCAGGTGTTTCAAATGGATGTCAAAAGTGCTTTCCTGTATGGCCTCCTGGAACAAGAAGTATATGTCAACCAACCTCCTGGTTTTGAAGACCCTCATCATCCAAACAAGGTGTGTAAGCTGATCAAAGCTTTATATGGTCTCAAACAAGCACCTAGAACCTGGTATGAAACTCTTTCTAACTATCTTCTAGAGAATAGCTACAGGAGAGGGGCAATTGACAAAACACTTTTTGTTAAAACTGTTGGTAATGATATGTTGATGGTACAAATTTATGTTGATGATATTATTTTTGGTTCATCTAACACTGTGCTATGCAAGGAGTTTGAAACTTTGATGCAGTCCAAATTTGAGATGAGCTCCATGGGAGAACTAACCTTCTTCTTAGGACTCCAAGTGAAGCAAACTGCAGAAGGAATCTTTCTGAATCAATCAAAGTATATCCAAGACAAGCTGAAGAGATTTGACATGCTAACATGCTCAAGTGCCAAAACTCCCATCTCCACTTCCCACAAGTTAACCAGTGACTTGAGTGGCAAGCCAGTAGATGTGCACATGTATAGAGCAATGATAGGCTCCCTGATGTATCTCACTGCTAGTAGACCTGATATCATGTTCAGTGTTTGCTTATGTGCTAGATATCAGTCCTCACCAAAGGAGTCACATATGCTAGCTGTTAAGAGGATCTTCAAGTATCTGAAGGGACAACCAAAACTGGGTTTGTGGTATCCCAAGAACTCTGACTTCTCTTTCAAAGCATTCACAGACAGTGACTATGGAGGATGTGATATAGACAAGAAATCAACATCAGGAGGATGTCAATTTCTGGGTGAAAGGCTTGTATCTTGGCAATGCAAGAAACAAACCTGTGTTTCCACTTCAACTGCAGAGGCTGAGTATATTGCCGCCTCAAGTTGTTGCAGCCAAGTCCTTTGGATCCAAAATCAGATGCTTGACTATGGGATCACATTCATGGAAACTCCTATTCTTGCAGACAACAACAGTGCCATCTCAATCATCAACAATCCAGTGAAGCACTCCAAGACCAAACACATTGACATAAGGTATCACTTTATTAGAGATTGTGCAGAAAAGCATTTAATCAAACTATTCAAAGTTCACACTGATCATCAATTGGCAGATCTGTTTACAAAAGCCTTTGATGAGGCAAGATTTTTCTACCTCATCACAGCCATTGGGATGATGAACTTTGAATAAGACTTTTCACAACTTTAATAAAAGAGAGGCATGTGCTCAAGAGCCCGTCTCTTGATACAAAAAGAAAAAGAAAATGAAAATCTCTCGTGTTAATTAGACAACATTTCAGTTCATAGTCAGTAACTGCTGTTAAAACTATGAATAATTAACACAAATTTTCAAAAAAATCATGTGTTTTGGATTTCCGGTTCAAGTTCAGGTTCAACCTGAGAAAACAACTTTTGAAATTCACCGGGTGAACTTCAACCGGAAAAATGTTTTAAATGTGATGTGGAAATTTATTTTCAAAACAATTCTTCCAAGCGGAAAATTTGTCCGCTTGATGTTCAGACGGAAGAAATTTAGTTTTAAAATAAAGGAGAAAATGGGTTCCGCCTGAACTTCCGGGTCAACAAAGTCAAAGTCTCATTTAATTACCCGGAAGGCACAATTTTCTAAGCGGATATACATTTATTTACCCATTAAGTTTTTAACTGTTTAAAATCCGAGGTTTCAGTAAATTTACTTTTGGATAAAGACATGCTTTAACCAGTTGTACCGTACAACCCATAAAGCACATGTCCCATCAGTTATTGAACCGTCTGCTTACAACCTCTCTCCTCCACGTCAGCACCGAAAAGGTAAAAAGCCCTAATTTACCGTCGTTTTCCCCATTTCTCTCAACCCCACTCAGAAATTACTCCCAAATTTCTCTCAAACCCTCTCCGATAAACTTCCGATTAACCGTCAATACTCTCCAAACCTGTATCAACAATGGCTCCCAAAGCAAAGGCGAGTGGCAAGAAGCCAATCGGTGATTCCAAGTTCCCTGTAGAACATAACCTGGTGGCGTACCTAGAACCACCAAGCAAAACTGACATCTACAACGGCATGATAGACTTCATCAAAAGATCTCATCTTCATCATGCGCTCACTGTTGAAGCCGAAATTTTCGAAGAAGTGATGGAAGACTTTTGGTTTCATGCTAGGGTTACCGAAGGCGAAAATGGTAGTGACAAGATCGTGTCAACCGTTCAGGGGAAAGAAGTGGAAATTGATGAAGCAAAAGTGCGAAAACTGTTGAAGTTAAGGGATGAAGGTGGATATGAAGTGGTTGATCACATGAAGTATCTCCGCTTGTTCAGAGATATTGGATACGGTGGTTCCCTGCAAAGCAAAACTATCAAGAAAGGGCAATTACCCTACAAATGGAGGTTCTTGGCCCATACAATTCTGGTGTGCCTATCTCCAAAGAAAGGTGGATTTGACGAGCTTGCCAGTGAACAGGCTTCCGCCTTCTATGCGATGGTAAAAGGTGAAAACTTCAATTTTTCCAAACTGATTTTTCAAGCCCTAAAATCCAACATTCATTCTGAATATATCTACCTGTACCCTAGATTTTTGACATACATTCTCAAAGAAGAGTACCCCCAAATCGTCTGGCTTGGTACAATTTTGCACCAAAAACTTCTTAATGAGAAAACTTTTTCAAACCTTGCTTTAAACAAGACTGTATTTCTTGGAAGGGACATTGACTATCCCTTACCAATTCCAAGGCAGTTTCCAGATGAACCTGCTACTGCAGAGGTTCAACCGGAAACTGTAGCAGCAACTGAGCCCCAAGCTCAAGATGACAGAGCTATAGACCCAATAGCCTCTGATCCCACATCTGTCCCAGCTTCCTCTACTATCAAAACTTATCAATCCAAAAAGAGGAAAGCTCCCACAAACACTACCACTGCCACCTCCTCATCAAACTCACCTCCTGTCATATTCAAAAGACAGAGAAATGTGGTCACTAGGTCTCCTCCACCTAGCACCACCAGCCAACCCGAAGCTTCTAACCCCGTCCAAGGCAAAAAGCCTAAACGGAAACTGGTCAAATTGGGATTTTCTCTTAGGGATGAACCTTCATTTGAGGGGGAGTCATTAGAAGCAGATGTACCTTCCCCATCTGAACATTTTTCACCCCTACAACCCCTGTCACCTAGGAGTGACAGTGCTCTCAATCTTGGCTTAGATGAAGGTGTTATTAACTCATCTACCTCATTACATGAGAACATCCTGATAGGCCAGGACCCTGTAGCACTGAACCCCCACTCCTCACCGGAGGTGAATCTCAGGAGTCAAGAAGAGATTCATGCAAAAAGGGCTGCTGCTGCCCAAGGATCCCCACTGGATCTTGGTGTCAGCAGTAACATCAATAAGACCCAATTTGCGGCAATCTTCTCTGAATCAGCACCTAGAAGTCCTTTATTGGAACCAAGGGTTGCTGAAACAGATGAAGAGAATCCCAGGTGCCAAGAAGCCATGGGTACCACAGCTGATCAATCTAGGATTGATAGCTTGGTTTTGTCCAAGGATGCTGGTAAAAAGCCAGTTGAGGACAGTTATACACTACCCGAATTGACGAAACTGTACCTTTCTCTCCAAGCACAGGTTGATACTTTGAATGCAACTGTTGCTCATTTGGTGCAAGCTGATCCTATTCAAACTGAAGCAGGTCCTTCAAACCCTATCAGAGATGCTGATGAAGCTGTTGAAGCTGATGAAGCTGATACTGTCAAATTGGGGGAGAAGATGCCCTCAAGGCCTGTTATAACAGAAATTGAAGAAGTTCAGAGGATACCGGCTGAAGTTAGAGCCACAGCTTGTCAAAGAATTGGTGTAAACCCCTTCACTGTTGAAGAAAGTTGGGTGAACATGAAATGCAGTCAACTGATTGCTATTTCCCCTTTTGAGGACCCCAACCTCACTGAGCTTGTACAGTCATCTATGCTGATTGCTGGTGCTCTCCCTGAGCACATCAACATGATCACGACACTCCTCAAAGATGTCATTTTTCCGGCTGAAAGAGCCAGTGATCAAGTGGTAGGAAATATTGCCTCCACCAGCAAGGCAGCAATTGATGTTGAAGAAAGCACTGCAACTGTTGCAGTTGCTACAATGACTGAAGGAGGAGACAAAAATTTGATTGGTGAAGAAGAAGGCACAGAGGTGCTGGAGATTGCTGATAAAGAACCTGAAGTCACCCAACCTCAGGTGGTGACTGAAGGACAAATTCTTGTTCAAGCGGAAGTTCAACCGGAACTTCAACCGGAAGTTCAAGTGGAAGCTGAGCTGAGTGTTCAACCGGAAACTCAAACTGTGACCCAGGTGGAAGTTCATGGCCCTAGCAGTTCAATATTTGGGACTGATCAGCCATCTGTGGTTCAACCGGAAGAGCAAGGAAGTGAAGGAGCAGAGGATATAGCAGCAACTTTGATAGCTTTAAGGAGCACTGAGCCAGTTCAAACTGAAGAACCTGTTCAAACTGATATTGCTAAAACTATTCAACAGGTGACTCAAACTCCTGAAGCTGAGGCTATAGTGAAGATGGTAGAAGATGCCAAAAGGGTAGCAGAAGATGAGAGGCTAGCCAAAGAACTACAAGAGGAATATGATCTGTACCTGCAAAACAGTGTATTTGAGAACTTACTTGAAGAGGCAAAGACTAGGTCTTTCAACTGGAGACTAAAGGATTACAATTTGGATGCAGTGTCTGAAGCTGATAGGCAGAGGTTGATTTCCATTGCCTCTCATTTGCCTACCAGGCTGACAAAGAATGATGAGAATTACATACTGCTGAAGAAGGTACAAAGGGCACTTGTGGTTAGAAATGTGAAGAAAGAGGAAGAGGTAGCTCAGATGCAAGTTAGGGAACTTTGCAGCTTGATAGATTCAATCTTTTATGAGCTTAAAGGAGATATTGCTGCTGTCAATCCTAACTTGGTGATGCCTTCACCTTCAGAGCTCATCTCAGGTACAACAACTGTAAATGTTAAACCTGAATTTACTGATATTGCAGATGTACAACCTCCACCTTCTTTCACTTACAACCCAAACCCAATGCCTACAACAGTTCCATCTATCTTACAGTCACTTGCCATCACACCCTACAAACCTCCCTCCATCTCCAAGAAAGTTGCCACCAAACTTGCCAATCCCAAGTACAGAACAGATAACTTTACACCCATAGTTCCCCTCAGGAAGAAGCCTCCACCTACCATGGATTTCTCTGATATCTTCCCTCCTACTCCACCTTCAAGCCCTACACCAGAAGCTGATCAGACCACCAACACAAACTTCCCTACCTCCTCTCACCATCAATGAACCTTCTACCACCATCACCAAACCTACTGAAGCCCAAACTGGCCCTTCTTCATCATCTGACAAAGGCAAGAGACCTGTTGTGCCAGAATCTACAATTGATTCTGATGAAGAAAGGATGATAAGAAAAAGGAAAATGATGCATGCCAAGAACAAAAGAGATCAAAGGCAGAAAAGAAAAGCTCCACCCAGAAAAAGGCAAATTGTGGGCTGGACAGTGGATGAAGCCACCTTTGATTTCACTTTCAAAATGGCAAATGGCACAACTCAAGTGGTAAACGTTCACAAGGCCACTACACATCTTACTTTGCTGCAAATGACAGACATCATTCTGAAGCTTCGAGAAATTCTGAGTCCCTCAAGAGCTGAGCACATGTTAAGGCTTGTCATTGAGCCAACTGTGCTGGAATGCGGAGTGTTCTACAGAAGCAATTTAGATGATGACTCAGCAGAAGAAGAAGAAGAAGAAGAGCCTGCAAGTGAAATAAAGTTTATCATTTGGGAAGAGGAGGAGAAGCTCTTTTATGTTCACAGAGCCAATGGCACCTTCACAATTCATGAGTCCATTTCTGTTCAAGAAGAATGGAGCAAAATGGACTGGGAATCTTTCAAGCATGTGAAGGTGACCAAAACAAACTCAAAAGAGCTGTCTCAGAACCTTGATGCCAACATCAGAACCACGGACAAGTAGGATCAAGGAGAAGAAGATTTTTGGGTACAAGTCAATTTTTGAAGATAAACATTGAAGTTGAAGAATAATTTGACAGCATCAGCTTAGGGGGAGATTGTAAGGAATATTGCGCTTGGAAGATTTCCGGCTGAATGCCAATTTTGTATAGTTCCGGCTGAAGTTGAAGTTGAAGCGGAATTCTCACTTCAAGCGGAACTGGCAGTTCAAGCGGAAAGAAGCAGTTTTGTCCTTTAGCGAATATTCCGGGTGAACTCGATTATCCACCAGATAATGAGTTCAACCGGACTTTTCCTGAGATGTCTTTTCAGCAAGTCCAATCCTGCAAAAGCTTCTCGTATGCTTCTATATCTGATTCAAGCCGCTCTCCTAAAGTAGTATGTTGCTGCAAACACGCAAGATATTCCAATTGTCGATGTTTATTCTTTTGGTAGCTTGTATTTGACTTTTTAGTTTACGGTCTAGATTAGATCGCATGAGATCAATGGCTGTCATTGATCTCATCAGCACTATATATAGCATAGTTAGCTCTTAGTTTACACATCCTCATCGTTGTTATCATCTGTTCTTGAACAACTTGTAATAGTGTAGCTTTGAGTTAATGCAAATAGTGCCGAGTATTTGATACTTTGTTGTTACTATCTTTCTGCAAATCAAGCTTTTACATTATACACAAGAACTAGATATCTCTTAAGTAAAGTGAAATATAACTTTAATTCCGCAGGGTTATATTTGCAAGTAAAGGGCTTTGTTTTAGTTTAACTCTAACTAATAACGATCCTACAAGTGGTATCAGAGCTTTGGCTCTTACTTTGAAGACTTTCTGTGCTTCAAGGTTGATACTTTACTTGCTTACTTTACAAGCTTTGCTTTCTTATCTTTCTAAATGTTTTCAAAATGAGTGATTTCAGTTTAAGTTGCCCAAATGGTTCTTACTTTACAAGCTTTGCTTTCTTATCATTCATTTGTTTCGTAAAGGGTAAATCATTTAAGGGAAGAGGATTGTGCCCATGATCGCTTTGGGCCTTTGACTATGGGCCTAGATCAATAGAAAAAAATTAGAAGATACCCGATGATTACAAAGAGAACTCAAGTCAACCTCCAACATTGTACCCTTTACCTTTATGTAAAGAGATATTGACCTTGAGCTTCCTTTTCACCAACCAAATCCGGTAATAGCTCACCTTCCTCGAAGTCCGCTAATGGCTAGAAATTCCTATCCTCCAGCACCTCCCCATATATACTTGTTAAACTATGGTTAACCTCCACCTCACTGTGAACATTCGATGGGATGGACTCCTCCTCCATGAGCTTCGATGCCCAAATGTTTGAATCTTCTATCACCATAATGAAAAGGAAAATCCGTTCTTCCAACAGATCTTAACGAGCTCATATATTCTTAGCACCATATAAGTTAGAACGTAACTACACCCCAAACTCACATCTTCTGTCTCTTAAGAGAAGTTCATTGGCCAAACCACACGACCATATATGTCACCGATGACCAATCCTATTGAAAATCTCATTATGTCTCAGTTGAATCGGCAAACTCTAGATTTTAAATCCGGCAAGATGGTTGAGGTTAAAAAGCTGACCCTCCCAAATCACGAGATTGTTAAAAGATTACACAAGAAAGCTATTTTTTGAGAAAGGAAATCACGAGCACTCAATGAATCGTTAAAGATCAATATAACTTCTACTCCGACGAGGGATGGTTTTTTAGAAGGATTTTAGCATTGCGTAGAGTCTAAGAATCCCTAGCATAACCAATGAGACACCTACGCAAGAAACTATCGAGATTGCTAGCCCACGTAAAAGAGATGAAAAATTGTTTTGAAGGCAAAGTATATTTTTGACCAGAACGAGAGGACCCACCATGGGTGACCACATCTCTAAAGAATAGCTTCCCACGAAAACTAGCATGATAGTGAGATTAACGATCTTTAGCCACAGAATCTCTCCTAGAGGGAACAATACCCCCCACCATTCATGTCTCCCAAACGATCAATTAGGGCTTATTCCTAGGCACTGTGGAAAGGTTTGCTATTAATCTACGAACTTTAGCTTCGAGAGCATTTAGATTACCCACAAAAACATCAATTTTTCTTAATGTCTTTAAAGCCTAGGAAACCGTAGATTTCACAGTTGTATTTCCTTCTCTTTGGAATATACGCATCCACTAAATTTCCATCCCTTGAGCAAGAAACCACATATATTTTGATATGAATATATCTGAGAAATTGGTGATGAAGAAAGAATGAACCACCACACTTTTTTTGTTTTGTTTTTTTTTTTTGCGATTTTGAACTCTCTCTCATGCTCCACCTTCATCTTCGATGGATTTGCCGGAGCTCTTATCTTTTACCCTCTCTCTCATATTATTTGATATTAGTCAACTTATATAATAATAAGTCCAAGAGATAAGACATATCTCACAGTTAACAACTTATTACTTCTAAAATAAATACGTGTACACACTGTTGCACCCCTCCCCGGCCGTCCCCTGCCGAGAGCGGGAGGGAGTCGGTGCGAGCTCGGTTGGCCCGTATTAGAACTCGCGAAAGCATACAGACAAACAAACACAACGGAACCTGACGGGTGCTGAACTGGTATTAGATAGACATCCCAACACACCACGTATATATGGTTTCCAAGTTATATATAAGGGTCCCAGACAACTCCAAGTCTAATTATGACGTTTATAGAAAATATATAATGTAAAACACTTCTGAATATATATGTTAGGATAACATCCAACAACATATATAAAATGCTAGTCACTAGGATGGTATACCCTAACTAGCTAGAACACTTCTGAATCTGATAGCTAACCCTTGTGGTGCTCCCACTTGTGCGTGCCAACTATTTACCTGTAATATGAGCTAAAACACATCAACAGCCAAAGTTGTTGATGAGATGTAGCTAGTGACTCATAATCAAATAAGTTTATAATACATGTGTTGTTAGATGGTGGTTCTCGCTTGAGACCAAATCTCAATCCTATAAGGATAACACGATATCAACAACACACAAACATGTGTAGAAATCATGTTAATGAGATCATGAAAAGAAATAACCAAGAATGAGAATAAAAAATAAAGATGAACAAAACACTTGTATTACCGAATGAGTGATTGGTTCTGTGTACAACTCGATTCAAACACGCTTCTCTCTATCTCCTCTCTATTGCGTCTCTAAAACCGCTAACCCTAGCGTAGATGTCATGATATGTTTATATACCACACACACATGCATACGTACAAGGCCCTTAGGCTGGATCCCCACTAGCCCAACAAATCAATAACAAACTAGCCCAATAGAAATATAATACTAATCATGAAAAATTTCTACTAATGCATAAGCCTGTAATGCGTTGACTTACAATCTTCCCCTAGGATTATACCATTAGTGTGTTCTCATGCTGAACTTCTTACCGTGAAGATCTCATCCAATCCATAGCTTCTCTTTCACAATCTTTTCAACATACCTTGTAAATACCTTTGCATATTCTTCTACGAATGGAACATGTTGTATCTGATGCTTAGCTAATACTTATTATATCCTTTTCTCCAATCTGGTCAAGTCATGTGGATTTGTAAACCTATATTCATTAGATTTGTAAATCACACGTGGTTCTCCTGATAGATTATCATAAGCCCATAATGAAAAGTCATGAAGAATTATCAGGAAATTTAGGAGGCATTGGCACAATCTTTGTCTTTTTAGTAGGTGGCCAATGCACCGTTCTAAAATTCTTTTCTTTATGTGGATTAAGAACTCCCTTGTGTGTCTTTACAAATGACTCTGTTGTCTTGAGATTTTGAAAGTTATTTTTGACTTCATTATGAAAAAATTTATGAAACCAATTTACTCGATCATGATTTTCATAAATGTAGAAAGGAGCTTTATCCAGGATATTCAAATTGTTGATACATCGTGTGGCAACATGCTGGATCGGACAAAGCGTTTTGAAGACTTGAAGATTTCAACCAAGGCATGCTGGCTGAACTCAGGCCAAACCCAGACCGAACCTAGGACGAACCTAGGGTTCGGACAAGCTGGGAGTTCGGACAGCAGGATGTCCTATATATAGGTTGATAGCTTAGTTTTCTATAACGAGTTTGGCAATAATGTGTGTTTTGTAAGGTGTAAACTATTCTGATTTTCTCATTCGTACATGATATTGAACTTTATATTTACACGTATTGTTGTTGATTAACTATTGAAATCACGATTCGCTTCGGATCTAGTGATTTTACACCGAAACCGGACCGAAAGTTCACACGAAACTAAGAACACAAAATCGTAAATAAATCTCTGTTTATAGCTTCAATTGATCGATGTTTACATGATTTGGACTCGTTTATAGCATCTAAACATGATCTAATACACAAAACTTCATGAAATTCGAGATCAAAAACTCCTCCCTTACAAATCAAACTCAAAGAAACGGTTATGGCGAGAGTTCTTGACCTCCGAACTCCATAACCCATATATATATGCACACTAGTTTGGCTCCCATTCGGATCCAGTTCGGCGATAACCGAACCTCCAGTTCGGATCCCTTCAAATTGTGATTTCTGTCCAAGATTTCCTATTCTTATATGACAAATATTTATTTGTCATTCAAGTCCCTCAAATCTTTCAACTTGACACTTTCTACCCTATACAAAATTTAACTATTCTAACTCAACATCACTAACAAAACTAACATGACTAACTGATACACACACGACACACATATTTTGTACCAACAAACTCCCCCTTGACGTGTGTTGTATCAGATCTTCAAACTCTTTGAATATGTTGTTAGTTGATGTAGGGTATGCATGGCTGGAACAGGACTAAGTCAACTGAACCATTTCTGAAAGTGATAAACTCTTTGAAAGCTTTGCAATCATGCATGAGATCCATTCTGAGATCTTTATCTGAAAACTTTGATGACTTCAACCTGCAACCTTCAGAAGACAAAAGTGCAATTTCTCTTTTCCAAACATAACTTTAATCTTGGAAACAAAACTCCTCCTTTTGATAAACCAAGATATTTACTTTTGAAAATTTGTTGTATCACGTGTCGATCAGATAAAAAACAAAGAAGAAAGAAAATATTTTTGGATTTTACAAAGTTTATATCAAAACACACTGAAAATCTTTTTGATTTTTCATAAACTGAAACATAAATGCAATATAGAATTAAACTCTATTTTTGTTTTTGATGAGAAAGATCACAAGATGAGATCATATCAGACATAACGCATCGTACACACTGCAATTTCAAAATACTAAGCATGCAAGCCAAGCTGACTGAGAATACAACCATTTGGTTTATTTCAGCTAAAGCAGGTCATTGTCTATAACTTTCTGATATGAAATTTAGTGTATTTATCAAGCATTGATAACGTGGTACCCACACAATCAGGAACACTGGCAAACTGCTTATTTCATATTTTTGTATTTTTCCTTTATTCAAGCCAAATTACTCGCAGCAGATTTCTCATACTGATATTGTAAACTTGCTTATACAGAATCAAATGCCATAGAGATATCAAGTTCATGGTGTTTCTTGCAAAAAGAAAGCAGAACCCTAAACAAACAACAATCAGGTCGGCCGATAGGCATGCAGAGAAAGTCCGATTGTTTAGGAAAATAAGAAATGTAAAATAAAGCAGAAGTTGTATAATCCAACAACAATCAGGTCGGTACTCACGTACACGCAGAGAAAGTCCGATGGATTATACGAAACACCAAAGAAAATAAAGCAGAACGTCAAATGAACAACGATCAGGTCGATCTTTCGATACGCAGAGAAAGTCCG
>JBCNJP010000008.1:37897297-37927086 GCA_039602395.1 Deinandra increscens subsp. villosa | reverse complement strand
ACGGTGACTTTTATGGGAAAGCCGACTTTCGACGATAGTACTCTCGACTTACGACGTTCTCCGACGACGCCTCGATTGTGCACAAAATTTTCCTGGACTAATAAGAGGGATAACGGGAAATTGCTAATATACATATTATGGGATATGTATAGAATATAATTGTTACTGAACACTGTCTACTTTCACAATCCAGAAAATGTCTGGAAGAGCGGGAAGGAATAACATCAACCTGACGCCTGCACAACTGCAAGCAATGATCAACGAGCATGTGCAAGCCGCCGTGGCCGCCGTGCAAGCTACAATTGCCGCGCATGGTAATTGTTATGCCGGTTAAGGCACAAGGCAATATATATATTTTGACCTGTTTAAATTTGAAACCCGAACTATTAATTGCATCAGGAAACGTTCATCACTGCACATTTAAGACTTTCATGGACTGCAAGCCGATGACGTTCTCCGGCGGGGAAGGAGTAGTGGGACTCCTCAGGTGGATCGAGAAGTCTGAAAAGGTCTTCTCCATGTGTAACTGCCCGGCTGAGAACAAGGTGAAATTTGCGACTGGTACATTCGAAGGAGCTGCTCTCTCCTGGTGGAACGCTGAAATTCAAATGGTTGGGGTAAATGCGGCTAACAACATGGAATGGGAAGCGTTCAAGGAACTGATAATGGAGGAGTATTGCCCACGGGACCAAGTCAAGAAGCTAGAAGGAGAATTTCTGAACTCCAAAATGTCTGGGTCCGAGGTCGAAGAGTACACTGCGCGTTACCACGAGTACGCGGTACTGTGTCCGTCCATGGTTGATGCTGAATTCAAGCGCATTGAGCGTTATCTGGAGGGTCTCGTACCCCAAATCAAGAGTTTGGTGACTGCCAGCAACCCAATCACTGTACAACAAGCCATCCGTCTGGCTCACAAGTTAACTGATCAGGAAGTTGAGAGGGGTACACTTCCTGCAAGAGTTTCTGAAAAGACTGCCTTGAGTGGCAAAAGAAAAGCTGAAGGAGAAGCTCCTGAAAATTCAATGAACAATCAGAGTGTTGGAAACAACACTGGGAGATCCTTCAACTCCCAGGGTCAGAGCAAGAGATCTGGAAACAACAGTGTTAACAACCACCAGGGCGGAAATGGCCAAAGTAACTACAAAGGTAACCTGCCCAAGTGCAACAAGTGTGGGAAGCATCACACCGGTACCTGCAGAAAAAGTTTGACCTGCGAAAGATGTGGCAAGAGGAGCCATGAAGCAAAAGACTGTTGGGCAATTCTTCCTGAGCAACAGAACCGCCAAAGGCACAACAACAACTATGGAAACAACCGGGGCAATGGAAACAACAATGGAGCAATACGTTTTTTTTTTTTTTATGTACATGTACTTGGTTCAGTTACATACTATGGAGTAGAAATGCAACTCGATCACTATTTTTGGTATGAGAAAGATCACTATACGGGATCATATTGGTCATAACGCACTGAACTACACTTCAATTTCAATTAATTGAAGCACACAAGTCATGCCGATTGCCGGTATAATTTGTCCATCTTAAGCTCAAACAGAATCATACTCATAACATCTGGATATGTTAAAGTATTGATTAGATTTGCATTGACCAGTGTACCCCACACTATCAGACATATTCAGACATTTTCTGTTTTTCTTTCTTTTCCTTTTGTGTGATAGTATTTGTGAAATTTCACATCACATAGAATTTTTCATGATACAGTCAACTGTGTTCCATGCAAAAAGAAATAAGAACGTTAAATCGTCTACCTTAAGGTCGATCTTTCGATACGCAGATAAGGCCTCGGATTTAACAAAATAAAGAAAATAAAACAAGTTGAAGTTGCATAACTCAACAACAATCAGGTCGGTACTCCCGTACACGCAGAGAAAGTCCGATGAGTTATACGAAACACCAAAGAAAATAAAGCAGAACGTCAAACGAACAACAATCAGGTCGGTCTTTCGACACGCAGAGAAAGTCCGATCGTTTGACAAAATAAAGAAAATCAAACAAGTTTAAATCTTTGCAAAATGAACGCATGTGTACACAGTGACTTCTCATTACTCTTTTCACACTTATTTTTCTTTTTGTGTCATGAAATATGCATCAAGATGTTGTCCACTTGGTCAAGCATTAGTATTTAGTGTATATCACATCTGAATACTTTCTGATTTGTCAAGCCTACCAAGCACATCAAACAATGATCTTATGGCCCTTTCATCTACTTTATCCATGAGTCAGATACGTACGCCAATGTACCATCATTTCCCAATGATCAATTTCTCACAATTTTTATATTGTGCATGTATTCACCTTCCTTCATTATATATATTGCATGTATTCACCTTCTCCCCATACCATGCATTTTCTCAATTACTCCCCCTTACTTACAATTCTCCCCCTTAAAATGAAAACTCTATTTTTGGATTTTCATTTTACACAAAAACAAGACTCTATTTTTGGCTTTTTGGAGAAAAACTTGTAACAAACAAAAGTGATCAGTCAACACGGATATTGTGCAGTGTTAAAATTCAGAAAATTTTGCATGTTAGAAAAATATAGCATGAAATTTAAATTAAGCAGAATACTCCTCCATCAACAACTTTTCAATCGTCGATAGGTCTTCTAGAAGTACCTGCACACTGGTCAAACTGATTAGTTCACAAATGACCCGAAGCAGATCGCTTCTGGTCGACCAGTGTCCTGGTTTTGCTTTGAATCCACTTTAGGTTTCCATTCTTGGTGTTTTGGTAATTCAGTTTTTGACGAAGCAAGCATAGGTGACTGTGATGATGAACCTACATTTTGATCCTTTGAAAACTTTGGAACAAAACATTTTTGTTTATGATAAAATGTAGGCTCAACCTCATCAAAAACTCTGCCTTGTTCATCAAAAAACTTAGTATTGGCAGATTTACCAAAAACTGGTTTCTTGTGAAACCTTGACTTTGATTCAGCAGAAAGTGGACAATCTTTTGCCATGTGCCCTCTTTGACGGCAAACATAACATAAACGTGTGGATTTGTCCCACTTTTGATGTACTTGTGACAAACACACATGAATATCTCTAACATGATCAGAAATAGAATCATATACCTGATGACGATGATCATGCACCCATTTAGAAGTTGGGCTACGAGATTGAGAACTTGCAGATGAAATATCAGCTTTCACAAAAACTTCTGAAATCTTCCGAGCATCAACGCAATGAAGAGGAAATTCTTTGTCAGAAAACAATTGATCAGAACCCTTGAGTTTATAAAACCGCTCGGGTTGAACCTTGTCTGCTTTAAAGACATTCTTCTTTACTTGCTTCATTTTAAGTTTCTTCAAACTCTGTGCTTCAGATGCTGGAACCTTCTCAACTCGAACCTTCTTTTCATGAAATCCCAGACCAACTTGTTTACCAGATATCTTCTCCTCAGAATTTGAACTCTGATGTCCATTCTTAGCCAATCTTGTGAATTCAGCTTTCATATCAGTGATTTTCTTCTGATCATAGAAAATAGTCTCATCAATTTCAGGTTGAGACTGAATCTTGTCACTGGATGTAGCCGACTTCTCATTATCAGCAGAAAAAGAACCCGAAACAAACTTTGGTGCTGGAGGAATCTCAGATTTCAAAACCTTTTTCTTGTTCTTCTTGTTTTTCTTCTTCTTGACAACTTTTGCTTCTTCAGAAGTAGCAGATGAAGTCTTTGAATAGTCAACATCCTCAACATGTTCCTTCACTTCTTTGAAAGCTTCCTTGATATGAGCAGGAGGTGATGCAGTTTTATCAAACATTCTTTCAAAATTTGCATCATTTGCTAAGAAGCTTGTGAAAACTTGAGAATTTGAAACATTGTTGAGAAGTCTTTTAGCATCAAGAACTTGAATTTTGAGATCAGAAATTTGCTGTTGAGCTTCTGCAAATTCCTTTTCTTTAGCAATCAAACGCTTGGCAACTTTGTGAGTTTCAAATTTTTGTAAGCGAAGATTATCAAGTCCTTCATGTAACTCCTTCTTTAGTTTAGCTTCATTTCTCTTTTGAATTTCCAGATTTGCAGTTTGCACCTTATTAACTCTAACCAACTCTCGCTTCTCATCCAACAACTTTTCCATATCAACTTGATATGCTTTAATTTTAGCATCAGATTCTTCAACTCTCTTAGTAAGCAGATCAAGCTTAGCCTTTGATTTGTCAAACAAATTCTGGAAATCATTCGCTGCATCTTCTGCCTCTTCCTTCCATTTCTTCACTTCTTGCATCAATTCATCCTTTTCTTCACAAATCTCAGCTTTTGAAGTTTCAACACTTTTCTTATCTTGCTTCAAAACATCTATGACTTCATTCAACATTTTGATTTCAGTAACCAAACCCTCATTCTTCAAAACCAACTCTGTTTCATATTCTTTAGAAATTTTCAAATCAGAATTAATCACATCAAATGCCTCAGACAATTGTTGAACCTTCTTCATCAACAAGGCATTTTCCTTCATCAGACTTTCCAAGTTTTCAGCAGATTCATAAGAACTTGGAATTGAACTAGTATCAGAACTAGTATCCGAACAATAATCTTCTTGTAAATCATGAGTAACTATTAAGGCTGATGAATCATATCCAAAATGTTTACCCCAATCAATAGCACCATCTTTTTGAACTGTCAAAGCTGTTGTCTTGCCTGTGTTACTTGTAGATGGTTGAGTAAAACCAGGTTTGGATGATTGTGGAGTATCAGATTTCTGTTGACATTCTTTGGCAAAATGTCCAAGCTGTTGACATTTATAACACTTTAACTTTGACTTGTCGAAACCCAATTTGTCACCAGAAATACGTCTTCCATGTTTCTTGAAAAACCTCTTTGACCGTTGACATAACATAGCATATTGCCACGAAACATCCAATTCAGTCAATTGATCATCATCAAGTTCATCAAGATCTTCACTGGTTAACTTTGCATCAGCAACATTTTTGAGAATCAAACCAAAAGATGATGAAATCAATGCAGAAATCATTTTGGCACAATCCTCCGTTGATTCAGCTGAGAAAGCACTTTGAGTTGAAATATTTGGAATTGTGAAATTGCAACCTCTTGAAGAATTATTATCAGAATTTCCTGAAGCTCCAACTAGAAAAGCAACACTTGGTGCAGAATTTAAATTTGGTTTAGCTTTAGCATTCATGCTTGCTGAATTTTCACCATGATACAATTCCGGATTCTGTAAAGTAACACTTGATTTTTTGTTGTTTAACATTTCCATTTCCCGAGCATGAAGTTTTCCAGTAAGCTCATGAAATGTTAACGCAGGATAATCCTTGTCATGAGTGAGTAGCAAAACATAATTTTCCCACTTTTCAGGTAAAGCTTCCATGATCTTTTCCTTTAAATCCGCATCAGATTTTGTAATTCCAACAAGCTTCAATTCACTAATCAAATGTGAAAATCTTGACACTAGAGCAGTGATGTTTTCATTGTCATAATTCTGAAAATTATCGAATTCTTTGTTTAAAACTTTCTTTCGACTCTTCTTATAATCTTCATTCCCTGCACATCGTGCGGATAGAGCATCCCATAATTGCTTAGATTTCTTGCAAGTACTAAATTGATGAAGCAATTCAGTTGGTAAAGCCATAGTAAGATAACCATAAACTTTCTTTTCAAGCTCATAACTTTTTCTTTCAGCATCATCAAAATCTTCAATTTCCTTAGTTTCTCCATCCTCTTTTGGTTTTTCATACAATTTCCTAATTGGAATCCATAAGTCAATATTATTTGTGCTGATATACGCTGAAAATCGTTTCTTCCAATTCTGATAATCTTCTAATTTCAACAATTTAGGAACTTTCTGACTTGTTCCGATTTCATTGTCATAATTCATCATGGTCTGCATAGCACTTTGCATTGAGGCAAAAGCTTGAAATTCCGACATCGTTGAAAATTGAAAAATTCTGATCTGTCCGAACTGGTCCGAACCTACTGTACCCTCCGAGCTTCCTCCGAACTAGTCCGAACTTCAAAATCAACCTTCGATCTCTCACCGAACCTCAAAAACTCCGAAGATCCTCCGATCCTAGTCCGAACTCTCACCGAACGAACTCCGAACCTATAAAGACTCCGATCTAGACCGAACTGCCACCGAACTCTCGCCGAACACCTCCGAGCTACCTCCGAACCTCAAGTTCGGAGCAGTTACTCCGAGCTTGCCCAGTTACCTCCGAACTTCGAAGACATTTTTCGAAAACACGCAAAAACGAACTGATTTTGACGAAACTCGATATGGTGGATCAGAAAATTCGATAGAAAATGGTTTAGGAACAATTTTGACACAAAACACACGTCAGAAATGATCGAAAACACGTAACGAAACACGAGAAAACTTCAAAAACGTTCAATAATCCGAGAATAGCAACCACAGATCAGTAGAGTGAACCAGAAAGCTCTGATACCACTTGAAAATACGTGAGCATCGGATCTTCTACTCGATCTAGCTAATCGGATATCGAAACGTAATTAACCGATTGTTTTTATTGATCAAACGAGAACAATTACAATCAGTAAACACTCAGAATCAGACTCAGAGAAACACACTCAGAAACACACACTTAAGAGATCTCGCACGCTCAGAACTACTCAACACAAAGACCAAACAACTATATATACACGACTGGCCGAACTCCCTCCGAACCCCAGGTTCGGCCGGTCCGAACTTCAGGTTCGGACCAGGTTCGGCCAACCCTAAATTGGCTTGAACTTGGTCTTCATTTGATACTTCACACGACGCACATTTCATGTATCAACAAACTCCCCCTCGTCGTGTGCAGTATCCTCCTCTAAATTCTTCAACATCATCAAAACTGTATTTCAATCAAGCTCCCCCTCAAGTTAAGATCTCGTTCGTCCAATGAGATGAATCTTCTAACAAACTCCGCCTCAACTCGATCGTAGCTCAGTCTTGAATACTTGATGACATTCAGTAAATCTCTGGTCTTTATCAACAGCTTCAGAAGACTTGAAATTGATGATATCTTGCACTACAGCATCCTGCATCAAACTTAAATAATCTTGGCGCAAAACGTCTCTTTGAGACTCCAAGATATGATTTTTGAAAATTGATTTTATATCACGTGTTGATCGGATCGAAAATAAAATAGAAATAAAATCTTTTTGGCTTTTTGAAAAGTTTATATCAAAACAAACCTAAAATCTTTTTGAGTTTTCAAAGTTATGCTAAAACACACCAAAAATCTTTTTGTACTTTTCTTGATATGAAGTGAAATTGCAATACAGAATCAGACACTATTTTTGGTATGAGAAAGATCACTATACGGGATCATATTGGTCATAACGCACTGAACTACACTTCAATTTCAATTAATTGAAGCACACAAGTCATGCCGATTGCCGGTATAATTTGTCCATCTTAAGCTCAAACAGAATCATACTCATAACATCTGGATATGTTAAAGTATTGATTAGATTTGCATTGACCAGTGTACCCCACACTATCAGACATATTCAGACATTTTCTGTTTTTCTTTCTTTTCCTTTTGTGTGATAGTATTTGTGAAATTTCACATCACATAGAATTTTTCATGATACAGTCAACTGTGTTCCATGCAAAAAGAAATAAGAACGTTAAATCGTCTACCTTAAGGTCGATCTTTCGATACGCAGATAAGGCCTCGGATTTAACAAAATAAAGAAAATAAAACAAGTTGAAGTTGCATAACTCAACAACAATCAGGTCGGTACTCCCGTACACGCAGAGAAAGTCCGATGAGTTATACGAAACACCAAAGAAAATAAAGCAGAACGTCAAACGAACAACAATCAGGTCGGTCTTTCGACACGCAGAGAAAGTCCGATCGTTTGACAAAATAAAGAAAATCAAACAAGTTTAAATCTTTGCAAAATGAACGCATGTGTACACAGTGACTTCTCATTACTCTTTTCACACTTATTTTTCTTTTTGTGTCATGAAATATGCATCAAGATGTTGTCCACTTGGTCAAGCATTAGTATTTAGTGTATATCACATCTGAATACTTTCTGATTTGTCAAGCCTACCAAGCACATCAAACAATGATCTTATGGCCCTTTCATCTACTTTATCCATGAGTCAGATACGTACGCCAATGTACCATCATTTCCCAATGATCAATTTCTCACAATTTTTATATTGTGCATGTATTCACCTTCCTTCATTATATATATTGCATGTATTCACCTTCTCCCCATACCATGCATTTTCTCAATTACTCCCCCTTACTTACAATTCTCCCCCTTAAAATGAAAACTCTATTTTTGGATTTTCATTTTACACAAAAACAAGACTCTATTTTTGGCTTTTTGGAGAAAAACTTGTAACAAACAAAAGTGATCAGTCAACACGGATATTGTGCAGTGTTAAAATTCAGAAAATTTTGCATGTTAGAAAAATATAGCATGAAATTTAAATTAAGCAGAATACTCCTCCATCAACAACTTTTCAATCGTCGATAGGTCTTCTAGAAGTACCTGCACACTGGTCAAACTGATTAGTTCACAAATGACCCGAAGCAGATCGCTTCTGGTCGACCAGTGTCCTGGTTTTGCTTTGAATCCACTTTAGGTTTCCATTCTTGGTGTTTTGGTAATTCAGTTTTTGACGAAGCAAGCATAGGTGACTGTGATGATGAACCTACATTTTGATCCTTTGAAAACTTTGGAACAAAACATTTTTGTTTATGATAAAATGTAGGCTCAACCTCATCAAAAACTCTGCCTTGTTCATCAAAAAACTTAGTATTGGCAGATTTACCAAAAACTGGTTTCTTGTGAAACCTTGACTTTGATTCAGCAGAAAGTGGACAATCTTTTGCCATGTGCCCTCTTTGACGGCAAACATAACATAAACGTGTGGATTTGTCCCACTTTTGATGTACTTGTGACAAACACACATGAATATCTCTAACATGATCAGAAATAGAATCATATACCTGATGACGATGATCATGCACCCATTTAGAAGTTGGGCTACGAGATTGAGAACTTGCAGATGAAATATCAGCTTTCACAAAAACTTCTGAAATCTTCCGAGCATCAACGCAATGAAGAGGAAATTCTTTGTCAGAAAACAATTGATCAGAACCCTTGAGTTTATAAAACCGCTCGGGTTGAACCTTGTCTGCTTTAAAGACATTCTTCTTTACTTGCTTCATTTTAAGTTTCTTCAAACTCTGTGCTTCAGATGCTGGAACCTTCTCAACTCGAACCTTCTTTTCATGAAATCCCAGACCAACTTGTTTACCAGATATCTTCTCCTCAGAATTTGAACTCTGATGTCCATTCTTAGCCAATCTTGTGAATTCAGCTTTCATATCAGTGATTTTCTTCTGATCATAGAAAATAGTCTCATCAATTTCAGGTTGAGACTGAATCTTGTCACTGGATGTAGCCGACTTCTCATTATCAGCAGAAAAAGAACCCGAAACAAACTTTGGTGCTGGAGGAATCTCAGATTTCAAAACCTTTTTCTTGTTCTTCTTGTTTTTCTTCTTCTTGACAACTTTTGCTTCTTCAGAAGTAGCAGATGAAGTCTTTGAATAGTCAACATCCTCAACATGTTCCTTCACTTCTTTGAAAGCTTCCTTGATATGAGCAGGAGGTGATGCAGTTTTATCAAACATTCTTTCAAAATTTGCATCATTTGCTAAGAAGCTTGTGAAAACTTGAGAATTTGAAACATTGTTGAGAAGTCTTTTAGCATCAAGAACTTGAATTTTGAGATCAGAAATTTGCTGTTGAGCTTCTGCAAATTCCTTTTCTTTAGCAATCAAACGCTTGGCAACTTTGTGAGTTTCAAATTTTTGTAAGCGAAGATTATCAAGTCCTTCATGTAACTCCTTCTTTAGTTTAGCTTCATTTCTCTTTTGAATTTCCAGATTTGCAGTTTGCACCTTATTAACTCTAACCAACTCTCGCTTCTCATCCAACAACTTTTCCATATCAACTTGATATGCTTTAATTTTAGCATCAGATTCTTCAACTCTCTTAGTAAGCAGATCAAGCTTAGCCTTTGATTTGTCAAACAAATTCTGGAAATCATTCGCTGCATCTTCTGCCTCTTCCTTCCATTTCTTCACTTCTTGCATCAATTCATCCTTTTCTTCACAAATCTCAGCTTTTGAAGTTTCAACACTTTTCTTATCTTGCTTCAAAACATCTATGACTTCATTCAACATTTTGATTTCAGTAACCAAACCCTCATTCTTCAAAACCAACTCTGTTTCATATTCTTTAGAAATTTTCAAATCAGAATTAATCACATCAAATGCCTCAGACAATTGTTGAACCTTCTTCATCAACAAGGCATTTTCCTTCATCAGACTTTCCAAGTTTTCAGCAGATTCATAAGAACTTAGAATTGAACTAGTATCAGAACTAGTATCCGAACAATAATCTTCTTGTAAATCATGAGTAACTATTAAGGCTGATGAATCATATCCAAAATGTTTACCCCAATCAATAGCACCATCTTTTTGAACTGTCAAAGCTGTTGTCTTGCCTGTGTTACTTGTAGATGGTTGAGTAAAACCAGGTTTGGATGATTGTGGAGTATCAGATTTCTGTTGACATTCTTTGGCAAAATGTCCAAGCTGTTGACATTTATAACACTTTAACTTTGACTTGTCGAAACCCAATTTGTCACCAGAAATACGTCTTCCATGTTTCTTGAAAAACCTCTTTGACCGTTGACATAACATAGCATATTGCCACGAAACATCCAATTCAGTCAATTGATCATCATCAAGTTCATCAAGATCTTCACTGGTTAACTTTGCATCAGCAACATTTTTGAGAATCAAACCAAAAGATGATGAAATCAATGCAGAAATCATTTTGGCACAATCCTCCGTTGATTCAGCTGAGAAAGCACTTTGAGTTGAAATATTTGGAATTGTGAAATTGCAACCTCTTGAAGAATTATTATCAGAATTTCCTGAAGCTCCAACTAGAAAAGCAACACTTGGTGCAGAATTTAAATTTGGTTTAGCTTTAGCATTCATGCTTGCTGAATTTTCACCATGATACAATTCCGGATTCTGTAAAGTAACACTTGATTTTTTGTTGTTTAACATTTCCATTTCCCGAGCATGAAGTTTTCCAGTAAGCTCATGAAATGTTAACGCAGGATAATCCTTGTCATGAGTGAGTAGCAAAACATAATTTTCCCACTTTTCAGGTAAAGCTTCCATGATCTTTTCCTTTAAATCCGCATCAGATTTTGTAATTCCAACAAGCTTCAATTCACTAATCAAATGTGAAAATCTTGACACTAGAGCAGTGATGTTTTCATTGTCATAATTCTGAAAATTATCGAATTCTTTGTTTAAAACTTTCTTTCGACTCTTCTTATAATCTTCATTCCCTGCACATCGTGCGGATAGAGCATCCCATAATTGCTTAGATTTCTTGCAAGTACTAAATTGATGAAGCAATTCAGTTGGTAAAGCCATAGTAAGATAACCATAAACTTTCTTTTCAAGCTCATAACTTTTTCTTTCAGCATCATCAAAATCTTCAATTTCCTTAGTTTCTCCATCCTCTTTTGGTTTTTCATACAATTTCCTAATTGGAATCCATAAGTCAATATTATTTGTGCTGATATACGCTGAAAATCGTTTCTTCCAATTCTGATAATCTTCTAATTTCAACAATTTAGGAACTTTCTGACTTGTTCCGATTTCATTGTCATAATTCATCATGGTCTGCATAGCACTTTGCATTGAGGCAAAAGCTTGAAATTCCGACATCGTTGAAAATTGAAAAATTCTGATCTGTCCGAACTGGTCCGAACCTACTGTACCCTCCGAGCTTCCTCCGAACTAGTCCGAACTTCAAAATCAACCTTCGATCTCTCACCGAACCTCAAAAACTCCGAAGATCCTCCGATCCTAGTCCGAACTCTCACCGAACGAACTCCGAACCTATAAAGACTCCGATCTAGACCGAACTGCCACCGAACTCTCGCCGAACACCTCCGAGCTACCTCCGAACCTCAAGTTCGGAGCAGTTACTCCAGGACTTACCCAGTAGCAATACGGGAATCGCAGTCCTTCTGGCCAGCCTTCGCTTAGGTTAGGTCTTGCTCTTTGAATGTATCTATTCCTTAAAGGTTTGGAAGAAGGTTTGTTTGAAGTCTTGCCTGGTTAATGAGTCCCCGTGTTGGACTGATTTGGCTGGGTATATCCGTGTCAAGCCACAAAAGAGGATTGATATTATAGTTGCTAAGCTCGTTCTTCATGCAGCTGCTTACCATATTTGGAGGGAGAGGAATGAGCGAATCTTCCAAAATAATGCTCGTCCTCCGGATAAGGTAGCTGAGGTGATCCTTGAAGATGTGCGTTTGAAGATTCATGGGTCTAAGTTTCGTGACTCTCACCGTGTGAGAGAGGTTCTGGACGTGTGGCTGCAACGTGATGGTCGGTTTGTAGCAACGTAGACATGCGGAGCTTGGGGGGCCTTCACTTCCTATTTGTTTTTAGATAGGTTGTTGGTTGTTCTTTTGATGTTGCCGTTTTTGGCTTGTTTGTGGGTGTAGTGTTTCTTTGGTTTTCTTATTTTTGGGCATGTCCAAAGACTTGAACTAGCTAGGATCCACCTAGCTACTTGTTTTTTTCCGTTGGGTATATATATAGAATCACCGGGGGTAACCCTTTACCCAAAAAAAAATGTACACTCCACTCAGGCTTTATAGATGGATAACTAGCAAATAATGTACTAGCATTAATAGTGCTCTCAATCTGCACATATGGACTTTACTTACCATAAGCTTGACAAGCTATCAAAATTCAACTAACATACAATACTAACTTACAAATCAAGAGGACTTGGATAAGGTTGTAATTGGTTAAGGGAATGGAATTGGATAGAAGAAAGGGCATAAAATTGGGTGCAAAAGATCTGAGATCTATAAATACATACATATCTCTAACTAAGAAACTTATTTCTATTGAAGAAGAATATTTAAACTCATAGATACTTTTCTTATTCAAACATAAGCATAACATTTTGTTTACTATAGCATCGGAAAAACATATCTTTTAGACATTTATTCAAACTTTCATCGGGATTATTCAACTAGAATACTAAACCAGATAGTTCTCCCGAAAACAAAGAGTATACACTGAAAAATAGGTTAAAGGCTATGGGTGAAATGGGGTTATCAACTGAAAAGGGTAATAAGGCTCATCAGAGGTAAAATAAGGGTAACTTGGGTGATTGATAAAGAATCAAGATGAGAATAACTTGAAGGTTAAAAAAATGTTATCCTAGGGTTTTGCCTCTATCATCTTTGCTTGTTTTACAGGGTGCAGTCTCATAATGTATACAAGTGTCAAGTTCTAGAAGTAGGTCACATGTGGCACACTCTAATGTTACTCAATAAATAAAACCTAAGCTCACTGTGAGTGGAAGCTTGTTAAGGCTCAAAAACTCTCACTTACAAAAACGAAATCGAAAAAGGGCTTAAGTTTGGTTGATTATCTAGGCTTCCTTCCTCATACACGCACACTGGAATTGTTATCTAAGTTTTAAAAGTCTAGTCATTTCTAATGAACAATTTAGGACTTGGCCATGCATAAGGGTCTAAAACACACGCCTACATTTGTATTAGTGATAGACGGAAGGTGGAAAAGGTATGTTTCAGTCCAGCATACATAGTTATGAAGTTACTCGAAATTTACTAAGTCAGCTGATAGCTTAATTTTTAGCAGTGACTAATAGTTTAGCTTACAAAAAAATTTAATTTTTTTACTATTTTAACTATTTTGACCATTAAAACATGCAAACTATAGGCGAGTCTCCCATCCCCTCACTTAAAATCGTACATTGTCCTCAATGTACTTGGAACACTACAAAACATAAGATATAAGGAAAGAGAAAAGACGAGTCTGAAAGCTAGCGGAACATAGATGCTGACTTTCTTCATTAACCTTATTACTGACATCCTCATCCATAAGAGTGCCAGTTCTTCTACCTTGCATCGCTTGTTATTTACAAGACTAAAAATGTCACAACCCCCAAATTTACCACTAACGGGGTTTATACCGTTAAGGGGTGCGAGCAAACCAGGACCACAACCATTAGTTACAAATACTAAACGAATCAGAGTAAAGTCCAAATGTTCATAATAAAAACAGTTTAAAAGTACGCAGCGGAATAAAAACATAAGTATCTTAGCACTAACCACGTGCTTTAATTACAGAACATAAATAGTTGTTTAATTCCCAAATTAAGTTTAAAATAAAGTTAAGTAGCTTCAAGCGCCATGCCAACCTCCAGTGGATACTCCTCAACGATCTGCAAAAGTGAAAACCACACAAGTGTCAACCTAACGGTTGGTGAGTTCACGGTGGGCATGTCATGCATTGGCCCGGTCTCATAAGCGTATGTATCAACATATAATAAGTATTAGTTTTGCAAACATTGCCAAGTGTTGAATTATCGAATATGCACCAGTTAAGTAAAAGTTAAAGCGGTCAACCGATATCGCGGGTAGCTAATCCGGTTTCCATGCACTAAGGAAGTTCGTACCAAAGCTGACGTAACAGGGTTCGGCATTTGCCGATGGTTTGTGCCTCCAGTTGTGTTCCTCGTGGGACCCACAACTAAAATAGGCTGATATTGTACTCCGTTCGGCCTCCAACCGGTTGGCTACACATTTGTGCACCACGGAGCAGGGTTGTCAACCCTCAGTAGATCTACCCAACATCCCCTCGCTTCACAAATTAATGGTACTAAATTTTTGAGGACTTTTAAGTTTCAAGGTGTCCTTAGAAATCATGTGATATCATTTGGTTTAGACTTTAACCTACACTAGTCATATTAAAAACGTTTATCCTGGATTTCATTTGAAATCCTAAAAAGAGTTTAAGTGTCAAAATGGTTGTTCCGGATTTCCTTTGAAATCCCAAGTGTTATCGAATAGTTGGATTGCGGATTTCATTTGAAATCCCAAGGATGGACAGTTGCGAGTGCTTCCCATAAAACGCTCCAACTTCCATAACAGATATCCCATTTGGCGATACCTCAAAATGTCAGCGTTGTTTTCCGTTTAGTATATTCGTTGTGACCCAAACGGGCTCACAATAAAAGGGTTTGTAAAACTCACCTTAGGTTGCTCGGCTACACTTGCTAATTAATCCAAGTATTGCTTAACGAAGACCTATGAACACGTTTAGGTCTTAAGTATTAGTCTTGTGTCTAATCTTTAACTTAACGTCACTATGGCCCATAACATAGCACGTTGGAACTACGACTCGACATACCGACACACGACACCGATGGTTGATCATAAACAAGGGTTCACACAAATCAGAAATCAAACATGTTTCGTCATAGCATAATCATGTAAGTTACGGCACAACATTCAAGTAAATTGCACAAGTTTGGGTTTAGGTCTAGTCACAGTTTCGCTAGTATAGATTCGCTAGGCAGTTTCGCTGTGTGCACGGGCAGCACTTTCGCTAGGCAATACCCGATGACACAGTTTCGCTAGGCTAGTTTCGCTCAAAACTGTTGGCACAGTTTCGCTAGCCTAGTTTCGCCTGAAACTGGTTTGAACTTTCGTTCAGGGAATTTCGCTCGGTAGTTTCGTTCGGACAGGTCTGGTTGGTTTACCCGGCGACACTACAGTTTCGCTCCATAGTATCGCTGGATGAAGATATACATAATTTCGCTAAGTAATTTCGCCCAGAGAACAGTACAGTTTCGCTGGTCGCGAAAAACACGTAAATCAGCCTAAAAATCAATCTAACAGCTTCCATATTTCATGTAATTCAATATCTAGCATGCATAATCATTTACCAACATCAAACAACCAGTTTTAACACCTTAAACATGGGTTTTCATCATCAAATCACCAAAAACACATTTTAAACCTAAAATGACTAAAATGGCATAAATCTTCATTATGGATGGATTTCAAACGTAAAGTTACAGACTTTATGATGGATCTAGCCTTCCTAAGCATTATCACAGAAGCATACACGATTTCATGAAGGTTTGGGCATGCTTTAAGGTAAAACACATAGAAAACACATAGAAAACACATAGAAATGGTTTATGGGACTCACAGTTTGATCAAGGATCGATGGATGATCTTCACCAACAGAAGTGATGGCTGATCTTGGTGTGTCTTGGGGCTGGTCCAGAGATTTCAGGAGAAAAGATGGAGAGTGTGTGTGTGTTTTGTGTAAAAGAGGCAAATGGGAGAAACTATGGTTTATTAAGATATTATATATCAGGAGCTAGTTTCGCTGGTCAGTTTCGTTGGCCAAGCGAACTGGCTCTGAACTCGTGCAAGTCAAATGATTTAGCCGACTACCGGGCGACACTATAGTTTCGCCCTGTAGTTTCGCTGGCAACCAAAAAGGGCAATTTTTCATTTTATTCTTAGTATTAAATCATGCGTTTAAATCACATTGCACATAATGACAATAAATAAATAAATAAACACATAACACACATGGACGGGTTCGGTGATCAACCAAAGGTCGTGGACGTATTCGGCCTAGTTAAGCATTAGTTACTAAGTTAACACTTATAACGTAACTAACGGAATTGTCTAACGGAAGTTAACCTTGAAATCCTCGGATGTCACAAAAAAACACATCATACGAAAAATAAAAATAAAACGAATTATGATGTGTTGCAAACACGTCCTCATTTCCCGTGTATTTTGTACATTAATTGAGTCGGTTTTCATTCTAATTTGAGTCATTTTATGTGTTTCTGGTCAATTGTGTTTTATAGAGTTTTTATTGTGTTTTTATAGGTATTTGGTTAAATCCCGAGGTCATAAAAGAAGAAGAGAAGATTGAGCGAGAGAAAAATGACTAAGTGATGAACAAGAGGAAAGTAGGTGTATCACCTATTGAATCCGAAGCCCCAAGCAATACACTTGGGGGGATAGTAAACGGAAGTCAAGAGGCGGTGCCCGACTATTTTGTCGGCATATGAAGCCACGCGCGTATTGCCTACCACCACTCCACCTCTATACGCTTGGAGGGTATTTTCCCACAAAACTTGCAACTTCGATATAAATTCGAAACTAGGGTTTCTATTCAGCATTCTTTGACTTCCAGAGGAACAAGGGGTGATTTTAGACGACCTTTGGAGAGGAGAAGCAGCTGGGATCAATGGGAGAAGCTGATTATTGTTTGATTGTGTAAACGTAGACATCATTTCTGTTCAAGATCATCACTTTCTATGTGTTCTTGACTTAAACATGCTAGGCTAAGCACATAGTGCCGCCTAGACCATTAGAGATGAATAATTGACATTTTGTGATTTTACTTGGCTTGTGATAACTTGATTGATGATTGAAATTCTTTAAATCCCATTAGTTATTGCAATTGAATGCATATGAGTATGTGAATTAGGGTTATGATTAATATTCTAAACTTGTTCAATCTACTGATGTCTTTCGGTTTGGGTTGGGTAATCGGTTAGTGTGACTGTGTGTTTGCTAGTTGATATGGTTAGCTATTTCAGTTAGTCATATTATATATTATTGATTATTGTTTTGATTCTCATGTGCTACTTTTCCTATAAATCCGGGAGGTGATAGGAATATCTGGAAGTCAGGTTGGTTAATTACTTAGGATCAAGTTGTCCCAAAAGTAAATTCCCTATGTTAGTTAGTTAGCTTTCTATTATGTATCAATTGTGATAGTTAGTGGTAGCTCTTGCTAGCCTAAGGTGCCCGAGATTGTTTCGGTGGTGGTTATGTTTAGTTGAAGTGGGAAGTACTCAAAAGGTGAACCCTTGTACGAGCGTTAGAGTTGTTAGTTAGGATCAATCCGAGAGGTGACCTAACCGCCATTAGAGTTGTCATAGCCAGGTAAAGTTATGAGTGTTGATTAGGATTCTAGGTCTAGGTGGTGCCTTTCTCAGTATTTGATTTTCTCTTTAGTTCTCCCTACTTTGGTTGTTAGTCTATTAAGTTAGTTAAGTAAGTTAAATTTAGTTACATCTTAATTCACAAAACCAAAATACTCAGTTTTCCATTCATAGAGTCCTAAGCTAGAGTCTTCTCTCATAATGTCCTTAGGATTCGATATCCGGTCTTCTGTAGCTATACTGCCACCGAGGTACACTTGCCTTAGGTTCGGTTAATTTCATTAGTTCAGTAAATTTAGGTGTGTCTAGGTCTAGGTTAACGTCTAGGTTAAATTAGTTATTTTTAGGTATCATTCCGAACACATCAAATTTCTGGCGCCGTTGCCGGGGACACTTGGCAATAGCAAGATCAACTCAAGTCGTGATTAGCAAATTTGATTTTTGTTATTCTTCGTGTCTAGTGTTTTTAGTCTTTTCGGTTTCCGTGTCTAGTGTTTTAAGTACTTTTATTTTCAGGTCTAGAATTTTATTAGGTTTTACTTTTAGTATTTATTTTTCTTCATTTTATGTCACACACCCGTTCACGAGGTCCACCTGAGCTTACACCTTATTCTGATCCTAAGCGTGACATTTATGAACGGTTTCGCTAGCTTTAAGCCGAACTTGAAACTTTCATCTTTTCTGCTACCCATACTCAACCATCCGCGTCTTCTCCGATCACTCGAGACACTTCTCCAGTCCCGTTTCCTGATCTTACCATGGTCGCGAGACTCACTGTTCACGAGCAAGCCAGTGCCGGAGGTGACAACACTCGGTTTGCCATTTCTTACACCACAGTTGCCAACACCGCTAATTAGCAAGTTCCATCTGACATCATAAATGCACTTACTAATTCCATTCAATTTAACGGGCGTGAAGATGAAGACGCACCGGCCCACTTATCACGTTTCGTGCGTATCTGTAACACATTCGGCCTCACGGGAGTGTTGAATGATGTTATTTATCTACGTTTGTTCCCGTTTTCACTCGCTTCTCGAGCCGCCGTTTGGCTCGAGACATTACCTCGTATTTCAATCGCCTCCCAGGCTGAATTGAACAAAAATTCCTGAAGAAATATCATCCTCCAGCTAAGGCTTCGCGTACTCGGGAGGAAATCCACTATTTTTTCATGGATCCCGACGAGCCTTACTCTATAGCGTACGATCATTTCAATACCCTTCTCAGCAAATGTCCGCAACACGGATTGACAGAATGGGTGATAATCGAAAAATTCTACATTGGTGTGACTTACGCTGTGCAGAAGGAGTTCAAAATATCGGCTGGAGGACATGCGAGGGAGAAGCTCACTATATATGAATGCAAGAACTTATTTGAGAGCTTTGCAAATGCCAAGCAGCAAACACCCAGAGATCGGAGAGCTACGCCAGCCCCAACTAGATCTTTAGTTCCGTCAACACCTACCCGGGGTGTTCATCACATTGTCTCTGAGACCATGACATTTCAGGAAATCGAAAAACTGCACAAGAAGATTGATGAAATTCAACCCCACATATCTGCTAAATTTGAGTTGTGTCAAAGCGCTCATGACACTCGTGACTACCACCTCGCCTCTGCTGAGTAGGTGGAGTACATTGGTAACCGACCCCAGTTCGGTAATTCTTTCCGGTCCGGGTGGAGGAGTAGCCAAAATTCGGGATGGAGGGATAGAGTTAATGTAACACCCCATTTTACGTATGCCAAATGCGTATAGTGGTAGTGGATATCCGGAGGGGATTTGGTGTAGAAATTACACATTTGAGATGCGCTATATGATATAACGGGGTGTGCAAAGACGGCACGAAGAAACGTTATGTAACGAAGAAGATGGGGGAAACCGGAGATTCGGTTTAACGAGGATATTCGACCCGAAATTGAAGATATCAATGGATGAACCCTTCTGGGATATGATAGAGGATTGAAAATGATGATCATGGGCAAAAATGGAATTGAAATCCGAGTTGTAACGAAGCGAGAAAGTCTAAAATAGTGATTTGGGCACGGTTATGGTATTATCGTAACTAACACATATACGTTGTCAAAACTGACATTAAGATCAGTAAGGGATAAGTAAAGTGACAGGTATTGGTATATACTTGGTTACAAGGGAGACTGTGACGATCGGTGCGAGAAACGATGAATTCGATAATCGTCACGATTACGCGATATTAGGCAAGATCGAATCCTTTATCCATTTTAGATGGTTCTAATGACCCGATTGATGGGTTAGTTCTTGCTTCAAATTTTACTAAGAATTACAGCCGAGAAGTTGTATTCGATTCATGAAGCATTCGCGTTCGCAACGCCGGTCGAACACGTGTCAAATACCGCGAATTAAATCGAAAATTAATCGGATTATGCTATATCTGACAAAATAAATATTCTGCGAATATTTATGAGGTCTACGAATTATTTCAGTTACGAGGGAATGATCGTTGATGAAAGACACAACGTTAAATTTATTAACGTTTCATTTAACACGGTATATGACTGATCATTTGGATGTGGACCACTTATTTTATCCCAAGTATATAAGGGTTATTAAAAACCCATTTCTTCATTTGTGTATATGCAGCCAAACACTCCTTGCCCCAATTCTCTCTTTCTTGGTCCGACAGGAACAAGAGCCGTAGCTACGGCGAACTAGCGGCGACTTCGGCCGGCTTCTAGCCTTGGCCGACGGTCTTCCTCCACCTGCATGTTTCGGTCGTCTCTTCCTCTCCCTGTTATGCGACCTCAGCCCTGTTTCCTCTTCATTTCTCTGCTACAGTGAAGGAGAAACCCGATTACGGTTCTAGCGAGGCTAAACCAGGGGCAGCGTGAGGTAGAGACGGCTCGGGTTTGGTCCGATGGTGTTTCTTTTGGGTGAACAACAGCTTTGTTTCTTTTGGGTGAATAGTAGCTGTCGGCGAAGATATCGAGCCATACGCCAACCACAACAGCGAATCTGGCGACCCAATCGCGATTATGGCGACCCTAGTCGCGATTCCGGCCAGGATAACCTTTGATTTAGGTAGGTTGTGACTAATTTTGGGTATTCCTTCCATTTTCTGGTTAGAACTTATGTTGAACACCCGATTTCTTGTTGCATGTTATAGATTTTGATGAAGATGATGCTTGATGGGTTATTAGATGATGAAATGGTATTCGGATGGTGTTTGGGCGACGGTATGGTGGCTGTGGCAGCAGAAGGCCGCCAGAAAGCTGGTGTGGGTGTTGATTAGTGGCTTGGTTTTGGGTTAATGAAGCTCTAAAATGGTTATGGGTCTGCTTGGTTGATCTTGAGTCTCGGGTCAAACCTGGTAAATACTGGTCAAACGATTCGCGTTGGTCAACACAATTAAAACTGAAAATGCACAGCGGATTATTATTCGTGGCGAAAAACTGAATGGAATGGATTACTCGTGGGTCAAAATCCGTGATGTTAATTGTCGGTGAATGGGTCCTACACGTTAACCGAACGAGAGGTATATCGCTTATTCGTTATGATAATATTATTAGACCCATATGAGATACTTTTATGGACCAAATAATATGACAAACACCCACAAACCTGAACATAAATATTATCTAAACGGTTAAAGAGATCAAGGTTCATATATATATATATATATATATATATATATATATATATATATATATAGTGAAAAGTTCATTGTAGACACCTTCATAAGTGTAGACAGGTAGACACCTTTTTTTACCATTAGATCTCTTGATCTAATGGTTATGATTAATTTGTTTTTTCTTTTATTTTTTTTTCTCATTGTTCAGAAAATTTCACATGTGAAAACACATGTGAAATAAAGTAATTTCACATGTGAAATAGGGTGTCTACCTGTCTACACTTATGGGGGTGTCTACAATGAACCTCACCCTATATATATATATATATATATATATATATATATATATATATATATATATATATATATATATATAAAACTGAGTTGATATGCATTTTGCTCACAAATTGTATACTGTCAAAGATCGATACGACCGTATTACAGCCAAATGGAATACAACCGTCTCGCGGGCATATGTTTTTGAAGATCGGTCGTCTGAGCGAATACAACCGTATTAGACAGAAGTGATACGACCGTATTAAAGAAATGACAGTTTTATGGAAGCAACTAAGAATGAGATTTTAACCCGTTTAAGTCGGATTTGGTCCATAGGTTATGTTAGAAGCTAATCAGCATTTTAACCTAGCTAGGACATCTTGTTATAGGATATCGGGTTAAGTGACGAATTATCTGATTTGGATAGCTGTCAAGATAGATATATGGTGCAAAGCTAAGGTGAGTTCTAAGAGCCCACTTTTGAATATTTTATAGTTTTGGGCTGATATGCATGCTAGTAAATTTATATTTAACTCTTTTATGAAAGCCTTATACCTGTGAAATATTTATGCTTATAAGAAATTATGA
The DNA here is from genome assembly GCA_039602395.1 of Deinandra increscens subsp. villosa. Classification (NCBI taxonomy): domain Eukaryota; kingdom Viridiplantae; phylum Streptophyta; class Magnoliopsida; order Asterales; family Asteraceae; genus Deinandra; species Deinandra increscens. The sequence continues at coordinate 37,904,753 of JBCNJP010000008.1, read as the reverse complement.
TTTAACGGGTATGGATGGATTATGGGAAGTGAATGGTTAAGTGTTACCACACTACGGTGTGGAGGTTAATAAATGGTTAAGAAAGAATGAATTTGACACGTAGTTTTAGACACGGTTACATCATGTAATATTTATGAATGAATGAGAATGTTTTAACATGCTGAACAAAAGGTGTTATGTTGAGTCGAAACTAAATAAGGGCATGTTAAAATGAGTAAAGAGTCAGAGTCACACTTCCCGGAAGGGAAGTATATCCCCGCACGGGATAGTGAGAAGTTCCGGTAGGAACACCTTGCCCAGTGAGCGAAAGGTTAGGTGACGACCGGTCTGGCAGAGGAGTCGCTCTCCTGGAAGAAGTCCTTTAAGAATGTTATGGGACGGTTAAGGGTAAATCACTTATGCGTTAAGTGATGAATGGTAATGGTTTAACGAGTCAATGATGAACGCATGTCTATAATGAATGTATGTGTTATGTGAATGTGCAAAGAGGTTTTAGTTGAAAGAAAACTGAGAACTCGCCAGCGTAAGCTGGCCTTTAAGCACGCATATCAGGTTATGAATTAGCTCTTAGCAGAAGGAGAAAAGAGAATGTTTATGCAGGGCATGGAGGCAGGCTATCAAGAGTACATTGAAGGCTGACATATAGTAGATGTTGACCATGGTGGTATAGTTTTATCCTGTCTTATAGACAATTGATTTAGTTATGAAAGTTTTAATTTCTGATGCTAATTGTAATCTCTGTCATGATCATGTGCTTATGAGTAAATCCGGTGATGTGACGTCCTCCGGACCGACTCCGGGATCAGCAGAAAATGTTGCTTGTTAAAATTGATAAATTTTTATTGTAACAGCCCAGACCTGTCGTAACCAAGATATTGTCCGCTTTGGCGGCCGACATGCCCACAGGCATCCGCCGCTCACGGGTTTAAAACGCGTCTTGGTATGGGAGGTATCCACACCCTTATAAAGCAGTGCTTAGTTCTCCTCCCCACCAATGTGGGATGTTACAATCCTCCCGCCTTAGGGGACCAGCGTCCTCGCTGACACACTGGCCGACGACGGGCTCTGATATCATCTGTAATAGCCTAGACCCGTCGTAACCAAGATATTGTCTGCTTTGGCGGCCGGCATGCCCACATGCATCCGCCCCTCACGGATTTAAAACGCGTCTTGGTAGGGGAGGTATCCACACCCTTATAAAGCAGTGCTTAGTTCTCCTCCCCAATAATGTAGGATGTTACATTTATTCCCTATTGATTTTGTGGTAGTTGATATTGATTATGATGCTAGATGCCCTCTCATTCTAGGTAGGCCTTTCCTTAGGACTACTAGAGATTTAGTTGATGTTTTTTGGGGTACAGTTACTTTGAGGGTCGATGAGGAGAGTGTCGCATTTAAGGTTGGTAAATCGGGTGATAATAGCAACGAATCAGTGTATTTCCTATATTCATTTATATCTTGCATGGATCTAATAGTGGTTAGTAACAGGCTAGAGGATGAAGTTATAGTAAAGGATAACTGTGGGGAAGATCCCAGGGAGTAGATGATTTGGTTGAAATAGTTGAATTAGATGACCCATAGGAGAACCCGATGAGGTGGATGAGTGCGAAGATAAAGGTGAGGTGGTGATTAAGAGTGAAATAGAAGTTGTGGTAGTTGAGAGTGAAAGTAGAAAAGCGACACTTGAGGATTTAGTTGAATCGAATGGTGATTAGTATTTAGTCCAAGTGTGTGGAGGTTTGTGGAGGTTACTTGTGAAAATGACCCAGAAATGAGCTTTTTAGGAAAGATTAGATTTCTTCTGGGTCGCCTTTAAGCATTGGAAAGTTGGTAGATGGGTAGATAGGAGAATAGTTGTGAAGCGTGAAATGAGAAACTAGGCAATTACCAATCATTTGATTGTGAAATATGTGTAATCTAAACCTCCGGATAGTAGATTCGGAGGTTGTTTGGTGATTAGGAGCTGAAATGATCAAGTGCCTAGGTTGTATAAGTTTTATAGCTTGTTTTTTTTTATTTTGCATTTTCGCATTTTCGTTTTTCGGTTTGTTTTTTTCGGTGTTTGTAGGAAATTCGAGAGTTTAAGATGATGAAGTTGTGTTTGGAGATTCCTAGGTATGTTTTGAGGGTATTTGTGCAAGTTGGTAGAAATAAATTTGGTCATAATGGAGTTTTGGACAAAAGAGAGAAAAAAATTTGAGCCAAAATCGACTTTGATCCCTGGAAATTTCGTGTTAGGTGTATCGCCTAGGATAAAAATTTGCTCCAGGCGATACGCGTGGAACGGAGTCTTTTGGCCGGCTATTTGATGATCTGGGCGTATCGCTTAGATCTTACATACCTTTAGGCGATACGCCTAGAGAGGCCGAACAGGAAAAATATTAATTTTTAATTTTTATTCTTGGTCACCAATTTTGTTGCGTGCCGGTTGCATATCATATCTTTAATTGCTTAAATTTTCAGGTAAACACCATTTCCAATTTATTTTTATTTTTTTCATCAGTCCTTATTTTCATATTCTTTCGTGATTAACGTGTTTTTGTCGAGTCTCATGTTGTTTGTGGTTGTAGGTTTGCTGATATTCACGCCTTGATGTTTATGAAGATTCAATGGAGGGCCTGAGAATCAAACTCGCATTTAATTATCCAAATCAATTTCAAGGGAGCTTGTTCCTATTTATCTTTTTATTTTCTTTTGTATTTTTATTTTTCCTGTTACTGTGCCTTAATTTTTTTTTATTCTCATCTCACATTGGGGACAATGTGTCGTTTAAGTGTGGGGATGAAAAGTCTTGCGTCTTATTTTTATTTTTAGTGTGATTTTTGAAAATAAAAATTGAAAAATTAAAAATTGTTCTTGATTTATATTGCATATAATGGGAAATGATAGTATAATCATGGTTCAGTTTTCTAATTAAATGTGCTTAATTGCTACATAGTGTTACTTAATTAGTAGAAGTATATAGCTAGTTTCAATGTATTGGTAGGCCCCGCCGAACTTAAAGATTAAATATCCTTATTTGTCGGTTATGAAAAAATAATCTTTAATTAATAAATCAGGATGCTTTAGAACGGTCCCGCCTTAATTTGATCGATGTAACTGAAACAGTCAAAAATATATATATATATATAGGGTAAGGATCATGTAAAAAACACATCTTTTTACGAAAACCTAAAATATAATACTAAAACACTTGTAACTTTTTCATATGTTCATAGTTTAAAAAAACATTGAACCAAAAACCTTAGAATTACGAGTTCTTTAATTCTGAAAAAATTTAAAAAAAACTTTAGCGTCGCGTCGTTTTTTTATTAGTGCACATATGCACTAATAACAAAACTCATACATATAGTACGCGTTAATGTTTTTATTTCGAAAAAATCGCACAAAATACATTATAATTTACTTAGCTTTTCGTGGTTTTTTATTAGTGCACATGTGCACTAATAAAAAAACACTTTATACGCTTCGTATACATTAATATTTTAAAAAAGATTGCACCATAAATCTTATAATTGTGTTATCTTTAACTATGAAAATAGATTTAACGTTTTAATTTTTTTGGATTTTATGCTACACATGTGCACTATAACAAATAGTTATAGTGCATATGTAGAATTATCATTAGTTCTATAAATATTTAGTGTTTTTAAATGTTTTTAACTCAAACAATATATTTTTGCATGACAATTCTCTTTGTGTAGTACTAATAAAAATGGTGCACATGTGCACTAATAATTTTTCTTAAATATCATTTTCTTTTCTAGAATCAAAGATAATGAAATTTTAAGATTTTTTGATGCAACTTTTTTAGAAAAATATTAACGTGTGTAAAAGTTATGAAGGTTTAAGTGTTAGTTTTTAGGTTTTCGCAAAAAAAAATAGTTTTCGCAGGATCCTTACCCTATATATATATACATACATATATATATATATATATATATACATATATATATATATATATATATATATAATAGGAAGCAATCAGAAGATGCCATGTGGATTGGCTTCATTAAGTTGGATTGGGGGCAAATATGTAATCTATTCAATTCCAAAAAGTAAACTAAAATAAAATCCTAGCATATTTTATGGGACTGATACGATATTCATTCAACAAACACAATCCGTTGCCACGAAGAACGATCATCAGAGTCGTATTACATACTCTGTTCTAACTTGCGAGGAAACAAGTCCAGACGAAGATGAATTCCATGATTGATCTTGATTCCGGTACGTTCGTAGTTAATTTTTATCGCAAATATGTGTTACACCATAATTGCGATCCGTATAATTCATTCAATTTTGATCGATTCATTACTCTTTCCATATAGACAATTTATTTGTCATCATACGCCTAACATTTTAGGTTTGGAGAAATTGGGACAATTTTTTTGTTAATTTCATTGTGTTAGGTGTTGATTTGTTGGAATCAACGATCCTATTACTTTTTAGTGTCTCATGAAACTGCATATGATTGTTTGGAATCAACGATACTCTTTCATACGATGGAATTTATGTATATGTTTCATACGGGCTGTTCATGAAATGGTGATTTTTTTTATGCCATTCGTAAAGGTTTGATTTGCATTTGATGTGTCATGACCATTTGCTATTGTGTTTTGAAGCAATAGGGTTTTTAACTAGTTTGTTCATGAAATAATATACTTTTTGTATCTATCTATGTGTTATACTTTTTTGTATATGTCTAAGTGTGTTAGGACGATCCTTTTACTATAGCTATGATTGCATTTGGTGTGCCAGTAGCATTTTATTTAGTTATATGTCCATTTACTGATATTGTGTTAAGTGGAGATGTTATTTGTTTATATGTTTAAATTTGTAATTGTTGTCAAATTATTAGTTATGGTTTTAGTGTAGTGTGTTAGCATAACATTATTAATTTATTATTTAACTTAGGAATCCAATCTCCTTTCTCTAAATTAAGATTTTTGATATATTGGTGTGTTAGACATGTTGTCCAATATTGTGTTTTTTATAATTGTTCAAGGTTTCATTTTTATTTTAGTTAAATTAAAGTTTAATAAAGTCGGTCAGGTAGAATCTGCTTGTAACAAACTTTGGTGTTAGTGTGTCAGTTATCGACACTTTTTTTTAGCCAATGTGTTTGGAATTTCATATTGTTTAATTATAAAACTAGTTTGTTTTCAATTTTCAATTTCATGAATGTCATGTATATTTTTTTTTCATAGATGTTCCAGCCTATACGGAAGTTGGCGTTCAACGTGTGTCTCCAAGAAGCGGAAAAGGATATCATACACCATTATGATTCATGTTTGATTGTGTATAACACACCATTATGATTCTTGTTTTATATATTTTACACTATTCGAATTTCAATTTTAGCATGGACATTTACTGAAATATGTCACATGCTAATGCAGTTTTGGAAATCCAAATATGTGCTTGCCTTAAATTTGTTATAAACACTTATTATGGTTATACAAAGGTTATCCTCCTATTTGGTCACGATCAATGTGTTAGGATTATAATAGAGTGATACTTATCTTGAGTCATGTGTTTTTATAATACTCCATACATTACCTAATTTTTACGCTATAATTTTAAGTGTGTAGGTTATCTCATACATCAGTGTCTTACTGTGTTAGACATGCTATATAGATACATGTAGTGTGCTATTGTGTTATAATCATAACTCAATGTGTTATGACTATCACTCAGTGTGTGTGTTCAGTCAGTTACATAATAGTACCTCACAAACAATAGTAATTTAAAGTCCTTATATGTTTAATTGGTATTATAATTAAGTGCTATTTTTCTTGAGTAATGAGATTTTATAGTACTCCTTTCATTATTTAAATGTTCCACGCAACTATGATTTGTGTGTTTTATAATTACAAGTCTGTGTTTTCTCACTTATTTAGCAAAATATATGAGTTCTATTTATAACTCACTATTTAATTTATATCACACTACAATTGTCATACAGTGATACAGGATTTGCATAACTCAGTAGTGTTTCACTGTGTTTGACATGCTACACAACCTGCAGTGTGCCAGTGTGTTAGCACTGCTATTTGACCAATTGGTATATGTTTGTTATTTTCTTAAATTAAATAGCTATAATTATTCAATTTATTTTTTTATGTCCATTATAAATTAACTCAGTTTATGTTTGTTTATGCTTTATATGAACTCAATCGAATATATACTTACTAGTGTGCCCTTGTGTATGTTTAATACGCATGCTATTCGTCAAAGGATTTATGTGTGTGATTATTTCAGATTATCCAACTACATCTTTTGATAACGATCAGTATGTTTTCAAAGTATCATTACATAAACAAACAATTCTAATGAAACCAACATTAAGTCATCAGTGAGTATCAACCAACATAAACAAACAAGTGTCTACAAAACAAAACATAATAGTTACATAACAAACCATAAACAAGTCAAGACAACCAAACTACTGTTAACTTCCATTCTTATCAAACATCTTCAGCCTATCATTGATGTTCTTAATCACGGCATCATGGAGCACCCTCCTCAAGTTTATATCCACCTTCGAGTACTCTCTAACTTCAACACTAACATGCACCTTCACTTTGTTGATATCATGCAAGAGTAACATGCGCCTCAAGTTATTCAGCTCTAACTGTCTTGCAATTGGCTCAGGGGAGAGTTCACATTTCCAATCTTTAAACAAATTACGCTCAAAAGTTTCCATGTGCCGCATCACAAATACCCCGGCATCAATAAAGCTATTTAGCGACATCCATGGCATTTGCATCCAGTTCACAACCATTTCTTTAATTTGTAATGCTCTAGGATGTTTCGCCTTCCCTTTCTCCTTTTTAGCTAGATTTCTATCTCTTTTGGCACCTGAAACACATTCATTCCCTACACGTCTCTCCGGCACTCGTTCTTTTTCACTGCTATTCTCTGCACAACCCAAGAAAATAGAATGTTTAATCCCATTCAAGTTGCATATATGTAAAAGAAAGGAACATGACAACCAACGATTACTTGCCTTCAGCATCAACATCTATAGGCCTTCGAACATTGTTCTTGTATGTGCTGAAAGCTCTCTTCTTTAGTATTCTTTGACTACTCCTAATTCCCACTGTTTTATTCAAGCAACATACTAATTATACCATCTACCAAGTAACAAACATTATAGTGTGCCTCAGTGCCAGTGTGCTATCACTACTTCAGTATGCTAGTGTGCAAGTGTGTCAGTGCGCTATCTCTACTATTTGACCAATTGGTATATGTGCTACTTTTTTAATATTAAGCAACTGTGTTTACTTAGTGTGCTTGTTTATGTTAATTATAAATTAACTCAGTTTAGTGTGCTTGTCTATCTTCTTGGTTCTCCTGTCAGAATCGATGTGCCCAACACTTTGCTTTCCACATACATTCAGATCCACTAAGTACAACACGGATTCTGTCACACCCCCAAGTAACCACTAAC
>JBCNJP010000008.1:37873317-37896797 GCA_039602395.1 Deinandra increscens subsp. villosa | reverse complement strand
ATATCAATGCCATATATATATATATATATATATATATATATATATATATATATATAAGCCGTTCGAAAAATGCTTAGTTGGTACAAAACGAGAATAACGAGTTTTCAATGAGATATAAACATATACATACACACACATATATATATATATATATATATATTTATATATATATTAATATGTTAAATTACAATTATATGAATATTATCTTGAAATGATAAAGAAAACTACAATTTATATTAAATTATAAATCCAAACCGAGTATTTTATGTTTCTAGTTAAAACGATACTTGTAATTTTTCTAAACCATTTTATGGTTTATGGGTTTCCAAACATTGCAAGGAATTTATTTTAATAAATTTTTAGGTGGTCAAAAGCCTTAACACCAAACAAAAATAAAATAAAAAATGCGAAGGTTGCCCGGGTTCGAACCCGCGACCCTCCACTCGATTCACAAAAGCTGAGACCACTGGGACAACTCTTCGATCCGTTAATGTATTGAACAGAAATTACTTTATATGAAAATGGAGACCAGAACCAGATTTTATGAGGAAAAGAACATAAACAAAAAAAACGCATGGGCCGGGTTTCGAACTCGCGTTCCTTGCCTGTCACCCTAGCGCCCAAACCAACCAGACTAAGATGAGAACTGAGTTTATAACAGAAAACTTAATACATATGGATTACAGGTCGGGTGTCATCTTCTTCACCCGAACCCTAGGCTCGCCGGAGCTTTTTCCCAATCGACGGAAAACCAAAAGAAAATCATGAAACATGTCAGAAAATGTGCGACTAACAGAGGGGAACTATTACTTTGAACCAAAGATGAAAGACCGAGGAGTCTTGATGCCGAAACGAGCCGAAACCCGAACGCAATCCCGAACCTAAACACAAAACCAGGACAAATTATGTTGCTCTGCCAGTTGCTACTGTCTTTGCGATCACCAAGGGACGTCAAATGATAGCCTAGTTGGCCGGAAAGGAACTTCTCCGGCGGTGGTGGTTTGCGTCCGGCAGAAAAGAAATGGGAGAAAAGGAATGAGGGTCGAGTAAAAATGATTGAAGGAGGCTGGATGATCAATTGGATCAAGCCATAACCGATGGCTTGAATTCGATTTAATGATTGTAGGTTACCGGAAAGGAAGCATCGTGACTATCATGAATTTCATCCAATCCACTTTCATCAATTGACAGCAATGGCCCCTCAACCACATTACATAGATCCACAATGTTTGTAAAAATTGCAAGGTTAACCCCTAGTGTTAAGGTTGCTTAATAAAAAGAGTTTGGGGATTAACAAGTTTAACCCTTCAAGTTTTCTGAAAGCTAACGTAGTTAACCGGAAATTTTATTAACGACGAATATACGAGGAACATAAAAAATATATAAATCGTGTAACGTCTATAAGAAATATAAATCTCGTTGTCACATAAAATCATGATAATAATTTATATATATAAATACCCAAAGTTCACATAAAAGCGTGAATTTACCCACATAAAATCATAGATTTTAAACCTATATTTACGTGTTCAAATCACATAAAATTATAAATAGTAACTTGTTATTAGATCCTTTAGTTACATGCAATCATCACTATAAATCAATGATTTATATAATTGAGCTCACAAATAAACATAGAATATATATATATATATACATATAAATCTATCACATAAATTCATGGGTTTTATTGTCACATAAAATGACACAATGCTCACCTGAAATCGTAATGTATGATCTACATAAAATCATAAAATATCAAACGTCTAGAATTAAATGTATGCTCGTATAATGGTTGGTTACACAAAATCCTAATTTGCTAAAGTCAACAAAGTGAACACATAAATGTTCACACAACATTTATTTCAGCTTACGTTCAGTTAGAGTCGGGAAAAAGACCTAAAAATGCGGATTGTCACACTTGTGGTGACGATTGCCGCGACTCATGCTGAGAAAATGTGAAAAGGGAGAAATCATGTAACAAAGGGTACAACAGGGTGAATGTTTGATCCGGAATCACGAGAGTGAGAGATATCATATAGGACACTCGAATTCGAGTATCACGACGTGACTGAATATAATAAATCATAGAATACCGAGAATCATAAGAGAAAATCACAAAATCACCGACTCATAAAATGTCACACCCCCAATTTCCACTAATGGAGTATAACCGTGTGGGATGTGATCCAGACCAGGATCCAAGTCTTTAGTTACAACTAAGACATTAATGAGAGATAAAACAATTATATAATGCATTTAACAAAACAGAGTTTAAATTGCAATTCAGCGGAAGCATTTAAAAGTCTACAAGGTTGTTGTTTTGCAAAAGTAAGTAATGAAAGTATTTGAAATACATTTCCCAAAAGATTTTAAAAAAAGGAGTATTGCCAACGCCCGTGCCTCCAAGATCCTCCTAGCGACCTGAAAAGCATTCAAAAATCAAGTGTCAGCCAAAGCTGGTGAGTTCACTAAGTAGTCTACACTTCACCGTGTAGACCAAGAATGTATATGAATATTGAAAGACCAATTCGTAAGTTAAAAGTGTAAGTTACAAGTAATATCCATATTGTTATGTAGCTAGCCTATGCTTATGTTCACCTGAAAGTTCGTAACCAAAACTGACTATGCGACACATGTATTAGCTTGTACGATTTGCCTTCCCCGTGTCTTTCCTGATCAAGGTAGTTTTAGGCTAACATTGTTCTGAGTCCGACCGCCAGTCGCGAGGGTGCATCCTGTGCACCGTTGAGCGGGGGTGTCAATCCTGAGTAGTACTATTCAACATTACCTCGCTATTCATTATTAATGGCCTGAGAATGTAAGGACTTTTTGTAATTAAAAGGCATTTCAGTGAAACATGTAATATATAGCGGATAATTACTTTAACATACAAAATACCTTTACCGTTGTGTTGTCACCCTCCACCGGATGCAACTAGTTGTTCAGTTGTGTGTTAAATGAAGTAAGTGAAACTCACCTTAGGTTGCATTGGTACACAACACTTGTCTTTAAAAGTTGGTTATGAACGACCTATTTTAATGAATACGGTCTAACCAAATTAGAGTTGTGCAGGGACAAATTCCTTAACAATAACCAATTATTTTAACATGCATTCAACTTGGTCCTAAAACCTTAATACAAGTCCTAAACAGGTAGGAGAACATAGATGCACATTTCCAAGGCTAAATGCACAAATGAAAAGTTCAGATTAAAACTACCTAACACACCATATGTAGATATGCATAATTTGCTCAACACTTGGAGTTAGTTTCAAAAATTTTGCAGGCATACACTTCCCAACATTCTAAACATGTTTAAAAGAATTAGCTCAAGAGGTTAATTATCGAGTAAGTTATGCGGGTTTGAAGTTGGCTAGAAATCAGCTTTGTAGCGGTTTGGAAAAAACAGTGAAAGTGTCCTTGAAAAATTCATAACTTGATCAAAACTTGTAGTTTGTTTACCAAACTTCTAGATCATAGTTTTAATATATAACCATCATTTTCATCCAAACCCCTTCGATAATACCCGAGAATCATGCCCAACAAAATAGCACAAGTTTACTATTGCTGAAATTTGACAGCCCTGTACACCAAACTTGCAGCAGCTTTTTCAGTGACCAACCGGAGGTCTTAGAATGCGACATACACCTAAAATTCATGCTTAACTACCCAAACATTCATCAAGAACACCTTATGGCAGATTTTGCCTCATAAACACAGCCCCTATACCAACTCATGTTCAGCCCCAAATTAACATTTGACTTCTCTCAACATAAAACATGTTTCATGAGTAATTATACACACCAAATAACACATAAACACAAGATTAATACATGCATTCAAGAAATTTCAACTTAAAATTTTCTAGGGCTTACAAGTATAAGAGAAGAGGGATGGATGGTGATGATGAGGTGAAATTGGAGCTTCCCCTAGCTTTCTTGAAGCTTGAATGAGCTTAGAAACCCAAAATCTTGCTTGCTTGAAGGTGTCTTTCACGAATTTGGGAGGGAGTGTGTGTGTGTGTAAGAACCATGAGAAGGAGAGGGAAGGAAGAAGAATGCGTGACAATGAGGGAAGGAGGGGGTTTTGGCTGCATTTTTTGTTAAGGAGAATTACACATCTAGTCCCTCCCATTTTAAGTGCAAATGACCAAAAACAAGTAATAATTGGGATTTAAACCAAAACTTGGTAAATAAAAGACTAGAAAATTATTTCCATGTGTTTACAACATATTTAACACGTAATACGTAATCGGGAAACACGTATATAGAATTTAGTTCGCGTCCTAAAACGTGATTTTTCAAGAAATGACGATTTCAATCAACACATAAAGTCATGAAATAAATTACTAAATTTAATTAGCAATTAAATATATATTTTTATATAAACATTCAAATAACACATAGTGGCACATAATAAATTAATTTAATTTATTTATATTGTGATTATTTATTTCACATAATGCAACCAATCAAATAGTGACCGCGGACAGGCTCGGTCACGTAAATACACGTGACACTAACACGACACGAAAAGTATAACCGAGTTTGTTAACGAGACTAATGGAAATAGTTAACGGTGTTAACCCGGGAATTTGGCAGTTGTCACATAAAACAAGAAATTAGGTTGAAAATCCATTTAGGACACAAATGATTGAGTGTAAAACTTGTGTGACCGTGAGGTGGTGTGACTTAGATTGCCATAGATTATTGAAAATGTTCATAATGGCGTGTAAACCATAAAATCAAATGATTTTTTGAAATGAAAAACATACGGACTAGCCCTCATTTCCCGAGTAGGAAACTACAACTGTGACTGATTAGACTAAGATCCCAGGGAGTGACATGCTTTGGCCTAATAGGTTTCGCCACTCTCATCGGGGCGTCCTAGTTGAGCGTCCGGGTCCGTCAATTCGAATTTGTACGCAACGCTTTTCTTAGTCAGAGACCCCGACTACCGGTGCTTCCGCCCTTCCAGTTACTACACGTCAATCACAAAGGCCCCATTTCTGACGAGATCATAAAATTGGAATTCAATTTCCTAGATGGTACGTAAGGCACCATAACTAAAGAAGGGGGCTAGGAAGCCTGAAGTGATTCGTGTAATAGTGTGATGTCCGACAATAATTAAAACATGCATGATTAAGATGCAATTATTACACATATAAATTATATAGGAATACTATGCATGAGGCACTCATGCAAGACACCTAAGGTATAAGTCTAGGTCAAGCCAGTTCTAATAACCAAAATCCCTAGACGTGGCTCTGATACCAATCTGTCACATACTGACTAACAACGGAATATGTCAGGGCGCGCCGATTGTCCAGATGCACACAATAATAATTTAATGTTCCGATATTCTTAATCAACATATTTCATAGCATTAGAGAAATACATGATAATCCAAAAACAACGCATCAAATAATAAAAATTAACTTGTTTAATTTAGGTCTCGCAAAGTCCACATGCCTCCTAAAGTTTCATCGAAGTGATCAATAACATCAAACAGCAAAACTTGCAACATGTATAAAATAAAGGTCAACTACGAATAGTTGGTGAGTAAACATAGGTTTAGCGTACATAAGAAGTTTAAAGAATGCGATACATGAGTTAATTGTAATCAATTATAATAAACTTGATATGAAATAGAGCAAAGAAGTATGCATGAGCCAACCCTGACAATAAGGCTTCCAATCACCCAGCGCCCAATCCAAGGCAGACCAAGAGGGCTTATCAAGCTAACATATCTACTACCGTAACCCCGAATTTTTATAGTTAATGACACGTGAATATGACTATGAGTATGAGTATGAGTAACGACATCAATAATCGACACTAGTTTAACATACAAGAACACACATAGCACATAGAGTTCGCATGTAGTTTTTTAGTTGAGTATATCGAGTATAAGTTTTGAATACGGTACATGTTGCACACCAAAATATTTAACAGAAAGAGGGACTATGAATACTCACCTGATGGGGAGACATGATTGAAAGAATGACATCACGGAATTAGGAAAATAGACCCGATGATGACTTTGACGACTAGATGAGATATTCTTTGGGTTGGAGGATTAAGATGGCTTTGTAGGGACTTTATTACGGTTTTTGCTGGAAAAAGCTGCTCAAGTGTATCACTTGGACATGGTTTTGTTCCATAGCCGTACGCTCGGAGCACACCCGAACCAAAGTCTTACCGATTTTTCCATTTTCGCTCTAGTTTCTTCGTTTTTTGATGTTTTCGAGTCCCGTTTTCACCCAAATTTCCCATTTCTTCATCCCATCATGTTAACCACATTTAATCCACTCGAAATGAATACAAATATGCCATGAAAATCATATAAATGCACACATACGGTCAAATAATCCGATTTTGGTTGGTTTTGGCGTACGTATCGATTTTGGGCAATTCACCAACATTTCTCGACTCAATTAATTTTGTGATGAATCACGACATGATTATTGATTATTAGACTCAAAATTATTTGAAATTGACATACGATGACCAAATACGAGATTCCCAGTAAATAACGAATCGCGTACCAGAAATTGCTTAATTTACAACAGCCGAGATTCAGGGGCAATTGTTAGGGGTATATTTTCGGGAAGCTCAGATGACTCAAGAATCCTATTGTAATATGGGAATCCTGCCAATCCAAGTATCCTGGTCTATTTTATTTGACTAACCCCTATTATTGCCACGTGTGTATTTGATTACAGGTGTCATCCTTGAACAATCTTTGAACTTCAAGATCCTCTTGTGAAGATACTTCATACTCCCCCTTTCACAATGCTTGAGTCTTATCACACAGAACCTGTAATTTCAGAAGACAGAAACGCGGCTTTCTTTTCTTTTATGAAAAACTAATTTAATCTTGGTGCAAAATTTCTCTTCGAGAATCCAAGATATAGTTTTGAAAACATGTTTTTGTATCTTGTATCGATCGGTCAAAAACAAATAAGAAACAAAATCTTTTTGACTTTTTGAAACTTTAAATTATAACATACTGAAAATCTTTTTGACTTTTCTAAATTTATGCGAAAACACGGCTAAAATCTTTTTGGAAATTTAGCATATATGATACATAAATGCAATATAGAATCAGACACTATTTTTATCTTTTGCAAGAAAGATCACAACCTGGGATCATATTGAACATAACATGCTGAACTAAACTTCAATTTCAATTACTTCAGTACACAAGTCATGTCGATTGCTGGTATAATTTGTCCATCTTAAACTCAGGCACAATCAAACTCATAACATCTAGATATGTTATTGTATTGATTAGATTGTTTTGACCAGTGTACCCCACACTATCAGACATACTCAAATATGCATTTGCTTATCACACTTTGTGATTTCATTTGTAATTTATCACATAATGATTGAATTTATGATATCGTCAACTGTGCTCCATGCAAAAAGAAATAAGAACGTTAAATCGTCTACCTTAAGGTCGATCTTTCGATACGCAGATAAGACCTCGGATTTAACAAAATAAAAAAATAAAAACAAGTTGAAATTGTATAACCCAACAACAATCAGGTCGGTACTCCCGTACACACAGAGAATGTCCGATGAGTTATACGAAACACCAAAGAAAATAAAGCAGAACGTCAAACGAACAACAATCAGGTCGGTCTTGTGGACACACAGAGAAAGTCCGATCGTTTGACAAAATAAAGAAAATCAAACAAGTTTAAATCTTTGCAAAATGAACACATGTATACACAGTGACTTCTCATTTTATTTTTCACACATCTTTTTAATATCTCGAGATATGCTTCAAGATGTTGTCCACTTTGTCAAGCATTAGTATTTAGTGTATATCACATTTGAATACTTCCTGATTTAACGCCGAGCCTACCAAGCACATCGAGCAATGATCTTATGGCTTTTTTATCTAGTTTATCTATGAGGCAGACACGTAAGCCAATGTATCATCATTTCCCAATTATGTTGGATACACTTTCTCATTTTCAATGTTTTTGTATTTTCTGTTTTTCAATGTTTTTTATTTTTCCATTTTCTCCCCCTTAAAATGAAAACTCTATTTTGGATTTTTCATTTTAACAAAAACACAAAGCCACTATTTTTGGTTTTTCAATTTTCTCTCCCTAAACTACAAACAAAATGTAAAAGAAAGAAAATTGACCAACCTATACCGATACCTTTCAGTTTTTAGCTTTTCCGAAAACTGTCAGTTTTTGTAAGATGAATCATTCAATTTAAGTTACGTAGGAGACTCCACTATCAGTAACTGCTTGAAGCTTGAACTTCATACTCACCGACAGGTCTTCTTGAAGAAACCTTCACACTGGATTTTAAATGATTAGTATTCAAATGGCCCGAAGCACACAGCTTCCGGTCGACCAGTGCCTTCCGCTGGATTTTAAATGATTAGTATTCAAGCAGCCGTGTTGACCACTTTAGGTCGCCACTGCATTTTAGGTTTTTCTGTTTTTAATGAGTCATCTCTAGTTGATGAACCATCACTACTAGAACCAAAATTGAAAAACTGTTTCGTTTTTTATTTAGTTTTGGAAGATGTTGACTTAGTAAACATTCTACCTGATTCATCAATAAATGTGGCAGATTTATCAGCAAATGTTCTTTTGACAGTTTTAGGATAATCCTGTGTCATGTGTCCCTTTCGGCGACATTGATAGCACAAACGATATTGATCGTTTAAATTTTGGTTTGCCCTGAAATTCATGACATCTTTCATCAGACTCATAACTATCAGAATAATCATCAAAAACTTGAAACCTATTAGCATGCACCCATTTGGAAGTAGGACTTCGAGGAGTAGGATTTGAACCAGATGAAGAAGACCATCCATAATGTCTTTGACCAGCTTGAGACGAATTTGAGAAAATCTTCTTCTTCAAATCTTTCTTCGATTGTTGACTCCCGAATCCTTTTTCCATTGTAGACATGAAAACCTAAGCCAAATGATAAATTTGATCAAGATTTGTATCTTTCTTTTCTTTTGGAGCTTTATTGGGCATGTTCTTCTTGTCTTTCTTCTCAAATTTCTTGTTCTCACTACCCAAACCAGACTGTTTGTAACATGGTAGCTTTGATAAATCAACTTGAGAACTAACATTTCCAGATTTAGCAGCTTAATTAAACGAAGCTTTAACTCCCTTTAAATTGTTAGTCTCAACCAAGTCTGTAACAACCTTTCCTTCATAAAACTTATTTTCATCTTGCTCAGCCATGTTTCCAACAAAAATTGATCCATTATCTAATCTAGGACCACCAGACACAAATTTAACAGGTGTATTCTCACCTTTTGACTTAGCAAATTCAAAATAATCTCCATTTAAGATCAGCTAAAGGATCAGATTAAATAACTGGGTGTGGAATTTCATTGTGTTATTTGCTTCCAAATACTTTCTTGAAATTCTCATCATTGCACAAGTAGCTGGTGAATGAATGTGAATTCGTCAGATTATTCAACTGTCTTTTAAGATCCAAAACCTCAACATTTAAGTCTGATATCTTCTTTTGTGCTTCACCCAACGCTTTTTCTGAATCGATTAACTGTTCTGAAGCTCAGTTTGATAAGAATTTTTCTCTTCTCATTTGATCATGAGCATCATACACTTCTTGTGTAATTTTCTTCACCCTTCCCTCATGAATCTCAATATTCCTTGTCAGCAACTGATTTTCCTTTTTCAAACTTATGACTTTGTCTTGTAATTCAGAATGTACCAATTGATGTTAGTTTTCTGCAGCAGTAACTTCATCAAACTCTTTCTTAAGTTCATCATAAAATTGCTTAAGCGATTCTACTCTTGATGTTTATTTCTTGAACAAATTATCAAAATCTTCAATGACATCTTTAGCTTCACTCTCCCACTTCTCAGCACTTTTTATTAACTCTGCATTGTCATTTTGTAACTTCAAAATTTGTTCTTTATCGGTAACAAATTCTTTTGATAACTTTTCATTCTTAGTAAGCAACTTAGCAATTGTTTTCTTTAAACCCTCAATTTCACCTTGAAACTTCAATTCTTTCTCAGCAGCTTTATTCTGAAAACATTCTTCTTCTTTCTTGTGACTCTCATTACTTAAGAAAACATGATCAAGCAGCAATTCCTGGATCTTCTTATCTTTGTGTGAAACTGCTTCAAATTTATCAATCAGACGAGAAAATCTAGAACTCAAATCTGGCATCTTTTCATTTTCACAATGGCTGAATTTATCAAATTCTTTCTGCAAGCCTTTCTCTTGAGTCTGCTGATTATGTTCAATCCCTTCACATTTTTCTTTAAGAGCTTCCCATAATTCCTTAGACGTTGTAAACTTCTTAAATTGATGCATTAATTCCTCGGGTAACGCCATTATGAGAAAATCATATGTTTTCTTTTCTATTGCAAAAAGTTTTCTTTCTTTATAATCCAAAGCGGTTATCATCTTTGGCTTTCTAGCACTTAGCATTGGATATTCATACTCTTTATCAATCAGAATCCAACCATCAACATGTTGAGGAATTATATATAATTCAAATCGTTTCTTCCAGTTATGGTAATCCTCCAATCTGAGCAACTTAGGAACTTTCTGTGTTGTTCATATTTCATTATCATAGATCATCATGAGTTGCTTTGAAGTTTGAGCAGCTGTAAATGCCTGCAAATCGCTCATTTTGAAGTTAAAAATCGAACGTCAAAACTTCAAACTCAAAAACGAAGGTCTTAGAAACGGATTTTGGGGCTCAAACCGGAGGGTACTGGCCATTAGGCGAGTAAAAGTATAGATCTCGTCGAGATGGTCGCTTTGGCTGGTATTATCTCCAGTAACTCTTAATGAAACTCAAGTTACGTCAGTTTTAGTGAACACAACTATTCTGCCAGCGTACCAAAAACAATCTCAGCGCACCAAAACTTTGACCACCGTACCAAAAACTTTGACCGGATCAAAGACTCAGCGTACCATTAACCTCAGCGTACCAGTGAATAACCGTCGTGTACCAACTTTGAAGATTGCCTAGCATACCAAGCTTTAGCATACCACACAATTATGAAGATTGCCTTGCGTACCATTGAATCATCCGACGTACCATCGCATTCATCGGGCGTACCAGCGGCGTACCAAGAACAAATCGATTGATTTTTCGAACTTTTGACTTTTGAGACTGGAAATTGGAACATTGAGGTGCAAAAACACACTAGGAACGATCAGAAATCAGTTTTAGCATCAGAAACACTCGGAATTGAGAAAAATTGATGAAAAAAGATCAAGAACCCAACTTTTTCTCACTAGGATTTCAAAAATGACCAAATCACAGCATGTCACACCAGACCCTTGCTACACATACCTCTGTGGTGCTTCTCACACTTGTTACAGAACGGAGCCTTGCCTTTATAGTTCCCATTCCCGCCTTGGCGGTTGTTGCTCCCACTGTTGCTGCCGTAGTTGAAAGTGGACCTTGTGTTGTCAGGCCGCTTGTTTTGATACTGGGAGTTCGAGGATCTCCCGGATTGGTTTACAGACATTGCAGGAGCTTCTTCTTCAGCCTTTCTTTTGCCACTTAGGGCGGTCTTTTCAGAGTTTCTGGCAGGTAGTGTACCCCTTTCAACCTCTTGATCAGTTAACTTGTGAGCCAGACGGATGGCTTGCTGTACGGTTACCGGGTTGCTAGCAGTTACCAGACTCTTGATTTGGGGTACGAGACCCTCCAGATAACGCTCAATGCGCTTGAACTCAGCGTCGACCATAGACGGACACAGTGCTGTGTACTCGTGGTATCGTGCAGTGTACGCTTCGACCTCAGACCCAATCATCTTGGAGTTCAGAAATTCTCCTTCGAGCTTCTTGACTTGATCGCGTGGACAGTATTCCTCCATAATCAGTTCTTTGAATGCTCCCCATTCCATGTTGTTAGCCGCATCATTCCCAATCATTTGAATCTCAGCGTTCCACCAAGACAGAGCTGCACCTTCGAATGTACCAGTAGCAAACTTCACTTTGTTTTCAGCCGGGCAGTTACACATGGAGAAGACTTTTTCCGACTTCTCAATCCATCTGAGGAGACCTACCGCTCCTTCTTCGCCGGAAAATGTCATCGGCTTGCAATCCATGAAAGTCTTAAAGGTACAGTGATGGACGTTTCCTGATGCAATTAATAGTTCGGGTTTCAAATTTTAAACAGATCATAATATATATATCGCCTTGTGCCTTAACCGGCGTAATAATTACCATGGGCGGCAATTGTAGCTTGCACGGCTGCCACGGCGGCTTGCACATGCTCGTTGATCATTGCTTGCAATTGTGCAGGTGTCAAGTTGATGTTGTTTCTTCCCGCTCTTCCAGACATTTTCTGGACAGTTAAGGTAGCCAGTGTTCAGTCACGGTTATAATTCATACATATCCCATAATACGTATGTTAGCCATTTCTCGTTATCCCTCTATTAGTCCAGAAAAAATTTTGTGCATAATCGAGGCGTCGGCGAAGAACGTCGGAATTCGTAAGTACTATCGTCGAAAGTCGGCTTCCCATAAAGTCACTGTCGGCGTAGTCGTCGTAGTAGAAATCAGGACGTAGCGTATAGCATCGTTCGTTGTCGCTTTCCCCCAGAAGTAGTGCGCGTATTATCGTTCGCATTTCGTATTCGTGTGTGTAAACATCCTAAGGTTTTTCCGTTAGAGTACTTAGACACGGTCTATATATATCTATATATAGGTATACATATATGAAGTGTTTACTTATACAGCAGAGCGAGTATCCCAGGTTGGCACGTAAAAATTTTGTTTTGGGAATTTGGTTGTTCGTTTGTAACTAAGGCTTCAAGTTGCAGTTTCCAAATCGTTTTCAAAAATGATTCCAGTTCTCTGCAACTTATGGCTCTGATACCAATCTGTCACACCCCCAATTAACCACTAACGGAGTTTATACCGTTAAGGGGCGCGACTAGACCAGGACCACAACCATTAGTTACAAATACTAAACGAATCAGAGTAAAGTCCAACGTTCATAAATAAAAACAGTTTCAAAAGATACGCAGCGGAAAAATATTTGTCTTAGCACTAACCACGTGCTTTACATAAACAAATCATTGTATATAAATTCCCAAGTTAAGTTTAATAAAATTTAAGTCTTCACGTGCCATGCCAAACTTCCATAACAGGTATCCCATTAGGCAATACCTCAAATTGTCAGCGTTGTTTTCCGTTTAGTATGTTCGTTGTGACCCAAACGGGCTCACAAGTAAAAGGTTTGTGAAACTCACCTTAGGTTGCTCAGCTACACTTGTTAATCCAATTTATGTTTGCTAACGAAGACCTAGTAATCACATTAAGGTCTTAGGTGTTAGGTTGTGTCTAAACTTTAACTTAACGTCACTATGGTCCATAACATAGCACGTTTGCAACTAAGACTCGACATACCGACACACGACACCGATGGTTGATCATAAACAAGGGTTCACATATTACAGAAATCAAACATGTATCATCATGGCATAATCACGTAAGTCATGGTACAACATTTAAGCAAATTTCACAAGTTTGGATTTAGGTCAGGTCATAATTTCGCTAGCAATTTCGCTAGGTAATTTCGCTGGGTGCACGGGCAGCACTTTCGCTAGGTTGTACCCGATGACACAGTTTCGCTAGGCTAGTTTCGCTCGAAACTGTTGGCACAGTTTCGCTAGCCTAGTTTCGCAGGGAAACTGGTTTGAACTTTCGTTCAGGTATTTCGCTCGGTAGTTTCGTTCGAGCTGGTCGGGTCAGTTTCGCTAGCGACACTATAGTTTCGCTCGACAGTGTCGCTGAATGAACAAGTAAATTCGCTGGACAATTTCGCCCAGAGAACACACAGTTTCGCTGGTCGCGAAAAACATACGGATTTGCCTAAAAATCAACCTAACAGCTTCTGATCTTACATGCAATTCATTATCTAGCATACATAGGCATTTACCAACATAAATCAGCAAGCTTTAACACCTTAAACATGCATTTTGTCATCAAATCACCCAAAATACATATAAAACCCTAAAATGGCTAAAATAGCATAAATCTCTAACATGGTTGGATTTTAAACATAAAGTTGCTAACTTTATGATAGATCTAGCATTCCTAAGTATTATCTCAGAAGCATACAAGTTTTCATGAAGGTTTGATCATGCTTTAAGAAGAAAACACATAGAAAAGCATAAAACATAGTTTTGGGACTCACGTTTGATATCAAGAATCGATAGATGAGATGAGATGATGGCCTTGAGGCTGAGATCTCGGTCCTTGGGTGACTTTCTCGGCTGACCAGGTTCCAGAGAGGAGTGTGTGTGTGTTTGTGATGAAATGAGGCAAATGGATAAACTAGGGTTTATTAAGTTTATCTATATCAGGGCTAGTTTCGCTGGCAGTTTCGCTGGCCAGGCGAAACTAGCTCTGGTCACGTGTTGATCGAGTAGTTCCGCTGTCTACCGGGCGACACTGCAGTTTCGCTCGGTAGTTTCGCCGGCGACCAAAAAGGCAAGTTTTCACATAATCAAGTATTTACAATTTGTCATGCTATTCACAATAATAAGTCATGTATTTAAATCACGTTGCACACAAGGACAATAAATAGGCACATAACACATATGGATGGGTTCGGTGATCAACCAAAGGTCGTGGACGTATTCGGCCTAGTTTAAGCATTAGTTACTTAAGTTAACACTTATAATCGTAACTAACGGACTTGTCTAACGGAAGTTAACCTTGAAATTCTCGGGTGTCACATCCTTCCCCTGAAATTGGAATTTTCGTCCCGAAAATTATTCTTGTGTCGTAGCGTTCGCAGCATCAGCTGTCGTCGTTGCTGAGGAAAGAAAGCAAAAGTTTTAGGGTTGCCACACAGCAGTAGAGCAACCTGGATTGCTCTGATACCACTTGTAAGTACCTTGACGGATCTTACTACTGCATGATTCGGTCACAATGATTACAATGAGGTAAATAAAGCTTGGCTTTATTGATTCACAAAGAGTTACAATGATCTAGAGAGAGAACACCTTAGAACACACACAGTTAAGATGATGAAACTCACAAAACTAGCTAACTCTCTCTAACACGACTATTTATACTCATCATTAAGTCCAGCGTACCAACCAACGTACCATTGGTACGTGGCTCCGTACCAACTGGTACGGACCTTGGTACGTAGACCCTAAGACTCACACAGACACGCTTTGATCTAGATACAATACACGAGACACACGGTAGCATAGGAATATGCTCTAACAGAACCCACTAGATATCCTGATTATATTAATTACAATTTCGAACACAATTAGGATATTTAAGCTTTTTAAGTCGGCTGGCCCTATCAATACATCACTAACCAAAAATGCTTTCAACTATTATTATTTATAATTATTAGAAAGCCAACTCTCGGTTGTACCTATCATCTTCCATTTTAACTGCAGACTTAATTAGGAACATTTTTACTTGAATTTTAATTTTTTTTTTTCAAAATAAACTTACACACTAAACAAAAACACTAAAAGTGACTCAACTAACGAGACACGACACGTAGTCTCCCCATCCCCACACTTGAAACTCACATTGTCCCTAATGTGAACCGAGAAACAATGCAACCAAAAATAAACAGAAATAAATAAAAGAAAATAAATAAAATGCAAAATAAACAAGACGAAAAATAAAAGAAAAATGGGACAAACTCCCCTGAATGAATCGGCATGAATGACACGAGTCCTGTTCCTCGCCCTCCAATTCGAACGTGATATCGAAAATCTCCATGCAAGCTCCAGAAGTACGTACGAAAGCGGCGACACAAATACATGAATTCTAAACAACCACATCAACCAAAATCATCGCAGCATGATATATATACATATATATATATATATATATATATATATATATATATATATATAGGGTGAGGTTCATTGTAGACACCCCATAAGTGTAGACAGGTAGACACCCTATTTCACATGTGAAATTACTTTATTTCACATGTGTTTTCACATGTGAAATTTTCTGAACAATGAGAAAAAAGAAAAAAAAAGAAAAAAAAAATTAACCACAACCATTAGATCAAAAGATCTAATGGTGAAAAATGGTGTCTACCTGTCTACACTTATGGGGGTGTCTACAATGAACTTTTCACTATATATATATATATATATATATATATATATATATAGTGAAAAGTTCATTGTAGACACCCCCATAAGTGTAGACAGGTAGACACCATTTTTCACCATTAGATCTTTTGATCTAATGGTTGTGGTTAATTTTTTTTTTCTCATTAATTAGAAACTTTCATATGTGAAAAAGAGATATTTCACATGCGAAAGTGTCTACAATGAACCTCACCCTATATATATATATATATATATATATATATATATATATATATATATATATATATATATATATATATAAGGGGAAGGATCAAATAAAAACAAGATGTTATTGCGAAAACAAGAACAAACAAATATTAAAATCTCTATAACTTCCTCATACGATAATATTTTTTTTAAGATTATGTCACCTTTAATTCTGGAAAAAAATTAAAAATATAAAATTTCGTGATTTTTTTTATTATTACACATGTGCAATAATATATATTAATTATATTACACATGTGCAATATTAACAAAAAAACGTTAATTTTTTTATAATTTTTTCCAGAATTAAAGATAACAGAATTATAAGATCTATGGTACAATTTTTTATCAAAAATATTAACGTATGAAAAAGTTATAGAGGTTTTAATATTATTGCACATGTGCAATAATAAATTTTTATTGCACATGTGCAATAATAAAAAAATAAAAAAAAACGTTGAATTTTTTTTAATTTTCTCCAGAATTAAAGATAATAGAATTATAAGATTTATGGTGCAATTTTTTATAAAAAGTTTTAACATATGAAAAAAGTTATAAAGGTTTTAATATTATTGCATATGTGCAATAATAATAATAATAAAAATTATTGCACCTGTGCAATAATAATTTTTAAAAAAATTTGATTATTTTTTAAATTTTTTCCCATAACTAAAGATAACATAATTTTAAGGATTTTGGTGCAAAATTTTTATAAAAATATTAACGTATGAAAAAGTTATAGAGGTTTTAATATTTGTTTTCGTGTTTTCGCAATAAAAGTTGTTTTCACATGATCCTTACCCTATATATTAGTTCTTTTTAGTTCTCAAACCAAATTGGTTCTCAAATGATCCTCTCCCTATATATATATATATATATATATATATATATATATATATATATATATATATATATAAACAAAACACACAACCGGTTATCCCAATACAAATTTCCTGAATATCAGTATATCAGATTAGTTAAGTACAAACCATGATAATAATAAAAACAAAATAACGGAAAAAGTACAAGGATGTGAACATAACCGACTGAAATAGCTACTGCTGCAATCTCCAAACTCTAAACATCCGCAGCATCATCGTACTGACCCTGAACATCAGCATCTGGATCTGCCTCTCTAAAGAACACCGGAATCTCGATCCCATGAGGGGACATCACCAATCTGATTGCTCGATCCTGTGAATCTAACTTATGCGTCACCAGCTCCATGATCTCACTCCTATGTAACTCCATCCTATCGAATATCTGATCTCGCAAAGTCTCAAGTGTAACAGGCTGCGGTGGAATCTCTCTCAATGGATGCATGCTCTGCGGACGCTCAACTCTATACGCAATCCTCTGTCTAGCTGGCGGCACCCCTCTCTGTAATGCAGTCGTCGCATCAATCCCTACTGGTGGTAAAACCTGAGCAAACGCACACACCTCCTCCCAGCGTGGCGGGTCAACATAAGGACACATGCCACACTTATGCATGTCCTGTAACGGGTAGGGTAATGTCACTAGCCCCTCAGTCAAATGTGTCTCCCGATATCTGTCAAATAAACCTAACGATCTCGCCAACTGAGCAATATATGGACCCAAATCCAACCTCGCATCAAGCCCCCCCCCCCCCTTGCGGGACATGCCAAGAGACTGTATAAAAACCATGGCGAGGTTGGTCTTGTGGCGACCCACCAAAGACATCAAACAAAATAAATCCATCTGGTTCACCTTATCCGCACCAGCCCTCTGTCCAACCAATGTACAAGCCAAAATCATATGTAGATACCGAAGAAATGGATCCCTAATCGATGACGCATCTATGCTACTAGTGTACCCTGAATCAGCAATGGACTCCCAGAACTCTCTCAACTCTCTCAACTCTCTCTCTCTCTCTCTCTCTCTCTCCAATATAATACTGCCTGGTAGTCCTGGATACACCTCTCAAACTCCTCTCAAACTCATCCTCACTCACCTCCTCAGCAGTATAGAACCCTAAAGCCACAGTAAAGTTAGGCACGCTCATCTCAAACAACTGGCGTCCTAAAGAAAATGACACAGCCACTGGCGAATGAAAGTTTCTCTGGAAATCCTTCTTGTCATACTGAAAAGTGGAATGAAACTCTACGGTCAGCTCCATATACTGTGGCCCCTCACAAGCTAGCACTCGCCTCCACTTCTCATTTAGCAACTCCTCTAATCTCTCTCTCGCTCCGAGCGTATCCATCAATTCCCAATCGATCGTACGATGGAGAAGAGGTGTCATTAGCACATACGTCTCACATTTCTCTGCCTCTACTAGACCCTCCAACTGTAGTAATGTATGCTGATCCAGACGACAATCCCTAATAGGCTCCACCTCATAATCAGGCAATACCTCTGGAACTAAATATGTGATCACTCGCTGGCGAGGAATCTTTTTTCTCCCACGGCCTCGTTTTTACCTACTTGTTGATGCTTCCATACCTGAAACAATTTCACAATCTAATCCAGGGCAAAAACAATCACAAACTAATTTTTTTTAATGTTTTTTTAAGAACAATGAAACAAATTAAAAGAAAGCAGAATGTAAAAAAAAACATGACTCAAACCAACCCAAATAAAGAAAAACAAAACAAACAAAAAAACGAAACCCCTTTGTTTGTGTTTCAAACCAGTCTCCAAAAAAAACTTTATCTCACATGACCAATTCCTGCTAAAAACGCATCCAATTAACAACCCCAGATGAAGATGATATCAATATCAAATAACTGGCTAATAGAATCTCAAAAGGCATGTAAAGACAAGCACAACCCTTGTTCATCTAATCAACCCGAACTCCTGTCAATTTTATGCTAACATCAATGAATTCTCATCATATAAACATCAATTGTGTACCAATAACTAATCCCAAACCAGCAAACAACTTCAAAGTAACCAACATAATGGTGCAAAACATCAAGAAAAACAAAAAAACTAACAAGAAAATTGAAACAAAATGCAACATGGAAAATAGGGATTGGTACCTTGGATCGCGAATTGCAAGAAAACGAATAAAAGTTGAAGATTGGTGATGGGTGGCTGGTCGCAGCAGCGGTGGCTCCGTCTGCGGCTTTCTGGTGGCGGTCCCCTGAAGCTCTAACGAGGATGGTGGCGATTGTATCTGGGAGGCGGCGACGGGGTGTAGTCCGGCGCAGTTGTAAATGGGGTGGTCATGGTGAACAGCGGTGCCTGGTTCGGTGGTAGAGACAACAGACTCGGAATGAGGTGGATGGGGTCGTAGACTGAGATGGGTGGGTGATGGTTATGGTTGGGGAATGCGATGGATGGTGGTGAAGTTCAGTGGTGAAAAGGAGGTTCGGCGGGTGGTAGGTCGGAATTAGGGCAGAGAAATGGGAATGGGGGGACCGGTCTTTCAAGATATTTATTTATTTATTTCTGAGTTTTAGGAAAAACAGGCGGTAGGCCTCTTCTTATATACAGAACAAGTGTAGCGCTTGTTTTCTAAATCCGGCCCCTTATCCATTGTTTTGGTCATATCGCCTAAAATATTAGAGGGAATAGGCGATAGACCTGTTTCAGAATTTCCAGGGACAAATTCATTTTTCCATACTTAGTGTTGTTTTGTTGTTTATTCAAAAGTTTTCACCAACTCACAAATTCAAGTTCCGTTCTATACATATTAATCAAAGCATACCTGAAACTTCAAATGTGCACGATTTCGCTCCTTCGGCATCCTTTAATTCCCTGAAACATGAAAAAAAACAAAACAGAAGAACGCAACCGAAAAAACACGAAAAACATGACAATGCAAAACATAAATCAAAATTAACCATACAAACTCTATAATTCCGAGCATGTAATCAATCAAATCACTATTCCCATTCCGAATACAAATCGGGAGGCTTTTCCTTGACATCTCTCGCACACAAGTTCAAAGATATAAACAAATTAAGTACAAAACCTACCATAAATACCCAACTATCATAATTCACCAAAAAATGAACCACTTCTTAACCTTCCGGTGTTTGTATCTACCCGCTAGAAATCTAAATGGCACTAAATAGCTTAATGTCGGGTCTCGGAAACAACTAACAACCTCAAACTTCCCCACACTTGGCCTAAACATTAGACTACTATCACAACCTACCAAATCACCTAGTGTGGCCTTCCTACTCACTTTAGCTACTATTAACTCATCATCAACACCCACCAAACCACCGGGTTCAACATGCAGGTCATCTCGGACCTCCTCTACAATCTCAACACCCCCAGGATCCTCCCCACACTTGGGGTCTATCACTATCTACTCATCTACATTTTGGACATTCTCTCTAACCTCCCAAGTGGTGGGTTCTACTACACTCGATCTACCATCCTGAAAACTCACACTCTCATCATCAACTCTTAATGTAATTGTACCCTTAAAAGCATCAACTAAGGCACGGGCAGTCCTAAGGAAAGGTCTGCCTAAAATAAGAGGGCATTTAACATCATAGTCTGTATCAACAAGCACAAAATCAACAGGGAATAAAAATTTATCAACTTTAACAAGCACGTATTCAACAATTCCCCTAGGTGTAACTACAGACCTATCAGCTAACGAAATGATCATACGGGTCGGGGCGGGATCTCCTAATCCTAGGTGCGGAAAAAATGGAATATAGCATGACATTAATGGAAGCACCGAGATCCGCCAAAGCATGAGTCACAGATAAACTACCAAAAACACAAGGAATGGTGAATGTTCCCTGATCAGTTAATTTCTCGGGTAGCCTATTCTGGACAATAGCAGAACATTGAGCATCAAGTTTAATTTCAAATAAAGCTTCTAACTTCTTTTTATTAGATAACATTTCCTTCAAGAATTTGGCGTACTTAGGCATCTTTTGTAATACTTTAGTAAAAGGC
The DNA here is from genome assembly GCA_039602395.1 of Deinandra increscens subsp. villosa. Lineage (NCBI taxonomy): Eukaryota > Viridiplantae > Streptophyta > Magnoliopsida > Asterales > Asteraceae > Deinandra > Deinandra increscens. Next base: position 37,875,560 of record JBCNJP010000008.1, on the reverse strand, counting down.
AATGAGATCTTAAGTGACCTAAGAAGTTCAAGGAATTGACCACAATCTTGCGCGTTCTTTTGTTGAATTAATCGTTCAAGGTAAGGTACACGCTTGAGGTCCTCTGCTGTAATCGAGCGACTAGAAAATGTCACTCTCTTCTTCTCTCTCGCCACCTCCCACTTCATCTACTTCTCTCTAGATGGTGATTCTTTGACTCCTTCAACCTCGACGTTTGGTGCGGTACTTGCTAGCCTTACGCTCTCGTGCACCCTCCCGTGGGGAGTCTCCAACTCTATCTCCTCATCAACCGGTTCCTCCTCAAGTACCGGTGATGGACTCTCCAGAACTCGACCACTTCGTGTGGTAACCGCATTAACCGACGCGTTGGGGTTTTTATAGGTACTACAAGAAAAATTGACCCCCTTGGCTGTTTAACTCCTTAAACTACTTCGCAATATCTCCTACCGACCGCTGCAAGTCTAATAATGAAGCTTGCTGATTTCATAGTAACGTGTCGTGCTCGAGCAACTTCTTCTGTGTGGCCTCATCTCTCGCATTAATCTGCGCAAGGATCTGAGTCTGGTTCGCAATCAGCTCTCTCATCTCTCTCAATCCAAACCCGTCATCTCCTATCTCGTACTGGTTGTTCCTCGTCTGAAACCCCGGCGGGTTTCCTCCGTCTTGCCATCCAGAATTCTGGCCACTCCTCCACCCGGACTGAAAAGAATTACCGAACTGGTTTCGGTTTCCAATATAGTCAACCTGCTCAGCGGGGGCGAGCGGGCAGTCGTGGGTATCGTGAGTGCCTCTACACAACTCACATTTGGCTTTTATGTGGAGCTTAATTTCCTCTAAAGCTTTAGAGATGTTCTCCAACTCTTTCAGCGTCATGGTCTCTGTGCCAATGTGATGGACACCCCGAGTAGAAGTAGAAGGTGCAAGTGATCTAGTCGGGGCCAAGGTGGCTCTCCGATCTCCGGATGTCTGCTGTTCAGCTATCGCAAAGCTCTCAAACCGTTGTTTGCATTCCTCTACGGAGAGGTTATCCATCATATGTCCTCCAGCCAAAATATTGAACTCCTTCTGAACAGAATTAGTAAGTCCATTGTAGAACTTTTCAATAATAGCCCATTATGTCAACCCGTGTTGCGGACATCTGCTCAGAAGGGTGTTAAATCTCTCATGTGCAACTGAATAAGACTCTTGGGATCCATCTTGAAGGAATGGATTTCCTCCCGAGTACGTGCAGCCTTAGCTGGAGGAAAATTTCAGGAATTTGGATTTCAGATCGTCCAAGGTGGCGATCGAATTTGGTGGAAGCGTTCACGAATATCCTTGTCGGGATCAGGGAAGTGGTGTAAGCTCAGGTGGACCTCGCGAACGGGTGTGTGGCATAAAACGGAAGAGAAATAAAAATAAAAATAAAAATTAAAAACCTAAAAATCTAGACTCGAGAAAATAAATCCTAAGACTCTAGACACGGAAAAACCTTAAAGACTAAAAATTTCCTAACAGCGACCTAAGTTAATCTTGTTATTGCCAAGTGTCCCCGGCAACGGCTCCAAAAACTTGATGTGTTTGGAACGTACCTAAAAATGCTAATAAAAACTAGACCTAGACACACCTAAATTTTACTGAAACTACCTAAACTAGACAACCCAGGGCAAGTGTACCTGTCGGATTGTAGCTTAGCTAAGGTAAGACCGGGAATATCGAACCCTAGAGACACTCTATAGACAAGACACAACCTAGACCTAAGAAATTTTAAATTTGAGAATTTGATTTGGGTTTTTGTTTTTAGGAATTAATTAACTAAATTAACTAATGAAGGCAACTAGCAAACGAGAACAGGAAACCTTTTGGAGAAATTCAGATGATGAAAGATATACCACCTAGACCTAGAATCGTAATTGACACCTAAATTTTACCTCGGCTTTAACTAATCTGATGGTGGCTAGTTCACCTTTTAAGTCCTTCCTAGACAACAATTCTAACGCCCTAACAGGTGTTCACCTTTTGGGTAAATCCTACCTCAACTAAACCTAACCACCCTCGAACCAATCTAAGGCACCCTAGGCAAGTAGGAGCTACCAATAACTACCATGAATGACACAGAATAACAAGTTGACCAATTTCCTAGGACACTTCCTTTTGAAACAATGCTAACCTAGTTCATTAACCAACCCAACTACCCAACAATTCTTTACCTTTTGAGTCTCAGAATATGTGACAATCCGACTTTTCAGGTCATTTTCTGACAT
>JBCNJP010000008.1:37853258-37872817 GCA_039602395.1 Deinandra increscens subsp. villosa | reverse complement strand
TTGACCAATATACACTAGATGTATGTAGGACCGTTGATTACTCAGAGAAATAATCAAAACAAGAACTCTTTACTTGAAGATCACAACCATGCGGAATAAAGTTGTATCATACTTGTTTTTACTTAAGCTTTGTTTTACTAATACTTGTAGTTTGATTGTATTGATTGCATAAACTAGTGAACACAAGATAATAAATTTCTCGGTACTATTTGCATTAACTCAAGTTCAAACTGTTACAAGTGTAAGCACTGAAACGGGTACCTGTGAATGAACTAGCTAACAACTATAAATAGTACTAAGGAGATCAACTACAGCCGTTGATCTCATACGGGCTAATCTAACCGTACATGAAAGTCAAACAATAAACTTACTAAAAGAACATTAGCAAACATACAAAATAGGAAATGTGCAAAATGCATTTATCTATAAGTAGGAGACGGCTAGGATGTGACTTTGGAAGAATAGAAGCAGTTGCAGGTCTGAATTCTGCAAAAGTAATCTTTCAGTACTTTTCCGGTTGAACTCTTTATACTGTTGGATAAAAGAGTTCACCCGGAAATGTTCTTCCGGTTGACAAATCTTCCGCTTGAGCGTTCTTCCGCTTGAACATGTCTTCAACCGGAAATCTTCATCTTGAACCGGTTGACTCAGAAATTCATTTCCTTACAATCTCCCCCTAAGATGATGCTGCCAAAATTTATCCTCTGTATGTTGTTCTTCAAAAATTGACTATCTCCAAGAGCTTCACTCTTCTGGAGATTGCGGCCTTTCAAATTGAACTCTTGTTTTGTTCAATTGTCTCATGATCCTCCTGGTTTGAAAATTGAAGGTTGAAAGAAGAGGTCTTTTTGCAATGGACTTCTTTCTTCCAGGTGAAGCACCAGTGGCAGGATCAGCAGATGATTTATCAGCTTCAATTGGGACCTTTTCTTTCCCTTTATCTGCTTGAGACGATGCTTAAACAGAACTGGTTGCGGCTAACTCAGTGGGTTCAGAAGGCTTTGTTGGTGATATGGTGGGTGGTTTCATGGCTTGTGGCTGTGGAGTTGAAGAGGTGGAGTTTTTAGGTGGAGATGAAGGTTGATTATACTTCCAAATAGATGGACAGGGTTTAGGCTTGGCAGGGGTGATATCAGTCCAGTTATCTATCCTAAATTTTGGATGAATATATTTAGGCTTGGTAGATCTGGATCCCCTGGGCCTTGGGTTCATTCCCCTGGGTCTATGGGAGTAAAATCTGGAAGATGGAGTGGGAACATGGGAGACTGGTTGCTTAAGTCTTTCCAACAAGTTGGAAGGGAGAGACTCAGCAAGTAGGTCAGAAGCATCAAATGGTTCAGGTTTAATGTATGTAGATGAGGGGTTACCTGTGACTGTCTCAGATGGCAAAGGCATATGGAGACTTGGAATCACAGCAAACTCTGCTCCTTTCACTTGTTTGAGCAGCTCATCTACAATTTTGCAAGTATCTTTTGCCTTCATCTTTTCTACTTCAGCAGCAGGCTTGAGACATCTGATGATAGCACATCTCTTGATCCTTTCCAATAGCTCTAGGTTGTCTAAACTTTTGTTCAAGACAGTTGGCATTTTGGAAGCTATGTTGATCAGCCTGTTTTTCTCCTGTTCACTTAATTTGATAAGGTCATAGACCTGCATTCTCCATTCAATCGATCTCTTCCTTGCTTCATCTATCAATCCTTCAACCACAAAGTCATTTGATAGAAGATCCAGGTCTGCCAAAAATTGTTTGTATTGCAAATTTGATTTGGCTTCCTCTGATCTTATCCTGGCTTGATTATCTTCCCAGTCATGGATGAATTCTTCTTCATTCAGGTCATCCATAGTCTCTTGTTCTTCTGACTGGTCAGAATCAACCATGGTATCTATTACCCTTGGTTGAGGAGTTATGCAATCTTCACTCTCCTTCAGTCTGATCATCCTCCTAGGTTTGGTTTGTTTCTTTCTTTTGAAGTTCAAAGGAGGCTCTGAATCGGAGGTGGAGTGCAGTTGGATCAATGTTTCAGCAATATCAGATTCTGTTGAGTTTTCCGGTTGAGTCTCTTCCGGTTGAACTTTTTCCGGTTGAGTCTCTTCCGGTTGAACATTAGCCGGAGATTTTGTACTTAGTTCTTTCAGTACAGTGCTGGTATCCTCTCCTTCTTTTTCACCTTCAACTTCTTCAGTCTGAGTGACTGAAGCATCATCATCCACATCTTCATGAACCACATCAACAACTGGTTCAGAGACAATGTTAGTTGTGACCTCATCCACTTTAGATTTGGCAAATGCCTCCTCTTGTGGGATAATCACATTGGTCAAGAAGTGCTTGACCTGCAGAATGCTCTCTGGCTGAGCACCTGCAACTAACATTGTTGCTTCAATCATTCCCAACAGGCTTGGATCCTGTGGAAATACCTTCATAAGTGAGCTCATCTTCACCTTGGTTAACCCATCAGCAACTGAAAAGGGATCAACTTTAGCCAATTTGAAGGCTGTATGCCTTACTTCTTCAGGTAAAGGCACTGTTTGATCAAGTTCTTCTTCTTCAGTTGTGGTTTAATTAGCCAAACTCAAGTGACATTAAACTGCTGCTTGTCTGAAAGGTTCAGAAGGATTCTTGACATGGTTAGAGTTTTAACCAAACAAGACATTGTGATCACACAGTAACTGTGGTGAATACCAAGGATCACTATGATCACAAAACCAGCACACTTTGAGGAAATTCTACTATTCAGAGAAATACTGGAACTATGAAATATTGGATAACCAAAATGATAGCACATTTCAAAACCTGGTCGGTAAAACAATGAATTTCAAGACTCATTAACCTCATACTAATGATGTTCGACCAATATACACTAGATGTATGTTTTGAACTAGTATTTGGATGTACGAACTCTAATAGTTATACATTATCATCCGGCTTCCTCTAAAGGATTAGACGTAAAGCTAAATTCTATAACTGTGTTCAATATTAATACATTTAAATCCATGAATAAGTGCATATTATTCCCCACAGTCGATCAGAATTGTGGACACGAATCTGATGTGAGACTACTTGTGACTTTTCTCCTGACGTATAGCCTGATAAGTCTGATCAAGTGTCAGACAACAAGCATTCTTGAGCTTTGCTTGAGTTGGATGGTATTGGTACTCTCATGCGAGAGATTCTTCCTAATCGTGATAGCGACTCTAGATGTACGATAAATTGGTGCTTTTCCTAAATGGCAAGCGGGGGTTACTTAGTCGTAGCGACATGCTGCTTAATCCATTTCGTGCGTAAGAGCAAGAAAGTGGTTTTATCTTGTGAGTTCATCACGCAAGCATGCCTCGTGCTAGAGGTGTTGTTCTACCAACTGAACATGATCCTTCTCTCAGAAATGCGTCCTTTAAATGCCTCGATCTCCAGGCTATGACGTAGACCGTTGACGAGTTTTCCAAACCTCGTGAATGCTTGGAGTATTTTTCTTCTCTTGGCGGGGAGTCAAGTATCCAATCTCTATGGCGGACCTTGGCCAGTTGCTTTCGCTTAGAGGCCTCAGCAGGAGAGAGATAGAAAGAGGAAGAAAGAAAGAGAGAGGAAGGAGAGAGAGAAAAATATCGCTTCTTGATGTAGTATGAAGGCAGACTTCCTAGGCGCGATCATCACTAATATGTTTGTTCAATAGGATGTGATGCATCGGATATGTACGGAGTTGTTTTATATAAAGCCAGTACAGCAGTGACAACTTCAGTAGGTGCAACAACATCGGCAGTTGTGTGACTAGCCAGTCTGTGGCCCACATGCGTCTGTTTGTTTGTTGACGTCATCGTCGAAGGCTGTCGTGTACTGAGGAGACGTTCGTGTCTCTAGGTGTTCGTACTCATCCTCGTGTGTCAGATAGAATAGTGGTAGTAGGGGTAGACAAGGTCGTGACAAATTTCCAGCGTCATAAGACAGTTAAGCAAGTAAGCACGTAAACAAGCAGACAACATGAAATGCATATGAAATTGAGTCTTGTAGAGCAGGGATATAGTCTAGGTCCTACTGATGCAACCTAGTTCGCTATAACCACGGCTCTGATACCAATCTGTCACACCCTGAACTTTCGGGAACGGAGGCGTGTGACGTCATGGAGTCATAATCATGGATATATTGAACGACCTCTATATGATTAAACAAAAGGAACGTCTTTATTTATACAAAGTGTCTTACAAGATGCAGCGGAAAGTAGTGATAATAAAACAATGATTGTACGGTACAAAGTTGATGTTTAAAAAGTATGACGTTTCCAAGCTGATGTGATGGTGATGAAAACTTCAAATGCGCTAAATGTTGACTATGACACCAAAAAATATGCAGGTCCTAATGATGAATGTCAATCCAAGCAAGCAGCAGTTAAATACCTGAGAATTCATGAGCTTAAAAAGTCAAAATAAAGTTGGTGAGTTCATAGGTTTGATGATTCTACAAATGGTTTGTAAACAGTTTAAGACATACAAAAACATGTAGTAACAGAGTCGTGTAAGTAAAGTTTTACACAGTTTAATGAATGGCTTGTGCACATCAAGGTTCGCACAGTTTGTTTGAAAGGCTCGTGCACATCAGGTTTGCACGGTTTGTTAAAAGGCTTGTGCACATCAAGGTTTGCACGGTTTGTTAAAAGGTCTTGTGCACATCAAGGTTTGCACGGTTTAATGAATGGCTTGTGCACATCAAGGTTTGCACGGTTTTGACGTTACTCGGCTTACTGTAGTTGTTTGTTGATATGGTCTCACATGAACCTCAAATTCGACTACTAACGGATTACCCACTCATGGCATTCTATCCCTGAATACCGAATAACACAGAATAACTGACATGTACCCCTCAACAATTGCCGGAGTTGGGATTGGAGCGACCAATCTGTGTAGGGTTGTCAACCCAAATAGATCTATTCACTAGTTATCGTTTCGTACAGAATTAATCGAATTCAATTAATAGTGGGATTTGGTTGTACAAACGTTTATAACGTCTCTGTACTCCTGGGATACGGTAAAAGAACATGTAACCATCACAGTAACCATAATGTCAGGTAACAGTTTGTTGGTTTGATTCAGGAATGATCCACAAGATATTTAAAATAATTTAAAAGAAAGGATCATTTTATACAAGTCAAAAGAATGTATAAAGTTTTGTTGTTTCATGAATTCTCCCCCGAGAGTATAAAACAGTTTAAAGAGAAAAGGGGCCGTGAAACTCACCTGATCGAGGTGAAATAGGGACAAGTATGCAAATCCGGAAACAAGGTATGCAAGTATCGTCCTAATAATGATGAGACAATGTATATATAAGGTATTTGGTTATTGAGTAACAATAATGTCACCCAAACGGTACTGGTCAAGTCTTGATATAATATCTCCTTTGTATTAGTTTTGAAAGTCCGTTTGATAATATTTATATGTCATGACTTAAACCTCTTATAATTATTTGGCAAAATAATTATATAAATATTTTCAAGTGAAAATATGTGACAAGGTTTATTGAAATGGTATAAGTAAGTTAAAAAAATAAATACAAGCCTTTGTATTTATACTTATACATTTATAAAGGATTTTATAAATCATTTGACAAAAGTCATAATCATGTTAAGTTAAGATGACCATCTTTTGATAAGTTAAAAGTATAAGTGTTAGAATAATTATATGTTCAATATAATTATTTGACGTTTAAAACGTCGAAAGAGTTTTACGTTACCACTTAAAATGCGAACGTTTTCATTTAAAAATCGTCAATGATTATTTTCCAAGTCAAAATGTTTGGCGTCGAAACGTTAAACATTTTATAACAAGTTGACTTGAGATTACTTTATAGAATCCAAGTCTTTTTAAAGTCCAAAAATACAATTATTCCATGTCTTTAGGAATATTTGATTTATTAATTTTTAAACAAGCCTTTGTTTATCAAAATTAATTCCATGGTTTTAGTTGGTCATCTAACTTGTTAAGTGATTATGTTTTATATTTTCATGACTTATCAAGATTTCTACTAACACATAAGTGTTAGGATTAAGTCATGGGTTTGTTCATAACAAGTTAATGTTGTGAGATCATTTGTTTAAGTCATAAGTTAGTTATTTATAACAATAAAAATAAATAATCTACTAGCCAAAGCTAGGACCTTTATGTTCACCAAGGGAACAAATCTTACTAATACTTGAAGTATTAGGCCAAATCTACTAACACAAATGTGTTAGGACCAAAATAAATAAATAACAAGTAAGTAGATTGCAAGAAATTAAATGACAAGTATTTAAATGCAAGATATATATAAATGATCTAGGTTTTGATACACAATACTCCCAAATTTGGTTTCTTTAGTGTACAACCCCATTTCTTGGCTATTTTAAGCCCTAAGGCGCCAAAGATGTGTTAGATCAAGTCACTTGTATTATTAACCCAAGTGTTAGTCAGTTTAGAGGATTAGAGAAAGAAAGATTTTTAAGTTATATCAAGACTTGAGGTATGTTTGGGTGTTAGAAAATATATGGAAAAAGGTTTAAGAACACTCACAAAAGAGTAGGAGAGGAGTGGTGGTGGTTCACGGTGACTAGTGGTGGTTTGGTAGTGCCGGAGGTGGTGGAGCGACGGTGGAGTGGTGGCTAGTGGTGGCTGGCGGTGGCCAAAGGGGAGGAGGGGGTGGTGTTCGGCCTAGCCGAATTAAAGGGAAAGGAGAGAGTGAGTTTGGGGGGAGGTAGAAGATTTGTGGGAGGTGCAAGTTGAAGTGAGCTAGGAGGGGTTCTATTTATACAAGAAAAGTGGCTAATTACCCAAGGGTTAATACCCATATGACAACTAATAATTCACTTGATTTTTTATTAAAAATAATCATGTAAAATAGTTGTAGGTGGTTTTTATAAAAAGATGAAAACTTCTTATAAAAATGGGAGGTGACCCAAGGTTCAAAAATTATATAAAAGTCCATGGGTTGGTATAAAAAGGCTAGATTAATGTTTATAAGAAGTTTGGAAAATAAACATTAATTTTTAGTTTTTATAAAACTATAAAGGTGGTGGACTTTTAAATAAATTTGATTAGGTTTAAATTTATAAAACTTGGGCTCAAAACTTGGGCTCAAATTGTTGGGCCGAAACTGGGCCGAAAGGTGCGCCGGAACGGATTGGTGATCGGGCCAGAACCGGTTCACGGTTTGGTCACTGGGCCGGTTAATGGGCCGGGCCTCGGGTCGGGCTACGGGTTGGCGGGTTGAGTCAAAGCGCTCGTTGGTTTATACTGGGTCATCGGTAAAATTTTCGGGTCGAACGGATAGGTTCTGAGACTGTTGGGCCTGACTGGGCCCAACGGGGTTACGGTTTCAGCGTTCGGTTGATGTTCGGATTTTTCTGAGTGAAACGGGTTGGAAGGTTCAAGTCTTGACAAAACTTTTAGTTTTATAAAAGTTTACTTAAATATTTGATGTGTCGAACAGTCAGTTCGGACACGGGTGAAAATATATAAAAGTTATATTTTATATATTTTTCTTGTTGTTAAGGTTCCACCAAGTCTTTAGTGGGTTTGCTTGATTTTTAAATCGGACAAAAATCGTTGATACAAACTCGGGAATTATTTAGACGATTATTATATATATATATATATATATATATATATATATATATATATATATCGTAATTAACAGGCAGTGATAAGATAATTAACAGATAAAGCACGTATTAACGGTAACATAAAAGTCAATGTAACGGGTTTGACCTGGAAATTTTTACGGGTTGTCACAATATATTTCTCTGGAAACCTTTCAACCTCACATACAGTTAAAACATAAAAAATATGACGACAGAGAAGCCCATACTGTTCGTAATGATTACATGTGCATGATAATGTCATGTCACTCTCTCTGAAGACAACCTAACAAAAAAAATTAAACAATAAGTACAATATTTTAGAAAAGCTGCATCATAGAAAACACATATTCCAGCATAAAAAATAAAGTCTACACATAAAACAATTACTCCAGCATAAAATATTCCAGCATAGTTTTTTCCTGTTACAAAAACAATTATTCCAGCATAAAAAAGGTAAAAATACCTCAGACAACCCTTTGTATTCTGACTTAAACTCCTTTATTGTGAATTTCAAGAAATCCTCTTGTTGTATTCAAACTCAAACAATCATTGACACCGGCCCTTATTTCTTCTTGAACGTCATACAAAATTACTCTAGTATAAATCTTATCAGCCTGCCTTTCAAGAATTGAACCCGTCTTAAAATCTGTTGTTGTGTAACGAGTATCATGATCATTCTTCCTATGTTGATATCTCTAGCACTCAATTGCAGTTTCAAAACTGCTAAAAAATTATACAAGTGTGTTATCCACATTGGAAAACGCGCCAAAGAAATGATTTTCACTTTCAGATCTAGATGTTGTTCGCATCAACCCTGACATGTGCTCGTGACGGAAAAATGCAGGGATCCAATCTTCCCGCATCTCATACATGTTGTTAAACCACAGGTTCTCAGTCGATCTGAACCTAACCATTATACTATGCCATCGTTCCTCGAATTCAATAATATTAATTGCATCAGTCCACACTACATTACAAAGCTTGCGTTTGAATTTTTTTTCGAAACAACCGTTTACTAACCTGCAAAACATAAAAAGAAAAAAAATATAACACACAAAAGGAAAAAACAGTTACTCACAAAAAAAAAACATATAAAAAAAATATAGAATGCATAACAACCTTAGATGCAAGCTTCTTCATAATATGCCACATGCACAAACGGTGTCTAACATTTGGAAATACCGCAGTGATGGCACCTTTCATGCCAGCATCCTGATCAGTAACAATTACTTTCGGATTAGACCCCATGCCGCTCTGGAAATTTCGAAGAAGCCAAGTGTAACTTTCAGTTGTCTCCGATCCCAGCAGAGCAGCAACAAAAGTAATATTGCAGTTATGATTGTCTATGCCAGTAAATGGAACAAATACGATCTGATATCTAAAATTAAGAATGAAATTGCTCATTTATGTAATATATTTAAAAAATGTAGTAATTATGCCAGCATAAGATAATATCCGTATAATTAAATTACCTGTTTGAACGATAAGTGGCATCAAAAGCAATTACATCCCAAAAACAAGAAAATTTCTTTTCATTGCCTCATCAGCCCAAAACAAACTAGTAAGATTTCCATCAGTATCAACAGTGTAGTCACATGAAAAATCAGGGCAAAATTCTTTCTTCCTAAACAAACGTTTGACGACCATATCAGCATCAAACTCTGAGATAAATGTATTCATATCCATTTTAAAATTCTTACAATCAACAGTTGTTACACCTACGTCCTCAAATCCACCATGCATCTTACGCATAATGTGAAAACCCCGAACTGGACCAATATTCAACTTTGATAAATCATATAATGTTTGCTGTTGGGTAAAAAACAAATGCCTCGATGAATTTAACAAGTAAATATCATTTTCATGTACAAATTTGTGGTTGTGCTCCTCAACAAACAAATGAACCTTGTATCTTCCACAATCTGTAATTTTCAAGTTCAATTGTGCACGACATTGCGTCCTTTTTGAAGGTCGTTTGTGTTTATCTTTTGATTTCTTTTCAGCACCAGCACTATCGATAAACGTATCAATGGTGTGGAACTTTTTATGACCTTATTTAGAGCATACAAAAAACTTTGATATAACAATTCCTTTTGCCTCCCTATCACCTCCTCTACGGACTTCAAAACCTCCTAACTTTGCATAATTTTTGTAAAAATCAAATGCTTCATCTATAGTATCAAAAACCATACCAATCTCAGGTTTAGCAGATTGTGCCACATCAGGTGAATAAAATTTCTTTCCGGTTGTTGGAGATACACGTTCAACTCCATTTACAGAGTAATTAGGAATTGGTTAACCATCATTGGCACAAAAATCAGCATCAGCTAAATAAAAATTAACAAAACATTAAAACACCAGCATGAACTACCAGCATAGCAATACCACATCACTCCCGTCATTTAGTAATAAAAATAATGATAAAAAAATCAACTGGCAACACAACATCCATAACATAATAGCATAATAACAGACAATAACCGTATAGCAGATCATATTAGAATGATCGCCAAAATTCAAATTAATACAATCATAAAACTGCTATCAGATCGAAAACGCATCATTACAATACAACGATAACCAGACCAGCATGATAACCTATGTGGATTTGTAAAACCGAGATTCGATCTTACTACCGCATGCTTTGATCAATTGTATAAAACACGGATGTAAATAAGAGATTTTGTATTGATCACTTGAATATACAAAACAAGTTCTCTCTAGTTTCTCTCTCTAGAAAACACACACAGAAAGTGTAGAATGACCTAGAGTGTTGACATTCATTCTAACACGAACCTATTTATAGTTAGTGACTAAACAGGCTGTGTACCAAATGGTACGGGCGTACCATTTGGTCCGGTGGACCATTTGGTCCGGCGCCAATGATATAGTCACTAAAACTCATACTAAGACACGCTCACATAGATACAATACACGAGACACATCATAGCATAGGTATATGCTCTAACAAACTCCCCCTTAACGTGTAGTGTATCTATTTTCTAACTAAACTCCAATCTTTAATCTTCAACATTGCTGCATCTGATCTTCGACTTGAAATCTTGTCGGAAATAGAGCTTACATGGCTGGATCACTCTTGAATCATCTTTGATCTTCAAGATCCACTTGTGAAAGATATAACAAACTCCCCCTTTCACCATGCTTGAGTCTTGACACATATAACCTGCAATTTCAGAAGACAAAAACGCGGTTTCCTTTTCTTTTGAAAATTAATTTAATCTTGGCGCAAAACTTCTCTTCGAGAATCCAAGATATAGATTTGAAATTTGATTTCGTATCACATGTCGATCGGTCGAAAACAAATAAGAAATAAAATCTTTTTGACTTTTTGAAACTCTATATCAAAACACACCGAAAATCTTTTTGATTTTTCTAAGATAAGATGTTAAAACACACCTAAAATCTTTTTGGATTTTTTCAGATATGAAATATAAAATGCAATATAGAATCAGACACTATTTTTGTCTTTTGTGAGAAAGATCTCAACTTGGGATCATATTGATCATGACATGCTGAACTACACTTCAATTTCAATTACTTCAGCACACAAGTCATGTCGATTACTGATATAATTTTTCCATCTTAAACTCAGGCACAATCATACTCATAACATCTGGATATGTTATTGTATTGATTATGTTTGCTTTGACCAGTGTACCCCACACTATCAAACATACTCAGATATGTATTTTCTTTATATCACACTTTGTGATTTCACTTGTGACTTAATCACATAGTGATTGTATTTATGATTTAGTCAACTGTGTTCCATGCAAAAAGAAATAAGAACGTTAAATCGTCTACCTTAAGGTCGATCTTTTGATACACAGATAAGGCCTCATATTTAACAAAATAAGAAAATAAAAATAAGTTGAAATTGTATAACCCAACGACAATCAGGTCGGTACTCCCGTACACGCAGAGAAAGTCCGATGAGTTATACGAAACACCAAAGAAAATAAAGCAGAACGTCAAACAAACAACAATCAGGTCGATCTTTCGATACGTAGAGAAAGTCCAATCATTTGACAAAATAAAGAAAATCAAACAAGTTTAAATCTTTGCAAAATGAACACATGTTTACACAGTGACTTCTCATTTTTCTTTTTCACATATCTTTTTCTTGGAATATCATGAGATATGCATCAATATGTTATCCACTTGGTGAAGCATTAGTATTTAATGTATTCATCACATCTGAATACTTTCTGATTTAATGTCGAGCCTATCAAGCACATCGAACAATGATCTTATGGCTTTTCCATCTATTTTATCCATGAGTCAGACACGTAAGCCAATGTACCATCATTTCCCAATTATGTCGGATACAATTTCTCATTTTTCAATGTTTTTGTATTTTCTGTTTTTCAATGTTTTTGTATTTTTCCTTTTTCTCCCCTTTAAAATAAAAACTCTATTTTTGGATTTTTATTTTAACAAAAACACAAAGACACTATTTTTTGGTTTTTCAATTTTCTCCCCCCTTAACTACATATGGAATGAAAAAGAAAGAAAATAGACCTTTCGACATGGATACCTGGTTTAGCTTTCAGAAATTTTCAATTTTGAAATTTGATAATACTTGAAATTTAAGTTAAATCAGCAGAATACTCCTCCATCAGTAACTTCTCAATCACCGATAGCTCTTCTAGAAGTACCTACACACTGGTCAAACACATCAGTTTGTAAATGACCCGAAGCGAATCGCTTCTGGTCGACTAGTATCTTGGTTTCACTTCGAAACCACTTTAGGTTTCCAAATTAGTTGTTTTGGTAAATCAGTATCTGATGAACCAGTCACAATCGATTGTGACGAACAACCTACAATTGGAACAGTTTGAAAACAAGGAATAAATCTTCCTTGAGTTTTGAAAAATGTAGGTTGATGTTCATCAAACACTCTGCCGTATTCATCAATGAATCTCTGTTTGGCAGATTTACCAACATGTGGAACCTTTCTTTTTCTGGAACTAGAAGTAGCAGAAACCGGACAATCTTGTGCCATATGCCCTTTTTGCCGGCAATTATAACACAAGCGATTGTTTACATTTCGCCTTTTGGGAATCTGCAAAGCTTCACAAACATCAACATCTCCAAACTGATCATAAAAAGAATCGAATACCTGATAGCAATGATCATGAACCCATTTGGATGTCGGGCTCTTTGGAGTATAATTTGATCCTCCAGAAGAATATGTAGCAACTTGTGGCTTCTTGCTCTTCAGATCAATATTCTTGACAAAAACTTCAGCAATTTTCTGAGCATCCACACAATGAAGTGGAAATTATTTATCAGAAAATATTTGTTCCGAACCCTTGAGTTTGTAAAACCTCTCGGGTTAAACCTTGTCAGCTTTAAAAACATCTTTCTTGACTTGTTTCAGCTTGACTTGCTTCAGATTTAGTTGTTTTGAACCTTGAGACCCATCACCTTTAACATTCTTGGTCTTGAAACCCAACCCTACATCTTTTCTCAAAACCTTTTCTTCAGAACCAGATGATGGATGTCCATTCTTTGCAAGACGAGAAAACTCAGCTTTCACTACTTTAACATTCTTTTGTTCATAAAAAATTCTTTCATCAATAGTAGTCTTCTCAGTTGAACTTGCCAATTTCTCTTCTTCAGTAGACGTAGAAGCAGACACAACCGTTTCATCTTTCTGATCTTTCTGTGACTTCACAACCTTTCCCCCATCAGATTTCTTATCAACAAATTTAGAATAATCACCGGTTTCTTCCTTTTCCTTCAGATCATGAACACCTTCTTTGAGACTTCCTGGTGGTGAAACTATTTTGGTAAACAATTTTTCAAAATTTCCATCTTTGGCCAAGAAACTTGTTAAAGATGTAGAATTTGTAACATTGTTCAAAAGATGTTTTGAATCAATGACTTCAATCTTTAGTTCAGAAATCTTTTGTTGAGCCTCAGCCAATTCTGTTTCCATAGCAATCAACTTCTTAGCCACTTTATGAGTTTCATACTTTTGCAACCTCAACTCATCTAATCCAGCCCACAATTCCTTCGTCAGCTTAACTTCATTTCTTTTCTGAATATCCAAATTTGAAGTTTGCAACTTATTTACTGTTACCAATTTCCGCTTCTCATCTAACAACTTCTCCATATCAAGCTGATATGCTTCAATTTTAGCAACCGAGTCATCAGAAGCCTTGGTAAGTAAATCAAGTTTAATCTTGGACTTTTCAAACAAATTGCCCAAATGAAATCTAGAGATGTCTCGATTTGCAATTTGGTAATCTTAAGTTAGTTGTGAGAATGAGAAACAGAATCTTTAAGTATGAAATGACTTGATCCATATTCATATTTAACAAGGTATCGGTAACAAAGGGATAGTAAATGACTGTACCATTTAAATAAACTTTGAGAAACTGTACTTAAATATTTCTGGGTGCATTGGCGTGTTGCTAGACGCTAACCAATGTTATTACCTTTACTATTGCAAGCTCAAGTGGGAGCTGTAGGGATATGATCATGTAATAGTAAGCGTATGTCCGGATATTATTTAAGCCTACGGGGTCACACGTCTCGACACCAAATGTATTAATATTAATTAATGGTTAATTAATATTTATCACGAACATTTAACGAGGTTTCATTAAAACCTGACAGTTAATTGTTAACAGAGGGGTGTTAGTTGTAATTAGAGAGAGTTGTAATTGGATTACAATTAGGAAAAGGCTTTGGGATAAGCCTTAAGGCCGAAATTCGGTTAGGCCTATCCCAAGCCCTAACTTGCTTATCAAGTTCCTCTAAACCTATAAATAGACCATCTTGGTTTGAGGTTTAGGTGCTGGTTGCATTTATCTGATAAAGGTGCAAAACCTAATTCTCTCTCTCTCTACTCTCTTGAATTCGGCAACAAGAAAACCCAAGGGGGGGTTTCGGTTCTTGTGTGGTTCGACCAAGCTACATCAAGAGGAGTTCGTGATCGGTTGCTAGCACATAGCATTGGTGTGTCGTGTGTGCGATCGTAGAGGGATTTATATCAAATCCTCCAAGAGATCAAGTCTTGCCGAGCTAAAAAGGTACACGTTCTAAAACCGGTTAGTTAGATTAATTCATAGGTTTCTTTCCGCTGCGTACTCGTGTTTTGATAAATAGTTATACAACCCAACAGTTCCCAGACCTTTTGCTTTGGCCTTGGGAGTTATAAGACCTTCCAGTGCTATTTCCAACACTCTGATTGTTCATTGAGTTTTCAGGAGCTTCATCATCAGCTTTTCTTTTGCCACTTAGGGCAGTCTTCTCTGAGGCTTTTGCAGGAAGTGTACCTTTCTCAATTTCCTGATCAGTAAGTTTGTGAGCCAAACGGATGGCTTGCTGCACGGTTGTGGGGTTGCTGGCAGTCACTAGTCCTTTGATTTGAGGCGCGAGGCCTTCCAGATAACGCTCAATGCATTTGAACTCAGCATCAACCATTGTTGGGCATAGTACCGCGTACTCGTGGTAACGCGCAGTATACTGTTCAACTTCAGACCCTATCATTTTCAGATTTAAGAATTCACCCTCCAACTTCTTTACTTGGTCACGGGGACAGTACTCCTCCATAACCAGTTCTTTAAATGCTTCCCATTCCATGTTATTAGCCGCATCTAACCCAATCATCTGGATTTCGGCATTCCACCAAGTGAGAGCAGCTCCCTCAAAGGTACCAGTCGCATATTTCACCTTGCTCTCAGCAGGGCAGTTGCACATAGAGAAGACCTTCTCAGACTTCTTGATCCACCTGAGGAGTCCTACCGCTCCTTCCTCGCCGGAAAACGTCATCGGCTTGCAGTCCATGAAGGACTTACACGTGCAGTGATGGAGGTTTCCCTGCGCGGCGAATGCAGCTTGGGCGGCTGCCACTGCGGCTTGCACGTGTTCATTTATCATAGCTTGCAGTTGCGCAGGTGTCAGGTTAATGTTGTTCCTTCCGTGTCCTCTTCCAGGCATTTTCTGGACAGTTAAAGTAGCCAGTGTTCAGTCACAGTTATACCCTATACATATCCCATAATATGTATATTAACAATTTCCCGTTATCCCACTATAAGTCCAGAAAAATTTTCGTGCAAAATTGAGGCGTCGTCGGAGAACGTCGTAAGTCGTAAGTACTATCGTCGAAAGTCGGCTTTCCCATAAAAGTCACCGTCGGCGTAGTCATCGTGGCGGAAATCAGGACGTAGCGTGTAGCATCGTTTCGTTGTCGCTTTCCCCCGGAACAGTGTGCGTATTAGCGTTCGCATTTCGTATTTGTGTGTGAAAATTTTCCCTAAGGTTTTCCGTTAGACTACTTAGACACGGTCCATATATATATATATATATATATATATATATATATACATACGTACAAAGCATTCACTTACATAGCAGAGCAAGTATCCCAGGTTGGCACGTGAATATTTTGTTTTGGGAATTTGTTTGTTCGTTTGTAACTAAGGTTTCAAGTTGCAGTTTCCAAATCGTTTTTCAAGAATGATTCCAGTTCTCTGCAACTTATGGCTCTGATACCAATGTGTCACACCCCCAATTAACCACTAACGGAGTTTATCCCGTTAAGGGGTGCGAGAAAACCAGGACCACAACCATTAGTTACAAATACTAAACGAATCAGAGTTAGTCTAAATATATGTCATAAATAAAGTCTCAAAATACGCTGCGGAAAAGAATTGTCTTAGCACTAACCACGTGCTTCACAACGTCATTGTTTTAAATTCCCAATTTGATTTAAACAAAGTAAAATGTCTTCACGTGCCATGCCAACCTGCTCTGGATACTCCTCAGCGATCTGCAAAAGTTTAAACTACGCAAGTGTCAACCTAACGGTTGGTGAGTTCACAGTGGGCTTGTCACGCAGTGGCCGGTCTCATAATCATAATTGTGTCAACATATACTTATGTAATATTTATTTGTGAAAAGCAATGCTCAGTGATAATACACCAGTCCATAATCATAGTAGCGTGATTTAGTAAAAGTAATGTCCGTAACATGCGTTATCGGGTATGTACTAGTTTTGTAAAGTTAAAGTGCTCAACCGATATCGCGGGTAGCTAATCCGTTGTTCCATGCACTAAGGAAGTTTGTACCAAAGCTGACTGATAAGTAATGTAGTGGCATCGCCATCATCTATTTTGTTTTGCGGACATATGTCATCGCGGCTTTGCCTCCCCCGTGTCCTCTCGGATCACGGTCAGATAGGCTGATATTGTACCTCCGTGCACCTTCAGTGTCACGAGGCAGAGTTTGTCAAACTCCAGTAGATCTACCCAACATCCCCTCGCTTTACAATTAGTGGTACAATTAAGTTGAGGACTTTTTCAGTTATAAGGCAATCCTTAGAAATCATGTGATATCATGTGGCTTAGACTTTAACATACACTAGCCATATTAAAACGTTTTACCGGATTCTCATAAATCTCAAAATGTTTTATGTAATAGTTTTGTTTAAGTTCCACAAGTGTTTCCTATAAAACACTTCAAGTTTATCAAAGAGGTGCGTGGCACTCATAAGGTTTTCAAGTTCATAAAAGAGGTGCGTAGCACTCATAATGTTGTCAGCATTGTTTTTCATTAAGTTATTTAGTATGACCCAAACGGGCTCACAGTAAACGGGTTAGTGACACTCACCTTTGGTTGCACTGCTACACTTGCTAAATAATCCAAGTATTGTTTGCTTAACGAAGACCTAAGAACACGTTTAGGTCTTAAGTATTAGTTTGTGTCTAATATTTAACTTACGTCACTATGGCCCATAACATAGCACATTGGAACTATGACACGACATATCGACACACGACACCGATGGTTGATCATAAACGGGGGTTCACATAACTCAGAAATCAAAGCATGTTTCATTATTGCATAATCATGTAAGTCATGGCATAACATTCAAATAAGTTGCACAAGTTTGGGTTTTGGTCTTGGCACAGTTTCGCTACACAGTTTCGCTACAGTTTCGCTACGCAGTTTCGCTACACAGTTTCGCTGTGTGCACGGGCAGCACTTTCGCTGGGTAATACCCGATGACACAGTTTCGCTAGCCAGTTTCGCTCGAAACTGATGACACAGTTTCGCTAGCATAGGTTCGCTCGAAACTGGTTTGAACTTTCGTTCAGGGACAAGGTCTATGGTTGTTTCGCTCGGTAGTTTCGTTACTTAGTTTCACCGGCGACACTATAGTTTCGCTACATAGTATCGCTGGATGAATTTCTAAACAGTTTCGCTTCATAGTTTCGCCTAATGAATGCACAGTTTTGCTAGTCGCTAAAAAAACTCGTTTTTAAGACCAAAAATCAATCCAACAGCTTCCATACATCATGTAATTCAATATCTAGCATGCATAAACATTTACCAACATCACAGAGGCAATTTTAACACCTTAAACATGAGTTTTCATCATCAAATCACCAAAAACACCTCAAAGCTCATTTTTAGCACAAAGTTAACCTAACTAGCATGAATCTTCATTATGGCTTGATTTTACACGTAAAGTTACAGACTTTATGTTAGATCTAACATTCCTAAGCATCATACTAGAAGATCAGACCATTCCATGAGGGTTTAGCATGCTTTTTAAGAAAACACATAGAAAAGGCAGAAAAATGGTTTTTGGAGACTCACGGTTTGATCTAGGATCCGAATGGATGATGTCTCGAGGCTGAGATCACGACGGATCGTGGTGTTTCTCGGCTGACCAGATTTCACGAGAGTGTGTGTGTGTTTTTGAGAAATGGTGTAAGTAAAATGAGAAGATTAGGGTTTTATAAAATATATAGGTCAGGGGCTAGTTTCGCTGGCAGTTTCGCTGGCCAAGCGAAACTGACTCTGAATTCGTGTAAATCGAAAGTTTGGCTACCGAGCGAATCTACAGTTTCGCTCGGTAGTTTCGCTGGCAACCAAAAAGGGCCAATTTACAAAATTAATTAATTAAACACGTTGCCCATAATAACAATAAATAAATAAACACATAACACATATGGACGGGTTCGGTGATCAACCAAAGGTCGTGGACGTATTCGGCCTAGTTAAGCATTAGTTACTAAGTTAACACTTATAACGTAACTAACAGAGATTGTCTAACAGAAGTTAACCTTGAAATTCTTGGATGTCACATTATTCATGTTAAATGACAATCTTTGGAATTCTTGCAACTTATGGAATTGAATTCATCTTATTTAATTTTTAGCTTCTACATGGTTCTAATGATGTATATAAAGCCATGTAGAATTGGCTGTCAACCCCCCGCCCCCCCTTCCGCCCCTTCCTCCGCGTCCTCCCCTGTCGGACCTCCTACGTCGTGTAAGTTGATTTTTATTACGTGTTTTGGTTTATGCAATTTAAATCTTAATATACCTATGGTTGGATCCGGTGATAAGAAAATGTACCACCGGAGTATAAAGGCCTTTTGGTTGCATCCGGTGGGAAGAAAATGTACCACCGGAGGCTGTCTCCCTATGCTTAGTTCCGGTGGGAAGAAAATGTACCACCGGATACTCGCAAAATACCAACTTGGTTGCAACCGGTGGGAAGAAAATGTACCACCGGAGGCTGTCTCCCTATGCTTAGTTCCGGTGGGGAAAAAATGTACCACCGGATACTCGCAAAATACAAACTATTACATATGATCCGAATATTACATTTTCTATTACATGTTTACCTATTGATCTTCTTCCTTTTCTTTCTTCTGCCCAGGTTCTTTTGTTGGTTGTAGTTGCACAATATGGCCTTGATTGTCGTACGCTACAGGTTTGGACGGGTGCATTGGTATGTCTTCATTTTTTACAACAGGGGCACTGTATGGATTCTCACTGTTGCTGTTACTTTGGTTCGAACTCCTTCTCCGATGACTAGAATTGTCGCCAGTTTTTTCCCGGCTTCCAATGTAATGCATAGGGCTCGGGCATAACAATGAAGATAAAGAAACAATGAATAAATTGGTTTAGT
>JBCNJP010000008.1:37751128-37852758 GCA_039602395.1 Deinandra increscens subsp. villosa | reverse complement strand
ATCGTTGAAAATTAAACATTAGAATGCTGTTAATCTTGGATTTTTTTACCTAAGTTCTTATTTTATACACACATGACATAATACACAATATCAAAATATAATTTAAGAGCAATTGTTCTTCTAAAGTACCATATAGAGACTTCCTATTACAATGGTCATATGAGCTCAATTGTTTTTAAACGTATGATCTAAAAACGAGTGTTAAATTAGGCTACTCAACATCTTCAAAAACGCGAGGCCTAGATCCTAAAAATTTTGCCTGTTTCTTAACCCAATACACAGATTGGGCTTTCATCCAGTTCGTTCAAAACGGTGTGGGCAAACAAACAGTTGGAAGGAAACCGAGAGGACATCCGCCTTAAAAACCAGAATTTAACTCTCCGTCTATAACGCCCCTCTGCACAATCGTCACACATCCACAACATTCCCCTCGCCAGAAAAACATAAGGTATACTTTTCGCGTTCATGGTCCTCCTACAATATCTTCTTACGAACAAAATAACCTTCTGGGTTTCATTCTTGCAACCACATCTTCTTGCAGAAAGGCGCGCCAACAGGAAGTGAAACGAAACATTTCAACAGGAAAAGGTAAAATATTCATAAATATACGCACACTGTTCTTTATGTTTGCATGTTCAGTTTAATTCTTTATGTAAACTAAGTATCTTTTTGTATATCGACTGATCGTTATACATGACGTTTGGCATCACATTATGTATGTATCATCATGAAATCCTATTAAATCAATTATAAGTTTTTATAAATGAAAGATATTACTATGTCTCTTGCTTAATCTGTTAAGGGATATGTTGATGACATTATCTTTCAATTTACATGTACAAATTGTTAAGAAACATAGGCAACACCAGACCAGCACCAAGATGCTAATTATTTTTAGAAAACTTCTTATATGTGAAGCATAAGTTGTAAATGTATTTATAAAAAGTCAAGAGATATTATGTTCAGCACAAATTGTTTTTTAAAAACTTCCTACCACGAACAATTCTAAATATTCCAAACTGCTTCATTACTTTATATATGCTCTTCATGCTTAGGAGATGGAGGACTACGTGAAGAACTTTTTCGTTGCAAGCCACAACGACATCATCAGTGAACTATCTGCCGTCATACAGGTGGTTGAACAGCGCATAGCACAAAACACCCAAGTCTTGGACGCCGTGCTTGGGTTGGATGCCTCCCCTTTCCGTTATTCCGCTGCATCCATGCTAACTGATGCGCTTCATACAAAAAAAACACAGCTACGGAGGCTTCAATTTCTACGCACGGATGCCGAGGCAGTAGCGCGGGCTATTGACAACCGCATGGAATACAACTTCCCGCCCAATATGTGATCCTTTATTATACTGTTATTCTATTATGTTCCTATTTGCCAAACAAAACACTTACCAGTTCTAATACTTAATTAATGAATATGGGTTACTGAATTATTGATTTGTTTAAGAAATATGCCATATTTGCAGTAAAAAGCAAAACTAATACTATTACATAAGACCATATCAATTCATGCTCTCTATCATGACTAAAAAGAGTAGCAATGATGACCGACAATAACACCTTCATCCATCTGTGTTTGCATACCGGTGAAGTAATAGCAACCATTGGTTTCGCCCGTGCATCGCACGGGCCTGTCGGCTAGTATATAACTAAAACACAATGTCATGCATTAATATCTAACACATTATGTATTTCTTACGCAATAATGTTCTTTAAAATAACCCTACCGTATATATATATATATATATATATATATATATATATATATATATATATAGGGGAAGGATCCTGCGAAAACACCCCTTTTTGTGAGAATTGCGTAAACAAATCTTAAAACCTACATAACTTTTTCATACGTTAATATTTTTTAAAAAAATTTGCACCAAAAGTCTTAAAATTATATTATCTTTAATCCTATAAAAGTTTTAAAAAACTTAACGCTTTTTTTATTTTTTAAAATATTTTTTTGTGTGGTGCACATGTGCATCACAAAAAAAACTCATACTTTTAGTATGAGTTAATATTTATTTTTTCTTAGTCGCACCATATGTCATATATTTTCATCATTTTTTTGCGTTTTTATTGAATGATGCACATGTGCATCATACCAAAAAAAATGCTCATACATGTGATATACATTAATAGTTTAAAAAGAAATTGCACCCTAAATCTTATAGTTGTGTTATCTTTAGATTTATAGAAAAAAATAGCATTTTATAACTTTTTTTTAGTTATATGATGCACATGTGCATCACACGGGAAAAAAAACGTTCTGTTTTTTTTTAATATTTTGCTCCAGATTTAAAGATAACGTAATTCTAAGACTTTTGGCGCAAATTTTATGAAAAATCGTTAACATATGAAAAAGTTACGTGAGTTTTAATATGTGTTTTCGCAGGATCCTAACCCTATATATATATATATATATATATATATATATATATATAGAGGTGAGTTATTCTATATCCACCAAAAACTCTACATCCACTACATCCACCCTCTTTTTCACAAAAAATACCAAAAAACACTTTTTAACAATTTTTTTTTTAAAAAACACTACACCTCTAATCGCTATGTTAGCATTCTAGGACACTTTTTTTTTTTAATTTTTGTGGTGTTTTTTTTCGGTTTATTTTTTAAAAAAAAAACAACAAAAAAACACTTTTTTTAATTAATTTTTTTTCTAAAAACACCATTCTTCTAGACGCATCAAAACACACGTTTTTTTGAAATTTTTTTATTATTTTTTATTTTTGGCGTTTTTTTTGAAAAAATAATAAAAACGCCATAATAATTAAAAAAAAAAGGTGTTCCAGAAAGAATATATAGCGATTTGACATATGATGTTTTTTAAATTTTTTTATAAAAGAAAGTGTTTTTTTGGTGTTTTTTTGGTGTTTTTTTGGTGTTTTTTTTAAACAAGGAGTGGATGTAGAGGATGTAGGGAATTTTGTGGATGTATTTTACCACAATTATATATATATATATATATATATATATATATATATATATATATATAGGGAGAGGATCATTTGAGAACCAATTTGATTTGAGAACTAAAAAGAACTAATTTGAGCCACATGTTTGTTACATGTATACCCCCTCCCATGAATTGTAGTGGTCCCCCAATGAAATTTGTGGTTGAGATTTAGTTCTCAAAAGTTCTCAAAAGAAAAAGTTCTCATTTGAACCTAACCCTATATATATATATATATATATATATATATATATATATATATATATATATATATATAGGGTTAGGTTCAAATAAGAGCTTTTTATTTTTAAAACTTTTGGAAAATTGGATTTTAATAATACGAGTTTTAACTCATTGGCCAATAATAATACGAATTGTGATGTTGGCGTACAATAATATAAATTAATATTCTGGTCTCCAGAATGATACGCCGTTAGTTTTTCACTAACGGTGTTAGTCCCAGGGCTGTTTTTGTCATTTCTAAATATGGAGGGGCTATTTTTGAAGTACCTATAAATATAAAAAAAAAGAAAGAAAAGTGGTTCAGCCCGACGACCTTGTTTCCGGCGACGTGGTTTCCGATGACCTGGTTTCCGGCGACCTATATCTAGCTGATCTACGACGACGGAAGAGGAGTCGCCGGTGAAACCCACTCAGATTCGTACAAGTGAAACCGGATGGGGCAGGGGAGCCGCCATCGTTCTCCACTTCTCCGGCCAAATACACTGTCGGACCCCATTCTCCACTTCCACGCAACCCTAGCTGCCGCCGATTGAACCTGTAACGTGAGGCCTTTAACGAAGTCTCGAAGATCCTCCGTGATGCAAACTTCTCAAGCTTCGTCGTCGACGGCGAATCGGAAGAAGCTGAAGAGGATGTGACGGAGAGGGAGGGGATTTGATCGGCGAGTGATAGGAGCCTCAGCGGCAATGTCTTTGGAGCGTTTGGCGGTCTCGGAGACGATGTCGACGATTCTGACCGGAGAAGGCGTTTGGCAGTCTTCGGCTAACGATTTGGCCTTTTGACACAAAAGAAGAAGGTCGCCGGAAACCAGGACGATGTCCACTTTTCTTTCTTTCTTTCTTTTTTGTTTTTATATTTATAAGTATTTCAAAA
Source organism: Deinandra increscens subsp. villosa (assembly GCA_039602395.1). Lineage (NCBI taxonomy): Eukaryota > Viridiplantae > Streptophyta > Magnoliopsida > Asterales > Asteraceae > Deinandra > Deinandra increscens. The sequence continues at coordinate 37,848,650 of JBCNJP010000008.1, read as the reverse complement.
ACAGCCCCTCCGTTTTTAGAAATGACAAAAACAACCCTGAGACTAACACCGCTAGTGAAAAACAAACGGTGTATCATTCTAGAGACCGGAATGGTTAATTGGTATTATTGTACGCCAACATCAAAATTCGTATTATTATCGGCCAATAAGTTAAAACTCATATTATTAAAATCCAATTTTCCAAAACTTTTGAGAACTGAATCTCAACCACTTATTTTAGGTGGGGACCACTATAATTCATGGAGGGGTTTTCGATATATATAAACTAGTGGCTTAGAATGATTTTTAAAAGTTCTCAAAACAAATAATTCTCAAATGATATATATATATATATATATATATATATATATATATATATCTATTACTATATATAATACATATTGCCCTAAAGGGTATTTTCGTCATGAAAAATGCTTAATCCTTAAGACGCGTACAATGAATTATGCAAAATGTACAAGTGTTTTAAGCATCACATTTAGAGCCAACTCCACAATTTAAAAGCATAAAGAACAAGGGTATTTTCGTAAAATAGCAATCCAAGCCCTTTTGCTCTCGATGGCCGCTTCATCTTTAGCACTCGGTTGGGCAAGATACTGATATTCAATTCTATTGGGCCGCTATCTCCTCGATTCACGAAAGTATTCAAATTGGAAGTTAATCAAAGCACGCGTGGGAGCAGGCGTGCAGATCGCTTTATCGAGAGAAGGAATGGCCGCATGCGATTGCTTTATCGGGAGAAGGCATGGGATTGCCTTCAAAAATCTTAGCTCCGTGTTCGTTGCATCATTTACAAGGTAAACCCTAATTGTCAACTTCCAATCCATTTTCGTGCCTTCTATTTTCTCGATTACCACTAAAAGAGTGGTGTTTCACTGTTACCACTGATTCAAACGGTAATTCATCATCGATTGTCATATGGTTTTTCTTCTTCCCTTCTCCTTTGATAAAACAAGTTGTTCTTCCATTTCTTATTGTTGTTTTGTTGATTAGTAAAGCAGATTCAAATCTTTCGCTTCGAAATTCCATCCATTATACTGATATCAGGTTATTACTCATAACTGATCTTAATAGAACAACTATTCAATTTGATTTGCAGAGATGTCATCTAATTTTGTGCTAAATTTGCAGGTTTGAAATTCAAAAACGATAAGTATAACAAAAACACTTGAAGAAACAACAATATCACTTGGAACAGATTTCTTTGCTTTACAGTATGTTTGTCCCTCTTTCGATCCACACATTCTTCTCTCTCTCAAGTGTTTCTTGGCTCTCACCCGATTTCACTGATTATCTAAGTGTGTGTCGTTGTTCATGTCGCTGAAAGAAGGTAGGTACGAATTTGGTTATTTTATGTTTTATGCCTCCGTTGTTTTTCTTCAAAAGTGTTTAGAGTGAGTTCCATTAATTTTGATTCTTTGTTTATTAGGTTTCCCCTGTTCTCTGTCTGCTTTTACTACCAAAGTGTATCTTACTGTTGTTCTTCCAGCTTGTGCAGAGTTGCAACTCATATGAGGTATTCATTTCAGTTTCGTATCATGAAAAAAAGGAAATTAGGAGAAAAATATGTATTCATGGCGGTGTTTGTGATTATAATCAAGTTGCAAAGACAAATGTTTTGCTTTAGCTTCTTATTTACATAATCTGCTTGGTTGTATTTATTTATAACTTGAATGTTGTTTATTTGTTTAAGTTTATCAATAGGGAATGTAACAATGGAAGTTGGAAAGACGCTGCGAACAGAAGAAGCGACCTGCGTATAGACCTTAAACATGGCCTTCCCTGAAATTTCGTCTATGTTCTGTATTCTTCTCTAATGGTATTCCGTTATCATGTAAGATTGATTTAGTTTAGTACTAAATGCATATAATTTTGAGTTAGTACACCATTAAACTTTCATACATAGAAAACCAATATTATAGATTTTGGTTAAGAATCTGGGTTTGGGGGATTTGAGTTGTAGTGTAGGATTTTTTTTCTAATGTAAGAAGTTGAACAATAAAGATGATTTAAACATATAATAGAGTTCAAGTTTGTTAAAATTTGATGCAAAAATGTAATTAGCAACGGTATAAAAAGAAATTGATTATAGCCAGCTTAATTTCTGTACTTATATGTTTGAAACTGATTATGGTGCTACTATTCCATTTCATGTTTTACTTTCAATTGCCATGGTATAAAAAGAAAGAATGAGTCTAATTTATGTATTCTTTTAGTGGGGCAAAGGAAACATGAGGGGATGGTAAGGTGAAGCGGCAGCATGGGCAGGGGCAGGTGTATACAAAACATTGTCTATACAAATTCAGGGTTTGAATCATTTTCCATGCTTTGGAATTCACTGGTAAATCTGATTTTTTATGTTTTATGTCTACTTAGTGAAAATATGCTTTTTGTTAGTTGAAACAGCAAATGATTAATCTACAGGCGTGATATTCTGCTTAATAACAGCAAATGACATTGAAATATATAAGAGGGAAGCTGGTTGATATGTTTCTTTTACCTATGCACTGTATAGGTGGCAGTTTTGATCCATTTACTTATGAATTGGTCAATTTAGGTTGAGTTTTATCTCAAACGGGTCAAATGAAAAAGACAACTAAAAGGGGAACATGTCAATGCTTTACCGAGATATTTAAATGGGATAATATATATGGAGGCTACTGAGATATTTAAAATTTTCATTAAGGCTACCCAAGTGCATGCCCAGATTCATTTATACAAAAGGTAATTTTCAAAATTCTGTATTTTTTATATTTCTGTTTAGTGTGATAACAAGTTTTAGGTTGGATTTCAGTTGAAAATATCTAAACAGGGTGGATTGGGTTGAAACTAGCATATTTTAATGTTCTTTCATACAAAAACTGAATTTTTTAGTAGCTCATAATAGTAATTTAAATTTTGACAGGTTCATGTGTGCCGCTATGATCAGTTTTAATGTAATATATGTTCTCTATTTCTTATTGGTAATTTGTTTAATGAAGGTTTGGTTTCATTTGGTAATAGTCTACACAATAAGTTTGTTATGACTTTTATGGTTAGGAAATACGATAACCTTTTGGTGATCTTATTTTACTTATAATCTACTCATCGTTCACTAAAACAGGTTTGATAGGCATGGCTATTGGGGAGTATTCTTCACATTTGGTTATTCATTTCAAACTGTCTATTCAAGGAACATGTTATTCTATTTTTGCTTTAGCTAACGTTATTCTATTGTTGCTTTACCTAACAAGTTAGCTTAGCAAGGCTTAAAATCTCCAAAATTGAAGTTTAAAGGAGATTCATTTTGCATTCAAAGTTCCAGTGGTTTTCTGTTTGTTTCCCTGCGTTTTTTTACTATCTTTGTTGTCTTGATAAATTAAAATGGTAGCTCATATAAGTTTTTTATTCAGTATTATGTGCAGTTAAGATGGAAGACTACTGAAGATTATATGGACTTTTTTGTTGCTTAAATATGCTTTTTATTTACTTGATTTATCACAGTGTCAAATTGTTTCCATTATTCGGCATCCTTATGGTTTGGGGGCAAGTAAATCGCCATGTGTTTACATATGCTTACCTGAACATGATGCTATATGGCATCCTTATGGTTTGTTTATCAAGGACAAGTAAATCATCCATGTGTTTACATATGCTTACCTGAACATGATGTTATATGAAGTCTGAACTAAACTTGGATTGTTGTATTACCTACAGGATGGTAAGAATGTTAAATCTTTAGCCGCAATCATATATAGTTTGCAATTTTTCGAGAAAGAATATAGTTCAAACCAGATCGAGGTTAGTTCAAATTTAAAGATTATGATTTTGTTGATATACATGATGTTGGGCATGCTTGGTACATATTCAAGTTGTAGAAAAACATGTCATAACTTGCTAGGGACAATCGACGTATATATAAACTGCACTTAGATACTTTTTTCTTCTGTTTTTAGAGTATTGTGTAATCCTATTGTGTTCATTAGTCCATTTATGGTTTTGAATTTTTCATATCTTTATACTAGATAAAAACAGTAGTGATGAGGAATATCTTAATGATGTTCTTGATTATGATGAGTATGATACTAAAAGTTACTTTGTGTTGATTTAATGGGTTTATTTTATGGTTTGCTTGAATTTTTAATCCCCATGTGATATAAATGAAATTTGTGTTGTTTTATGGTTTGTTTGAATTTTAATCCTCAACTGATACAAATGAAATTTGTGTTGTTATGTTTCATCGAGTTGAAATGGGCTATCTATGCCATATGTTTCTATACTGAACTTTTCCATATGTTTCTATACTCTGACTAAAAGTACTGATGCAAGTCATCAGATTGGTACAGCTTTTGTTAAATTGTTAATTTGATTAAGTCAATTCTAGGATTTTGTTTAATTTGTGTTGTTTTTATTGTTGCAGATGTATTTGATTTTCATTTCCTCGGGAGGTGTTGAGTTAATTTACAGTATGATGTTTATGATTTATTGTCATCGTTGATTTCTTCGATTTTATGTTTCTTGAATGTGGTTGTTTTTATTTTTGCAGTCTGAAACTCAATTCCCTTGCGTAGCGGTATGTCTTAATTTTACTCTTTGATGTTTTTGTTCAGCTGCATTTGCCAATGTTTCTTCTTAACTTGTTTACTTATTTGGCAATTTTAGTTTTGGTATGTTTCTGCTATTTTAGATTGAAATTACAATTTTAAGAGGTATAGTTATAGAAATTGAGTATGCACTTGAATATGTAGCCATTTTTCACCTCTTTAATATTTGTTTATACTTGGTAATGCAGAACTTGTTTTTAAAGACAAGATTGTTAGTTTGTGATTTGGGTGGTCAATAGATTTGATGGTCAAATTATGAGTGTAAGTTCTCTGCACAATATTGCTAAACAAATCTATGTTGGTCATTATTAAAAAAATAACGGGGTCTTTGGATATGTGTATTGAAAATTATTATATGATTATGAGTAATCAAAAACATATAATTAATTGTAATCAAATAGGCCATTAAGTATTGGTGACCAGTGGCTAGGATTTTGTTTTCCTACGCGGTTACTTTTTTCGGCCCCTTATTTATATCAGTCTCGACGTTATAACTATGGTTCATTGTCGAGTCGGTTCGGGTAAAAGTGATTGATATATCACTTTCGCGCATCACCATCAACTTACCGAGCAATCTTAAATATCAAGTTTCAATAATCAAGTTTTATGTATCAAGACGTGGACTGATAACACCATGCAAATCGATGCAGGTTTGTAAAGCTGAAGATGAAGATTAATTATGAACAATAGAGAGCTACCAAAGTAATAGCTAAAAGAATGTTATAGCAGCAAATGTGCATTCTCTGTACCTTAGTTCACTTCTCTTATATTCCTAGATTTACTTCTTTCTTTGTTCCTTACTTTTAGTGTCACACCCCCAAAAATCCCACGCGCGATAACGCGCCATAGGGAGCGTGACAAACCAGGATCGACATCCATTAGTTACACCAAACGACCAATAATTAATAAAAACGTTTCATATTTCATTAGAATATAAAATCAAAGTTTTACAAATGCGGAAGCGTAAATACAATAAAAGTACTTATGTAAAATCTTTGTCACCCAATGTGACGTGGCTTGGAAAGACATTAAAAGTGTTTCAAGACTCATCCATGCGTACTCGTGATACTCGAACACCCGCAACCTGAGAAATAACATGCTAAATAGTGTCAACACAAAGGTTGGTGAGTTCACAGGTTTATCAGTTTATAAACAGTTCCAGTTTAATGTAAATCGACTGTTTAACAACAGTACCAGTTCAGTGTGAAACAACTGTTCATCGACAGTTCAAGTTTAGTTGACTGTTCAACAACAGTGCAAGTTCATGTTCAAGTTCAGTTAATATAATCCAGATAATATATCAATAGCTAGCAAGGCTATTTTCAAGAAATTAGTGTACGTTTGACTAGATAAACTAGCTATCCAGTTACTGAAGCTCGACAAGTTCAATTGTGCCTCGTTAAGACTTAGAAGTATATAACACCCGTTCGATATCCAATCGAGTCCGCTAATGACCCGGGTGGGGCTTGTCAGGCCCAGTAGATCTACCAAATAAGTTCCCGCTGATGTCACATTGACAGTAACTCTAAAAGTGAGGGCTTTATCATAAGTGTGCCACTATCATTCAGGTGATATAATTATCAAACAGTCCAAGTGTTTGCATGTTAATCTCCCCCAACAGGATTTAAAACAGTAAAATGGGGCCGTGAAATTCACCTTCGGGTGCACAGCAATTCCAGATAAAATAATAACAGCAAGTAGCAACTAGCAGGTCTTGTGTACTTTACCAAACACCTAACGAGTATATATACATATGTGACATCCGGGAATTTCAAGGTTTACTTCCGTTAGACAATGTCCGTTAGTTACGTTAATAGTGTTAACTTAGTAACTAATGCTTAACTAGGCCGAATATGTCCACGACCTTTGGTTGATCACCGAACCCGTCCATATGTGCTATGTATTTATTTATATGTTGTTATTATGAGAAACGTGATTTAAATGCATGATTTTTATTAAAAAGAATGACTATTTAATTATTTGATAAATTATGTGACAAATTGCCTAATTATGTGATTATATGTTTAACCGGGTAACTAAGTGTATGCATACATGATTAATGATTGGGCTAGTCATTAGACTAATCATGGGCTAATGATGGCTAATCATTGGGGGCCCAAATCCCAATGAAAGCCCATGATGGCCATTAGTATTTAAATGAAGCTTTAAACCCTAATTACCCATTTGCATACATCACACAAGAAACACACACACACTCTCTCCCTCTTGCGATTCTGGACCAGCCTTAGAGACCATCAAGATCAGCCATCTTTTCTATAGAAGAAGATCATCCATCGATCCTAGATCAAACCGTGAGTCCCATGACCATGTTTCTTGCTTTTGTATGTGTTTTCTTTATAAAGCATGCCTAGATCTCCATGAAATCGTTAGATTTTCTGTAAGAATGCTTAGGAATACTAGATCTATCATAAAGACTACAACTTTACGTGTGAAACTGATCCATAATAGAGATTCATGCTAGATTAGGTTATTTTGTGTAAAATGTGTTCTTGAAGATTTGATGATGAAAATACATGTTTATGATGTTAAAAATGCTCCTGTGATGTTCCTAAATGATTATGTATGCTTGAAAATGAATTACATGAAGTATGGAGGCTGTTAGAAAGATTTTTAGTCAAATTTACGGGTTTTTAGCGACCAGCGACACTGTGCATTCATTAGGAGAAACTATCCAGCGAAACTATGCATATCTCCTTCCAGCGACACTGTGCAGCGAAACTGTAGTGTCTCTCGTGAACGAAACTGACCTTGTCCCTGAACGAAAGTTCAACCAGTTCCTGGCGAAACTAGCGAGCGAAACTAGCAGTTTCTCTAGCAGTTTCTCTAGCAACTAGTTTCTCTAGCAGTTTCTCTAGCAGTTTCTCTAGCAGTTTCTCCAGCAGTTTCGCCAGACTAAACCCAAACTTATGCAACTTATTTGAATGCTATGCTATGACTTACATGATTATGCTATGATAAGACATACTATGATTTCTGTATTATATGAACCCTTGTTTATGATCAACCATCGGTGTCGTGTGTCGGTATGTCGTGTTATAGTCCAACGTGCTATGTTATGGGCCATAGTGACGTTATGTAGAGTTTAGACACAAAACTAATACTTAAGACCTAAACGTGTTCATAGGTCTTCGTTAAGCAATACTTGGATTATTAACAAGTGTAGCAGTGCAACCCAAGGTGAGTGTCACTAACCCGTTTACTGTGAGCCCGTTTGGGACACACTGAATAACCTAATGAAAAACAATGCTGACAACTTTATGAGTGCTATGCACTACTTGATAAAACTGAAAACTTAGAGTGCTATGCACCTACTTGATGAACTTGAAGTGTTTTATGGGAAACACTTGTGAATTACTTAAACAACTAATTCTAAAACGAAACTGAAAAATGTTTTCGGGATTCATAAGAACCCCAAAGTAAACCGTTTTAATATGGCTAGTGTAGGTTAAAGTCTAAACCACATGATATCACATGATTTCTAAGGATTGCCTTTTAACTGAAAAAGTCCTCAACTTAATTGTGCCATTAATTGTAAAGCGAGGGGATGTTGGGTAGATCTACTGGAGTTTGACAAACTCCGCCTCGTGACACTGGAGGTGCACGGAGGTACAATATCAGCCTATCTGACCGTGGTCCCGAGAGGACACGGGGGAGGCAAAGCCGCGATGACGTAGGTCCGCAAAACAAAATAGATGATGGCGCTGCCACTACAATTATCCATCAGCTTTGGTACGAACTTCCTTAGTGCATGGAAACCGGATTAGCTACCCGCGATATCGGTTGACCACTTTAACTTCTACTTAACTAGTGCATATTCGATAATTCAACAATTGGAAATGTTTGCCAAACTAATACTTATTATATGTTGATACATACGCTTATGAGACCGGGCCAATGCATGACATGCCCACCGTGAACTCACCAACCGTTAGGTTAACACTTGCGTGGTTTAAACTTTTGCAGATCGCTAAGGAGTATCCGGATCGGGTTGGCATGGCACACGAAGACATTTTATTTTTAGTTAAACTTAATTGAGAATTTAAAACACTGATTTTGTAAAGCACGAGGTTAGTGCTAAAGACAATGTTTTCCGCTGCGTACTGTTAAATTGTTTTTATTATTAATGTTTGGACTTTACTCTGATTCGTTTAGTATTTGTAACTAATGGTTGTGGTCCTGGTTTGCTCGCACCCCTTAACGGTATAAACTCCGTTAGTGGTTATTTGGGGGTGTGACAGATTGGTATCAGAGCCATAAGTTGCAGAGAACTGGAATCATTTTGAAAAACGATTTGGAAACTGCAACTTGAAAACCTTAGTTACAAACGAACAAACAAATTCTCAAAACAAAATTTTCACGTGCCAACCTGGGATACTCACTCTGCTGTGTAAGTAAATACTTCATATGTATATATATCTATATAAATATATATATAGACCGTGTCTAGGTAATCTAACGGAAAACCTTAGGATGATTTCACACACGAATACGAAATGCGAACGATAATACGCGCACTACTCCGGGAGAAAGCGACAATGAAACGATGCTACACGCTACGTCCTGATTTCTACTACGATGACTACGCCGACGGTGACTTTTATGGGAAAGCCGACTTTCGACGATAGCTACTTACGACTTACGACGTTCTCCGACGACGCCTCGATGTTGCACAAAATTTTTCTGGACTAATAGTGGGATAACGGGAACTGGCTAATATACATATTATGGGATATGTATAGAATATAACTGTGACTGAACACTGGCTACTTTAACTGTCCAGCCAGATGTCTGGAAGAGGACACGGGAGGAGCAACATTAACATGACGCCTGCACAACTACAAGCTATGATTAACGAACACGTGCAAGCCGCTGTGGCAGCCGTCCAAGCTGCGTACGCTGCTCAGGGTAATTATTATGCCAGTTAAGGCACGAAGCGAAATTATATTTAACTTGTTTAAACTTAAAAAGCCTGAACTATTTATGCATCAGGAAACCACCATCACTGCACGTTTAAGTCCTTCATGGATTGTAAGCCAATGACGTTTTCCGGCGAAGAAGGAGCGGTAGGACTCCTCAGGTGGATCGAGAAATCTAAAAAGGTCTTCTCTATGTGCAACTGCCCTGCTGAGAGCAAAGTGAAGTATGCTACTGGTACTTTCGAGGGAGCTGCTCTCTCCTGGTGGAACGCTGAAATTCAGATGATTGGGGTAAATGCGGCTAACAACATGGATTGGGAAGCATTTAAGGAACTGATTATGGAGGAGTACTGTCCCCGTGACCAAGTGAAGAAGTTAGAGGGCGAATTCTTGAATCTGAAAATGACTGGGTCTGAAGTCGAACAGTATACTGCGCGTTACCATGAGTACGCGGTGCTATGTCCGACAATGGTTGATGCTGAATTTAAACGCATTGAGCGTTATCTGGAGGGTCTCGCACCCCAAATCAAGAGCTTGGTGACCGCCAGCAACCCAACAACTGTGCAGCAAGCCATCCGTTTAGCTCACAAGCTTACTGACCAGGAAATTGAGAAGGGTACACTACCTGCAAAAGCCACAGAGAAGACTGCCTTAAGTGGCAAAAGAAAAGCTGATGATGAAGCCCCTGAATACTCCATGAACAATCAGAGTGTGGGAAACAGCACTGGGAGGTCCTATAACTCCCAAGGTCAAAGCAAAAGGTCTGGGAACAACAGTGGTAACAACCCCCAGGGCGGTAGTGGGCAAAGCAACTACAAGGGTAACCTGCCCATGTGTAACAAGTGTGGGAAGCATCACACTGGTATTTGCAGAAGAAGTTTAAGCTGTGACAGGTGTGGCAAGAAAAGCCACGAGGCAAAGGACTGTTGGGCGATTCTTCCCGAGCAACAAACCGCCTAAGGCAAAACAACAACAATCATGGCAACAACAACCATGGAAACAACCGGGGCAATGGGAACAACAATGGTCAGAACCGTAATAACAACAATGAAGCTCCCAGAGGGAATGGAAATGGGAACTGCTATGAATGTGGTGCTCAATGCCACCTAAAAAGGGACTGCCCGCAGTTGAGAAGACAGGGAAATGGTAATCAAGGAAACAATGGTGGGAATGGTAATGGTGGGGGTAATGGCAACGGGAATGGTAACAACGGGAATGGTGGAAATGGCAGAGGAAGAGCTTTTGTCATGGGTCAAGGCGAAGCTCGCAACGATGCCAACGTGATTAACGGTAAATTCATCCTTAATGGTTTCTTTGCTACTGTATTGTTTGATTCTGGTGCTGAAAGAAGCTTTATTTCCACTAAATTTGCTAAGTTGATTAATGCTAAACCAATTGCCCTAGACGCTAAATATGTGGTAGAACTAGCGAATGGTAAACTTCACGATACAACTCAGATAGTTAAGGACTGTAAGTTAGAACTAGCTGGCCATACGTTAGGAATCGATCTTATGCCTTTCCCGATTGGTAGTTTTGATGTTATAGTAGGAATGGATTGGTTATCTAAAAAACCGAGCTGAAATTTTATGTCAAGAGAAAGTGGTTCGTATTCCACTCAAGGACGGTGAAGTGTTAACAGTTCAAGGCGAGAAAGGTGGAACAGTCACCGGTATTATTTCGTTTCTCAAAGCCCAAAAATGCCTTCATAAGGGTCACTTCACGATCCTTGCAAACGTCACCGACACGACACTTCCCGAGCGCAGAATTGACGACTACCCGATAGTCCGCGACTTCCAAGATGTATTTCCTGATGATCTGCCTGGTTGCCTCCATTTCGACAAGTCAAGTTTGGAATCGATTTAGCTCCTGGAGCCGCTCCGATTGCACGCGCACCTTATCGTTTGGCGGTGAGCGAACTCAACGAACTCTCCGCACAACTTCAAGAGTTACTCGACAAAGGATTTATTCGTCCAAGTTCGTCTCCATGGGGAGCACGGGTATTGTTTGTTAAGAAGAAAGATGGAACGTTCTGCATGTGTATCGACTATAGAGAGCTTAACAAGGTTATTCTAGTGAAGTTCGTCGAGAGGTTGGCGCGTGCAGGACGAATATCATAAAGCTTCATATTTCAAGAAGATCAAGGTTTGAGTAGGCCACAAGGTTTAAGTTCAAGCCGGGTTCATCAATGAAAGTTTCCTGAAAGGATGTTGAGGATCCGTATACCAGAAATTTGTCGGTAGTTGTTATGATAGGAGCGTTGATAATGTACAAAATGTACGAATAACTTGGTGTACTTAATGTGTAAGAAGGGTAAGTGTAGTTTGATCGCACAGTTAGCTATTGATAACAAGAAGTTCACGCTCGATGGGTGCAAATAGTGTTTCCATATAAAGCTTGGTATTGTTACTGCGATTGAAGCACAAGGTCGTCTCATCATCAATGGTGTTAACTAGTAGAAAAACTAACCAAAAGTGTAACACTCTTCGGTTCAAAGCTTAGAAGTTTATCCAGGACATAAAGGAATACCAAGCACGAAAATCAGAAATTGCCGGTTGCTAAATCATGACAGGTTGAATTATGCAAACAAAAATCGATAGTTCAGGCTCTGGAGATCAATCGGAACAGTCCTTACGTTTAAAACTGGGAATCATTAGTTAGAAAGTCAGGAAGGATTCTCACTAACATTAGCCCTATTATAGATAAATATGCTTACGGTGTGGTAGGCAGTTTGTACAACCGTGTCGATGTTGCTAGAAACAAGTATTGGTTTGCACAAGAAAATCAGGGAGTATGAGTCTTCGGAGGGTAACTTCACAAGAGCTTTCAGCCAATAAATACGCCCCGGTGCTCACGGTATATGATTTATCCAATTCGTTCATCTAACGTTGTCTAGGTATCCGTCTGGTGAATGTATGTCGAAGTTATCTCACGATCATAAAGTTTCAGGGATTGATATGGTCGGTAAGATCGTAAAAATAGAATTATGATTCTGGGTGAGTTCACACCAGTCAAGAGTTTCGTCAAGAGTGCTCGTAGTTAAGGAAGACTGGTCATTGAAATACACGAGTGTGACGGTGTCCTACCAGGACCAACTTTTCATAATATGCTTCAAAAGGGTTCTCGTATGGATTAGAATCCAATAGTAATTGGCAAAGTCAGGTGCAATAGCGTTTTCAAAGATAGATGACTTCTATAATTCGGTTGAGTTCAACATGTTTAACATTCAATACCACGAGACAAAAAATTTTTTACAGGAATTTGGTCCCCATACGACCATTGGCTTGCCTAGTAGGATTCTCCAGGATTTCCATATACTGCAAATTACATTTACGTGTGCACCTGTAACTGTGATTTACTTTATATGATCACCCTAGTTCCTCTTACTTCAGCTACCAAGTATGGTGTGGTCACTAACTCATGGTTATCTTGACCAGAATTTGTTAATGAGACAAGTTTTCGAGAATAGAATGCTCACTCAGATTGGAATGACCCACCCAAAGCGAGTCAGCCATAAATTTAGCTCAATCGGATCTGAGTAGGGTTTATCACAATGACCCTAGCTTAGCTCGAAGTTAGAGAATAATTATCACACATACTGGCGTAATCATAATCCGATACACAAAGAGGGAATTTCAGTCGACCCACATCAGGTTTCATTGGGGTTATACGAATTGTACCCAAGTTGTATTATTTCAACACACAACGCGATAAAATCGAGAAGGGAAAGATCTTAAGAGATCACTGCAAATGTGAAGACGATCAGGATAACAAAAGTTGATATAAGTGCCCCATAGGCAGCTACTTGAATTCATACCCTGCTAACTCTAGTGAAGTTAAATAATCACGCTACTAGCACATCGAGATAACATTTCCTGAACGGATGAGTTTAGAGATATACGTAAGGCAGGTATAACAAGAAACGCCTAAGCTAAGATAGAGGTTTAAAGGCAAGAATAGGTATTACACCACCTACCCTATGCAACATACATCCATTGTATGGGCACTACGCCCAGTTGTTCAATCCGGAATAATCTCGAGTAGCAATCAGCTCGTCAAAAGTATAAACATGATCCTTCGATCTGCTTCGACGTCTCGTCGTACATGAATGTTAATCAACAGGTACACAACTTAGAGAGGTTAAGAAAAATGACTCAAGACTAACCGGCTCCTCGCTGTGAGTATAAGGGGATGGGATGATGTAAACGACAAATCGTAAACCAGGTGCGTGTAGGAGTGAGTATCACGATGCATGAGAGAAATGTTTAAGTGCAACTAAGGCAAAATAGTTACAGTCTAAGACGAATCTTAGTTCGCTGTAACCAATGGCTCTGATACCAATCTGCCACACCCCCAAAAATCCCACACGCGATAACGCGCCATAGGGAGCGTGACAAACCAGGATCGACATCCATTAGTTACACCAAACAACCAATAATTAATAAAAACGTTTCATATTTCATTAGAATATAAAATCAGAGTTTTACAAATGCGGAAGCGTAAATACAATAAAAGTACTTATGTAAAATCTTTGTCACCCAATGTGACGTGGCTTGGAAAGACATTAAAAGTGTTTCAAGACTCATACATGCGTACTCGTGATACTCGAACACCCGCAACCTGAGAAATAACATGCTAAATAGTGTCAACACAAAGGTTGGTGAGTTCACAGGTTTATCAGTTTATAAACAGTTCCAGTTTAATGCAAATCGACTGTTCAACAACAGTACCAAATCAGTGTAAAACAACTATTCATCGACAGTTCAAGTTTAAGTTCAAGGTTGACTGTTCAACAACAGTTCAAGTTCATGTTCAAGTTCAGTTAATATAATCTAGATAATATATCAATAGCTAGCTAGGCTATTTTCAAGAAATCAGTGCACGTTTGACTAGATAAACTAGCTATCCAGTTACTGAAGCTCGACAAGTTCAATTATGCCTCGTTAAAACTAAGAAGTATATAACACCCGTTCGATATCCAATCGATTCAGCGCGAATGACCCGGGTGGGGCTTGTCAGGCCTAGTAGATCTACCAAATAAGTTCCCGCTGATGTCACATTGACAGTAACTCTAAAAGTGAGGACTTTATCATAAGTGTGCCACTATGATTCAGGTTATATAGTTATCTAATAGTCCAAGTGTTTGCATGTTAATCTCCCCTAACAGGATTTAAAACAGTAAAATGGGGCCGTGAAACTCACCTTCGGGTGCACAGCAATTCCAGATAAAATAATAATAGCAAGTAGCAACTAGCAGGTCTTGTGTACTTTACCAAACACCTAACGAGCATATATACATAAGTGTGTGTTCAATTGAAAACGATTAAGTCTAACGTAAACGACGGAAACAAATGATTGTGAAGTCTAGAACAAGTTTAGGATGACACGTTAGCCAAACCCGGGCGATTATCGAAATGACGCGAAAAATATATTATATAACAATAATATATATTTTCTATATTCAAAGATCCAAATAAATATATATATATATATATGTATATATATATATACACACAACATATATACCCAAAACGCGCAACGACTTTAATAACGAGTTTACAAGCGAGATTACATATATTTAAAAGTTCACATAATATATCGCATCGTTTCGATAAACCAACGACATATGTTTATAATTAATCTATGCAAAATATATATATTTTTTTATCTTTTATGCAAAAACCCATAATTTTAATTTTAAACCTATATATATATATATATATATATATATATATATATATATATATATATATATATTAGGACTATATTTTAATTTGTAATGACAAATTAAACACGTTAACAATTTAAAATATGGTTTATGGGATTTAATAGCCTAAGGTATGTTTTTACTGGTTTAAACCTTCTCAAGAAATCGTTTTAAACAAGTTTGAGATGAGCAAAAAGCATAGAATAGCAAAAGTAAGAAAAATAAGAATGGGAGGTCACCCGGAATCGAACCGGTGACCTCTAGCCACAATCCGAACGCCCCAACCACTGGGGCGGGCCTTTCGATTGGTAAAATGTTAGATCGGAATTCTTCTATGTAACAATAGCGAGCCACTAGTGTTCACAAAGAAAAACAGAAAATAAAATGGTTGTCACGGGTTTCGAACTACCGCCCTTCGCGAGGAACCACAGCGCCCTAACCACTGCGCCAATCACGACAACTTGTTACAACCCAGAATTTTAATTTTATAACCCAAACCCGTCAGGTCATCTTCTTCCCAAAACCATCCAACTCACCGGAACCCTAATCCGGCCGCCGGAATTTCGTGAAAACGTGAACAGAGGCAATGGAACAAAGCAAAAAACATGGAAGATTGTTTACCTCGAATAGGAGATGTGATATTGATGCGTTTAGATGTCGAAATCGAACCGAACTCGAACCCGACTTCGATCACGAACTCAACCCCGTTTGCTCTTGGGACTGTTTCGTGTTGTCTAGTAGTGATTCACGATCACAGGGGTGGTCGATGGTGGCGCGGCGAGATTAAGCTCGATCGGAAATCTTCTCACGGTGGTGGTGGGTTCTTTGCGTCGGCAGAGAAAAACGAGAGAGAGAGTTGTGGACGTTTGAGAGGCTATCACATGGAACATGATTGAGAGTTATCAGGTTTTGCTGGTTCATCAATCGTGGCCAACGGTTGAGTTTAGTAACCGGCGTAATAAAGTGAGGCAGTTGCCGGAATCGGAATCGGGAGAAAATATACGGTGTCTAAATAGCTCAAATTAAGTTTGAGTAATTTGCAAGAATGGTCCCTCCAGAAAATACAAAAGGTGGCATAATGTTTGGAAAGTTGTAAAGTTAACCCCTCAATGTTTTAGGTAACTAGAAAATAAGTTTGGAAGTTAACAAGGTTAACCCTTTAAGTTTAGAATGGGTTACAAGCTAACGGAGTTAACGGTAAATACTAAAATGATGAAAATGCGAGTATGTGTCAAGACTGATTTACCGTATAACGTTTATGAAAATATAAGTCTTTGTTTGCCACCTAAAATCATAGTAGTAACTTCGTAAATATACATATTGAGTTCACATAAAATGATGAATCCCAAATCGTAACAATACGTGTAGACTCACAAAAAAATAATGGAAAACGTTTCGTGTAACTACGTGACACATTGTCATATAAAATAATAGGAAAACAAGTGCATATATATACACATATGTATCACACGAAATCATAGAGTATAATTGTCACATAAAATGACAAAGTGTCCACGTGAAATTATAGAATATGATTTACGTAAAATCATTAAAAAATATAAAATGTCTAGACTGTATAGTTTAGGTCAACACAAGTCAATCACATAAATGTTCACACAACATTTATAATAGTTAAAATAAATGTTCTCATGACATTTATACCAGTTTAAGTTTATTTAAGTCGGGAAAAGACCTGAAAAGACGGATTGTCACATTTAGCCATGGGCTTATCTAAATAAAATTATGTTGTATGTTCCTTACTTCTAGCCATTGGCTTAGCTAAATAAAATTATATTGCAGTTCAATAAAAAAGAATGTTAGGAATATTTGGTCACATATAGATGTTTTTGGTTGGAATAAGGATTTTTTTTATTTCTTAATAGATTCCGTTGGTAAATACTTAGCTACCAGAATGAAGAATCAATATTCACCACATTCTTTTCATTTGATAATATAGATTTATGTATAATTGTATATGACATGCGTTTGTGTTTGATAATATAATTATGTGTGCATGTGTGTGTATATATATATGTATAATTGTAGATGACATGCGTCTGTGCTTGATAAATGTATAATAAGTTTGTGTAGTTCTATATATTTGTGTATAAATGTATAATAAGTTTGTGTATAATATAATACCATGTAAGTTCCTGCAAGATGGGAAGTTTTTTGTGTGTTACCATATAAGTTTAATCCGTGGTGTAATAGAAGCCCCAAATTTATGTTTATATTGAATAAAAAATTACAAAAAGATGGAATTGTGATAATATATGTAGCTGACAAATCCATCACTAGACAGGAACCAACGAGCTAAAATGTTAAGATCTGCTCATTTATTTCAAACCCTTCATTTTAATGAGCTAAAATTTTAATAAAATGTTAAGATCCGTTGAATTAGATCAAAACCAATGGGATTGATAAACTCACTGAAAAAAAGTAATCCGTTGGTCGAATATCGTCGTCGTCGCTGCACCGTGTAGATAGAAAAACGAGTACCGCATTGTAAATTGTCGTTCTGCCGCAAGGTGCGGACAAAGAAGAGTAACGCGCCATGAACTGCCGTAGCCGCAACGCGCGGGCACTACGCTAGTGTATATATATATATATATATATATATATATATATATATATATATATAGAGAGAGAGAGAGAGAGAGAGAGAAAGAAAGATGAATGGTAGAATGAAAACTCACTTTAGTTAGGAAAACTTTAAAAACCAATTTTTGGCCCTTGATTGCATTCATCTAATGGTTGATCTTTTTTGAGCCTTTTATTTTTTTTAATACCTCAATTACTTACCAATATCCACCAAAAGGGTAAGAATGGTATTTTATTATTTGTTGGGGGAAGTACCACCTGCAACCGCTGCTGCATGTATCCACCCCATCACCTTCTCCCATCAAATCCATCTAGCCTATACACTTTGACAGTAATCACTATCTTTCCTCTTCCTCCAACCTTTTTTTTAATTTCTAACTATCTCATCTTCATCTGAAGCAAGTAAGTTTTTACTTTCATTTTTTCAAGATTAACCCCATTCTCAATCATTTGTAAAAAAAAAACCTTTGGAAACGAATTATCTTATTTTTCATCTTTCATCTAGCACCGTTCATTGCGTTTTTCATCTTCTGTGACCTCCAAAATTTCATCACAAGGTATTATTATTTATTTACTTGATCCATTTTTTTTCTCAATTATGTTTTCTTTATACTTTATAGTTTATGGCTATACATATGTATCTTTATGACGACCACGAGTTTCTAATTTTTATAAAGTTATTCAACTGCTTTCAGTGTCGTTAGAGAAGTATTATGATTTTTCAACCCATAACATTGCCACGGATAGCATCATATCTTCTATATTGGGAGATATAAATGATGCTTCTCAAAATGATTCAACCCAACTAGAGTCACTAACCAATTCATATGAGGCTATTCTAAATTTCCAGTTCATCCAAACAATCATCATCACATAGTCATCCAACGAAACCAACCTTCCCAGAAGGTTTGTATAAGTATTTTATATTTTATGTTTGCCTTTCTGACTCTTTCCTTCAATCAATCATCATCAGCCGCTTCCCCTTGAAACAATCATTGTCACATAGTGATCCAACGAAGCCAACGCCCAACGAAAGCAGTTTCATTTTATATTTACCTTTTCTGCTTAATGTTTCCTTTTTTTAATTAGATCGTCATCATGATCAAGAAAATGCCAATGTTTCATATGATCATTTTGAGACCACTGAGTTGGGCAATGATGATGAACCACCCAGTAAACATGTTCAAGATCAAGTAATAAATCAAAAAGAACCCAAAAGCGGTGTTGATCATACTGCTTCATTAATGGATAAAGAAATCTCTATTGAGGAGCATGTGAATGTTACAGAAGGTACAGTCCTTTACTTATATAGATTTGACTTTAAACATTATCTTGGGTTATACATATGTAACTTTTTAATAAAACACATTTTTTGCTGATTGTTTTGTTAATGTTATTCTACTGCTTGTCCTAGATCATCTCATATCTTCTACATTAGGAGATATAGACGATGCGTCTGAAAAGAAGACATCTAATTCAGATGTTGATGGAGCCGTAAAAGAATCAGATTATTTTTTAAATTACCTTTAAAGCTATTACTTATTTTACTCTTTCACGCCATGTTATAATGATCTTGTTTTTTCTATCTTTCTTATGCTATAGCACCACCACCTCCACCCGCAAGTATCCCCAAAACCTCATCCACACCCATAGTCCCACTTGTGCTAGAAGCTGATGATCTTCCTAAAAGGAGTTTAGGAATGACCCAATTTTCAGTTCACTCACCCGATAAATCAGCTGCAGTACCATTTAATTTTCATCTTGTTTTGAAATACCCAATTTATATTTACATATGTAGCACCACTTAACCAACATTCTGAATAAGGTATTTATTAAACAAGTTATCATATTTCTTTTCCACATTTGTGTTAACTCCAATTAATTTATGTTGTTCCAGAACCAGGACCAAAGCCCACACCGCCACCCCCAGATGCACTACATCACACCTCACATTAAAAGTCAATCTCTTTGTTAGCTCCTGATAAATTTCCCAAATGGACCTTAGGAATGACCCAAATCCCAATTCCTTGTAACGATCCAGAGAGTGCAGGTTTTGAATCTGCATTATTATCAAACATATTCATTCTCTTTTTCTTTTTTCTAATTTGTACCTGATGTGTTCGAAAGATACTAAAAGTATCTAATAAAACCTTAACCTAACCTAGACCTAGACACACCTAATTTTACCGAAAATCCTAAAACTAACCAAACCCCAAAGCAAGTGTACCTGTCGGATTATAGTAAAGCTAAGGAAGACCAGGATATCGAACCTAGGACATTCTATAGACAAGACTTAACCTAGGACCTAAGAATGGAAATACTGAGTAATTTGGGTTTTTGAATTTAGGATTTAACTAACTTAACTATCTTAACTACCTAATTAACTAATTAACCGAAGACAGAGAAAACCTGAGGAAACTGATAGATGACAGAGAAGTACTACCTGGACGTAGAATCCTATTCAACACTTGCAATCTTACTCGGCTATGGAAATCTATGATGGAATCAGGATCTTAATGACAACTCTAAGAAAACCCTAGTGGACCCCAGATCATTTACCGCGTGTGACGCAGTAGGAAAATACTAAGAATCGAAGAAGCACACTGATTGGTTAGGTCACCTTCAGGCTTGTTCCTAACGGATACTCTAGTACTCGAACAGACAGGTCACCTTCCGGCTTGTTCCTATCCCAGACACCTAACAATGAAAGAAGTAACTACTAACTTACTGAATTAACATGGAATAACAGGAAAATTAGAATAAATAGGGAATCCCTCTCCCGAGGCAATTTAACCTAAAACCCTAACAACCCCGACTACCCAATAGGTCTATCACCTCCCGGCTTGTCTAAACCTAGCAGCACACAAGATTCAAGATTTTCACCAATAACCTAAACAATGATTAACCAAATTGCTAACCATATCAACTACCAACATAAAGTCATGCAATTGATTACCCAACCCAAACCGAAAGACACTCGCAGATTGAGTAGTTTAGATAGTTAACTACAACCCTAATTCAAACATCCATACACATTAACCAGTAAATCAACAATCTTTTACAAGAATATCATCCAATATAAAAATCCATAAACCCTAATGAAACCACAAGTATTAAATATTCATCACAACGGCCTAGATAGCACTAATTAATTTAGACAATGCACATGTCTAAACTAGAATTATAGATAAAAGTTAAAGTATTGATCAAGAACATGGTTTAAATAAATCAATTACAAGATAAAAACAAGAAAAGATGAAACCCGGATCGATTAGTGGTTTCGAATGATTTCTTCTGTAGGGATATTCTCAGCCGTCTGACGTCCTTTTCGAATTATTTTCAGCCGTATCTCCCTTTTCCCAAGTTCCGTCCAAATTAATATATAGTCTCCAAAATTCCAAATTACCGACCTACTTTACGTGAGCCCAAAGATCACAATTGATTGGACCAAAAATTAAGAGCAGCCCATTAATTTCTTTGTTTAGTTGCAGCCCAAGACAAATTGACAATCCCGCGTGAGAATGAGATCGGCTGTTCCAACTCTTGCTTATTAATTATTTTCTCTTGAATTGCACTCCACGTCCCTTTTCCAATTCCATTCCATATTAACACAATAGACAAAATGGGTTGACTTTTTTTCATTACACCGTTTACATATATATACAATGTTTATAAAAATATTAAAAATCTCTTATTTGCTCCGATGGTTATGTCTTTCGTAACCACGTATGAGGCGCGGTTTCGAATCACCTTCCCAACCTTTCTTTTTAACTCAGATATTTATTTAACCCAGATATATAATTTAGGTATGCTGAGTCATAATTTTAATGATACGAGACATCCACGTCTTTCACTTTATCAATTCTCTTCGTCGCTAACAACGCTGTCATTCCATACTCTTCAACTTTCTTTACTGCCATACACACTTATTAACCTTTCTCTCACGCCAGTTCTGCTTCGTCCTAATTTTCTCAGTTGCTCCATACTCGAAGTGCTAGATTCGTTTTGAAGGTAATTGAATCAAGATTCATTGATTTTGGCTGTGTAAATTTTAAATTGAGGATAAACATTGACTTCTATATGCTTCCCTTATTTATGAAATTGTACAATATCGTCTTCTACTTGAGTTAGGGTTTGTCACAAAATCGTCTTCCAGGTTTATAGATTTAGGGTTTATCAAACTGAACAAATTAATTGGCTACTCAAAGATTTTATCTGTATTGAATTTCTTCACAGTCTTAGGTTTTAGCTTCTCTTAAACTATAATGCTCTTTTGTCTTAATCCTATCTTCATGTTTACTTAATCTATGTTCTTTGTCGTATATGAGAAGCTTTAAATTCTCTTATATGTTCATATGTGTACAGTGATAAATTCTGTATTTTATCCATAAATTAATAAAATCCTTACTTAAGATGTTCCTTTCTTTTATTCTAAACCTACTTAATAAAAACTGTTAAATTCTATGGTTATATATCATTGCGTGTGTTCTAAATGCCTTTTTATTAGTTAATTTTAACTTTAACTATTGGTTTTTGTAAATTGTTCTCTAAGTTCAAGGCCTTTCAAGATTAACCATTCAAATTTGTAGATAAAGTATTAAAAAATATGTCGGATAACAGGAATTTTTTTGCTGTATATCTAAGGAATAGAATATAAGAATAGCAGTGGCAGTAGAGAAGAAAAGGAAAATTTATAATTGTTAAGAGTTTACACTATAAAATATATGCATACACATTATATAAGACAACAACAATATAGGTGCTAACAGAAGAAGAGTATTAATCAATAGTACATCAGCTTAAGTGTTTCTTTTCTATGATCAACTGATATGTTTCCTTTCTATGAAGGCTCTCTCTATTAATATACGAAAGAAGATTAACTGACATCATTTTTACAACTATTAACGAACTACAATCTAAAAAAAATGCAGCATTTCGTGAAATCACAGGAGTAACAAATATAAGATAAGAGAAGACAAATCATAACTATATCTTTCAATATTTTGTGATTTACTAAGTAACTAAAATTTATAAAGAAGGCAA
Source organism: Deinandra increscens subsp. villosa (assembly GCA_039602395.1). Taxonomy (NCBI): domain Eukaryota; kingdom Viridiplantae; phylum Streptophyta; class Magnoliopsida; order Asterales; family Asteraceae; genus Deinandra; species Deinandra increscens. Next base: position 37,825,785 of record JBCNJP010000008.1, on the reverse strand, counting down.
TCTCTTTTAGGATAACAAACAGATGTAGTCATGTAGATATAAAAGTGACAAACGTGACAGAGTACTAGGAAGAGGGAACTAAAATATGTGTTCTAAGAAAACCGTCTGCAGAAAATAAATTAGAAAAACCAAAATTTTAGGCATGTATTAGACTAACCTATGTATGTGGGTTAGCAAGTTTATAGAAGTCTGAACAAACAAAATTAGGATAAGAAATTGTTTGTATGTTGTATTAAAGCATATCCATGTGGGTCAAACAGATCTTTCTAAAGGGGCATCACATTCTAAATGGCTGGAAGTAAGTGCAAGGGACTCATTTTTAAAGATCTATAACATCTGAGAAAGGGTACATGCAAATCGTCTTATTTATTTATTTTTGTTTTTGATGTTCCTTGGGACATCTCCTTAAAGGTGTAAATGGCTTCTGCAGGGGATAGTATATGGGGATTGTACTCATAAATACTAGAGATTTTGGCACATAAGGGGTGGTTTGGGTAGAAATGTGTGATGGTCCAAAAAAGTATATTTGGGCCATTATGGTATGCCTCACTTGGATATGGGTCATTTGGTTGAGTGAATTCATAATTTAGTTTAGAAGGAGGATTAATGTCAGTGTGTTTCATAATAAAAAAATATATATATTTCGTAGAATATGCAACCTAGGAGATTAGATATTGTTTTTGTTAGGAATTTATTATGGAGTAGGGGCTTGAGGCTGGAATGGCTTAATAAGATGTGATATCTGAAGCTCTCTTTTTCTGGATGGTGGATGAAGACTTTTAGCTATATAGTGTGAAGCTTCCTTATGTTTCTATTTGCATGTTTTTCTACTTCTCTTTTTTATTTATTAGATAATGGGAGTTCAAATCTTATTAGCTAGCTGTTACTCAGAATTTTATGACTATGGTGGTTATATAAGTTCACTTTTTATATTGATGAAATGGTTTATAAAATGACAAAGTGATTTACTGATTTTTTTCATTGCCCCAATGACGTGTATCATTATAACGATTTTATATGTTTTTTTAGGTCCTAGCTTTCATTTACGCTCTATCAATGTTTTCCTTCTCTTGCTTTTCTATGTTATGGCCTCCTAGCTTTCATAACTTCATCCGTTCATCACTTGCAACATATATCTTCTTACTACCCGCCTCTTCCCCAGTTTTCGTTCCAATATTCGATTGCAGAGACTTCTTCCAAAGTAATATCGTACAAATCGGTCCATATTACCTATATATAAAATAATAAAACTACAAAATCCTTACATACATCTACCTTTCGTTACAATAAATATTTATAGTCAATTTTTACACTCATTTTCCACGTTCCCAAGTTATAAATCAAATATATACCAACCTTACAAATATAAATGTCAATAAACTTTTATCTTAGCTTTACCGTTTACATACTTAACATAACGTATTAGCTTATTTCAGCAACATATCCACAACCTTTCCATCACTATATTCTGAATATGTTTTATGTTTTACTTTTATTATCTAAAGTTACTCGGAAAACATTTCATGATCATAGCTGCCATGAAGAAATACCTTGAGTTTGATTTACACTATATCAAAATAACAATCTCATCCAAATCATTTCCATGTAATAATGAGATCAATCAATCTAAACATGTATATTACTTTCGTCAATTTAGGCTTTTTGGTTGAACAAGTAACCCTTTATGTTTCGGCAATCTTTTTAATACAATTTTTTTTCTTTTTTTATATATCAGAAATTAGTCTTTTATTAGATGATAAAACGGATATCAAGTTGGAAAATAGTTGTTTGGCAGGTTAACTGATTTGATAAATCACATATATGTCCGTAAGCTATCATAGCAGACTAAATAACTTAAACTCTTGTAGGTCCGGAAATCTCCCAAACACACGATATACTAATCAAACACGAGTGCGGAATCCTCGCGAAAGATCGATTCAAGAATAAAGATGAAGAGAACACAAGAAAACGATGATTAAACAATCAAAATCAGATATTGCACACAAGAGAACTTGTCGGGTACAAAGTCTTGTAAACGTAATCTCCTCTCTATCGAGTTTATGATCGTAAACACGAAAGGCAGCTCCCAAAATCGTAAACAAGCACCCTAAATGAGGAGGTCTTGAGGGGTTTATATAGCCACCCCATTGGGTTTACTATTGGGCCCCTTGTGGATCATAAACCCAATAGTAAACCCAAGCCCAATCATAAACTAGCCTAAATACAATAATCAAACTAGCCTATGATCCTAATTAAACCCTCTAAGCCCAGCCCAACTTATTTAATGTTACAAGCCTCATAATCTAGCCTCTACAATCTTCCCCTAGGCTTGTGATATTAAATGTCTTCGATCTTTGAAAAACTTCTTCTTGAGTGGCTGGCATAGATGCTGATGAAGATTCTTTCCGTAGAAATCTTCATTGGGTTTCATAACGGGCACTTGGGACTTCCTCTTGATCAGCATCAGCTCGAACTTCTTGAAATGAACAAGTTAATGAGATGGAGGATTCTCAATGACTTGCTTCTTTTGAAAGAACTGGTTCTTGCTGAAACTTCGATAACTGTCTTGAATCTCCAAAACAATTAGAGGTTAAATTTTGAAAACCCCTAACTGTGAAGAACTTGATTGTTGAACTTGGATCTTCATGATCTCTGATTGCTCTCTGTATCACTTTCTTTTTCAAAGATTGACTTGAAATCTTCAGCTTCCCCTAAACTTGTGAGCAATTTCTTTGAAAAAACTTTTGAAGCTTTTGGATACTTGTAAAGATACCAACAACTTCCCCTGAACAGTTGCTTTTCAGATGGAAGTCTTGTCCGGTTGGTTCTTTAACTTGAGCAGCAGCAACATCTTTCTATCATCATCCTGTCTGACACACATTTGAAAAAATATACACTACCAGACATGTGATGACTGGTCTTTGGGTTAGGAGGTAATTATCATCTGTTCAGTTGATTCAAATTAACATAATTTTAACCAAAAACCCTAATATAGATTACGGGTTTTCTATAAAACTTCCCCTGAACCCAAGACCTCTAAAGACTTCCCCTTAGCTGATTACTTCCCCTCAGCTAAGGACTTCCCCTGAGATAATAAATATTATCTTCGAGTTCCCTTCAGATACTATGTATTATGGAAGTCTTTTCATTAGATAATAAGTATCATCCTCGAGTTCCCTTCGGATAATACTTATTATCCTCCCTCCTTCCCCTAAAAATTTGTCAAGATCTGACGGAGGAAGTCTTTTCCATTAGATAATAAGTATCATCCTCGAGTTCCCTTCGGATAATACTTATTATCCCATACTCCTTCCCCTAAAAATTTGGCAAGATCTGTCGGGGGCATATTGTCATGCATTAAAACCCACTAGTGGGGTACCCGCGCGTTGCGGCGGGCGACAGTTTATAGCGTGTTATTCGTTTTTTGTTCGCGTGTTACTTCGGCGTGACAGTTTACCATCGTGGTATTCGTTTCTGTTAGCAAGCTGCTTCCCAATGACAATTTACAATGCGGTATATGCGTGTCGGCGGCAACAACAACTAATGCGGTGCTTGTTTTTTGTTACTTTATCAATTCTCTCGTGATATATATTTTATTGTACGTCTGTTAGTTTTCTCATTCGTATCATAGAACTAATTTACCTAACCTTCTAAAACTCAAATAAATAACAACGAACACTGATCAAAAATAAAAATCTTTCAATTTATATGTCAACATCGATTTTATCAATACTTGTTTGTAATCACGCGTTTATATGTCAACATTCTTTTATTATGTATATATTATATTCTATCTAATATTCTAATCTCCACCGGTCAAAAAATTTTTTTTTTACCAAAATATAACTAAGGTGAAATTTGATATTTCGATGTAATAGTTGTATCCAATTGTAAAATGATGGATTTATCTGTGCCCAATTTGATATCATATGGTGTAAGTTCATCAACCAACGGACACTTGTTTTCTGTTAGTTTATCAATGACACTTGTTTTCTGTTAGTTTATCAATCTTCTAGTGATATTTTGTATTGTACGTCTTTAAGTTTTCTCATTCATAGCACTATGTAGTCTATCTATATCATGTGAAAACTCCAAACCTTTGAAGGACAATACTGAACCTTCAATTTTAGGCGAAAATTCAATTTAGAGCTATTGTCTAGCCCAAGAAGTAAATAAGATTATCATTGTCGTTTAATTCTCATATCTAGCTTGATCCACTTATGAATAAAACCATTAGGCTCCACTTTCAGGTTTTCACCCCATTACTCACATTTTCTTACTATTTTATAGTTTATAATCTTGATAATGTTATATATTGTGATTTTATGTTCGTAATTTGTTCGCTTGTTACGGCAGTGTGGAAATTTACATCGCGGTATTTATTTTTTATCGCAATACATAATTTATCTGTCTTGATCTTATTTTCTTTAATTTTGCTATCGATTATATAACTTAAATAACTAAACACATGTGGTTCTTTGTTATCATCAGAAAAACCACCATTTAACATGATCTCCAACAACTTCCTAACTGAACTGAAACATGAATAGAAAACAAACCGAATACAAAATGATACATCCTATGATACAAACCGATTATAAAATTATACAAAACGAAACAAACAGAAAACAAGGCTATACAAAATAGTTGTGTTGTGTCTTATGTTTTATTCTCTTATTGCAGGATTATTGGGATTCAATTCCCTTAAAGATTTTCTTTAAATTTGATTTCCTTAACCTGAAATTATAAATTTATATACTTCAACTAATTACAACCTCTAATATTACCATCATATAACTTCTTTTGAAATTATAAATTCATATACCTCAACTAATTACAACTTCTAATATTACCATCGTATAACTTCTTTACATTGAAATCATTTTCTCTTCTACATAGACAATATTACCATCGTATAACTTCTTTACATTGAAATCATTTTCTCTTCTACATAGACACCGCTTTTTAGTACTGGTTCTTAGATTAATTTTCTAGCGCTTTGTAACACTATCAAAATATAACATTCCATGAATTTTGTTTCCATTTTGTCCGATTAGTGTATGGATTAATTTATTACTTTCAAGACATGGAACCTATTGAACATGATTAGCAAATGTTGGTAAGATAATACTTGATACACCTTTTTTTAACAGCAAATTTTTTTTAACTAACTTATTAACATTATATTTTATTCTTTTAAATGAAAAACATATAGATTACTATCCTTGCTTTTGTTGTATTCCAAAGTGAGACCGCTTCCCTAGAATATTAATTAAAACGATGTGTACCCGAGAGCTTCTTTTTCATATAAAGACAAACCATTTCCCTTCTACATATTCAAATTCACCATAAGAATTTGAATTATAGGAAAAGACAACAAAGGCCTGCTACGCCTGCTACCTATTCTGCCTTTCATAGACTTGCGCATAAAATAGCTACCGCCACGCCATCATTATTTTCGCAAATTCTGCATGTTCATTTTCTTTTTATTTGTTGACTCTAGTTTTGTCACATATTTGTATATTTTAGTGAAAAATTATAAATAAAACTGTAGTTAAAAACTTATATTCATAACCATCCAATCTTGTAATAGAATCCAATCTTGTAATACAATTGTTTTAAACATCTGATTTAATATATAATATCTTTTAACAATATTTTTAAATTAATTTTCTAACTCTACAAATGCACTACCCACTATACCTACCAACATTTTTTCAAGATCATTAAGACCTAAAATAACCAAGCTTATAGTTGGTACCATACAAGAGTCAATCTCCATCATTAAAAATTTCATCAAAGCCCACCTATTCATATCAACCACCATCAAAAGCATAAAGTAAGTAGAAGATTATGATGAAAACTGAGCGCACACTTGTTCTCCTTAAATTTTTTATCTGACTTTATATAGTAAAATAACATAAAAAAAAAATAAAATAAAAGATCTCATTAAATAAAACATAAAAAGCTGTTAAGGTTAAGTTAACGATAACCACACATTTGTACTATGCTTTCTCAATTAAAGACAAAAATTGAGTTTTTAATTGATGTTATCATGGCAATCAAGTTCATCGCTTCACAAGCATTTATTCATGGCCGACGACAATCACTGATTTAGACGAAAAGCAAATAGTGAAGCTTAGATCTAAAAAATAGCCCATACCAAAACAAAGTATTAAAAGACGATAACTGATTAGCAGGGTCACAAACCCATCATCACAGCAGCCTGCAAGTCTGCAACCATTAAACCTAGATCGTAACACCACTGAGGCACGGATCCGAGGAACTGCTGCTAATTAATGCCCCGCGCCGCCGGATGCATCATAGCAAAGCTGCAGCCAGAAAAAGAATATCACAAAAGCATTAGAATTAAGTCACGAAAGTGAAGGCTTGGATCTGATCCAGAAAAGTCGTTGGCAGTTTCAACTATCATCGAAGTTAAACGCTCAGATCTGAGATGTCTGGTTCATTGCTGTATACACAGCTAACCCAACATATCATCACTGCCATACAATACAAATATCAAATTAAGCACAAAATTACCTGGATAAAACTAAATCACCACATTTGTAGCTCAGGTAAGAAAGGGAGAGAAGAGACACATAAACATAAAGTAAACCAACATAGATCTAGTGTGTGTGATAAGGAACAGTTGTGAAAAGAATATCACCGCCCCACCGTGAGTAACCAGAGCACAGCCATAGCATAGCACTTCGATGGTCAGGTTTTGCAACACACGTTAGTGGTTGGATTTAGCATAGCGGCGGCACAGACCAAAATTTAGAGAGAGATAGCAGAGAAAATTTCTTTAGAGAGAGAGGATGTGGAAATTGAAAATGAACAATTGAAGGCAAAGAGACATGCTTTTAAGAGAAAGTGTGATCCGTGTGAGGTGAGATGATTGGTTATTTTAAAAGAGGGAGTGATTCTTGTGTGAGGTTTATCGGCCGTTTGATGTTTATAAGACCCAAAATGGGTTTAAAAGAAGGGTCAGGATGGGCTTATCTCAAAAGTAGAATGGGCTTGAATACTACCTGTGTGAAATCAGTTAAAGCAACAATTCTACACTCTCTCTCTTATCTATATATTAAAGTATAGATTTTGGCTTTAAAGACTTGTACATAAGCTGTAATTACTTGTACCTCTTAATTTCCCACTTGTACATGTAGCTTTAAAGATTGTACATCTTAATTTTTCAACCATTTGATATAATATGCATTATAAGGTAGTAGAGATGAAAAGCACATTTTGACTTCTCAAATCAACCTGGCCAAGACGAAAACACACCAAAAAGAACTTAACGACTCACACATGAAAGATAAAAATAAACAAATACTTACCAAACAAAAAATGAGAAAATTTACAAGGGATCAAACCGTATGAATCTGACTGAGGAACCCTTTTCAGCTTCAGTTACTTGACTAGTCCAGGTGATTGCCGGTATGTTTGTCCGCTTTAAACTCAAACCCGTTTAATCCCAACCGAATGCGTCATGTTTAATATAGTACATTATTACCGTCATGTTTAATTGTCCCCACACCCAAGCGTACACAGCAAAACCTACCCAACCTCAGAGTTTATTGAGGATTCACAAACCCCCAGCTTGAGGAACCATGCAACACCGTTATGACTACCACTTATTTCATTAACCATCAGTTGGTGATCAGGTCGGCCGCTAAGCACGCAAAGAAGACCAACTGAGTGATTATTTTTCATTTTCTTTTCTTTTTCATTTATTTTTCATTTTTTTTCAATTTCTTTTTCATTTCTTTTTCTTTTCTTTTTATTATGTGGTGTAGTCATGACAGCAGAGACATGGCGTGTGAGAGAGTGAATACTAGGTAATTACCACTCTCAACCCATTTTTGTCGGGACTCAGTCTTTTAAACCATGCAACCTAGGATGGGAAGCTAAACATATATATCTTTTAAGTTCACTGCTTTCATTGGAGGTCATAAGTTTAGGTCGAGCCTACCGAGCATATCACCGTGGAGCTTGCCTTTCACTTCCGCCTTACGTGTGTCAGCCATCTCCAACCCAGACATTCATTTTACTTCCCCTAAACTTCTCAGAAACAAGGCACAAACAATTAAAAATTAAAAAGCACACTATTTTTGATGGGTCAACTTTTTCTTCATCTTTACATTTCTTCCCCTTGCTTTTTGATTTTTAATGTCACAATCTTGTGAACATCAATTTTTTTTTTTGTTAATAAAAAATAAAACACACAAACACACTTAAAGGAACAAAACACAAAATTTTGAAGATATCTGGCCAAGCTAACTTTCAAAGTAATGATTTGAAAATTGGGTTTCATGACATGCACACTTCATTGCATTTGAAGTCAAACACATAATCAATCACCAAGTGAAAATTTTAGGAAATTTGGTTTGACTCAAAACACCCTTTGCCGCTTCATTCACACAACCAAGTTAAGAACAATACCTTTCGTGCTGAATTTTACCTTTTACCTCTCAATGAGACATACCTTCCATTTATAGATTAGTTGACATAACATGAAGATACGTCTCCTAAACTGTGCCTGGAACAATCACTTATCAACAAACAAATTAGTAATAAAAACGTTAGTGATAATCCTCCATGATCGTTCCTGCACAGAGTGAGAGATTAGTTAGCCATTGGTACCCATGCCATTGTTTTTCTGGGTACACCTGAGGAATCAATAAAGGATACTTCTTGTAAGAACATCCCCTTTGAAAAATCAGGAAGTTGGGATGGAGCTGCCTTGATTTTTGGTTTCCAAATTCCAGATGATTTAACATTTGTTTTAGTCACTTTTGGAGTTGTGACTTTAGGTATTTCAACCTTCTTTGTTTTAGATTCATTTTTCAAAACAGTTTTTGTTTTAGTCACCTTTGGAGTTGTGACTTTAGGTATTTCAACCTTCTTCATTTTAGAATCATTTTTCAAAACAGTTTTAGTTACCTTGGGAGGGGTAACCTTGGGTTTTTCAGACTTTGTTTGTTTTGAAAATGGTTTCTTCACCTGTTTTTGGAAATTTTGATAACTTGGAAAGCTGTTGTTTTGATTTAAAAATTTTCTTTCAGCTTTTGCAACACCCCAATGTTGATCAGATGGTTTAACCTTAGGAGTAATAGTCTTCATTGCCTTAGGTTTCTGCACCATCATCGGCTTAGACTCAACTGACTCCTGAGATGAAACCCTTTGACTTTGCGGATAGTAGGGTTCATAGTGGCGATAAAGACACTTTCTAGCAATATGACCAGCAATGCCACAATTAAAGCAAGTCTGCCTCTTTAGATAGAAGTCAGACGTGTACCCATTTGTCTTTGGTGGCATATATGGAGCTGGTTTGCCTTGTGCCTGCTTCTTTGCTTTGTCTGCAACTCCAGATTTGACTTTCTGCTGGTTCCTTGAAGCCTGAGTAGAACCCGTCCTCATCGTCTTTGTGCTCTCTGGATTTCTTGATGAAGAAGCACCATTCTTGCAACTGCACTTACAACTACATGAACCAACTGAAGAAATGGGAGACACAGCTACTCCCTTGAGTTTTTCATTCTTCACTCCAGCTGTTGGTTTCATGCTCGGATGCTTGATGGTGATTTTTGGTTCTCAACTTTAGCTTCACCGATCACTCCATCAGTTATTCCCTTAAACTTGGAGGAGAAGGACGGTAATTCATATCCTACATCTGGTTCTTGGTCAAACATTGATCCAGATGTCATAAAGATCTTCCCCTCAGGCCGTGTCGTCAGGATCACCTTTTCCCTTTCAACTTTGTCAATTACCTTGAAGTATGGGGTTTCAATTTCAGGGTATGGTTTCAATTCTATCCCAGCCTCATCAGACTTAGAGTTGTGACATCTGTTATACTCCTGGCACTCAGCATCATTGTCTGATATATCCTTTACCCTCCCTTCACCATAAGTCATATTTGCTTCATTATCAATTTCTTCTTGTGTCAATGGTGTAGTTCCAACCAAGACACTATCAATAGGAGGAGCAGCTTCTTTATAATCAAGCTCGGTTCGTTCAACTTGTTCCTCACTAAGAAGTATTCCTATAATGTCTCTGGGAACTGGTGGAGGAACTGGTGGAGGAATAATGCTTCTGCATACTATATTTGGCAGGAGAGGAACAATCGGATTTTTCAGAATCATGCTAGACCTCCAGATGCTCTTGCTTCTATCATCCGGGACACTGTACGTAGCAGGTTGATGGGTCTCAAGTTGAGGAAGAATCAGAGAGTTCGTTGCATCCTTGATCGATGGAATATTGGTGGCAATATTACTGAGGCTGATGGCGTGACGTAGTTCCTAGTGTGGTTGTTTTCCTATTTTGTGTTAGGTGGTTGTTTTACTCTGGTTTTTCCTTGTGTTTTTTCTTTTTTCTACATGTTTTGGGGATTGTCCCAAACATGAACTAACAAGGGCGCTCCTTGTTACTTGTTCTGTTTTGCGGTATATATATAGAATCACCGGGGTAACCCTTTACCCAAAAAAAGATTTATCAGACTTTTCTGACCCACACCTAGTTTTATCTTTCCCAATTTGGCCGGTCACAACGGCATGTGACAATTCCTTTCCAGCATCAAGCATTCTTTTGCTTCTCATTTGATTCATATCAAGCTTCACTTGCAACTCATTGTTTTTATGCTTAAGGTCACCTATCTGCTTACTAAGCTCAGCTATTTCTAACTTAGCGTTGTCATACAGATAAGCGTTCTCAGTTGCTAGTTTCCGATATTTCACTATGTCTAATTTCTGAGCTTTTACCTTCTCTTCATTCTTTTGCCATCTACCCTTGAATGAACTCCTTTCGTATTTTACCTCAAACAGTTCTGACTGAAAATTTTTACAGATTTGCCTAAGTTCAGGAATTAATCGAGCACAAGTAGGATTGGGGCATATCTCAGTATTGTCAACTTCAGCTGCGAAATCATCATTGTTCTCAACGGAATCCATTACGAAAGCTTAGGGAACAAAAATCTAAAGTCCAAACGTCAAAAAACTGAGATTACGATATAAATCACTTGATTACGATCGTAAATAGCTGATTACGATCGGAAACACTGATTCCGATCCAAACAAATCGCAAACACAGATTACGATAGAGACAGTCGTAAACACCGATTACGACAAACTGATTACGACTCCGATAGTCGTAAACACCCGATTCCGATTAGAGTTAATCGTAAACGCCAATTACGATCCAAATTGGTCGTAAACTTCGATTCCGACCCCGTGAATCCGGTAATGCAATGTCGTAAACACCGATTACGACCAGGAAATGTCGTAAACACTAAAAGTACAATCGTAAACTCAGGTTTCCGGGTCGTAAACACTTAAAAATCGCTGCTTGAAGTCGTAAACGCGTTTCTGATGCAGATCTTCAAGACCACTAGTCGTAAACACTCATGAAAAACCCAGAAACATATCGTAAACCTCAAGAACAGCAGCAGCACCGATCGTAAACACCTCCAGCAGCTTCAAATCTTCAAGAACTCGAGCTTTTTTCCAGAAAAACACTTGAATCCAATATCGTGAGAACCTCGAAACACTCGTTTCTTGGCTCTGATACCAATTGTAGGTCCGGAAATCTCCCAAACACACGATATACTAATCAAACACGAGTGCGGAATCCTCGCAAAAGATCAATTCAAGAATAAAGATGAAGAGAACACAAGAAAACGATGATTAAACAATCAAAATCAGATATTCCACACAAGAGAACTTGTCGGGTACAAAGTCTTGTAATCGTAATCTCCTCTCTATCGAGTTTATGATCGTAAACACCAAAGGCAGCTCCCAAAATCGTAAACAAGCACCCTAAATGAGGAGGTCTTGAGGGGTTTATATAGCCACCCCATTGGGTTTACTATTGGGCCCCTTGTGGATCATAAACCCAATAGTAAACCCAAGCCCAATCATAAACTAGCCTAAATACAATAATCAAACTAGCCTATGATCCTAATTAAACCCTCTAAGCCCAGCCCAACTTATTTAATATTACAAGCCTCATAATCTAGCCTCTACAACTCTTTTAAAACATATTCTCCATTCACATTCAAAGATACTTTTCCAACTACAGTTCTATCTATTAACTACATTTTGATATATATTTTAGGTACATCCACATCTGAAGATCATAATAGCCCGCCTCAGCTTTGAATCCTCCATCTCTTTGTTCCATCGCCTGCTCTTCGTTGTATAGTATATAGTTACCTAGATGTGCATTTGCTTTCGAATACTTGTTACTTTAAACCTATGTATGTAAGTATCTTTTACCTATATTTTATCTAGATTTGTAACACACAACCGCTGCAACGCGCGGTTGATGTCTCGTTTATAAGTAAATCACATTTGATTTTACATAATTACAATTCAGCCCCTCGACTTATGTGTAATTCTACGTCGGTCCTTCCACTTTTATTATTAATTTTTTAACTCTTGAACTTTTATGAAATGTCATACCATCCCTTAAGCAATTATATCAACCTACAAACAGATATACTTAAAACATTCTATAAGCACCTTTAACCTAATTTACACAACTACAAATGAAGGACCCAAACTCACACTAAATTGTACAAAATGACTCGTATATTACATTAAGACTCAAATACTATAAAATAAACAAAAACAAACAAAAATGACTCAAACTCGACTCAAATAATATACAAAAATACACGGGAAAATAGGATGTGTTTAGCACACATCAGTACCCCTTTTCTTATACAAATGTTCTTTTGTCCTATTTTTTAGACATTTCTGTAAATTACATATAAGGATCTTACTAATGCATGATTGTAATCGGATTCGGGACACACGAGGTAAATATTGATTCTTTGATTGATCACAAGCTCGATTACAGAGAGAGAGAATACAGAGAGTAATACACTATAGAAAACACACAGTTAAGCACTAAACGCTCACAACTACTCTCTAACACATGAGCTAAACATATTTATACTAGACTACCCAGCGTACCAATTAACCAGCATACCAGATGGTCCGTTGCAGCGTACCACCTGGTCCGCCACTGGTACGCTAAGGACAGAATTTACAAAACGATCAATACAATTAGACAAAACACCTAGACCTAGCACTAGACATCATAATATGTTCTAACAAAACCCCCTTGTCTTGTGCTAGTCTTCAGAAGCTTTTGTCTCCGAATTCTTCCAATACTGTCTTCGATTATTTCTAGCATGAACCCCCAAAGGAAAACATACTCTAATCACTCTTTGAAACTGCAAGGCTTGCTCAGCATTCTCAGCCTTATATAACATTTTGTTGTGATAGAGCTTTTTGACATCAGCTTTTGACAGATTGATCAACCACATTGGATCAAAAATTCTAACCACCTTGTTTTCTTCTTTAATCACAATCACTGCTTCTCCAGTACACTCATCATAGTACCACCACGTCAAAGTCTTGATAAAGTCTTGTTCAAGCTTCTTTAATGGAATTTTCTTCAATTGAATAGGCTTCTTATATTTCAACACCACAACAGCTTTCCCAGTTTTTGGATTAATATCTGTAGGATGCTCTGAATACTTTGCTCTCTGAGGAGTTAGAAACCTAAGCCTTCCTTGACATTCTTCTAACAACTTGTTCTTGAAAAATCCTGCCAACTGATCACCTTCATAGTTCAGAAATGGTTTTCTCGATAAATCTCGAACATCACAAACAGGCAAAGTGTTGAATCTTGTCGCATTCTTCAAGTTAAGAATTCCAAACTCTTTCTTTATCGCATAACTCTTGAGTTCTGAATCGAACATCCAACTAATTATGTTCCCAGTAGCTTCACCTTTGTTCTCAAAGAATTTCTTCTGATCAACATCATTTGTAGGTTTCACTACCGGGAACTTCTCTGCTCTTTGATTCTTCAACCATTCATCAAATAACATCTTCTTTTCTTGTTCCTATGACAAATTATCAAACTCAGTTGTTTCAGTTGGTTTTTTCTGAAGTTGGTTTCTCTTATTCTTTCTTCTTCATCTCCTTTTCTACTTCTTCTTCATCATCTCTACCAAAGAAATTGAATTCTCCAGATGGATCGTTATCTGAGAAATTTCCATAAACTTTTGGATCATTCGATTATTCTTCAGCAGTCATGTCTTCAACATCTACATGTTCCTCTTCAAAACCAATATCATCATCAAAATCTACTTCCTCGTATGGCTCAGCAAAAGGAACTTTGTCTACATCATCCACATTGAGAGCAAAAATGGCAGCAAGTTGCTCTTTTGTATATGGATTGATAAACTCCCCTTCTTCCAACTCTACCCTGGTAATAGGAGTTACATCATAAACAACCTTTTCAGATGACTCCCCCCTGAGATGCAGCAGATGTTCCAGTAGCAGCAGAAGTTCCGGCTGCACCAGTACCATAACCATCTCCACCAACACCTCCCTCATGGTCATCATTATCATTCAGATATTTTGAAACATCATCCTCTTCTCGGCAGATTTCTTCAGGATTCGGTCTCCTCCCCCCCTGAGCAGGTAAAGCTTCTAACAACTGATTTAGCTGCTCACCCATAGACATTGAAATTTGTTTAAGTCGAGCATCTCACGATATTTTGACTGATCCCGAGATACCAACTCCTTAACAATATTCTTTAAGCCTTTAATTTCATCCGCTTGCTGTCTATTTGTAGATTCTAACTCATCCAGTCTTGTTTAATGTAAAGCAAGCTTCAAATCAGTAGAAGAAATAGTGGAAGTTGTAGAAGCAGTAGTAGTTGAAGCAGAAGCAGAAGTAGAAGAATTTCTGATAAGCAGTTTTCTAACAAGTGGCTGAGTTGAACTTTGTACATTAGCAGACTTGGTGGTTGGTTGATTTGGAATCGAAGACTTTGGATCAACCTTTTGCTTCTTGCTAGGCGGAATGCTCCCAACCTTTCGAGCATGAGCAAGAAATGAACCCTTTCTTACCATCAATTTAGGTCTAGCCATATGCTTTACATGTTTTCTTGTAACGACCATTGGAGCCTTGCCTTTATCAGCAGCTTTTGTTTGTCTAGCTGATTCCTCCACAGAAGAAGTATAAGATGGATCATCAACATCTTCTCGATCAGCAGATCGTTTTGTTAAATGCTCATACTTAGAAGTATCTTTATTTTGTGAAGCCAAAAATGCCAAATGAGCTTTAGAACCTTTTTTTAACTAGGACACCTCTGGTATTATGCAAAATCTCAACATAATCACCATGATCAGAATCTGTATCTGAAGAACTTTCATCATCATCATTTTCAGAAACATCATGCATCAACTCATCATCTTGAACATTAACCGCTTCAGGTTCAATAACAGGCTCTTGAACGACTTGCTCTTGAGTTTGTTGTTGTTGCTGTTCAAAAGGTACAGAAGCAGCAGGTTGCTGTTCTACAAGTTCTTGTACAGGCAAATCATCATCACCTTCTTCATTATCATCATCTTCAACTAGATCTCCATTTTCATTATACACTAATTCATCATCACTACTATCCAGATGTCTTGGTGCACCGTCAGCAGGAGCTACATAAGCAGGGTTTGCTAGATGACCAATCAGACGTTAACTGGTGGAGGCACATTTGCTCCTTTTCTTTTCTGATATGTCGGCAACTTACCCACAGACACTTCATTCATGTGCTTCAAAACCAATTCAACATCCGGATTCTTTAGAAGATTAGGATGAAGATCGTTTAAGATCATTTGCATAAATCTAGGATACATCACACTCTTGTTCTGTTTTACCAAAATGTTCTCCTTCATCTAATCGAAAATCCAACCTGGGAAGTTGAATTCCCGATTCATCACTAAACAGTAAAGAATGATAACACCTTCATATCAAATTCCTCATGACCCCTCAGTCGGTTACCAAAACATCTGATAATCACGTGCATTAGATACTTGTACGAAGGACATAAGTTTGCTTTGAGAAAACAGGATGAATAGATATTGCCATCATACTTTATTCTCCTTAACAAGGCAACCATATCAATCTGATCAAACTCTTTAGGAAATGTCGTTTGATCATTGAATTGTAAAACCCTCCGAACATCTTCTTCAGTTACAGTAACATCATTTTGAAGAATTCTGGCACGTATCACTGCAGGTGTCACCGAACAATCGACTTGTGCTGATGTCCAAAACATTGTAAACAGGTCTTTGTAAGGTGTACACTCGTGTGTAGCAGCGTAGAAGACTCTCGATCGTCTCAGAAAATCAAATATCTCTCCAAAGTGAGATCTCCACTTGGTAGAAGCCCCGAGATATGCACAAATATTGTGTTCGTCATTGGTTTTTAACGGTGCCATTTCTGAAACAATCACAAACAACAATTATCATTAAAATCACAAGTTATAATCAAAACTGCTTCGAACCGACTCTAGTTTGACTTTAAATGCTCAAACAATAAACTTTGTGAAAAACTTATCAACGGACCACGTAGCGGACCAAACTAGTCAGAAGTACCACATTTGGTACGGAGCGGACCAAATTAGTTGACCACGTATCAGATTAGTCAACGTACCAGATACGGACCATCATAGTTGACCACGTACCAGATTGGTCAACGGACCAGATATGGACCACATTAGGTCACATACCAAATCTGGTACTCCGTGTACCATTTGGTACGGCGGACGAACAGTTCATCCAAAGAGTCTTTTTCGATTTTAACACTTAAATCCGTGTTGTTTTTGAAATCGGCCAACAAGGTTTTGATTTACATCAAAAACCGACCAAGAACATGCCTTCAAAACAGATTGAGATAGACAGAAACCCCTTTAACCAACCTAGTTCCAGTTTAGCGAAAAACCCGACACTTAAATCTCAAAAATCAAGCAAATTAAACCAATAGAACCAGATTCAAG
The DNA here is from genome assembly GCA_039602395.1 of Deinandra increscens subsp. villosa. Lineage (NCBI taxonomy): Eukaryota > Viridiplantae > Streptophyta > Magnoliopsida > Asterales > Asteraceae > Deinandra > Deinandra increscens. The sequence continues at coordinate 37,808,939 of JBCNJP010000008.1, read as the reverse complement.
ACCATGAGAAGAAGCGAAATATCTGTACCTACCTGTAGCAACAAAAATCTCAAGCAAAAGGTTCGTTATACAATGAGAAATCAAGAAAAATACACATAGAGGCGATTTAGGGTTTTCAGAGTGGTTCGCAGGTGGTACGCTGTGAATGCAAGAAACGTACCAGATGACCTTTTTATACCCTAGGTGGTTCGGCCCAACGTACCATATGGTACGCGGCGTACCATCCACTGAACCAAATTTTGGTCCAAAACCAATTTTCAATTTTAACCCCTTATTTTTCAGATTTATCAATTTGAACCAGAAAAAGCACAATTTTCCAGTTTTTCACTTTTTAAAGAAGATGAGCTGATGTAAACGTCGATTGTGGTTCCTTCAACAAAAAATTTTCCGTTTCTGTATTCAGGTGATTAAAAACAAAGCGGAAATAAAATCTTTTTGAATTTTATCAATTTTATATCAAAACACACTAAAATATTTTTGATTTTCGAACTTATGCTAAAACACACCTAAAATCTTTTTCAAATTTTCTGAAATGACAAATCAACATAAATTAGAACTTTAAATGCAATAATTTATGTTTTTGTAAGAAAGATTGCAACATGAGATCATACCAGTGAGATGCACTTAACACATTTCAATTTCAAACTAATCAGCATGCAAACCAAGTAGTCCACGAATACAACATTTTCATGTTTATTTCACTCAAATCAAATCAATTTTTACTGCTTTCTGATATGAATTAGTTATATTTATCAAGCATAGAAATCATGATACCCACAAATTCAAGTAATTGAGAATCCGATTTATTATATTTTTGACTTTTCTTTGACTTTTATTCATCAATGAATATTTACAGATATAAGTCGTTCATAGTGTTTCATGCAAAAAGAAAGCAGAACCCTAAACAAACAACAATCAGGTCGGCCTTGTGAGCATGCAGAGAAAGTCCGATTCAAGTTGAAATTGTATAACTCAACAACAATCAGGTCGGTACTCCCGTACACGCAGAGAAGGTCCGATGAGTTATACGAAACACCAAGAAAAATAAAGTAGAAAGTCAAACGAACAACGATCAGGTTAATCTTTTGATACGCAGAGAGAGTCCGATCATTTGACAAAATAAAGAAACTCAAACAAGTTTAAATCTTTCAAAAGAACGCATGCATACACTAGAACACTTATTTATTCTATTTTTGCCTTCTTCATCTTTTATCAAGATTACCCAATCACAAGAATCATGTTACACCACAGATTTCAAGCAAGCGTTATGTTTATATCATACTGACAAGTATCAGATATTGATTGACACATTCAATGAAACACATGAGAACCTACAGCCTTTCAATCTATTTTATCCATGGTCAGTAACATTCACCGATGTACTATCATTTCTCACGAGGTTGGATCACATTTCTCATTTTTTATTTTTCCAATTTTTTATGCTTTTTCATATTTGAATACAAGAAAAGACTATTTTTGTATTTTTCCATATCTCCCCTAAAAAGCAAAAATAAACGAAAACATCAAAAGAAAATAAAAATGACCAACTAAAACAGTTTACTTGGCATTCAACCGAGTAATCCCATTGATTTACAATAAAAATTTAAAGCGAGTTTTGTCAAAAGCTTTAGTGAACAAATCAGCTCGTTGAAAATCCGTATGAATTTTCTGCAAATCAATTAGTTTCTTCTCATAGCAATCACGGATAAAGTGATATCTGATGTCAATGTGTTTAGTTTTTGAATGTTGAACGGGGTTTTTCGTGATAGAAATAGCAGCTGAGTTATCAATGAAAATGGGAGTAGTGAGAAAATTCAAACAATGTCGCGTAACTGCTGTTGAATCCACAAAACTTGTGAACAGCAACTTGAAGCCACCACATACTTCGCCTCAGCAGTAGACGTTGCAACCGAAGTTTGTTTCTTACATTGCCAGGACACTAATCTCTCCCCCAAAAACTGACATCTAGCGGTAGTGGACTTGAAATTGATTTTACATCCGCCATAATCTGAGTCAGAATACGCTGATAACTCAAACTTATCATCATTAGGGTACCAGATACCAAGATCCGGATTACCCTTCAAATAAGCAAAGATCCGTTTTACTGCTACCATATGTGAAGCCTTGGGAGCTGCCTGGTACCTAGCACACAGCAAACATATATCAGGACGAGGTGCAGTTAAGTACATAAGGGAACCTATCATTGCATGAAACAATGTCGGATCAACATTGTCACCAGACTCATCTGGTTCAAGACCATGTGAAACCTGGATAGGTGTACTCGGGATCCGGACATCTCCAATTTTAAAGCGAGCCAAAATATCGGACACATATTTTGTTTGATGCAAAAATATGCCTTTGGCAGATTGATGAACTTGAAGACCCAGAAAGAAACCCATCTCCCCCATCAAACTCATCTCGAACTTTGTTTGCATGACACGCTCAAATTCCTTGCATAAGCTGTCATTTGTGCTTCCAAAAATAATATCATCTACATAAACTTGGACCAGCAGCAAATCCTTCCCAAATTTCTTTGAAAACAGAGTACAATCCACCTTGCCAGGTTAAATCCATTGTCCAGAAGGTGTGTAGAAAGAGTCTCATACCAAGCCCTTGGAGCCTAATGAAGACCATATAAAGCCTTGTCTAGCTTATACACCAAATCAGGAAACTCTGGATCATAAAAACCAGGCGGTTGCTTCACATATACTTCTTCACGAACTTTCCCATTCAAAAACGCACTTTTAACAAGCATCTGATATACTTTGAAACCATGATGTGCCGCGAAAGCTAGAAAGATCCTAATAGCTTCAATTCTTGCTACAGGAGCATATACTTCATTGAAATCAATGCCTTCAATCTGAGAGAAACCCTGAACCACTAACCGAGCCTTGTTTCTGACGATGATACCACGATCGTCCTTCTTGCACTTGAATACCCATTTCGTTCCACAGGGTTCTTTAGACTTAGCGGGTAAATCCACGAGATGCCAAACTCCTAATTTCTAAAATTGCTGCAATTCTTCCTGCATCGCTTCTACCCAAGAAGCATCTTCCAACGCATGATAACATTGGTATGTTCAACTTGAGACCGAAAACATGAGTGAAGTACTTCATTCTGAACACCGGAATCCCTAATTGCAGCAATTAATGCATCAACAGAATCAGCCAATTGATGTCTCGTGCGCACACCAGAATTTGGATCTCCAATTATATTCTCCTGAGGATGTATGTTATGAATCCGAAGCGTAGTCGAATCAGGAACTTGAATATTGTCTGCAAGATTATTTAAAGTTGCATCTGCGTCCTCTGAGCTTGAAAGATCACCAATAGGTAAAGAAACCGGCACTGAAGAACTTGTACTTGGTAGAGTAATTGGATCATCAGTCGGTGTTGATTTAGCTTCATGAAACATACTTTCATCATCATCAGACGAACTCATTATTTCTAAGTTAGAAACATTCTGACTAGATGAAACAGCAGTAGAAACACTTGGAAGCTTTGGAACCCATGAACCAGGAGTAAGTATGTCACACCCCAATTTCCACTAACGGAGTACAACCGTGTGGGGTGTGATCCAGACCAGGATCCAAGTCTTTAGTTACAACCAAGCCATAGTTAAAGGGTAAACCAGTCAAGTATTACATTTAATAAATCAGAGTTTACATTTCACAAAATTAACGGAAGCTTTAAAAGTTTACAAGGTTGTTGTTTAGTAAAAGTGATTACTAAAGTATATGAAATACAATTTCCAAAAGGGTTTTACAAAGGGTAAGTATTGCCAACACCCGTGCCATCCATGATCCTCCAAGCAACCTGAAAAGCATTCAACGATCAAGTGTCAGCCAAGGCTGGTGTTCACTAAGCGGTCTACTCGTCACAAGTAGACCTAATGTTTATGAATAAAGACCGGTAAAACACAATCAAGATCATAAGACCAGTATAATTCCATATCGTAGGTAGCTAGCCTATAGTTATGTACACCTGAATTGTTCGTAACCGAAGCTGACAATGTTTTGATAGGGAGTACCTATGAATTTGGCTTCCCGTGTCTTGACGGATCACGGTGGGTAGGCTAACATTGATCTCAGTCCGACCGCCAGTCGGGAGGGTGCATCCCGTGCACCGCTGAGCGGGGGTGTCAATCCCCAGTAGTAATACTCAACATTACCTCGCTACTGTATATTAACGGCCCGAAAGTAAGGACTTTTGTATTTAAAAGCAATTCAGTGCTACATGTGATATTTTGTCGGAAAATTACTCAAGTAAAGAAATACCTTTACCTTTGGGTTGCCATCCTTTACCAGATGCAACTATCTGTGCGTTATCATTCTAAACTGGATATAACAATAATAGTAAGTGAGCTCACCTTAGGGTGCACTAGTACTCAACACTTGGTTCAACTGGTTGGCCAAAGTCAACCTATTCGGATAAATATGGCCTAATAAAATTAGAAGGTGTTGCTAGGACGAAATTAGCACATAAGCACCTAAACATGTTTCATACAATCATACAAGCCACACAATGCACATACAAGTCCCAATTTGGGAGAAAATCAAGAAATTGCAATTTAAGTCAAAGTTAACCCAGAAAGTCAAACTTTAAGCACCTAACTAGTGACATAGCTAAAATCGACAATACTTGGAATTAACTCCTTAAATTTTACAGGCATACTACATATCATTTAGGACTTGTTGCAAAAAGAATCAACTAAAAAGGTTAAGAATTGGGGAAGTTATGCGCGTACGAAGTTGGCTAAAAATCACCTTTGTCAAACATTAACACACCATTTGGTGGCATAGCTAAATTGCTCATTTCTTGGAGTTAACTCCTAAACTTTGGCAGGCACTAACTACTCAACATTTAGTGAATGTTGCAAAAAGAATCAACTCAATAGGATAAGTATTGAGAAAGTTATGCGCGTCGGAAGTTGGAAATTTTAGCTTTTTGCAAAATAGTCAAAGTAGGTTTAAAATAACTCATTCAAAACTTAGAGTTTGAACATGAAACCTTCCAGATCTTACTTTTAATATATAAGCCTCATTTTCATTTAACAAACCCCTCATTAAAACAAGGTTATCATGCTCAACCAAAAAGCAAAGTCTACTTTTCATAGAATTATACAACTCTGCGCACCTAACTTGGAGCAGTGTTTTGGATAACCAAACGGAGGTTTTAGAAAGTGTGCGAGTAGCCGTTTTAAAGCTAAGACATCCTACTTTACTAGGGAAAAATAATCAATCAGTTTCGAGCAAAATTGAGTAAGTTATGACCTCTTCAAAATGGCCTAAAAATCTGGCCGAATCTGTCCAAGTTTTAGAGTTTGTGAAAGTTTGGGTTTTCTAATTTTGAGCAACAACTTGGTCATCCAACACCCATTAACATAATTATAACCATTTCAACATGTAATTTCTGTCCCTAACATTTTCATACCAAAATCATAACAAAATCTCAACATAGGAACTAGCATACAAGCTCACATGCCCTATTTCCATGTCCAAACACCCAACATTCATACAAGAACATACATGGCAGTTTTTTAACTCGAATTTCCAGCTTTAAACTCATTCTAAAATCTGACCCAAAACATGAGTTAACATAACTTAACCTAAATCATGTTCCATGAGCATTTACACACATCAAATTGCACATAAACACTAGATTAACACATGCAACCTACAAATTTCGAGTTATGAGATTTTAGGGCTTACAAGCTTGGAAGAAAAATCACGAGATGGAGAAGATGAAGTGAAAAGGGAGCTTCCTTTGGTGTTATTGATGCTTGTAGGAGCTTAGGATACTTGAAATTCACCTCCTTGATGCTTGATTTCCCAAATTCGCGAGTGCGTGTGTGTGTGTGTGTGTGTGTTCTTGAGCCGTGAAGAAGAGAGGGAGAAGAGAGTGATGCGTGAATTAGGATAGGAGGGGGGTTTGGGCAGATTTTGATTTAAGGAAATTTACATATATGGCCCCTCTAAGTTCTATTTTCAAGCACAAAACACCCAAACACAAGTAAATGGGTTTTTACTAAAATTTGAAAAGTAAACATTCTAAGAATGTTTCTAAGTGTTTTTAACTTGTTTAACTTACAAGATTTAGTCGGGTTACATAATTTTAACATTTATACATAAAAATTTAAATTTCGCGCGAAGCTCGGTTTCACATAAAAATGCAAATTTCTACAAATAACACATAAGGTCACGAAACAAGTTATTAAAATTAATTAGCAAATAAACATTAACACATATGCAATCATTCAAATAACGGGTCACGGGTTTTGCTAACGGAACTAACGGAAAAACTTAACGACGTTAACTCAGGAAGTGGCAATTGTCACAAAGTATGGCATGTATCATAGCAACACCTAGAAGTTCTTCAGCAAGCTCATCAGGAGATCCATCGTGTGCAGCCGAGAAAGAATCAAATAAGGTCTTGTAATCAAAAGCGGGAATATCAACCGATTTGGGTGTCAGAAAAGTGTGTCTTTGACAATCCACATTTAAATGATTCTCAATTATCTTAGAAGAAGGAAAATAAACCCTTTTCATTGGATATTGATACCCAACAAAGATGCCGTCAAAAGCTTTGGCTTCAAACTTCCCACCTTCCTTGAGAACCGTGCATAAACACCCAAATGGCTCCAAGAAATGAAGATTCGGCTTACGACCCTTTAGCAATTGATAACTTGTCTTATTGAATCGCTTGACAATCAGAACACGATTGAGTACATGACATGCAGTGTGAACTGCTTTAGACCAAAATTTGACCGGTAAATGTGCATCAGACAACATAGTTCGTGCCGTCTTAATCAATGTTCGATTCTTTCTTTCAACAACTCCATTTTGTTGAGGAGTGTATGGCGCACTGAATTCTTGTAGAATTCCAAGAGAATCACAGAAAGCTGTCATTTTAACATTCTTGAATTCGGTACCATTGTCAGTACGAATACGACAGATTTTGTATTTATACATCGATTCAAACTTGGACAACAATTTCTTAATAGTATCTGTAGTTTCATCCTTCGAATGTAGCGACGTCACCCATGAGAAACGGGAAAAATCATCCGTTATCACCAAACACTAGAAACTCCCGTCAACACTTCGAACATTCATCGGACCAAAAAGGATCCATATGAAGCAGCTCTAACGGAGTTACAATCGAATTAAGTCGTTTGGATGGATGATACTTCTTCCATTGTATTCCTTTCTTACAGGAAACACACACATCATTGATTGAAAATCGATTCTTTGAAACTCCTTCTACCAGATTATGATTAATAAATAATTCATTTTGCTGTAGTTGATGTGCCCCATACGGCGATGCCACATAATTGAATCTTTTGGAGTAGCTTTAGAGATAAAACAAGTAGCAGCTACAGCAGACGACGATTGATTCATGTTTAACACATACAAATCATAAAATCTCGGCGCACGCATCACAATCCAATCATCAGGTATTTGAATTCCAGGTTTCAGAATTAGACACTCAGAACTCGTGAAAGCAGCAGTATAATGCTTATCACAAATCTGTGATACACTCAGCAGGTTGTGTTGCAGTTCTTCCACAAATTGCACTTTGTCAAACGTGACCTTCTCGTTACCCATTTTACCTTCTCCGGTGATTCTTCCACCTTTACCTGCCAGCAAAGGTAACATTTCCTCCGTTAATTGGTTTGACGTCTGAAAGCAGAGAAATATTACCCTTCATGTGCCTGGATGCTCCACTATCAACTACCTAGAAGTTGTTGGCAGCTGGCTTGCAAGCACCCTGCACATATTAGCAAATAATTAGTGAGAATCTGGACCCAAGCTTTCAGCTTTGGGTCGACCGGTATCTTCAGAAAAGTCTTCAGTGGCTTTTGAGGACAATTTAGGCAGCCACTTTTTCCTTAATGCTGGGATAGATGAATCAGTAGCAGAGTCACCCGAGGATGAACTTCCAAAAGATTTTTGATGTTTGAAAATTTTTTCCCGTTTGAAAAACTGTTTTGTCACCACCTTTTCATCTATCTCCTTTGGCTTAGAAACGGAATCGGATTGGTCTTTACTAACAGCAGAAGCTCGTTTCTTTGCCAAAATAGGACATCTATTTCTGAGATGACCTTGTTGATAACAATGAAAACACCGCCTACGATCAACAAAGACCCTAGGAAGACAATTTCCTGAATCAGTCGAGGTGTTATCATCAGACTTTTGCTTAACAACTCTCCTTGGTGCTTTAGCATTAAATCTTTGAGATTTATGCTTTGGAAGAGATTTAAGCCTAGGAGTAACATACCCAAATTGGTAATAAAAACCAAAGTCATCAACTCCACATTGATCAGCATATCCTTTTGGTTTTATCTTTTGTGCTTTGTTTTGTTCAAATTTACCAAAATCATCATAGAAGTCATAATCATCACAAAAACCATAGGATTTGTAATCAAAATCATTTGATTTATCAGAAAACCGACCATTAGAGTTGTAAGAACTCTTCGGTGAGTATTTGGAAGTTTTGTTTTGAAAACAAATTTCTGATTGTTTGAGTTTTTAACTTTTGAGTATCCTGATCATTTGGACTCGTTCTAAGTTTTAGCAACGATCCACTTTCCCCACTACCATGATCAGACTTACCATTCTCCTCGGTATCAACATAAAACACCTTAGCAACTCGGTTTGGATCAACACAACATAATGGAAACATCTCATCAGAAAAAATGTGGTAACTACCATAAAGACAATACATTCTGATTTTCTGAGATGACTCACCAGTTTCCATTTTGCCTTTCAATTTCTTATCATTTTTCTGACTAACCTGAGGTTTCTTTTGATTGACCTCAGAATTTTCAGAAACTGATCCATAACCAGTACCACTAAACTTGACAGACTTTGGAGGAGCAACCGGAATTGCATTAACATTCGGTGTGGTTGTGTTGCTAACTGTTACTAAATCTTTTTCATAAAAGAGATCTGAGCCTTTAGCAAAATTTTCTTTTTCAAAGGTTTTCATTTTCTTCTCAGTTTCTTTTATCTTAACGGCTTGCTCCAAAGGTGTCAATTTGACAGAACCAGTTGGTTTGTCACCTACGGAATCACTTAACTCATTAGATTTGGGAGCATCCAAATTTGCCTTAGACACATGTTTGACAGGTTTCTTTTTATAGGTGCCTTTGTGTTTGTCAGAATTACCCATCAAGTTCTCAGTGAACTTTGAATAATCAAACACAATCGATGGTTTGGTTTCAGTGTCTGTCGGTTCCAAACCATGCACAATTAGGGGTGGAACTGAATTGCATTTTGATTCTTTGAACACCTCTTTTAGAGTTTCATCTTTGCAAAGAAAACTTGCAAAGGAAGCTGAGTTTTTAAAATTCTCAAGTTGTCTTTTAAGATCTAGAATTTCAATGTTCAATTCAGAAATCTTAGCATTAGCTTCTGCAAGCTTCTTTTCACAAAAGATGTAGTCTTCAGTTTTGTTGTTTAATTCAATTTTGGTGCTCAAAGTTGAAGCATGTTCGCTATCATAATACATAACTTTCTCATCAGAAAGTTCTTTCAATTTATTAGCAGAGGTCATGCAATGGTCGCAAGGTTTAGAGTCAACCTGAATGTTAGCCATAAAGGCTTGCTGGCCTTCAGCAAAGAAGTCTGCACCTGGAAGTTCAATATCATCTTCAAGTTTCACATATCTTTCTTCAATACATAGCAAGGCAGACTCATCAGGATAATCTGCTCCCCAGTCATAGCCTTCTCCAGTTTGCGAAACCAAAGCTTTAGAATCTTGATTCGAAGCATTTGCATTTGAACTTGATGGAGTAGAATTGCTTCCTGATGCTTTTGTACTCTGAGCTGCATACTTCTGAAATAATTTTGAAGTTTCTTGCTTCTTTGCATACTTTCATTCCTTTGCGAAGTGACCATAATTTTGACAATTCTAGCAACAAACTTTGGATTTGTCGAATCCAAGCTTTCCTTCCGGATTTAAATCTTTACGACCCGTTCTTTGCATAAACTTTTGGCCCCTTCTGATGAGCATAGCCATTGACCGGTTAATATCCATGAGTTCTAAGTCATCAGGGTCGATTTGCTCATAATCTTCATCTGTTAGCTCAGCACTAGTCAATTTTCCTGCTACCACTCCATCATATGAAGAAACCATTGCCGAAAATAGTGCCATAAAATCATTTGTAGTCTTAGCTGAAAATGCACTTTGATTGGATGGATGAGCAGAGGAGGATTGATTCGAATAAACTGGATACGTCACTACAGCTTTGTTAGTATAGCTTTCACTCGAAGAACCCCGAGACATACTTGCATGACCACTCGAAGTATTCTCCACATAAAATGCAGTAGTCGGTGGATTTGAGCTAGCTTTTGCTTTTGCATGCATGGTTGAAGCATTCTCACCAAAATACACATCGGGATTCTGAACTTGAGCTGGTAGAGTTTTAACACGCATCATATCTAATTCCCGAGCTAGAAAGTTCCTTGTGAGATCATCAAATGAAATATCATTGAATCCCTTATCATGTGTTAACAACAGGATACAACCTTCCCATTTTGCTGGTAGAGCATCTAACAGCTTCTCCTTCAATTCTCCAGCCTCCTTCTTCACTCCAACAATGTCAAGCTCACTAACCAAATGTGATAGTCTCGAAATGAGATCATTTATGGTTTCATTTGGAACGTGACTGAAATTATCAAACTCCTTTAACAACACCTTTTTCTTGCTTTTCTTGTATTAAGCATTGCCTTCACATCTGTGACACAATGCATCTCATAACTCTTTTGATGTTGTATGCATTTTGAACTGATGTAAAATATCTTTTGGTAAAGCCATTGATAAGTTTGAATAAGCTTTCTTCTCCAATTTGAAAGATTCTTTCTCAGCATCATTCATCTTGTTATATGGCTTAACTTGACTAGCAAATTCACCATTTGTAAACTTTGGAACTTGATAACCATCCAACATTGGAGTCCAAACAGTAACATCCGTCACACCGATATAAGATTCATATCGACTTTTCCAATTATGAAAATCTTCAAATTTCATCAATTTAGGAACTTTGTTTGTAGTTCTTATCTCATTATCGTAATTCACTAAAGCTTGAACTGTCGTAGACATTGCTGCAAAAGCTTGGAACGGATCCATATTGTTTTTCTCAAAAACTGATCTGGCGTACCAAAATGTCGATACACGTACCAACTATAAGCTCAACGTACCAAATTTACCCCCGTACCAAACACGGACCAGAACAACAAGCATGTACCACCAACGGACCACGTTACCAATGTACTAAAGTGTTGAACGTACCAGACTGGTACAGCGTCACCGCTACGGACCAGTCAATAACCGTCATGGACCAAAATAAGAAGATTGCCTTCCGGACCACTTTCCACGTACCAAACTCCTGATGAAGATTGTTGTACGGACCAACAGCGTACCACTTTGTTCTTGAGCCGGACCAACTGCGTACCAACCAAAAATCGACTGATTTTCGATATTTTTGATTTTCTGAACGAAAACTTGATGCAGAACTCACCGTAGACACTCACAGATCATTTTGACGTAAAATTCATATAGATTGGACGTAAAACAGAGAAAAAATGATGAAATTTCGACCAAAAAAGGTTGTTTCTCTCTCTAGAAACACAAAACCGATCACAGATCATAGCAAAAGAGCAAACTAGCTCTAATACCACTTGTAAATTACATATAAGGATCTTACTAATGCATGATTGTAATCGGATTCGGAACACACAAGGTAAATAATGATTATTTGATTGATCACAAGCTCGATTACGGAGAGACAGAATACAGAGAGTAATACACTGTAGAAAACACACAGTTAAGCACTCAACCCTCACAACTGCTCTCTAACACACGAGCTAAACATATTTATACTAGACTGCCCAGCGTACCAATTAACCAGCATACTAGATGGTCCGTTGCAGCGTACCACCTGGTCCGCTACTGGTACGCTAAGGACAGAATTTAGAAAACGATCAATACAATTAGACAAAACACCTAGACCTAGCACTAGACATCATAATATGTTCTAACAATTTCTACATCCCAAATCCAGTCCTCTGTTGCTAATGTGGACAATAACGAAGGTAGTTCCTATCCCCCCAAAATTTCTATTATACATTTGTTCTGATGTTAATTAGTAACCTTTTTTTTAAGGCCACACTCTCCGACACTCTACTCCACCGAATTCTACTGATTGTGTCAGCCCCATCCAAGTTCCTTTTACAGATTCTGAAATACTCTATAAGCATTTATTCTTATAAACCAATACACATGAATCATATGTTATGTAGGGGCATTTAATACATATGTAGGAATTTTTCAAAAAAAAAGTGTTTTTACATATGTACTTGTGTATTAATACATATGTAACCTGTTTTTACAACATATGTAAAATTTTATTACATTTACATATGTAGTTAGGAATTTCTATTTGTTTTTTTTTCTGTAGGGGGCATTTCATACATGTGTACTAGTTTATTGATATATATGTAACCTGTTATTACGACATATGTGTAAGATATTTATAGGGTTGGTGGCAACTCAAACATAGCATCCTTTGTATTTGTGCTCAAATTGAAAATCTTTCACTTTACTTGTATTTTGTACTTGGACAATTCTCTTGATTTTTATGTTAATCATTCAAGTATTTGATGTTTTGTATTTCATATGTAATGTCATAACTTGTGTTGATCATTGATATTAAGGAATTTGCCCTTGTACATTTCTATTGTGATGTGAAAGTCTGGATCCATATTCTGAGTCATTTCATGACAATTTACTTGGCTAATGTAATGATTGAATGTGTCTTCATAATAACAACCCTTAATGGTTTAATAATGATTCTTGACGTTTTACGAGCGTACTTAATGATTTTGACTTAGTCTTGGCGACCTCACCAAGCTTGGCGAACTCACCAAGCTTGGCGACCTCACTAGGTTGGCGACCTCACCAAAGACTTGGCGACCTCACCAAGCTTGGCAACCTCACCAAGAAGTCCTAGCGACTTGGATTTACACTTGGCGATCTGGAAAAGTGTTCTTGGCGACCTCACCAAGTGGCCTTGGCGATGTCAGGATTTGTTCTTGGCGATCTCGTCAGTCTGATGACATAACTTTCACTAACTTCAATAGCATTCTCTTGATCTCAGTGCTATGAAGGCAGGTGCTCTCTCGAGTATAAATAGCAACATGAGAATAACCTAAAATAAGCTTTTGGACGGCTGTTTTGAAAAGAGAGAGCACCTGTGTGTAAAACCCTAGTGTTCTAGAGTTTCAGACTTGAAATCTAAGGATTTCAACACACAAACAATGTGATTTGATCACAGATCATGAATTCCGCACTTGAATTTGTGTATTGAATGGGTAAAGGCTCCAAATTGGTCCTGAAATGGTATCAGAGCCATTGTTCTTCATGTTCTTGAGGTTTTTCTCAAAAACTTGAAGAATCACTCATTCAAGTCATCAAATCTAGTTGTTTGTATGATTCCTTGAACCATTTGGAATGAAATTTCACATGGAATATGTTGGAATGATTAGATTTCATCAATAATCACAATAAATGGGTCAATTTTTGAGTTTTTCAGATTTATGCGAATACAGAGCATACGTGCTGTGCGTTTCTTTTGAAAATTGAAGTCTATCTTCCACTGATTTTGTGTCAAAATTGAACATGCATACATGTTAGACTCATGATTTAGGTATGATAGCAACTTGAATCATTCAAAAACATCAAGTATTGAAGATTTTAGAGCAAAAATTGTGTTCTTGGAAGTTTTTCATAAAAATCACTGTTTGATCCGATTTCACATAGATTAAGTGGTTTTTGGAGTTTGTTGTAGTTAACAAATGTGTTCCTAAGCGAATTCCTAAACTGTTGGTGCAATAAAAACTTGATTTCATAAAATTTGATTTTGATCCAGTGATTATGCTCAAGAACATGGCTGAAAATTTTCAAAGTCTTAGAAAATTTTGAAAATCTCAAATTTCAGATTATTGATTGATTGATTCAAACTAAATAAGCTTCATGATGTTTGTTTTGTAGGTCTTGAGCAATTAACCGCAATCTTAGCATCCGTTGAAGCAATTTCTGAGATCTCGACCCATTTGACCCATTTGACCCATTAAGCACTTTTGTGAAGAAACACAATTTGTTTCACCATGTCTGAATTCAAATCTGGAAACCAAATGTTCCAAGGGCATAATAGGCCTCCAAAACTACTCGGGGCCGCCAACTATGATGACTGGAAAAAGAAATTTCAGTGTCACCTCGAGTATCTGGATTATGACCTATTGACATCTGTGAAGTGTGGTCCTAAGGTGTTCTATGTGGATCCAGTGCCTGTAGCTGGTGCTGATCCACCTCTTGCTCAGAGAAGTGTAATAAATAAAGTTGAGGACTATTCACCAGCTGAACATAATCAGATGAAGGTTGACAAACGTGCTCTCGGGTGCATTAAAATGGCATTGTTTGATGATATTGCCTTCCACTTCACTGAAGCAACCTCTGTTCATGAAATATGGGTTGCACATGAGAAAAAGTATGAGGGGAACATTGAGAGAAAAGAGAGGAGACTGGACTCTCTCATACTACGTTTCAACACCTTTGCTCACACTGCTGGAGACTCATTTGAGACTCATGTGACAAAATTCTGCAGACTTATCTGTGAGATGCAAAATAACCAGATCCGACCTGAGATGCCAGCTATATCTAAGAAGATTCTAAAGTCACTTCCTCGGGACTTTTCTCCATATGTTATTTACCTGCTTGAAAGCAGTGATTTAGCCACTAGTGACTACATGGATCTCATTGACAAAGTCAGAGGCTATTAAATTGCAGTTATTGAAAGAGATGGAAATTCACTTATGGGGAAAGTCACAAATAAAAGTTCCTCTCAGATTGCCCCAAATGCTGCTTTCATTACTCCAAATGAGACTAACTTGGAATTTCCTTACTTTGCTGGTGGGTCCTATTTGTCAAGCTGTCGTCGTTGCTCAACAACCCGTCTCACCAGTGATTCAGTCACCTGCTACATACCAATCTAGACCTTCAGCTGTTGGATTAACTGATAAAGACCAAGAGTTGTGTAATGCTCTTGTAGCATAAATGTCAGGAAGTATTGAAAGTATGACTTTGTGCCAAGAAGACTTAGACCAAATTCCTGCTGACGACCTTGAAGAAATGGATATTAAGTGGCAACTTGGTATGATTGCTGCCCGCACAAGAAAGTTTTTCAAGAAAACTGGGAGAAAAGTGTTCCAGTCACAACCCAGTGCAACTATTGGTTTTGACAAATCCAAGGCACAGTGCTATAACTGTCAAGGTTTGGGTCACTTTGCACGTGAGTGTAAGAAGCCGAAGTTGAGACAGATCCCTGTGACATCTGGGTGAAACAATAACTCGAGTCAAAATTAGGGCAACTATTCATACCAGAAGTCACAACCTGCTGGCTCATCTCACCAGGGTTCTAATTCCAACAATGGTAAGTGTGCTGACAACCCAGAACAAGCACTCGTGTCATTGAGTGATCCGAACTACACGTGGTGCAATCAGACTCAACCACCAGCTAATGTTGATTATGCACTATTGGTGAACTCATCTGATGAGTCCAAGATTGAAGAAGACTCCTTCTTTGATCTACTTTGTCCCACCGACTTTTCTCTTATGGCTGATGTGGATGAAATCTCTGAAGATGCTGCTCTTGTGTCAAACACTGCTGATGGTACTTCCAAAGATGAATCTGATGCTGAACAAAAGTCAATAAACTGTCAGAAGGATCTCATTTATCGATACGGTAAAATCAAAATTATGCTCAGAGTCCTATGTAGAGGAAGTTGCTCGGTATCGCCTTTACAACAAAGAGTTTGTTGAAAAGGCGATAGCGAATGAGTGTCTTGTCAAGTCTATGCAAGCTAAGGAACTGGATTTCCTGGCCAAAATAAAGTCCTTGCATGATGATATTGAGGTCATGAAACATGTTGAAGTGGCTCTTTGTACTCAGTTAGAGGATTTAGTGACTCGTACTCATCCCTGAGCAAGAACTATGTTCAAGCTCGGGAAATTATTGACTTAATGAAACTTAATCCCTCTAACTTGGCAGGTGATGTGGCTAAGGATATTTTCAAACGTGTTCAAAGTGGTTTGGGTTTAACCAGGGAAATTGATGATGCTGTTGTTGAGCATCCTTTCAATCATAATTATTTTCCAATACCTGAACTTACTAAAATAAACTCCCGAAGCCACATCAGGTTTTTGAATAATAAGTCAGGCAAAAGGCGGAATCTAAGTTTTTAAAATTAATAAACTCCCTAGCAAGTCTGAAATTCAGCAAATGGAAGACAAACTGTCTGGCTATGAAAGTGGCTCGAGTCTTCCATCTGTTGAAAGTGCACTGAAAATAAATGATTTTGAATCCAGCTCATTTCAAATAGTTGATACTGGTCTATCTGAGGATACGGTCAGGCAAAAGGCGGAATCTGAGTTTTTAAAATTAATAACCAGTAATGAGATAACATCTCAATCATCAGCTTTAGCAAATCACAATCTTCAGTCTTTAGTGAAACTCAAGTGATTTTTAAAGAAAAATCTGTTTCAAAGAGACCTAAAGCTTCGAAGAAGCGAAAGCCCAAAGCTAAAACTGTTAACTCAGATTCTGGCCATACTGATCTTTCAAGTGAAATGGCTTCTTTGCACTTAATAAACTGAATTTGGGTGATGGTAAACCCAAGGGTAACACACAGCACTTTGTCACAATCACTGATGGTAAGGTGATTTCCTTGGCTCCTGCCCCTGTGATGATCCCACCTCAAGTGTGATAACCCGTCCAAAAATCAGGTCAAACCCTCTCTCCGTTGACTTTCATTGACTTTATTTACGTAATAATTATGTGAATTACCGCTTTTAACTGCATGATAATCAATGATTAGGTAAATTGTTAACTGATTTAGTTCCGCGAATGTACAACCATGAAATACAAGGATGTGTATATTATTAAACGTGGAATTTCAATAATAAGAAAATAAATATAAAAAGAAACTTTTATATTTTATCAAACTGAAATAAACTATCAAAACGTTTTATGAACTTTAAACGGTATGGAAAATGTTACTTGTCAAGACTTAGCCGAAACGAGATCCGGTTAACCTTATTTGGGCCCGGTTAGGCCCAATAAACCCAAAACAACCCGGATCAACCCGAAACCATCACCAAAGACTCGTCATGACACGCCGAGTGTTTCCCATAAATCCAAAACCCGACCCGCGGCCCGAGTCACTTTGGGCCGTAACCGGCCCAACCGGTTCCCCCATCCTCTCGGCCCATTCGGCAAACCAACCCAAGGAAACCCAACCGGCCCATTCCCGTTTTTAATGGGTTTCGGCCCATGGCCAACCCGAAATCTGTTGGGCTTTGGCCCAACTTGTAAACTTTATTTTATAAAGTGTCTTAGCCCAAATGATTTTAATAAAACCAACCTACTTAGTTTATAAAAGTGTTAGCCCAAGTAATTTATAAAAACCCATCACATTTTAGTTTATTACTACTAAGGTTAAATTTATAAAAACTATAATTTTTAAACACCACCAACCATGTTATATTCTATGAAAGTTCTCCTAGTTTACTAAACTTGAGCAAAGTTATAAAATAAAACCACCTACAAGAATACTAATCTTTCAAACTTACTAACATGTGGCTAAATCTCCTTTGATGCCAATCAAGTCATAGACTTAGTTGTGTGTACCATGAAACTCTTGGACAATTGAAGTGACTAATGTGCATTAACCAAGGTTTAGACTATAAGAGAGGACTAAACCCATCAAACCATCACACCACAATTCAAACCAA
Source organism: Deinandra increscens subsp. villosa (assembly GCA_039602395.1). NCBI lineage: Eukaryota > Viridiplantae > Streptophyta > Magnoliopsida > Asterales > Asteraceae > Deinandra > Deinandra increscens. Next base: position 37,791,090 of record JBCNJP010000008.1, on the reverse strand, counting down.
ACACTCTCACCCTTTGCTCTCTCCCTCTCGGCTCCTCCATAACCGCTGGCCACCTCAGCCGACCGGCTGCCACCGCAGCCCAGCCGCTGCTCCGCCGCAGCCCCACCACAGCGCCGCCGCCCTCCGCCGCCGGACCGCCACCTCTCCTCCCTAACCCTCTCGGTTTTAGCTCACAATCCTTGTGAGTCTCCTACAACCCCTCCTTTCTATGTTTCTTACATTGTTTCACCACCCATATGAACCATAAAAGTCTTGACAAATAACCTCCATAATCTAAAACCTTAACCTCTTATGTTTGAATGCTTGGTTTGCAAAAATGACTAACACAACTCTTTCTCTTAACCTCCATTCTTTCAAGATCATTTGTGAAACACTTAAGTGAATCCTTATGGATAGTAACTCAAGTGCACCATGATCTTAAGAAATCCATGGATTTCTTAGTTAGTTAATTTGCAAACCCAAGCCTCTTCATATTTATTTTTCATACATTTTATGTTAGTATTATTCATCTTTAATTATTGTTTGATCAAGATCACAAAATCCCTAAATGGTTTATTCCATGGACTCAAATGAGTTGGTGATTCTTGATTTAAAAAAAATGGTTAACTAACTAACTTGGTAAATGCATAAAGTGGGTGTTACATATAATGTCCTAACACATAATCATGTGTTAGTGGATTATTTATTTACCAAAGTCCTAACATATGTAAAATATGTTAGTAGATAGTTATTTACATTTAAATGTCCTAACATACGAAAAATTATGTTAGTAGATTGTATTTAAATTTTCATGTCCTAACACAAATTGTGTTAGTAGATTGTTATTATTTATTTAAGCATTTGTCCTAACACATAAAATGTGTTAGTAGATTTGGACATAAAAAGATTAGTGGACTTAAATAAATATTATTGGCAAATAAAAATAACCATGTTATGTGATTATTTAAAACTCTTAAGTTAATAAAAATAAATAAAAGTTAGTAAACTTTGACATAATTTATTTTTATAAACTTAACCTACAACTTGGAAACATTAATAATTCCATGACATTTCTTTTATTAAAAACCTTCTATTTTTTTTTTGTCAAAAAGGATTTATAAGTTTTTAACCAAAAATGGCAAGAACAACATTTAAATCAAAGCATTTAATCTTGGACTTACTATAAAAGAATTTAAGGATTCTTAAAATTTCCATAAAGGGAAAACAAAATCTAGCATTTGTCTTTTATAAGTAAATGTAGATTTTCATAAAAATAAATCATTTTTATAAAAATAAACACAAGTCTTACATGTTGAAAGACTTGAATAATCGTTTTGGTAAATCAAGACGGTCTAAATCTTAAGACGTTGCGTAGTAATAAATCCGGGACCAATACGGCGATATACGCGAAAACGTCGGATAAATAAATTTATCCAAAGTATGACTTATATAATCAATTCGGAAGATTATTTAAGGAAGCGATATAATTATTTTCAATAATTATAACCATGTCACCCTATTAAATTAATATAACTTAACTTGACGGAGAATTATAAATAATATATGACATATTATTTAACTAAATGATTACACACTTGATTTGATTTTATTTCGATTGCATCGAACTTTCCATTTCTTTATATTTATTTCTCATCATAAATATAAAATCCTCACCAAACGTATTTGTGAAAATTACAAAACAAAGAGTTTATAAAGGATATAAACGGAATAACGTCAAGACTTGACCGGTATCATTTGGGTGACTTATGTTACTCGTTTGATCATGACCTTATGCAAGACCTTATTTATTTAATTAGGCTTTTACTTGCTACCTGCTGCTACCGCTTCACAAGTTATTCATACACATATCTGCTAATCCAGTGAGTTTCACGGCCCCTTTTCCTTTAACTGTTTTATACTTGGGGGAGAAATCATGAAAACTGATCAAATGCTTTTTACTTAATATTATGGTTTACTTGTTAGCCGTATGACTACTTGTTCTCTTACTGATTGCCCAACTTGGTACATTATCGTTATAAACGTTTGTACAACCGAAAATCCCATCATTAATTGATTTCAATTAGTTCTGTACGAAACGATAGCTAGTGAGTAGATCTATTTGGGTTGACGACCCTACCCTAACTGGTAGCTCCAGTTCTGACTCCGGATTGTCTGGGGGTACACGTCAGTTATTCTGCACTGTTTAACATCTCTGGGCAAGAGATGCCGGGTGGGTAAACCGTTAGTATTTGAAATCAAGGTTCAGGTGAGATCATACAACAACAACAATAAACCCTGATAATATTTAAGTATACCGAAACTGTTTTACAACTGTTTTACAACTGTTTACAACTGTTTACAACTGTTTAACTATCGAGTCCTAAACCTGTGAACCTCACCAACTTTATGTTGACCCGTTTTATGTTCATGATTTCTTAGGTAATTGATGCAAACACCGGAGGACATGCAAATGGGGCTTAATCATGCTATCGGACCTGCTCCTGGAGTCATAGTCCCAACTTATCCCAATAAACCGTTTTATGTTTAACATTAATTTAGACTTTATGTTTTCCAAATGTAAGACATTATCATTTCCACTATCTTTCCGCTGCAACTGAAATGAAGAAATGTTTTATGAAGTTTAAATTATTAGATGTTGTTCTATGTATCCTCGACTATGATTCCATTCTCGCTCACACCCGACACCGTGGACCGGGGTGTGACATCAAGTCACTCCGATGTCTTCAATAAAAATGTTCAAGTCATGCAATACCATACCATCAAAATCTCAAGATGTCGCAAGCACCTCAAAATATGTCAAGAAGCCTGCAAAGAGTAAGAAGAATGAATTTTGTACTGAAAATGATGTTGTTACTGAGAAGACTTTGGTATCTCAACCATATGCTGCTGAACCAGTTACTGATGTACTCGTGAACTTGGGAGGAAATAAAGGTGATGATCAGATAATAGAACAGCCTCCCTCTGCAGAAAACATTCAACAAAATAAAGAGCCAAGTCCAAGCCAAGCTGGCAAAGAATCTGGAGCTAAATCTTCTACCATCGTCACTGAGCAAGATATAGATGATACTCATCTTGCTGATTTTCCGTCAGGTGATGATGAATCTACCGAATCTGATGTAGATATCTTTTATGGTGACACCTTTCTTAATGATGAACCAAATGATGAGGAGGAAGATGAAATATACCAATCAGTAATAAGCCTGGTGCTACCTCCTGAGAATATCAAACTTCCAAGATTCTCCAGAGCTACACTTGAAATAAATCAATCAACTTCAGGAGAAACCCTTGCTTTAACCATGGGTGAACCAGATGTACCTCCTGTCATCCCTGAGATCTCCTTGCAACTCCAACTGGCTCCTCCAATGCAACAGCCAATAAGCATTGTTATGCCTGCAAATGCTGAATCCGAAATCTCTGAACAACTAAAACACTTGCATGTTGATAGTGAGTTTCTAGATATTGGGAGAAGTGCGTTTCGGGAGTTTTATGCAAATACCCTCGCTACTAACCCTGGCAGTCGAAGTGGTGTTGTTGCTACCTAATAGCGTCGTGTGAAGTATCGAGAAATGTACAAGATCAAGTCAAAGTATACGTGGCTGAACCTGGTCCGAACCTGGAGTTCGGACTGGCCGAACCTGGGTTTCGGACAAGGATCGGCCAGCTGGGTATAAATAGGCGTTTGATCTTTGTAATAGTCAGTCTAGAGGGTGTGAGATTTCTGCTAAGTGTGTGTTTCTGAGAGTGTTCTCTGTGTCTGTATTCTGAGTGTTTTACTGATTGTAATTGTTCATTGTGATCAATAAAACAATCGGTTAATTACGTTTCGATGTTCGAATAGCTAGATCGAGTAGAGGATCCGATGCTCATGCATTTTCAAATGGTATCAAAGCTTTCTGGTTCACTCCACTGATCTGTGGTTGCTATTTTTGGATTTTTGAAGCGTTTTAGTGATTCTCGAGTTTGTATTTGTGTTTTTCATCAATTTTATCGAGTGTTTGGTGTCAAGTCTGCTTCTAAACCATTTTCTATCGGTTTTTCTGAGCCACAATAACAAGTTTCATCAAAATTAGTCCATTTTCGTGCGTTTTTGAAAGATGAAGTCGAGGTTCGGAGTTCACTGTTCAGGCTCGGTGTAACCGCCCCGAACTTCGAGTCCGCTCGACGTTCGGTCCGTGTTCGGAGTTGTCTCGATCGAGGTTCGGTGTGTTTTTAAGGTTCGGAGTTAGATCGGAGTTACTAAAAAGTTTGGATAGTTGCTTTTGTTTCGGAGCAAGTTCGAACAGAGTTTGGACTTTGGATTTAGGTTCGGACGAGGTTCGGAGGTCAGTGATAGGTTTGGAGCAAGTTCGGTCGGCATAATCTAAAATTTTTCAAACGATGTCGGAATTTCATGCATTTGCTGCAATGTAAAGTGCGATGCAAACCATATTGAATTTTGATAATGAAATTGGAACAAGTCAGAAAGTTCCCAAATTGTTGAAGCTAGAAGATTATCAAAATTGGAAGAAACGATTTTCTGCTTACATCAGCACAAATGATATTGATTTATGGATTCCGATTCGAAAGTTGTATGAACGACCAACAGAAGAAGGGAGATTATAAGGAACTTCAAGATTTTGATGCTGCTGAAAGGAAAAGTTATGAGCTTGAAAAGAAAGTTTTTGGTTATCTTACTATGGCTTTACCTACCAAATTGTTACATCAATTCAGCACTTGTAAGAAATCAAAGCAATTGTGGGATGCTCTCTCAGCAAGATGTGAGGGTAATGATGATTACAAGAAGAGTCGGAAGAACCTGATGAACAAAGAATTTGATAATTTTCAAAACTATGAAAAGGAGAACATTACTGCTCTCGTTTCACGGTTTTCAAATCTAATTAGTGAATTAAAGATAGTTGGTATTGAGAAATCTGATGCTGATTTGAAAGAGAAGATTATGGAAGCTTTACCTGAAAAGTGGGAGAATTATGTTTTGCTGCTCACTCATGACAAGGATTATTCTGCAATGACATTTCACGAGCTTACTGGAAAACTTCATGCTCGAGAAATGGAAATGTTAAATTCAAAGAAGTCAATTGTTACTTTACAAAATCCTGAATTGTATCATGGTGAGAATACGACAAGCATGAATGCTAAAGCTAAACCAAGTCTGAGTTCTAATTTCTGATAATTCTGATAACAAGTCATCTCGGGGTTGTAGCTTTACAATTCCAAATTTTTCAAGTCAGAATACTTTTTCTGGTGAATCAACAGATGATTGTGCTAAAATGATTTCAGCATTAATTTCATCATCTTTTGGTTTGATTATCAAGAATGTTGCTGATGCAAAGTTAACCAGCGATGATCTTGATGCACTTGATGATGATCAACTAACTGAATTGGATATATCTTGGCAATATGCTATGTTATGCCAAAGATCGAATAGGTTCTTCAAGAAACATGGAAGAAATTTTTCTGGTGATAAATTGGGTTTTGACAAGTCAAAGTTAAAATGTTATAAATGTTCACAGCTTGGACATTTTGCCAAAGACTGTCAACAGGCACATGCAAGCAAGCCTGGTTTTACTCAATCACCCAAGCCTAGTTTTACTCAACCATCTACTAGTAACACAAGCAAGAAAACAACTTTGACAGCTCAACATGATGGTGTTTATGATTGGGGTCAACATTTTGGATATGATACATCAGCATTAATTGTCACACATGACCAAGATGATTATTATTCTGATTCGAGTTCATATGACGCTGCTGAGAATGAGAAATTTGAATCTAAAATTGAAGCCTTGATGAAAGAAAAAGAATTTTTGATTGAAGAAGTCAAAAAAGTTACTGCTGACTTAAAAATGATTAGTTCGGAGTTGGGAATTTCTAAGGAAAATGAGAAGGAATTGGGTATGAAGAATGAATGTTTGCTTAAAGAGATCAAATTGTTGAATGAAGTTTTAGAAATTTCTAAACAAGATAAAAGGGATGTTGAAGCTGCAAAAGCTAAGATCTGTGAAGAAAGGGATGAGTTGGTATAAGAAGTCAAGAAATGGAAGGATGAAGCGGAGGATACTGCTTCTGATTTCACGAATCTGTTTGATAAATCAAAAGTCAAGCTTGATCTGCTTACACAGAATGTTGAAGAATCAACTGCTAAGATTGAAGCATATCAAGTTGACATGGAAAAGTTGTTAGATGAGAAGCGGGAGTTGATTCGTGTAAATAAAGTTCAAGCAGCAAATTTGAAGATTCAAAAGCGCAATGAAGATAAAGTGAAGAAGGAATTATTTGAAGGTCTTGATAATCTTCGCTTGCAAAAATTTGAAACTCACAAAGTTACGAAGCGATTGATTGCTAAAGAAAAAGAATTTGCTGAAGCTCAACAGAAAATTTCTGGTCTTAACATTCAGATTCTAGATGCTAAGCGATTGCTTAACAATGTTTCAAATTCTCAAGTTTTCACTAGCTTCTTAGCTAATGATGCTAATTTTGAGAAAATGTTTGATAAGACTGCATCACCCCCTGCTCATATCAAAGAAGCGTTTAAAGATGTGAAGGAACAAGTTGACGAATTTGATTATTCAAAGGTTTCATCATCTACTGTTGAGGATGCGAAGTTTGTGACGAAGAAGAAGAACAGGAAGAATAAGAAAAAGAAGGAAGAGAAATCTGAAGTTTCCCCTGCTCCAAAATTTGTATCGGGTTCATCTTCTGCTGATAATGAGATGTCGGCTACTTCACGTGACACGCTTAAGTCACAATCTGGATTTGATGAAAAGATCTTTTATGATCAGAAGAATGTGACTGAAGTGAAAGTTGAATTTTCTCGTTTAGCAAAGAATGGACATTTTACACCTGAGAAGAAAATTTCTGGAAAGCATGTGGGATTGGGTTTTCACGGGATGAAAGATAAAGCTGAGAAGGTTCCAGCATCATCATCTCACGATTTGAAGAAATTTAGGATGAAACAAGTGAAGAAGGAAGTTTTTCAAGCTGACAAAGTTCAACCCGAGCGGTTCTACAAACTCAAGGGTTCGGATCAATTATTTTCTGACAAAGAATTTCCACTTCATTGTGTTGATGCACGGAAGATTGCTGAAGTATTTGTGAAAGCTAAAATTTCTTCTGAAAGTTCTCAATCTCGAAGCCCTACATCCAAATGGGTACATGATCACAAGCATCAGGTGTATGATTCTCTTTCTGATCATGTTCGAGATATTCATGTGTGTTCTTCGCAGGTACATCAAAAGTGGGACAAATCAACACGAATCTGTTATATTTGTCGCCAAACAGGGCATATGGCAAAAGATTGTCCACTACCTGCTGATTTCCCTCACAGATTTCACAAGACATCTGTTTTTGGTAAACCTGCCAACACAAAGTTCTTTGATGAACAAGGCAAAGTTTTTGATGAAGTTGAACCTACATTCTTTCATAAACAAGACCGTTTTGTTCCAATGTTTTCAAAGGTTCAAAGTGTAGGTTCATCATCACAGTCACCTGTGATAAGTTCATCTCAAACTGTCTTACCAACACAACAACAATGGAAACCTAAGGTGGTTTCTAAGCAAAATCAGGACACTGGTCGACCAGAAGCAATTCGCTTCGGTTCATTTTTGGACTAATTAGTTTGACCAGTGTGCAGGTACTTCTAGAAGACATGTCGACGATTGCAAAGTTGTTGATGGAGGAGTATTTTGCTTAACTTAAATTTCATGATAAATCTTTCTAACCTGCAAATTTTTCTGAAATTCTAAATCTGCAAACTATCCGTGTTGATTGGTCTTTTTTTTTCTTTGCTTACAAGTTTTTTCTCAAAAAGTCAAAAATAGAGTCTTGTTTTTGTGTAAAATGAAAATCCAAAAATAGAGTTTTCATTTTAAGGGGGAGAATTGTAAGTAAGGGGGAGTTATTGTGAAAATGCATGTTATGGGGAGAAGGTCACATGCATGTTATGGGGAGAAGGTGAATACATGCCAAATATATATATGAAGGAAAGTGAATACATGCACAATATATAAAATTGTGAGAAATTGATCATTGGGAAATGATGGTACATTGGCTTACGTATCCGACTTATGGATAGAGTAGATGAAAGAGCCATAAGATCATTGTGTGATATGTTTGGTAGGCTCGGCATATCAGAAAGTATTCAGATGTGATATACACTAAATACTAATGCTTGACCATGTGGATAAAATATTGATGCATATTTCATGACACAAAAAGAAAAATAAGTGTGAAATTCAAAATGAGAAGTCACTGTGTATACATGTGTTCTTTTTGCAAAGATTTAAACTTGTTTGATTTTCTTTATTTTGTCAAACGATTGGACTTTCCCTGCGTATCGAAAGATCGACCTGATCGTTGTTCGTTTGACGTTCTGCTTTATTTTCTTTGGTGTTTCGTATAACTCATCGGACTTTCTCAGCGTGTACAGGAGTACCGACCTGATTGTTGTTGGGTTATACAATTTCAACTTGTTTTATTTTCTTATTTTGTTAAATCTGAGGCCTTATGTGCGTATCGAAAGATCGACCTTAAGGTAGACGATTTAACGTTCTTATTTCTTTTTGCATGGAACACAATTGACGATATCATGAAAATATTATGCGTTGTGAAAAATCACAAGTGCTGTCACACAAATGGAAAAAGAAATAAAAACTTAAAATGTCTGATTATGTCTGATAGTGTGGGATACACTGGTCAAAGCAAATCTAATCAATACCTTAACATATCCAGATATTATGAGTATGATTCTGTCTGAGCTTAAAATGGACAAATTATACTTGTGTGCTTCAACTAATTGAAATTGAAGTGCAGTTCAGTGCGTTATGATCAATATGATCCCATATAGTGATCTTTCTCATACCAAAAATAGTGTTTGATTCTGTATTGCAATTTCATTTCATATCAAGATAAGCTCAAAAAGATTTTCAGTGTGTTTTAGCATAAACTTGAAAAATCAAAAAGATATTAGGATTGTTTTGATATACACTGTCACACCCCCAAATAACCACTAACGAAGTTTATACCGTTAAGGGGTGCGAGCAAACCAGGACCACAACCATTAGTTACAAATACTAAACGAATCAGAGTTAGTCCAAATATATGTCATAAATAAAGTCTCAAAATACGCAGCGGAAAATATTGTCTTAGCACTAACCACGTGCTTTACAAAATCATTGTTTTAAATTCCCAATTTGATTTAAACAAAAGTAAAATGTCTTCATGTGCCATGCCAACCCGCTCCGGATACTCCTCAGCGATCTGCAAAAGTTTAAACCACGCAAGTGTCAACCTAACGGTTGGTGAGTTCACAGTGGGCTTGTCATGCAGTGGCCCGGTCTCATAATCATAATTGTGTCAACATATACTTATGTAATATTTATTTGTGAAAAGCAATGCTCAGTGATAATACACCGGTCCATAATCATAGGAGCGTGATTTAGTAAAAGTATTGTCCGTAACATGCGTTATCGGGTATGTACTAGTTATGTAAAATTAAAGTGCTCAACCGATATCGCGGGTAGCTAATCCGTTGTTCCATGCACTAAGGAAATTTGTACCAAAGCTGACTAATAAGTATTGTAGTGGCATCGCCATCATCTATTTTGTTTTGCGGACATACGTCATCGCGGCTTTCCCTCCCCCGTGTCCTCTCGGGATCACGGTTAGATAGGCTGATATTGTACCTCCGTGCACCTCCAGTGTCACGAGGCGGAGTTTGTCAAACTCCAGTAGATCTACCCAACATCCCCTCGATTTACAATTAATGGCACAATTAAGTTGAGGACTTTTTCAGTTAAAAAGGCAATCCTTAGAGATCATGTGATATCATGTGGTTTAGACTTTAACCTACACTAGCCATATTAAAACGGTTTACCGGATTCTCATGAATCTCAAAATGTTTTCAGTTTCGTTTCAGAAATAGTTTGTTTAAGTTCCACAAGTGTTTCCCATAAAACACTTCAAGTTTATCAAAGAGGTGCGTGGCACTCATAAGGTTTTCAAGTTCATCAAAGAGGTGCATAGCACTCGTAAGGTTGTCAGCATTTTTTTCCGTTAAGTTATTCAGTGTGTCCCAAACGGGCTCACAGTAAACGGGTTAGTGACACTCACCTTCGGTTGCACTGCTACACTTGCTAAATAATCCAAGTATTGTTTGCTTAATGAAGACCTAAGAACACGTTTAGGTCTTAAGTATTAGTTTTGTGTCTAATCTTTAACTTACGTCACTATGGCCCATAACATAGCACGTTGGAACTATGACACGACATACCGACACACGACACCGATGGTTGATCATAAACGAGGGTTCACATAACTCAGAAATCAAAGCATGTTTCATTATTGCATAATCATGTAAGTCATGGCATAACATTCAAATAAGTTGCACAAGTTTGGGTTTTGGTCTTGGCACAGTTTCGCTACACAGTTTCGCTATGTGCACAGGCAGCACTTATTTAAGGAATACCCGATGACACAGTTTCGCTAGCTAGTTTCGCTTGAAACTGATGACACAGTTTCGCTAGCATAGATTCGCTCGAAACTGGTTTGAACTTTCGTTCATAAAAGGCACAGTTTCGCTGGATAGTTTCGCTCGAAACTAATGACACAGTTTCGCTATCTAATTTCGCCCGAAACTGATTTGAACTTTCGTTCAGGAGTCTTTGGTTGTTTCGCTCGGTAGTTTCGTTCGAGTAGGTCTACTTAGTTTTCACGACGACACTATAGTTTCTCTGTATAGTGTCGCTAGATGAATATTAACACAGTTTCGCTGTATTGTTTCGCCCAGAGAACACACAGTTTCGCTAAACGCAGAAAACTCGTTTTTAAGACCAAAAATCAATCTAACAGCTTCCATACTTCATGTAATTCATTATCTAGCATGCATAAACATTTACCAACATTAAACAAGCAAATCTAACACCCTAAACATGAGTTTTCACCATCAAATCACCAAGAACACTTTTTAAGCACAAAATGACCTAACTAGCATAAATCTTCATTATGGCATGATTTTACACGTAAAGTCGCAGACTTTATGATAGACCTAGCATTCCTAAGCATCATATCAGAAGATCAAACGATTACATGGAGGTTTAAGCATGCTTTTTAGAAAAACACATAGAAATGCAAGAAAAATGGTTTTGGAGACTCACGAATCGATCTAGGATCCGAATGGATGAGTTCACCAACTGAGATGATGGCGGCTCGTGGTGGTTCTCGGCTGGCCAGAATTCAGGAGAGTGTGTGTGTGTTTTTGAGAAATGATGTAAGTAATGAGGATTAGGGTTTAGGTTGGCTTTATATATCGTATAGATCAGGTGCTAGTTTCGCTGGCAGTTTCGCTGGCCAAGCGAAACTGACTCTGAATACTTGTAAATCAAAAGTTTAGCTACCGAGCGAATCTACAGTTTCGCTCGGTAGTTTCGCTGGCAACCAAAAGGGACCAATTTACATTCTAAACAAGATAAGCACGATTCATGAATTTGTCATGCTATTAATAATACTAAATCATGCGTTTAAATCACATTGCACATAATGACCATAAATAAATGAACACACAACACAAGTGGTCGGGTTCAGTGATCAACCAAAGGTCGTGGACGTATTCGGCCTAGTTAAGCATTAGTTACTAAGTTAACACTTATAACGTAACTAACGGAGATTGTCTAACGGAAGTTAACCTCGGAATTCTCGGATGTCACATCATCCCCTTGTAAATGGAATTTTCGTCCCGAAAATTATTCTTGCGTTGTAGCGTTCGCAGCCTCGGCTGTCGTTGTTGCTGTTGTTGCTGGGGAAAGAAAGCAAAAGTTTTAGGGTCGCCACATCCTCCTCCTGTTAGCGGAATTTTGGTCCCCAAAATTAAATCATACCTTGAGTTTCCGTGGACGTTTGCCCGAACAAGTGAGGATACTTTTTCTTCATTTGATCCTCTCGTTCCCAAGTATATTCAGGTCCACGCTTTGAGTTCCATCGAACCTTGACGATCGGAATCTTGCTACGTTTGAGGGCTTTCTCCTCGCGTCCCATTATTCTACTGGTTGCTCAATAAATCTCAGATGTTCATCAATTTCCAATTCCTCCAAAGGAATTTTCTCAGTGTCTTCAGCCAGACATTTCTTCAGATTCGAGACGTGAAACACGTTGTGAACTCCATCGAGTTCAGCAGGGAGTTGTAATCGGTAGGCCACCGGGCCTACTTCCCCAATGATTTCAAATGGACCGATATAGCGAGGATTCAGCTTTCCACGCTTTCCGAAGCGTATCACTCCTTTCCAGGGAGATACCTCCAATAGTACCTTGTCGCCTACCTCGAACTTCAAAGGTTTACGGCGTTTGTCGGCATAGCTCTTTTGCCTGTCACGTGCTGCGGCTATCCGCTTTCTGATTTGAATAATTCGTTCCGTTGTATCATGAATGATTTTCGGTCCGGTGAGTCCTTTCTCACCCGTTTCGGCCCAACACACAGGCGATCTGCATTTTCTGCCATAAAGAGCTTCAAAAGGTGCTGCACCGATGGTCGTATGATAACTGTTGTTGTAGGAGAACTCCACTAACGGAAGGTGAGCCTCCCAATCTTTACTGAAGTCGAGAACGCAAGCTCGGAGCATGTCTTCCAAAGTCTGAATAGTTCGTTCCGTCTGACCATCAGTCTGCGGGTGATAAGCTGTACTCATATCCAGTCAGTTTCCCAGTGCGTCTTGCATAGATTTCCACAGTCGGGAAGTAAATCGAGGATCTCAGTCGGAGATAATGGTCTTAGGCACCCCATGAAGTGCCACAATTCGATCAATATACAGCTTAGTTAACTTATCCATATTGTCACTTTCCCTCATCGGAATAAAGTGTGCAGATTTGGTTAGTCGATCGATGATAACCCAAATCGCATCCGGTCGATTTGATCGATGAGGTAGTCCTGTTACGAAATCCATGGAGATATCCTCCCATTTCCATTCCGGGATCTTTGGTTGCTGCAATAATCCAGAAGGCTTTTGGTACTCGATCTTAACTCTTGAGCATGTTAAACACTTAGCCACATATCGCGCAATGTCGGCTTTCATATTCGGCCACCAGTACAAGTTCTTCAAATCTTGGTACATTTTGTCCGATCCAGGGTGCACCGAATACCTTGATTTGTGAGCCTCGTCCATCACGAGCTCACGGAGATTCCCAAGTAAAGGAATCCAAATTCTGTCATTGTAATATCTGAGTCCGTCGGACTTAATTTCAGAGTTACCATCCACCCCTCGCAGTGCTTCAGCTGCGAAGTTTTCTTCTTTTAAAGCTTCTTGTTGGGCATCGCGGATTCGATCCGGCAGTCCCGTGTGAATGGTAAGTTGCAGCGCTCGTACTCGTCGAGGCTTTTCGTACTCTTTTCGGCTTAAGGCGTCAGCCACAACATTGGCTTTTCCCGGGTGATACTTAATCGCTAAGTCATAATCATTTAGTAGCTCGACCCACCTTCGCTGTCGCATGTTGAGGTCCTTTTGTTCAAAGATATGTTGTAAGCTTTTGTGGTCGGTAAATATCGTGCACTTTGTTCCGTAGAGATAATGTCTCCAAATCTTGAGTGCAAATACAACGGCTCCTAATTCCAAATCATGTGTTGTGTAATTCTTCTCATTGACCTTCAGTTGCCTGGACCCGTAGGCAATCACTTTGTCTCGTTGCATCAACACACAACCGAGTCCTTGAATGGATGCATCGCAGTAAACCACGAAGTCGTCTACATCTTCGGGTAATGAGAGGATTGGAGCTGAACATAACATATCCTTGAGAGTTTGAAACGCGTGTTCTTCTTTTTCACCCCATCTATATTGCACTCCTTTGTGCGTTAAAGCTGTTAAGGGTTGAGCCAATTGCGAGAAACCCTTGATGAATCTTCGGTAATATCCGGCAAGTCCCAAAAACTGTCGGATTTCGGTCGGCGCTCTCGAAGTAGACCAATTCTTGATAGCTTCCAGTTTAGCTGGGTCGACATGAATTCCGTCCTGATTAACAATGTGTCCAAGAAACTGGACTTCGCGAATCCAAAAATCGCACTTTGAAAACTTGGCGTACAGTTGTTCCTTGCGAAGTAATTCCAAGATAAGTCGTAGGTGACTCTCGTGTTCTTCCTTTGTCTTGGAGTAGATTAAAATATCGTCAATGAAAACTATCACAAACTGATCGAGGTACGGCTTGCACACCCGATTCATCAGATCCATGAATATAGCAGGCGCATTAGTTAGCCCAAACGGCATAACTAAGAACTCGTAATGACCATACCGAGTTCTGAAAGCAGTCTTGGGGATATCTTCATAACGAACACGAAGTTGGTGATATCCAGACCGTAGATCAATCTTTGAAAAGTAGCTCGGACCTTGCAGTTGGTCGAAAAGATCGTCGATTCGAGGAAGTGGGTACCGATTCTTGATCGTAACCTTGTTAAGCTCTCGGTAGTCGATACACATTCGGAACGTTCCATCTTTCTTCTTAACAAACAATACCGGCGCTCCCCATGGAGACGAACTTGGACGAATAAACCCTTTGTCGAGTAACTCTTGAAGTTGTGCGGAGAGTTCGTTGAGTTCGCTAACTGCCAAACGGTACGGGGCGCGTGCAATCGGAGCCGCTCCGGGAGCTAAGTCGATTCCAAACTCGACTTGTCGAAATGGAGGCAAACCAGGCAATTCATCAGGAAATACATCTTGGAAGTCGCGGACTATCGGGTAATCGTCGATTTTACGCTCGGGAAGTGTCGTGTCGGTGACGTTTGCAAGGATCGCGAAGTGTCCTTTACGAAGACACTTTTGAGCTTTAAGAATCGAAATAATACCGGTGACTGTTCCACCCTTTTCACCTTGAACTGTTAACACTTCACCTTCTTCGAGTGGGATACGAATCACTTTTTCTTGACATAAAATTTCAGCTCGGTTTTCAGATAACCAATCCATTCCTACTATGACATCAAAACTACCAATCGGGAAAGGCATAAGGTCGATTCCTAACGTATGGCCAGCTAGCTCTAACTTACAGTCCTTAACTATCTGGGTCGTATCATGAAGTTTACCATTCGCTAACTCTACCACAAACTTAGTGTCTAAGTCAATCGGTTTAGCATCAATTAGCTTAGCAAACTTAGTGGAAATAAAACTTCTTTCAGCACCAGAATCAAACAATACAGTAGCGAAGAAACCATTTAGCATAAATTTACCGTTAATCACGTTGGCGTCGTTGCGAGCTTCTCCTTGCCCCATAACGAAAGCTCTTCCCCTGCCGTTACCATTCCCGTTGCCATTTCCTCCGCCATTACCGTTCCCACCATTGTTTCCCTGATTTCCATTTCCCTGTCTTCTCAACTGTGGGCAGTCCCTTTTCATGTGGGCTTGAGCACCACATTCATAGCAGTTCCCATTACCATTTCCTCTGGGAGCTTCATTGTTGTTGTTACGGTTCTGACCATTGTTGTTTCCATTGCCCCGGTTGTTTCCATAGTTGTTGTTGCCATGATTGTTGTTGTTATTTTGCCTTGGGCGGTTTTGTTGCTCAGGTAAAATTGCCCAGCAGTCTTTTGCTTCGTGGCTTTTCTTGCCACACCTTTCACAGTTCAAACTCCTCCTATAAATACCAGCGTGATGCTTCCCACACTTGTTACACATGGGCAGGTTACCCTTGTAGTTGCTTTGACCATTTCCGCCTCGGCGGTTGTTACCACTGCTGTTTCCAGACCTTTTGCTCTGACCTTGGGAGTTAAAGGATCTCCCCGTGTTGTTTCCAACACTCTGATTGTTCATTGAGTTTTCAGGAGCTTCTTCATCAGCTTTTCTTTTGCCACTTAAGGCAGTCTTCTCTGAGGCTTTTGCAGGAAGTGTACCTTTCTCAATTTCCTGATCAGTAAGCTTGTGAGCCAAACGGATGGCTTGCTGCACGGTTGTGGGGTTGCTGGCAGTCACTAGTCCTTTGATTTGAGGCGCGAGGCCTTCCAAATAACGCTCGATACGTTTGAACTCAGCATCAACCATTGTTGGGCATAGTACCGCGTATTCGTGGTAACGCGCAGTATACTGTTCAACTTCAGACCCTATCATTTTCAGATTCAAGAATTCACCCTCTAACTTCTTTACTTGGTCACGGGGACAGTACTCCTCCATAATCAGTTCCTTAAACGCTTCCCATTCCATGTTATTAGCCGCATCTAACCCAATCATCTGGATTTCGGCATTCCACCAGGTGAGAGCAGCTCCCTCGAAGGTGCCAGTCGCATATTTCACTTTGTTCTCAGCAGGGCAGTTGCACATAGAGAAGACCTTCTCAGACTTCTCGATCCACCTGAGGAGTCCTACCGCTCCTTCCTCGCCGGAAAACGTCATCGGCTTACAGTCCATGAAGGACTTAAACGTGCAGTGATGGAGGTTTCCTGGTGCATAAATAATTCGGGTTTTAAGTTTAAACAAGTCAAATTGTAATCGCTTTGTGCCTTAACCGGCATAATATTTACCCTGCGCGATGAATGTAGCTTGGACGGCTGCCACTGCGGCTTGCACGTGTTCGTTTATCATAGCCTGCAGTTGTGCAGGTGTCAGGTTAATGTTGTTCCTTCCGTGTCCTCTTCCAGGCATTTTCTGGACAGTTAAAGTAGCCAGCGTTCAGTCACAGTTATACTCTATACATATCCCATAATATGTATATTAACAATTTCCCGTTATCCTACTATTAGTCCAGAAAAATTTTCGTGCAAAATTGAGGCGTCGTCGGAGAACGTCGTAAGTCGTAAGTACTATCGTCGAAAGTCGGCTTTCCCATAAAAGTCACCGTCGGCGTAGTCATCGTAGTAGAAATCAGGGCGTAGCGTATAGCATCGTTTCGTTGTCGCTTTCCCCGGAACAGTGTGCGTAATAGCGTTCGCATTTCGTATTCGTGTGTGAAATTTTCCTAAGGTTTTCCGTTAGACTACTTAGACACGGTCTATATATATATATTTATATATATATATATATATATATATATATATATATACTAGCCGTGTGCCCGCGCGTTGCGGCGGCGAACAGTTTATAGCGCCTTGTATGTCTTCTTTTCGCACGTTCGGTGGTAGCGACAATTTACAACGCGATATTCGATATTCATTTCTATTAGCGCGATGCCGTGCAACGCCAATTTATAAATCATTACATGTGCGTTTGTCGGCGATGAAAATTTACAAGACTCATTACATAGTGTGCAACACAACTAACAATCCTAATAATTAGTTTTTCAATTAGTAATTTATAATTTTACCAATTCGGCGGTGGCGACAATCAACAACCGCGGTTCCTGTTTTCTATTACCTTATTAATTTTCTCATGATGTTTTGTATTATACATCTATTAATTTCTCATTCGTTATATCGTTGTTGTCTCTCTATGACATGAGCCTTGGAGATCTCAATTTCTTTTTCATTGCATCGTTGTTTTTGTCTCTCTATACATCTATTAGTTGCTATTTCTTGTTGTGTCTCAATCGGGTCTTTTTAAAAACAAATTTATGGAAGTCCTTTGAATGCATATAACCTCTTAAATTTGCTTACTTTCAAAGATCTATATTATTGTTGTACTATCTTTTTGTTATGATAATACTCAACACAATGATTAATAAAGCACTAATAAATATCTTTGATCAACCTAAACGGTCGAGCAAATTTCATAGATCGATGAGACTAACAGTGACGCCAACTTACCATTTTGAAACGTTTAAAGTTCAAAACTTGATTATTGGTCTGAGAAGATTGTAAATTTGCATTCCATATGATGAAATTTTGACTAAAAATTGCATCGGAAGTCTCAATTTCAACATCTTCATCATCAATCTTGTATACTCAAGTCAACATTCCATCGTCTGAAAGAAATTAGAAGTTCGATACTCATGTATAATCATCCACAATTTCCCTCCAATAAAAAAACTCAAATTTCTAAACACTTTTAGATTCTTGTCCTTGAACCATTAATGCTATATTTCAGTGCCCCAACATAAATACATAATTACATAATTACATAGCATCATTTTCAAAAACAAATCAGTGATAACAACCGTTATAAACCCCCTATAAACCGAATGAACTATAGACAAATTAGTATGGGATTTATGTTATCCACAATTAGTCCCAATACATTCATTAGGGTATGTAGGTTCATAGTTCTTCTAATACATCCGACATTCTCTTTGTTTGATTTTCAAAAGATGGGTTCGGTGATGAGAGATAGTAAATCTTCTTTTTCTTGCATTTTTTGGGGGCACCCTCTACACAGTTGGCAAATGTATTAGTACTATGTTGTAAGTCGGCAAATGAAATATATTTTGAATATTTTTTTGTAATAGAACACTCCTGCGCATGTTTTTTGGGCGAATTTCCTACAAGTGCTGATGTCGGCTGGGTGGCACTGCTGGTTCAGGTTTTGATTCCATGCTCGTTATAATCAGTGCCTACTATGCTCGTTATAACCATACATAGAGCGAAAAAAGGGCTTAACCAATTGTTTTGAGCAGATTTATATGCATTTTTTCACTTAAAGTACAAACTAATGGTCCGTAAGCACACGACGGAGCTGCAGGGAAGGTTATTATTTTGGTAGATCCTCCCCTTGCTCCCTTTCCCTTTTTTGTCTTGAGAATAAATAAGTATGCATCCAATATAAGCACCAGAAATTTAGAGAAAAGTAAAAAGAAGGTACCAATGTTTCCATACTCAAACATTTAGAAGCATTAGTTTGTATATCAACTATTCAGAAGATCAACAAAATCGTTAAAACTAAAGAAGAAAATGGAAATCACATGTTATACCTTGAAATCTCAGTGTAGCTTTCCTCCTTCCTCCTCAATGAACATTTTCTTCTGCTAGAATATTAGTAACATAGTACAGACACAAAAAAAAAAAAAACTAAATAGTAAGAAAAAAATATCAAAAATCTATCATCTACTTCCCCTTCCTCAAACTTTGTTGAGTGTACGGGTCAAACTATGGAATCAACAAATTTGCAAATATTCTTGTTCAAAGATCCTTCTAAAAGTTTCAACAAAAGAAACATGAGATGCTCCTGTTAGAAATCAACTCTTCAATACAAACAAAAAACATCAACAAGTAAACATCAGATTGTGTTTTATGACTTTATTTCAAACATATAAGGTTGGGTTAATTCAAGCAGGTCTCCAAAGTCTATTTATACCGCTTACATCTTTCTAAACCATTTTATCCAAATATTCATTAAAAAGACATTAATTATTTATAGTGTTTTTAAAATAGACAAAGAAAATGTTGGTGGTCAGCCCGGCCATTTTGACATATACTAACAAACCACCTGTTCCAATCTGACCTTGTTTTTAATCAATTCAACCTTGTAATATAAAATGAATAAAAAGTTTTATTTGAGGGATCAGCCAAGTCCATTGTGACCAATAATCTGTTTCAGCTTGAACTTGTTTTCATCTCAACCAGTTGAACAGTTCAATTTGGTTTATCCAATGAACCAAACAATCCTAAAATATACTTTTACTTTTGGGTAAATGGGTCAACCAAGCCTGTTTCGATCCGTCAATTCAACCAAGAAGGGTTAAAATGATCCAAAAACTACGGAAGGTTTATTTTTACTACATAATACGTTTCAAATCATTTTAAGTTGTAAGCATTGCAGCGTCGCCAAAGTAATCTGACTTAGGTCTAAAACCGATGATTTAAAAAAGAACACAGAGTACATATTAAAAAAAGCGTGTCATCTTCAAACTGTCATTTTATGTTTTTCATTTTCACGCCCCTCGGAAATTTTTTCCCTAAAATTTCATTTTCCCTCCTTCTACCTTCACCTAGGCAACACTGCCAATTGATGTAAAGGGTTGAACAAACAAACCTTGTTATGCAAGCACTTAAGGAAACGAATTGCGCCAACGATTGTTAGCAGGGGCAGTAATTTCCTTGCTAATCCTGTCAACAATTCCAGTTACACCAGACAAATGTATCAATATCAACATCAACATGAAAAATCTTCAGTCATAATTAAGGGTTCAATTTGCCATTGTCATTATCAGATAAGGTATATTAGAAATTAGATTTATGGTCAAAGGTCAAAGCACTTTCATCTTATCAAATAATGCTTTTATTTTGGGTCAAAAGCTCACCTAAGATTTTATTTATGAGAATTTTGTTTTGAGAGACGGAGGGAACATATTGATATTATCTAGAGTTATTTAAATTTTCTATAGAAGAGTAAATTTCACTTGTTTATAAACCTCTCATCAAATATCAAACAGAACCTGGCCCAACACATGTAATATGTAGCATCATACCTGTTGAATTTTCTCCTCATTTTCACATCCACTTCCATACCTGAAAACAAACACCATTTTAGCCGATGAGAAGAAATTATTGACAGACAGCCATAACACATGAAATATTTCACAAAACTGAAAATCATATATAATTTTATAGCACAAAGAACCTATCAATTTTTGGAACGTGATCATAGCAGACAAAATATGAAATGAAAAATATAGATCATAATCCACAATGGTAACAGAAACTGGTTGTTAATGTAATATTAAGTCTAGTATAAATTACTGTTTTGCAGCCTCATTAAGTAATCCTCCTGTTATGTATAATGAGAAAATTGGTATCAAAATCAAACATGTATAACACATGATTTAATGAACGCCTCTTTCTTCTCTTTTCTGTTGTTACGTATTGCAAGAATATCATTCAAACAAAAACAAATTAATCTTTTTTCATTGTCAAAAAGTACTTTTAAATCTAATTAATTTTCAATTAGAACTTAGATTATCTGTGTTTACATAACCATCTACAAGTTTTTCATCACAAGCTTCTTATGGTTCTGTCATTTTATCAAAGAACACATACATCTTCATAAAAATAATTATTCAACTAAAACTCATTTTTACTAAAACTTTAAATGAATAAATACTAAAGAAGGGTTATTAGAGATTTGATTACTTTAAATTATGGAGAGAGCTTTTGCATCATGGAATGATTATTCTTCAGGAAAAGAGGCTTGATTGGGACAATGGATTTCTAGTCCTCCTTCAGAAAAATATACCTACAATCAAACGGTGTAGCACACCAATTACCTACAACACAAGGTATTTAAAACCAAATCCTTCATATCCAAATGGGTGTCAGATTTTTCTGCAATTAAATCTCACAACATCTAAAAACCTAATATATAAAATAAAATCAAATAGTTGGGAAGAAACAACCTTAAAATTGACTGGAATAACAGATCTTGTGCTTCTAAAAGTTGATTTAAGAACCTTTATATCGATGTCTATATGAGCTTTCACCTACAAATAATGAACAAAAATTAAGGTTCAAGAAAGTAAACTTCAATCAAAACATCCATAAGAAAAGCCAGATTACAAAACTTCAAGATTCAGAAAGAAATAAATTAGAAAAAAATACAGCACTAATTAATAACCTCACATGTTGATTGAGGCAAAAAAAAACTCCACAGTTGGGACGAAACGATACGTCTTCGGATTTGTCTTCCGATAACCCAAATCAAGAACTGATTAATACTTGTTTTGTAGGGCTAAGGATATCAATTACTCACCTGATAAATGGCGGCGAGTTCTCAAAGGCTGTGGAACAGAAGCGCGCTGCAAACATTAATTAAGGTTGAGGTAGAGAATGAGTTGCATCAAAGACGACACACGACAACAACATTAGGGAAATAAAACTACTTGAAATTGAGCAAAGTGATGATGTGAAATTGGAGCAAAGACTCAAAGTGGCTGGCGGTGGGAGGTGCGTGAAAATCACAGCTCATGAGCACATTTGGTTCTGCCTTCTGCTTCCGGTTGCAAGGGATGACGAATCAGTTGTTCTGGTGGAGCGATAGAGACGGTGAGGGATGAATCGGTAAGTGTGGTGGAATGAGAGAGACGACGACCCAGTTTTTGGCGAGGGAGAGAGAGCTAGGGTTTCAGAATCGAGAGTGTGGAGCAGAAAATGAGATAAAAGAGTTTATATACCTAGGGTTTTGAAGTAGTTTATGCAATATGTGATGGTACATTGTGATTCATGGGTTGTACATGTCTTAAAATTAAGACACTTCATTTTCTCTCTCCAATATGCATTATATATAGTATATAGATATATAGATATATATACACATACGTACGAAGCATTCACTTACACAGTAGAGCGAGTATCCCAGGTTGGCACGTGAAAATTTTTGTTTTGAGAATTTGTTTGTTCGTTTGTAACTAAGGTTTCAAGTTGCAGTTTCCAAATCGTTTTTCAAAAATGATTCCAGTTCTCTGCAACTTATGGCTCTGATACCAATCTGTCACACCCCCAAATAACCACTAACGGAGTTTATACCGTTAAGGGGTGCGAGCAAACCAGGACCACAACCATTAGTTACAAATACTAAACGAATCAGAGTTAGTCCAAATATATGTCATAAATAAAGTCTCAAAATACGCAGCGGAAAATATTGTCTTAGCACTAACCACGTGCTTTACAAAATCATTGTTTTAAATTCCCAATTTGATTTAAACAAAAGTAAAATGTCTTCATGTGCCATGCCAACCCGCTCCGGATACTCCTCAGCGATCTGTAAAAGTTTAAACCACGCAAGTGTCAACCTAACGGTTGGTGAGTTCACAGTGGGCTTGTCACGAAGTGGCCCGGTCTCATAATAATAATTATGTCAACATATACTTATGTAATATTTATTTGTGAAAAGCAATGATCAGTGATAATACACCGGTCCATAATCATAGGAGCGTGATTTAGTAAAAGTATTGTCCGTAACATGCGTTATCGGGTATGTACTAGTTCTGTAAAATTAAAGTGCTAAACCGATATCGCGGGTAGCTAATCCGTTGTTCCATGCACTAAGGAAATTTGTACCAAAGCTGACTAATAAGTATTGTAGTGGCATCGCCATCATCTATTTTGTTTTGCGGACATACGTCATCGCGGTTTTGCCTCCCCCGTGTCCTCTCGGGATCACGGTCAGATAGGCTGATATTGTACCTCCGTGCACCTCCAGTGTCACGAGGCGGAGTTTGTCAAACTCCAGTAGATCTACCCAACATCCCCTCGCTTTACAATTAATGGCACAATTAAGTTGAGGACTTTTTCAGTTAAAAAGGCAATCGTTAGAGATCATGTGATATCATGTGGTTTAGACTTTAACCTACACTAGCCATATTAAAACGGTTTACCGGATTCTCATGAATCTCAAAATGTTTTCAGTTTCATTTCAGAAATAGTTTGTTTAAGTTCCACAAGTGTTTCCCATAAAACACTTCAAGTTTATCAAAGAGGTGCGTGGCACTCATAAGGTTTTCAAGTTCATCAAAGAGGTGCATAGCACTCGTAAGGTTGTCAGCATTTTTTTCCGTTAAGTTATTCAGTGTGTCCCAAACGGGCTCACAGTAAACGGGTTAGTGACACTCACCTTCGGTTGCACTGCTACACTTGCTAAATAATCCAAGTATTGTTTGCTTAATGAAGACCTAAGAACACGTTTAGGTCTTAAGTATTAGTTTTGTGTCTAATCTTTATCTTACGTCACTATGGCCCATAACATAGCACGTTGGAACTATGACACGACATACCGACACACGACACCGATGGTTGATCATAAACGAGGGTTCACATAACTCAGAAATCAAAGCATGTTTCATTATTGCATAATCATGTAAGTCATGGTATAACATTCAAATAAGTTGCACAAGTTTGGGTTTTGGTCTTGGAACAGTTTCGCTACACAGTTTCGCTATGTGCACGGGCAGCACTTTCGCTAAGGAATACCCGATGACACAGTTTCGCTAGCTAGTTTCGCTCGAAACTGATGACACAGTTTCGCTAGCATAGATTCGCTCGAAACTGGTTTGAACTTTCGTTCATAAAAGGCACGGTTTCGCTAGATAGTTTCGCTCAAAACTGATGACACAGTTTCGCTATCTAGTTTCGTCCGAAACTGATTTGAACTTTCGTTCAGGAGTCTTTGGTTGTTTCGCTCGGTAGTTTCGTTCGAGTAGGTCTACTTAGTTTTCACGGCGACACTATAGTTTCTCTGTATAGTGTCGCTGGATGAATATTAACACAGTTTCGCTGTATAGTTTCGCCCAGAGAACACACAGTTTCGCTAAACGCAGAAAACTCGTTTTTAAGACCAAAAATCAATCTAACAGCTTCCATACTTCATGTAATTCATTATCTAGCATGCATAAACATTTACCAACATTAAACAAGCAAATCTAACACCCTAAACATGAGTTTTCACCATCAAATCACCAAGAACACTTTTTAAGCACAAAATGACCTAACTAGCATAAATCTTCATTATGGCATGATTTTACACGTAAAGTTGCAGACTTTATGATAGACCTAGCATTCCTAAGCATCATATCAGAAGATCAAACGATTACATGGAGGTTTAAGCATGCTTTTTAGGAAAACACATAGAAATGCAAGAAAAATGGTTTTGGAGACTCACGGTTCGATCTAGGATCCGAATGGATGAGTTCACCAACTGAGATGATGGCGGCTCGTGGTGGTTCTCGGCTGGCCAGAATTCAGGAGAGTGTGTGTGTGTTTTTGAGAAATGATGTAAGTAATGAGGATTAGGGTTTAGGTTGGCTTTATATATCGTATAGATCAGGTGCTAGTTTCGCTGGCAGATTCGCTGGCCAAGCGAAACTAACTCTGAATACTTGTAAATCAAAAGTTTAGCTACCGAGCGAATCTACAGTTTCGCTCGGTAGTTTCGCTGGCAACCAAAAGGGACCAGTTTACATTCTAAACAAGATAAGCACGATTCATGAATTTGTCATGCTATTAATAATACTAAATCATGCGTTTAAATCACATTGCACATAATGACCATAAATAAATGAACACATAACACAAGTGGTCGGGTTCAGTGATCAACCAAAGGTCGTGGACGTATTCGGCCTAGTTAAGCATTAGTTACTAAGTTAACACTTATAACGTAACTAACGGAGATTGTCTAACGGAAGTTAACCTCGGAATTCTCGGATGTCACATACACTCTCAAAAAGCCAAAAATATTTTGTTTCTGCTTTATTTTCGATCTGGTCAACACGTGATACAAATCAATTTTCAAAATCATATCTTGGAGTCTCAAAGAGACGTTTTGCGCCAAGATTATTTAAATGTTTGAGCAGGTTGCTATGTGGAAGATTTCACGACTTCAAGTTTTCTGAAGCTATTGATAAAAGACCAGAGATACACTGTTTTTAAGATCAAGCTACGATCGAGTTGAGGAGGAGTTTCTTTGAAGATTCATTTCATTGAACGAACGGATTCTACACTTGAGGGGGAGCTTGATTGAAGATACAAAGTTGATGATGTTAAAGAAATACTACACACGACGAGGGGGAGTTTGTTGATACCTGATAGCGTCATGTGAAGTATCGAGCAATGTACAAGATCAAGTCAAATTATACTTGGCCGAACCTGGTCCGAACCTGGAGTTCGGACTGGCCGAACCTGGGTTCGGACAAGGATCGGCCAACTGGGTATAAATAGGCGTTTGGTCTTTGTAATAGTCAGTCTAGAGGGTGTGAGATTTCTGCTAAGTGTGTGTTTCTGAGAGTGTTCTCTGTGTCTGTATTCTGAGTGTTTTACTGATTGTAATTGTTCATTGTGATCAATAAAACAATCGGTTAATTACGTTTCGATGTTCGAATAGCTAGATCGAGTAGACGATCCGATGCTCATGCATTTTCAGGTGTAGTTGTCACTAAAGAAAATGTAGAAGCCAGTGAAGCTTTGCAGATTCAGCCTCTCAGCATGATTCCAGATGATATCTACAATGACATTAGCTTGTCTAAACGTCTAAATAATCTTATTTATGACTCCAGCGCCACAAACTTCATAAATATGGAATTCACAACTGATGATGAGTATGATGAGGAGATCATTTATGAGATCAAAGATGAACCAGTTGATATTGTGTCTCCAATTCCTCTGAGATCTGAGCATGTGGTAAGTGAGCCTCAAATAGAAGATGAAGTTGTTATTTCTCCAATCTCTTCACTAGTTCATCATTCTGAAGAAAGGGAAGTCAATCAAGAAGGAGTTGCAACCCAAACCTCAGTGCCTGAGTCTACTGAAACCACCACGAGTGCTGCTCCTGAAACTGTTCAGATTCAGCCAAGAACAAGTGCAAGTGGTGGTCAAGCTACAAATAATCCAGTCTCTTCACAAGAAGTTGGTCCTTCTGGTAGACCCAACAAAGGTAAAAGGAAATTGACTCCTGAAGAAGTCTACGAGCAGGAAATAGAAAAACAGAGAAAGAAGGAAGGAGCTCTAAGACTTGCAAAAGAAGAAATAATACTTGAGAGGACGCTGGATGAAATTGCTAGACAAGAGGTTATCAAAGAGTTGATAGAATCCAGTCGTCCTCAAACGAAAATTGGCCCTGGATCAGAACACTTTGAGCCGAACAATCAAAACATTAATGAGGGAGAACCTAGAATAAGAATAATCCCCAACCTAGCTGGAGACAATATTGATCCGTCTGACACTTCAGAAATTGCAAAATATGTCAGAGAGCTCATTTCTCGTGGGATTCTCCTATCCTACTTGATGACTCTCACGGAATGCACAACTAGTTGAACTGTACACTGACAAGCAAGATATGGAGAAACATCTCTATAACTACAAACTTGCAGAAAAGCTTATTGATCCTCGAGCAAATCCCTTTGCTGATACTGATAAGAAGTTTAAATATGTGCAATTCAACGACAACCTGCGGGAAAAGATCCGAGAGATGCATGCACAATATATGCCTCCTCCTCCAGACATCTTTGATCATGTTTCACCTCCGCGCCAGTCCCACTACAGCTACGTTTGGCGTTAACAGAATGACCAAAAGAGAAATGCAAGACTTTCTAGATCATAGGGGATATGCTCGCAAAAGCTATAGCAGAAAGCAGCTTCCTGGTCTATGAAACTTTGGTCAAAAACCACATAATTGAAGAGAATAAGAAGGTCAAGCGTCAGTAGGACGAACGAGAAGAAATAAGGGTAGAGTAACACCGAAGGAAGGAAGCCCCTACCTTGGTTGACGATTGGAAGGAAATGGCACCGTATTGGAAAGCCTTGGTGCAGTTCACAGCTAAAAATCTCAAAAATATGCCTCCAAACGTCGAATCCGATGATGGGATGAAAATCCTTAGATGGAAATATGATCACGAGTTTAAGGCATTTATTGTCAAACGCAGAAACGGATTTGTACAATTCTTTGCCAAAATAAGAGACCTTCTAAATCTGTTCTCTTAGGAGCTAAAACAACTTAGATGGCGAAAGCTGATCAACCACTCAAATGATCCAGTGGGTAGAGAAGATGAAGAGAAAATATAAGCCATCTACAACATTAGTTCAACTCGCCCCCTCAAGACAGAGAAGAAGAAGTACAAAACTTTCAGAAGGCAGAGAGCTGTGGTCCCACATAAGGTCATGTACAAGAGTATCAACAAGGATTTGATTACAAAAAAAAAATAAAGGGAGATCAGAAAAGCAACCCAATAAGATGTTGGTATTACAGTGGGGACACTCATGAGTTAGTCATTGAAAGGGAAGATGGCGATACAATAAGATTCTTCGCTGCAATTAAACTGAGAATGATGCATAGAAGTTACCTTAAATGTTTATTCTACAGTCGCCTGGACACCATCCCTCGAAGGCTTAGGCCATACGAGATAGTGGACATAAACTACTTCGGTTTGTTTCTAAGGTGGTGGTGTTGGGAGTGCATTACTGCAAAGAAGATGACAACAGAAAGCTTGAGTACCTTAAAGGACTGGTCATGGGTGGTCGCGGGATTTGCTACCTCTCCCGTGGTTGTGAAAGGATGGTAGAGATGTGACACTATTTTGACTTGAAGAAGTTCTTGCGAGAAGACCTTTGGATACTGTACGATGCACAAATCATCTGCTTAGATGATCGATAAAGGAATCTTGCCCGTAAATACTGGAGGTTCTTGCTAAAGCTACTTGGTCAACTCAGATAGTCGTCAGTTCTTTTCTATGTTTGTATTGCCACCAAAGGGGGAATTTGTAAGATCTTTATAGGGTTGGTGGCAACTCAAACATAGCATCCTTAGTATTTGTGCTCAAATTGTAAATCTTTCACTTTACTTGTATTTTGTACTTGGACAATTCTCTTGATGTTTATGTTAATCATTCAAGTATTTGATGTTTTGTATTTCATATGTAATGTCATAACTTGTGTTGATCAATGATATTTAGGAATTTTCCCTTGTACATTTCTATTATGATGTTAAAGTCTGGATCCATATTCGGAGTCATTTCATGACAATTTACTTGGCTAATGTTAATGATTGAATGTGTCTTCATAATAACAACCCTTAATGGTTCAATAATGATTCTTGACGTTATACGAGCATACTTGATTATTTTGACTTAGTCTTGGCGACCTCACCAAGCTTGGCGACCTCACCAAGCTTAGCGACCTCACCAAGCTTGGCGACCTCACCAAGAAGTCCTGGCGACTTGGATTTACACTTAGCGATCTGGACAAGTGTTCTTGGCGACCTCATCAAGGTTGGCGGCCTCACCAAGTGGCCTTGGCGATGTCAGGATTTGTTCTTGGCGATCTCGTCATTCTGATGACATAATTTTCACTAACTTAAATAACATTCTCTCGATTTCAGTGCTATGAAGGCAGGTGCTCTCTCCAGTATAAATTGCAACATGAGAATAACGTAAAATAGGCTTTTAGACGGTTGTTTTGAGAGAGAGAGAGAGAGCACTTGTGTGTAAAACCCTAGTGTTCTTGAGTTTCAGACTTGAAATCTAAGGATTTCAACACACAAACAATGTGATTTGATCATAGATTCAGGAATTCCGCACTTGAATCTATGTATTATATGGGTAAAGGCTCCAAATTGGCCCTGACAATATGTATCAAAAATAGTGTTTTTATATATGTACTTGTGTATTAATACATATGTAACCTGTTAATAATACAAATATGCATTAATATTTGTATTATGTAACCTGTTATTACAACATATGTCCAATTTTTTACATTTACATATGCAACTTTTTAAAAATCTAAATTCTTACGTATGTAGTTTGGATTTTTTTTTTTCATGTGGGGGGCATTTCATACATGTGTACTATTGTATTGATACATATGTAACATGTTAGCACTACATATGTATTAATATTTTGTATTATGTAACATGTTATTAATTACTACATATGTACCTGTAAATCACTACATATGTATTATATGTTACCTGTTATTACTACATATGCACAGTTTTTTGTATTAATACATATGCAACTAACCTGTTTTTACCACATATGTTCACTTCTTTATTTTTACGTGTGCAATTTCACATATGTTGTATTTACTTTTCATAATTACATATGTAATTTTACAATTGATTGTCTATGTTATCTGTAGGTTCTTCCCGTGAGCATCCTATCCAGGCCATCCCTATTTCCTGTTGTACCCTCTGCTGAAAAATTGGAAGAAACTGTTAACAAATTGGAATCCCTGCGGGACAACCCATTGAGGGCTAAAACATTTTCAATTTTGAAATCACCTTGATTTGATAGGGCAGTGATAATTGATGGATCAATAACAAAAGAAGAAAAACAGATTTGGGATTTATTGTTCAAGGAAAAATCATTCATGTAATTGAGTTCGATTACCTTATCAAATTTTATGTCATATAATCGTATTTTAAAATTACTTTCAATTTTTATGACAGGAAAAGCAAGCTTTCATCCAATGTCGTTCCTCCTTTTCTACTACCTGGATGCTTCTCTTATATGCTATATCATACTATTAAACACTCAATTTCTTAATTTTTAGGTCTTATGTACTTTTTGATGTAATGCAGAGAGCTCATCTTTTACTCCATGAACAAAGTTGAAGCTAACAAGGATGTGATGCAAACCTTGATGTTTGATATCCCGGTTAATATAGTTGTCCTTGAGGCTTGGGTCAATGTTCTTAATTACGATGAGAATCGTAGATCCTATGACTCCCCGGCTCATAATTTTTGTCCTCCAACTCTGATTGTGAGTCTTTTAGTTAACATTATTCGTCATATACTATTCTAACCAAATGATTATCTATTTGAACAGTCCAGGTTTTTGCTTCATGACTACCAAGCTGACGATAACAGAAGGAACAATGCTTTTAAAGAAAATCTACTGCCACATCTTAATTCTTATCAACTAAATGGAGATTTCAAAGGAGTTGACATGATTTTTTTACCAGTTGAAGATTCTGAAAGTTTCTACCTTTTGTTTTTTGCATTCAAACACCTTGCTAAGTCTGTTATTGATAGTTCCCCCTCATCTGATCCATTATCCGAAAGTGACTCATATTTTGAGAAGGATTCTGCACATAAGATGGTAAACTTTGCTACCAATTGTTACAATTAATCCAATTTGTCTACATATTTCTGGTTAGTATCTGATTTTAACTTGGTTGTATACAGAAACACATTTTCTGCAACTATCTGCAGACCATTGGTCACCCCAAATGTCAACAGCTTCTATCCTGTAAGATACACAGGCTCCATATTGAATGGGCTACATCGTTCGTTCCGAATGACAACATGATTTTTTTCTGATGAGGCATATGGAGAAGTTCATGGGCAGAAACTATGAATTTGATTGTCAGTTTGGTACCAATGGGATGAGGAAGAAAAAGCAGCTCAAGGTGCTTCGTAAAAAATACGCTGCTGTAATTCTACTATCCGATGTTAATCTTTTGAAGTCCAAAATCAAGTATTGTATCTGATCTTCTATTCACGTATGAAACTGTTTTGATGAAACGTGTCCCTGAAGTGTTTTTGTTGTTAGAAACCATGTTTTGTGACATCTTTAAACACGGTTAACTAATTATTATCAATTAGGAACTTTATTTTCTGGTCTTTAAAATTTCCATATTTACCCCCAAGGGCAAATAATATTATCAGTAACATATGTAAATTTTAGTATTACATATGAAAGTATAATTCATATGTAACAATGGAGTCTTTTTTTTAATTCATACACATTTAACGTATGTATGAAACGCTTATAGGTGATATATCAAAATCTTACATGTGTAAACATTAATTTTACATACATAATAACTCTCATATGTAATGACAAGGGTTTTACATATTTAAAAAGATGTACACATGTAACATATGACCCCTACATATGAAAGTCTTATTCATAGTCTAACATGTAGTGGAGCCTTCATATATGTTTAGGGAATCATATTTTTTGTGGGGGTAATTCATGTTTAGGGAATCGTATTTATTTCTACATTCTATATTTTCATATGTAACTCCTACACTCCAGATTTTACATATGTAACCGTTTTTTTTAAAACTAAATTCTTACACATATGTAATAGTTGGCATTACATATGAAATTTACTTCACAATAAATTTTTCATAT
This sequence comes from Deinandra increscens subsp. villosa, assembly GCA_039602395.1. Lineage (NCBI taxonomy): Eukaryota > Viridiplantae > Streptophyta > Magnoliopsida > Asterales > Asteraceae > Deinandra > Deinandra increscens. Next base: position 37,759,647 of record JBCNJP010000008.1, on the reverse strand, counting down.
ACGTGTAAGAGTTGGCATTACATATGAAACTTACGTTACACTAAATTTTCATAGTGTTACATTCTATATTTCCAGGTGTCCTCTAGATATTTACTACATATGTAACAATTGGCATTACACATGAAATAGACGTCATACTTAATTTTTTCATAGTGTTTTACACATGTACTAGTGTATGGATACGTATGTAGATATTTTACACTTTTTCCTAATTTTGAAGTGTTATTTAATCTGATTTAATAGTTAAATGTTTTGATTTTATGCTTTTGCGTACAAATAAATGAGATTCATATTGATGTAATTATACAGCCATTTTTCGTCAATTAAATGATTCGTATTTTATTAACCACAAGTAATATGCTCACCCTAGAATTCAACGGTAGTTAAAAGAATTACATATGTATGATTACTTTTTTTACATATGTAATTATTTGTCACATTATCTTTAAGAACATATGTAAAATATTAACATCGAAATTACTAACAAAATAAGTAATATTACTTCATCAATATCCTGATACATCAATCCAAAACGTGGAACTTAGTCCATATTCAGGCTACACCCATACCATAAACTTAATTTTACCTACTAGTCATCTAGATTGTTCTTAATGTTACATAAATAACATTATCCCCATTTGCTAAATAGGAAATCATGTTATGTTTATGTAATAAGAACCAAAAGACAAGGTCATTGATTTGATACATGGTCCTCTTACATACTACAACCAAAGAATTGTTTTTTTAAAAGACATAATGACCATCCGCCTACTTTCCATCATTTCATTTGCTTTCATCCCATATCATGCCTCGTCACTTGAGTCTCCCGATTCGACATCTTTTCCCTTTGTTTCTTCTTACAGTTTCTTGAGTCATGGTCCGTCACGTACTCGTTGCAAGTTCTACACAAGCGGAAAGCTTTAGGAGGTTTCTCCCTGATTTTTTCTCATGGGCCACTAACCCTACGCATTTTCCCACAACCTTTTGTTTTGACCTCACTTGGATTGTTGACGGAAACTTCAACTTATATTTCTTGTCCCACAAGCTCTTGAACAACACCCTCATTAATTTATCCACAACTGTTGAGTTTGACCCACAAGCACCAATACATTTTTTTAATTCTTTCACCTTCTACACTAAAGCTTCAAGCCCAACTTTATCGGCCCTTAAATCATCTACACATTCATTCATCATCTCCAAACTTGCTTTCTCAACACACTCTCAACACTACTCTCGACCCTATATCTGTTTTCTACTTGATAGATTAAACGTGGTAGTGCATCTATAGTCCACCTTTTAGAAATGTAGATTGAAGGAATGTCGTTCAAACGGTTTACCTTAAAAGCACAAAATACATGCCTGCACAAATACCCGATACGGGAAAACACCTACACGAGCAATCTTTTCCACAGTGTTGTACTTAACCTATTAAGAACATCAAGTTTGTTAAAATAAGTTTTTCACTGAACTTTAACATATGTATTGGCAGAAGACTACATATGCACCAGAAACCAATTGTATTGCGAACTTTTTTAATGTATATGTGCTTTGTCTAAAGCCCACAGCTTCTGTTTCATATGTAATATATTTACACATGCATTTAAACAATCATATATCATAATATACTACTTTTTACAATATAAATAAACTTACCTCAAAGGTATTCAAGGAACCCTTGTTGCGGTTGACTTGACTTACATAATATACATATGTTATTCCAAAAATCTCTGTTTTTTATATGTAGCAATACTGCATTCCTTGTTTAATTTCCTTTTTCACTTCAAGGAATATGGTACTAGTGTATAGTTGAAATGTATGCTTCTCAATCGGTTTAGCATCACTATGGTTATAAGTCACAGTTGAACCTTTGAAAACGGAAGTTCGTTGCTTGTACCTTTGTTGTTCAAGTCTACTTTTAAAGCACATCATAAATTGAACCAAGGTGTTTGCACTAGTTGAGTTCACTTTGAAAGAAGAGTTGGAACTCTCATATACCGACATTGTTCGCAGCAAACCACACATGGGTATATCTCTGAAATATGCGGGAACCCAACGATCCCGAATGTTATACATTTCCGCTTGCCATTCATGATCAGTTAACAAGAACTCTTCCATAAGGTCACTTCACCTCTTCTCTAAAGTTGTAGTCTTCATGTAGTTACTCCAAACCAGACGATTAATTTGAGATCTAATATCTATATTTTGCATCAAATTCCCTGAAATATGTGATAAAAAGTCAGTTTTTCATATGTTAAAACTTTAATAGTGTTAATAGTCTTACTTCTACATAAATAATACTCATCCTAAACACCCCGTACCACACGTTAAAATAATAACTACAATTAATCTATATAATTAAAAAAAAGAGGTAAAACATTTAACTTACTTGTTTGTCTGATATGTAGCATCAAATGCCAAAACATCCCCAAAAGCTTCATAGTTTACTTTAGAGATCCCATCAGCCCAGAAAATACTCCTTTGTTTCCCGACATCAACCAAATAATCAAAGTAGTAATTGGGGATGGTTTTCACCCTCTCCTGCAAACAATTTAATAAAAGTTAGGTGTCCCTATCCCCAATATACATTCTTGTGGTCTTACTAAAATTTTTGAAATCATTGGGGGTTCCATTCACATTGTGATGTCCACCCATCATTGAGACCATAAGGCGATGGGCCTTAACCGGGCCAATCCTATTCGTGCTCATATCATGAATATATTTTTTTTGTTGAAAATGGCAACCTCTTAGATGTTTTTGTTAAATCTTTATTGAAACCCTCTACTAACGAATGATTGTGGCCCTCAACAAACTTCAAGACAGAAAGACAGCCATTTTCACTGCTAATTTTAAAACAAATATGAGCTTTGTAGTTGTTACGTATGTAAGTGCTTTGACGGCATTCAGTTGACAAATCGAACTTCTTTTTTGGTTGTGGTTTACCAGTCTTGTTACACCTAAGATACTTGTGTGTAACAACTCCCTTATATTTTTTTTTGTTGCCTAACCCTAACTGAAAAACCACCAGCAAGAGCATATGTTTGGTACATTACATATGGATCTTCCAAATTTTCAAATGTTGACCCGACATAAGGTATCATGCTCTCAGCAACAGTTGGAACCCATAAACTTGAGCCGTTTGGTGAAATGAAAACATTACTCGCTGCCATTGCTATCTTCTGTTACATTAGAAAAAATATGTAGGAGTTTATTTTCTACTTGTAATAAGTATATATCTATTAAATACATAAGACAAAAAGCACTTTTACCTTCATTGAATTCGTTGTTGCATAGTAATGAAGACCAGTTGCAGTCTTCAGCATCTAAGTTCAAAGGAAACAAGTTGGGAGGTGAGTATTTTATTATGTTCATAAAGTTTTGATGAAACTGTGAGAGAAAGTTGAGTCAATGGGAGCCCTATTTATGGTGGTCAATGGGCGGGAATTAAGGGACAGGATTGGCGAGATATCTACTCATCCTTTCCATTGTAACACTACTAACATAAATAAGTCTTTTAAACTAACCAAAAGATGGTGATTAGACACTACTGTATTTCTTAAACATAAATAAGAGATGGGTTAGAACATGTTAATAAAAAAGTCAACTTCAACAGTTTGACAATTTGCATCAAAAAGGAAGAAAAATGTTAACATTGATAAAAGGGTTGAACTTAAACTATGCACAAGAGATGGGTTAGAACATGTTAATAAAACCAAAATATAAGCCTTTTACACCATATTTAAGTATGTTAGGATCATGATCTAGTCTCATGTATATGTAAAATTGGCTTCATGTAAACTGTGTCAAAAACTAAGATCCAAAATCATGCCAAAAAAATTAAAACAGAAACTTATTAAGTATTAAATCACGAATCATGCCAAAAACCAATATGATACCAAGCTTGAAATCATGAATCACAACTGAGTAAATGACACAAATTCATGCTTTTGTATGTTTTAAAAAGGGATCTGAACTCATAGTATATAGACATACTTTGACTTAAAAAGTGTTGTAAGAAACTGAAAAACCAATAAATTCATATAAAACAAAGGTCATATGAGGATACTATTATGAAAAACCAAGGTCTAGGTTATAAAACAAAGGCCTATCAAAACACTTTCTGGTTCAAACTCAAACTTACTTTCTCAAACTGACACCAGTTATGTCGTATTTACATGTCAACAATGTTCACTTACATAAATTGAAAAAAAACAGCTCCATCATCCTCAATCACCCTGTTACAACTCATAAAAAATTGAAAAAAATAGTCCTTGTTTTATACATTTAAGGGCTGATGCAGAGGACAGAGTGTGTTTTGAACCTTAAAAGAGATTTATAACACAACAAATCATGTTGAACTTTCACATTTACTAAACAATTATCATAACTATAAATCTTCACAAACAAACAATTATCATAACTATAATCAGTGGCATCTATATTGTCTATTCCACCCAGACCTGCACACAACTCAGCCCCCCAACTATCCAGTTATTTTTATCCAAATTCCTCCAAAGTCTAACCTTCAAAAATCCCTAAATTCCATTTTCTGCAACCTTTTATCATCATGTTTCTACTATTATCCACAATATACACTTTCAAATTTCACTATTCCAATCTGTTGGGCTATACATTTGAGGCATGAACATTAGATGTGGACTTACTTGTTAATGGGCTTAGGTGTTCACGATTGGGCTTAGAAGAGTTCACGACTTGGGCTTGCTTGGGCCGGATTGCTTAGTGGGTTTATGATTGCTTCTTAGGGTTTTGTATTGGGTACTATATAAACCCATTAGTTTATGATTGGGAGCTAGTTGTTGTTTACGATTTGTGCCTATCTCTTGTAATTCCGATCGTAATCATCAATCCAAGGAAGTAGTTTGTTCTTCATTCAAGATTTGATCTTTTAGTGTTGTGTTTCACTCATATCAAGTCTATTTCATCTACTTTCTCTTGAATCAATATCGTACAAGGTTTCCGCACTTGTTCGAGATCAAAATATCGACAAGAAATTGGGGTATTTACTCACACATAATTTACCTACATATGGTTATATGTAGGTAAATATCTACACATGTTTTTATATGTGTGGGTAACGACGGATGACAATTTGTTTAAGTTCTTAACAATTAATATGTGTGGGAACTAATTTTTACCTACACTTAGTTACCTACATTTGTATATATGTAGGTGAGAAGGTAAAAATATGCTTACACATTTTCCATATTTTTGTTATGTGTGGGTATTTAGTTACACATATACAAAAAACAATAATATGTGTAAGTAATAAGTAATATTTTTACATACACATATTATTAGCAAAAATATGTGTAGATAAATTAAGTAAAATAATTTTTTTTATTTTAATGACGTGGCAAAATACGTACCTACACATATTTAAAAATTTAATTTATGTGTAGGTATAAAAAATAGTGACGTGGAAATAAATCTTTTTAGTTTTTATAATTAAAAAAAACGTATCTACCTACACATAATTTAAATAATACTTATATGTAGGTAAAAACAACATCCACATGTAATACACTTTTACCCACACATAATGACCTTTTACCCACACATTCAATACAGCTTTAGTAAATCAAGCTAATCTTTTGGCACACATAATCAATGCCACAAATTGTTCTGGTGTCAAACAGCATTCAAAACAGCTTTAGTAAATACAGTTTCAACATACATCTAGAATTAAAACAAGCACATCACATGTATAATCAAACACATGTAGCATTAAAACTGATCAAAATACAATATTATATAAGCCATATTGAGGATCAAAATGTCTGCAGGAAACAAAAGCAGAAGCTACAAGCGGAGATCAAAAATCCAAAAGGTTAAAGTATCAAAGGGCCAACATGAACCCTAGGTAAAAAAAACCACATTAATTAATTAAACCATAAAACCAACCATCACTTCTTTCCCACCAACACCTGCTCCTCGGCACCTTCAAGCAGTACTTCTTCTCCGGTCAAATCCTTGTGAGCTTTCTGCCACGCGTTGATATCCCACTCTGGCACGACCAAACCGCCCTTCAAAATTCGATGAGCCATTTCAATTTTACACTTAAGTACGACAGCTTCAACAGACTTATTCATTGTCTCTTTCATCTCCAAAAGTGATTTAGCATGAGCTTTGTCCCTGGCCACCAGTTGATCATTTAGAAGACGTACATCTTCTTTCGATTTCCTGATGATGGAATCACGAACTGAGATGCACCGGGTTCTGGCCTGCAGCACGAGGAAACTAAGTATTGCAGACTAAAAATAACTAAACAAGTAGTAAGGATACATACTTGAAGAAGGAAAGTGTCCTCCTGTTCAAAGATTTCTTCAAAAGAAAGGTCAGCGAAAGGATCAGAAGAAGACTGGGCATGAGAAATGGTCTTTCTCTTCTTCGAAGCAGGAAGCCTTTCTTTATCGAAAAATTGCTGAGTCTTCACGTTTGAATTCACATCCTCATCACCCACACCAGGAACAGATTTCGAATTAGCACCTGATTGATTAGATCGACTCATATCAATATAGAGAAAGACATGTGAAAGCAAAAGAAAATACGCTTACCGGATGATGAACCTGTCGAATAGATAGATTCAGCAGTAAAACGACTGGAAGCCTCTACAGAGAAGGTTCTCTCTTCAACAGGAAGAGCCAAGACTTTACTCAAAATTTCAGATGAATGATTGTCAACAGGAGCAACCTTTGAGAGATTAATATCTGCAGAATAGAGGTCAAAATATGTCTGCTTTTAAAGAAGAAAAATGGGAGACAAATGCTTACCTTCGACAACCCAAGTATCGGGAATAAGTCTTCCGTTGGGAATGGAATCCCTCTCTACGAAGAAGAACCGACTTCTCCAAACGGGACTGTTTTCACCTACACGATGGATCAAATTTTTGCTACCAACCTTAGCCTTCAACATATAACGACCTTGGCCATTGGTCACCAGATTATACGCTTCAGTTATCAGAGAAATGGGAATGTCTAGATGATGATTATCTTTAATACGATTCAGGGAGTATAGGATTCTCCAGATCGTGGGCATTACTTGAGTATAGCAAAGATTGGAGACATCGAAGAACTCTTGAATCAAAGAAGGAAAAGGATAATTCAAACCTATAGTAAAGGGATATTCAGGAAAACAAACCCATTTTTTGGATTTGCCGTCAATTGCGGATGGTAAACGCAAAGCCCTAAAAACGACGGAAGAAGGAAAAGAGCCAGAATCCCTCAAGCGTATAATATCAAATGGAACTATCATACATTCCTCTTCGGCAGTTTTAGGGACTATGCCCTGTGATTCGATATAATCGTCCGAATCGATCTTGTAAGAAGGAGTCTTCACCCTCATCTTTGAAAAAAGAAGAAGAAGATATCGAGAGTATGTGGAAGAAGTGAAAGCGATGAAGCAGTAACTGACTTGGGGAAAAGGGTTTTGTGAAAATAACTATACACAACTGAATCGTCAATAATGTAGATAAGTAAACCAGGATTGAAAAATATTGAAAAATAAAAAATAAAACAAGTTAAAGGGAATCGAACCCACGCCAAATGTGAATAACAGACGACCTGGACCAGTTGAGCTGGTTGGAATATTGTTTTATAAATGAAATTTGTGTCTTATATTAGAAGCACTAGTACATATTTTGTACATATTTTTAAATTCCAAGTACGTTATATGTAAAATATAATCCATCCTAATTAAACATCAACTAAAATTGTCGCAGATCCTATCCACGTTTATGAACATCCAAAAAAACTAACAACCAATTAAAACACCCGCAATTCCTATCCACGATATGATCCACGATAAACCCTAGTTCCACGTTTTGCTTGGTTTAACAGTATTTCAAAGGAGCTTTTCAAAGGAGCTTGCTTTGATCAATCCAGGTACTAGCTAATTCCGATTACCACTATTTTTATTTGCTTCAACTATGATCGTTACGGATTAGGCATCATAGTATACAAGATAGTTATCGATTTTATTAATTTTTGTTCATAATCATTATCAGGTGCAAACTATGAGTCATCAATGGGTGAAAAGCGGGCATCGTGCTTCGACCGAGTATGTGGAGGGGGTAAAGCAATTTTTAAACGTTGCTAGACAAACTTTGAACTCCAGTGGGTTAACATTATGCCCATGTGGTAACTGTCTTAATACGAGGCTACAAAATATAGATGTCATTACTGGCCACTTAATCAATGTAGGAATTGATAAGTCGTATACACAATGGGTGTACCACGGTGAGGGTGACGATGAAGACAGTGAAGAAGATGTTGGAATGGATGATTTTGTTAATGACGAATCTGCTGGTGGCGTAAGAGCAGGATTAGAAGATGCAATTGGTGATCAATTCTTTGATATCGGCCCTACCAATGATCTAACTGGAAATCAACAACCAGTTTTTAAAAATACTCGTTTACAGAAGCTGCATGAAGCGTTAGATAGTCCTTTGTATGAGGGATGCAAGAATACTTGTACATTGACCTTTGTTGTGAAGTTGATGAATT
>JBCNJP010000008.1:37536262-37750628 GCA_039602395.1 Deinandra increscens subsp. villosa | reverse complement strand
ACCAAATTGATAATCGAGGCATTTGATGTTGACGGGTTGGAAGATAATCCAACAGATGCAGGAATTGGACCGGACTGGATCTTTGACTATGGGACTTTCTTTAAAGGGTTTGACTACTCAAACATGTTTCCCAATCTGGAAGAAGAAGACATCATTGCTCCAGCTCCTGAAGTGAGGCCATCTGTGGAAAATGTCAAAGACAGTGTATCAGAAACAGCTCATAAGGATGATGTTGTGGATGTTCCAGAATCGTCAGGAACTCATGATGATCAGAAGGAGCCTGAAACCCAAGGTATGAATAATAATGTTAATGATACTAACCTGCCTGTTTCTGTTTCAGTACCAGATGTTCAAACCACAAGAATCAACAAACATCATCCACTTAGCATGTGGTCGGGCCAGTGACAGCAGGAGTCACAACTAGAAGTCGGGCGGGTAACATCAATCACTGCATGTACTCATGTTTTATCTCTAAGATAGAGCCTCCAAATGTGATGGTAGTTCTTAAAGATCCAAGCTGGATGGAGGCTATGCACAATGAACTGAATTAATTCTCAAAATTAGGAGTGTGGCGACTAGTGAAAAGGCCAGAAGACAAAAAGGTTATACCCACAAGATGGTTGTACAAGAACAAGAAGGATGATACGGGTATAATCGTAAGGAACAAGGCGAGGTTGATTGTTCAAGGACATAGACAGGTGCATGGGATTAGTTATGATGAGTGCATCAAATGGATGTCAAGACAGCCTTCCTGTATGCTGACATGAATGAAGAAATTTATGTGGGACAACCACCAGGGTTTGTGGATGAGGAACATCCAGATCATGTATATCTACTGGATAAAGCCCTGTACTGTTTGCATCAAGCTCCACGCACATGGTATGAGACTCTATCCAAGAATTTGGTGGAAAATGGGTATACAAGGGGAGTGGTTGATCAAACCTTATTTAGAAAGAAGGTGAATGACATCATCATGGTGCAAGTGTATGTGGATGACATCATCTACGGATCTACAAATGAAGAATTGTGCACCGAGTTTGAAGAAATCATGAGAAAGAAGTTTGAGATGAGTGATCAAGGGGAGATGAATTTTTTCCTGGCATTACAAGTGAAACAAGATGAAACTGGAATTCTCATTCATCAAGCAAAATATTGTGAATGAGATTCTGGCAAAATACAAAATGCAGGATTCCAAGCCCATCTCCACTCCCATGGAATCCCGGCCTCTACTGACGGTGGATGCAGATGGGGAACCAGTGAGTGAATTCCTGTATCGATCAATGATCGGGTCACTCATGTACCTAACAGCAAGCAGGCCAGACATCATGCATGCAGTGTGTGTGTGTGTGTGCACATTATCAGGCTAATCCTAAAATCTCTCATTTAGCTGCTGTTAAACGTATTTTTAGGTATCTGAAGGGCAGGCCTCGTTTGGACTTTGGTACCCAAAGAATACTGATTTACAATTCTTTGCTTTCACTGACAGTGACTGTCACACCCCCAAATAACCACTAACGGAGTTTATACCGTTAAGGGGTGCGAGCAAACCAGGACCACAACCATTAGTTACAAATACTAAACGAATCAGAGTTAGTCCAAACATATGTCATAAATAAGTCTCAAATTACGCAGCGGAAAATAATGTCTTAGCACTAACCACGTGCTTTACAAATCATTGTTTTAAAATTCCCAACATAATTTAAATAAAAGAAAAATGTCTTCGTGTGCCATGCCAACCCACTCCGGATACTCCTCAGCGATCTACAAAAGTTTAAACCACGCAAGTGTCAACCTAACGGTTGGTGAGTTCACGGTGGGCTTGTCATGCAGTGGCCCGGTCTCATAATCATAATCGCGTCAACATATACTTATGAAATATTTATTTGTGAAAAGCAATGCTTAGTGATATCCATAGTCATAGTGTTGTGGTTTAGTAAAAGTAATGTCCGTAACATACGTTATCGGGTATGTACTAGTTTTGTATAGTTAAAGTGCTCAACCGATATCGCGGGTAGTTAATCCGTTGTTCCATGCACTAAGGAAGTTTGTACCAAAGCTGACTGATAGTTTTCGTAGTGGCAGCGCCATCATCTATTTTGTTTTGCGGACCTACGTCATCGCGGCTTTGCCTCCCCCGTGTCCTCTCGGGATCACGGTCAGATAGGCTGATATTGTACCTCCGTGCACTTCCCGTGTCACGAGGCGGAGTTTGTCAAACTCCAGTAGATCTACCCAACATCCCCTCGCTTTACAATTAATGGTACAATTAAGTTGAGGACTTTTTCAGTTATAAGGCAATCCTTAGAAATCATGTGATATCATGTGGTTAGACTTTAACCTACACTAGCCATATTAAAACGGTTTACTTTGGGTTCTCATGAATCCCGAAAACATTTTCAGTTTCATTTTAGAAATAGTTGTTTAAGTATTTCACAAGTGTCTCCCATAAAACACTTCAAGTTCATTAAGTGGGTGCCAAGCACTCCTAAGTTTTCAAGTTCATCAGAGAGGTGCATAGCACTCATAAGATTGTCAGCATTGTTTTTCATTAAGTTATTCAGTGTGACCCAAACGGGTTCACGGTAAATGGGTTAGTGACACTCACCTTTGGTTGCACTGCTACACTTGCTAAGTAATCCAAGTTTTGTTTGCTTAACGAAGACCTAAGAACACGTTTAGGTCTTAAGTATTAGTTTTGTGTCTAATCTTTAACTTACGTCACTATGGCCCATAACATAGCACGTTGGAACTATGACACGACATACCGACACACGACACCGATGGTTGATCATAACAAGGGTTCACATAACTCAGAAATCAAGGCATGTTTCATTATTGCATAATCATGTAAGTCATGGCATAACATTCAAATAAGTTGCACAAGTTTGGGTTTTGGTCTGGTCACAGTTTCGCTACACAGTTTCGCTACAGTTTCGCTACGCAGTTTCGCTAGGCAGTTTCGCTGTGTACACGGGCAGCACTTTCGCTAGGCAATACCCGATGACATAGTTTCGCTAGCTAGTTTCGCTCGAAACTGATGACACAGTTTCGCTAGCATAGCTTCGCTCGAAACTGGTTTGAACTTTCGTTCAGGGACAAGGTCTATGGTTGTTTCGCTCGGTAGTTTCGTTCACAGGCGACACTATAGTTTCGCTGTATAGTGTCGCTGGATGAAGATATATATAGTTTCGCTGTATAGTTTCGCTATATGAATGCACAGTTTCGCTAGTTGCTAAAAAACCCGTAAATTTGACTAAAAATCTTTCTACAGCTTCCATACTTCATATAAATCATTATCTAGCATGCATAAACATTTACCAACATCACAGAAGCAATTTTAACACCTTAAACATGGGTTTTCATCATCAAATCTCCAAGAACACTTTTAAGCATAAATGACCTAATCTAGCATGAATCTTCATTATGGAACGATTTCACTCGTAAAGTTGCAGTCTTTATGTTAGATCTAGCATTCCTAAGCATCATATCAGAAGATCAAGTGATTCTATGAAGATCTAAGCATGCTTTATAGTAAAACACATAGAAAATGCATAAAATATGGTTTTGGGACTCACGGTTGATCTAGGATCCGAAGGATGATCTTCACCAACAGAGATGATGGCTGCTAATGGTGATTCTCAGCTGGTCCAGATTTCGTGAGAGAGAGAGAAGGAGATGGAGAGTGTGTGTGTTTGTATGGTGATGATGCAAATAAGGATAATTAGGGTTTAATGCTCCATTTAAATACTAAAGGCCTTGTGGGCTTATCATTGGGATTTGGGCCCCCAATGATTAGTCTATCATTAGTCTAATTACTAGCCCATTATTAATCATATATGCATACACTTTAATTACTTGACTAATCTCATAAATACACAATTAAGCGATTTGTCATATAATTTAACAAGTAAACAAATAGTCATGCTTTTTAATGATAATCATGCATTTAAATCACGTTGCACATAATAACAATAAATAAATAAATACATAACACGTATGGGCGGGTTCGGTGATCAACCAAAGGTCGTGGACGTATTCGGCCTAGTTAAGCATTAGTTACTAAGTTAACACTTATAACGTAACTAACGGAAATTGTCTAACGGAAGTTAACCTTGAAATTCTCGGATGTCACATCATCCCCTTGTAAATGGAATTTTTGTCCCGAAAATTATTCTTGCGTCGTAGCGTTCGCAGCTTCAGCTGTCGTTGTTGCTGTAGTTGCTGGGGAAAGAAAGCAAAAGTTTTAGGGTCGCCACATCCTCCTCTTGTTAAAGGAATTTTGGTCCCCAAAATTAAATCATACCTTGAGTTTCCGTGGACGTTTGCTCGAACAAATGAGGATACTTTTTCTTCATCTGATCCTCTCGTTCCCAAGTATATTCAGGTCCACGCTTTGAGTTCCATCGAACCTTGACGATCGGAATCTTGCTACGTTTGAGGGCTTTCTCCTCGCGTCCCATGATTTCTACCGGTTGCTCGATAAATCTCAAATGTTCGTCAATTTCCAATTCCTCCAAGGGAATTATTTCAGTGTCTTCAGCCAGACATTTCTTCAGATTCGAGACGTGAAACACGTTGTGAACTCCATCGAGTTCAGCAGAGAGTCGTAATCGATAGGCCACCGGGCCTACTTCCCCGATGATTTCAAATGGACCGATATAGCGAGGATTCAGCTTTCCACGCTTTCCGAAGCGTATCACTCCTTTCCAGGGAGATACCTTCAATAGTACCTTGTCGCCTACCTCGAACTTCAAAGGTTTACGGCGTTTGTCGGCATAGCTCTTTTGCCTATCACGTGCTGCGGCTATCCGCTTTCTGATTTGAATAATTCGTTCAGTTGTATCATGAATGATTTCCGGTCCGGTGAGTCCTTTCTCACCTGTTTCGGCCCAACACACGGGCGATCTACATTTTCTGCCATAAAGAGCTTCAAAAGGTGCTACACCAATGCTCGTATGATAACTGTTGTTGTAGGAGAACTCCACCAACGGAAGGTGAGCCTCCTAGTCTTTACCAAAGTCGAGAACGCAAGCTCGGAGCATGTCTTCCAAAGTCTGAATAGTTCGTTCCGTCTGACCATCGGTCTGCGGGTGATAAGCTGTACTCATATCCAGTCTGGTTCCTAGTGCTTCTTGCATAGATTGCCACAGTCTGGAAGTAAATCGAGGATCTCGGTCGGAGATAATGGTCTTAGACACCCCATGAAGTGCCACAATTCGGTCAATGTACAGCTTCGTTAATTTATCCATATTGTCATTTTCCCTCATTGGAATAAAGTGTGCAGATTTGGTTAATCGATCAATGATAACCCAAATCGCATCCGGTCGATTCGATCGATGAGGTAATCCTGTTACGAAATCCATGGAGATATCCTCCCATTTCCATTCTGGGATTTTTGGTTGTTGCAATAATCCAGAAGGCTTTTGGTACTCGATCTTAACTCTTGAGCATGTTAAACACTTAGCCACATATCGCGCAATGTCGGCTTTCATATTCGGCCACCAATACAAGTTCTTCAAATCTTGGTACATTTTGTCCGATCCAGGGTGCACCGAATACCTTGATTTGTGAGCTTCGTCCATCACGAGCTCGCGGAGATTTCCAAGTAAAGGAACCCAAATTCTGTCATTGTAATATCTGAGTCCGTCGGACCTAATTTCGGAGTTAACATCCACCCCTCGCAGTGCTTCAGCTGCGAAATTTTCTTCTTTCAAAGCTTCTTGTTGGGCATCGCGGATTCGATCCGGCAGTCCCGTGTGAATGGTAAGATGCAGCGCTCGTACTCGTCGAGGCTTTTCGTACTCCTTTCGACTTAAGGCGTCAGCCACAACATTGGCTTTTCCCGGGTGATACTTAATCGCTAAGTCATAATCATTTAGGAGCTCGACCCACCTTCGTTGTCGCATGTTGAGGTCCTTTTGTTCAAAGATGTGTTGTAAGCTTTTGTGGTCGGTAAATATCGTGCACTTTGTTCCGTAGAGGTAATGACTCCAAATCTTGAGTGCAAATACAACGGCTCCTAATTCCAAATCATGTGTTGTATAATTCTTCTCAGTATCCTTCAGTTGCCTGGACCCGTAGGCAATCACTTTGTCTCGTTGCATCAACACGCAACCGAGTCCTTGAATGGATGCATCGCAATAGACCACGAAATCGTCCACCCCTTCGGGTAACGAGAGAATCGGAGCTGAACATAACATGTCCTTAAGAGTTTGAAACGCGTGTTCTTCTTTTTCACCCCATCTATATTGCACTCCTTTGTGCGTTAAAGCTGTTAAGGGTTGAGCCAATTGCGAGAAACCCTTGATGAATCTTCGGTAATACCCGGCAAGTCCTAAAAATTGTCGGATTTCGGTCGGCGCTCTCGGAGTAGACCAGTTCTTGATAGCTTCCACTTTAGCTGGGTCGACATGAATTCCATCCTGATTAACAATGTGTCCAAGAAACTGGACTTCGCGAATCCAAAAATCGCACTTTGAAAACTTGGCGTATAGCTGTTCCTTGCGGAGTAATTCCAAGATAAGTCGTAGGTGTCTCTCGTGTTCTTCCTTTGTCTTGGAGTAGATTAAGATATCGTCAATGAAAACTATCACAAACTGATCGATGTACGGCTTGCACACTCGATTCATCAAATCCATAAACACAGCAGGCGCATTAGTTAGCCCAAACGGCATAACTAAAAACTCGTAGTGACCATACCGAGTTCTGAAAGCAGTCTTGGGGACATCCTTATCGCGAACACGAAGTTGGTGATATCCAGACCGTAGATCAATCTTTGAAAAGTAGCTTGAACCTTGCAGTTGGTCGAAAAGATCGTCAATCCGAGGAAGTGGATACCGATTCTTGATCGTAACCTTGTTAAGCTCTCGGTAGTCGATACACATTCGGAACGTTCCATCTTTCTTCTTAACAAACAATACCGGCGCTCCCCATGGAGACGAACTTGGACGAATAAATCCTTTGTCGAGTAACTCTTGAAGTTGTGCGGATAGTTCGTTGAGTTCGCTTACCGCCAAACAGTAAGGTGCGCGTGCAATCGGGGCGGCTCCGGGAACTAAGTCGATTCCAAACTCAACTTGTCGAAATGGAGGCAAACCAGGCAAATCATCAGGAAATACATCTTGGAAGTCGCGGACTACCGGGTAGTCGTCGTTTACGCTCGGGAAGTGTCGTGTCGGTGACGTTTGCAAGGATCGCGAAGTGACCTTTACGAAGGCACTTTTGAGCTTTAAGAAACGAAATAATACCGGTGACTTTTCCACCTTTTTCACCTTGAACTGTTAACACTTCACCGTCTTTGAGTGGGATACGAATCACCTTTTCTTGACATAGAATTTCAGCTCGATTTTCGGATAACCAATCCATTCCTACTATGACATCAAAACTACCAATCGGGAAAGGCATAAGATCGATTTCTAACGTATGGCCAGCTAGTTCTAACTTACAGTCCTTAACTATCTGAGTCGTATCATGAAGTTTACCATTCGCTAACTCTACCACATACTTAGCATCTAAGTCAATCGGTTTAGCATTAATTAGTCTAGCAAACTTAGTGGAAATAAAGCTTCTTTCAGCACCAGAATCAAACAATACAGTAGCAAAGAAACCATTTAGTATGAATTTACCGTTAATCACGTTGGCGTCGTTGCGAGCTTCTCCTTGACCCATGACGAAAGCTCTTCCTCTGCCATTTCCACCATTCCCGTTATTACCATTCCCGTTGCCATTTCCTCCGCCATTACCATTCCCACCATTGTTTCCCTGATTACCGTTTCCTTGTCTCCTCAGCTGTGGGCAGTCCCTTTTTATGTGGCCTTGAGCACCACATTCATAGCAGTTCCCATTAACATTTCCCCTGGGAGCTTCATTGTTGTTGTTACGGTTCTGACCATTGTTATTTCCATTGCCCCGGTTGTTTCCATAGTTGTTGTTGCCATGATTGTTGTTGTTTTGCCTTAGGCGGTTTTGTTGCTCGGGAAGAATCGTCCAACAGTCCTTCGCCTCATGGCTTTTCTTGCCACACCTTTCACAGCTCAAATTCCTTCTACAAATACCAGCGTGATGCTTCCCACTCTTGTTACACATGGGCAGGTTACCCTTGTAGTTGCTTTGACCATTTCCGCTCTGGCGGTTGTTTCCACTGTTGTTCCCAGACCTTTTGCTTTGACCTTGGGAGTTATAAGACCTCCCGGTGCTGTTTCCCACACTTTGATTGTTCATGGAGTTTTCAGGAGCTTCATCATCAGCTTTTCTTTTGCCACTTAAGGCAGTCTTCTCTGTGGCTTTTGCAGGAAGTGTACCCTTCTCAATTTCCTGGTCAGTAAGCTTGTGAGCCAAACGGATGGCTTGCTGCACGGTTATGGGGTTGCTGGCAGTCGCTAGTCCCTTGATTTAAGGCGCGAGGCCTTCCAGATAACGCTCGATGCGTTTGAACTCAGCATCAACCATTGTGGGGCACAAGACCGCGTACTCATGGTAACGCGCAGTATACTGCTCGACTTCAGACCCAGTCATTTTCAGATTCAAGAATTCGCCCTCTAACTTCTTCACTTGGTCACGGGGACAGTACTCCTCCATAATCAGCTCCTTAAACGCTTCCCATTCCATGTTATTCGCCGCATCTAACCCAATCATCTGGATTTCGGCATTCCACCAGGTGAGAGCAGCTCCCTCAAAGGTACCAGTCGCATATTTCACTTTGCTCTCAGCAGGGCAGTTGCACATGGAGAAGACCTTTTCAGACTTCTCGATCCACCTGAGGAGTCCTACCGCTCCTTCTTCGCCGGAAAACGTTATTGGCTTGCAGTCCATGAAGGACTTAAACGTGCAGTGATGGAGGTTTCCTGATGCATAAATAGTTCGGGTTTTAAGTTTAAACAGGTCAAAATATAATCGCTTTGTGCCTTAACCGGCATAATAATTACCCTGCGCGGCGAAGGTAGCTTGAACGGCTGCCACCGCGGCTTGCACGTGCTCGTTTATCATAGCTTGCAGTTGTGCAGGTGTCAGGTTAATGTTGTTCCTCCCGTGTCCTCTTCCAGGCATTTTCTGGACAGTTTAAGTGGTCAATGTTCAGTCACAGTTATACTCTATACATATCCCATAATATGTATATTAACAATTTCCCATTATCCCACTATTAGTCCAGAAACATTTTCGTGCAAAATCGAGGCGTCGTCGGAGAACGTCGTAAGTCGTGAGTACTATCGTCGAAAGTCGGCTTCCCCATAAAAGTCACCGTCGGCGTAGTCATCGTAGTAGAAATCAGGACGTAGCGTGTAGCATCGTTTCGTTGTCGCTTTCCCCCGTAATAGTGTGCGTATTAGCTTTCGCATTTCGTATTCGTGTGTGAAAATTTTCCCTAAGGTTTTCCGTTAGACTACTTAGACACGGTCTATATATATATTTATATATATATATATATACATACGTACGAAGCATTTACTTACACAGCAGAGCGAGTATCCCAGGTTGGCACGTGAAATTTTTTTGTTTTTGTTTTGGGAATCTGTTTGTTCGTTTGTAACTAAGGTTTCAAGTTGCAATTTCCAAATCGTTTTTTTTTCAAAAATGATTCCAGTTCTCTACAACCTATGGCTCTGATACCAATCTGTCACACCCCCAAATAACCACTAACGGAATTTATACCGTTAAGGGGTGCGAGCAAACCAGGACCACAACCATTAGTTAAAAATACTAAACGAATCAGAGTTAGTCCAAACATATGTCATAAATAAGTCTCAAATTACGCAGCGGAAAATAATGTCTTAGCACTAACCACGTGCTTTACAAATCATTGTTTTAAAATTCCCAACATAATTTAAATAAAAGAAAAATGTCTTCGTGTGCCATGCCAACCCACTCCGGATACTCCTCAGCGATCTGCAAAAGTTTAAACCACGCAAGTGTCAACCTAACGGTTGGTGAGTTAACGGTGGGCTTGTCATGCAGTGGCCCGGTCTCATAATCATAATCGCGTCAACATATACTTATGAAATATTTATTTGTGAAAAGCAATGCTTAGTGATATCCATAGTCATAGTGTTGTGGTTTAGTAAAAGTAATGTCCGTAACATACGTTATCGGGTATGTACTAGTTTTGTATAGTTAAAGTGCTCAACCGATATCGCGGGTAGCTAATCCGTTGTTCCATGCACTAAGGAAGTTTGTACCAAAGCTGACTGATAGTTTTCGTAGTGGCAGCGCCATCATCTATTTTGTTTTGCGGACCTACGTCATCGCGGCTTTGCCTCCCCCGTGTCCTCTCGGGATCACGGTCAGATAGGCTGATATTGTACCTCCGTGCACTTCCCGTGTCACGAGGCGGAGTTTGTCAAACTCCAGTAGATCTACCCACCATCCCCTCGCTTTACAATTAATGGTACAATTAAGTTGAGGACTTTTTCAGTTATAAGGCAATCCTTAGAAATCATGTGATATCATGTGGTTAGACTTTAACCTACACTAGCCATATTAAAACGGTTTACTTTGGGTTCTCATGAATCCCGAAAACATTTTCAGTTTCATTTTAGAAATAGTTGTTTAAGTATTTCACAAGTGTCTCCCATAAAACACTTCAAGTTCATCAAGTGGGTGCCAAGCACTCCTAAGTTTTCAAGTTCATCAGAGAGGTGCATAGCACTCATAAGATTGTCAGCATTGTTTTTCATTAAGTTATTCAGTGTGACCCAAACGGGTTCACGGTAAATGGGTTAGTGACACTCACCTTTGGTTGCACTGCTACACTTGCTAAGTAATCCAAGTTTTGTTTGCTTAACGAAGACCTAAGAACACGTTTAGGTCTTAAGTATTAGTTTTGTGTCTAATCTTTAACTTACGTCACTATGGCCCATAACATAGCACGTTGGAACTATGACACGACATACCGACACACGACACCGATGGTTGATCATAACAAGGGTTCACATAACTCAGAAATCAAGGCATGTTTCATTATTGCATAATCATGTAAGTCATGGCATAACATTCAAATAAGTTGCACAAGTTTGGGTTTTGGTCTGGTCACAGTTTCGCTACACAGTTTCGCTACAGTTTCGCTACGCAGTTTCGCTAGGCAGTTTCGCTGTGTACACGGGCAGCACTTTCGCTAGGCAATACCCGATGACATAGTTTCGCTAGCTAGTTTCGCTCGAAACTGATGACACAGTTTCGCTAGCATAGCTTCGCTCGAAACTGGTTTGAACTTTCGTTCAGGGACAAGGTCTATGGTTGTTTCGCTCGGTAGTTTCGTTCACAGGCGACACTATAGTTTCGCTGTATAGTGTCGCTGGATGAAGATATATATAGTTTCGCTGTATAGTTTCGCTATATGAATGCACAGTTTCGCTAGTTGCTAAAAAACCCGTAAATTTGACTAAAAATCTTTCTACAGCTTCCATACTTCATATAAATCATTATCTAGCATGCATAAACATTTACCAACATCACAGAAGCAATTTTAACACCTTAAACATGGGTTTTCATCGTCAAATCTCCAAGAACACTTTTAAGCATAAATGACCTAATCTAGCATGAATCTTCATTATGGAACGATTTCACTCGTAAAGTTGCAGTCTTTATGTTAGATCTAGCATTCCTAAGCATCATATCAGAAGATCAAGTGATTCTATGAAGATCTAAGCATGCTTTATAGTAAAACACATAGAAAATGCATAAAATATGGTTTTGGGACTCACGGTTGATCTAGGATCCGAAGGATGATCTTCACCAACAGAGATGATGGCTGCTAATGGTGATTCTCAGCTGGTCCAGATTTCGTGAGAGAGAGAGAAGGAGATGGAGAGTGTGTGTGTTTGTATGGTGATGATGCAAATAAGGATAATTAGGGTTTAATGCTCCATTTAAATACTAAAGGCCTTGTGGGCTTATCATTGGGATTTGGGCCCCCAATGATTAGTCTATCATTAGTCTAATTACTAGCCCATTATTAATCATATATGCATACACTTTAATTACTTGACTAATCTCATAAATACACAATTAAGCGATTTGTCATATAATTTAACAAGTAAACAAATAGTCATGCTTTTTAATGATAATCATGCATTTAAATCACGTTGCACATAATAACAATAAATAAATAAATACATAACACGTATGGGCGGGTTCGGTGATCAACCAAAGGTCGTGGACGTATTCGGCCTAGTTAAGCATTAGTTACTAAGTTAACACTTATAACGTAACTAACGGAAATTGTCTAACGGAAGTTAACCTTGAAATTCTCGGATGTCACAGTGATTATGGAGGTAGTGATCTTGACAGGAAATCAACAACCGGTGGATGTCAGTACTTGGGAGACAGACTCATCTCATGGCAGAGTAAGAAGCAGCATACCGTGTCTAAGTCAACTGCAGAAGCTGAATATGTGGTAGCATCAGCTTGATGCTCGCAGGTAGTATGGATCTAAAATCAGCTAACTGACTACGGTATGGAATTCATTAACACTCCAATTTTTTGTGACAACGCTGCTGCTCTGCAAATCGTAAACAATCCTGTTCAACATTCCAAAACAAAGCACATAGACATCAAGGTACATTTTATTCGTGATTGCTATGACAGGAAGTTGATTCAGTTGGAAAAGGTAAGCTCAGATCAAAATGTCTCATACCTTTTCACAAAACCCCTCCCTCGTTCCAATTTTGAAATGTGTGTTGAAGGCCTAAGGATGATTGCCTTCGAGGAATGATCTGATCAAAACTTTTTGTATCTAGTTTTGCTTTTATCTTTTGCTTACTTTTGCTTTAAGTTTCTTTAAAAAAATATATATATTAAAAAAATGTTTTTGTTTCAAAAGCCTCATAAAAACAGGGGAAAAATGTCAATGTTTCAGAAAATCTAAAAAATTTGTTTGAGGTTTTTATGAAGTCTTTTGTTTGCCTTGAGTTGGTAAGAAGTGATATAAAATTCCAAGACAATCGGAGACTGACACATGTAAGGCTGAGAGTGGTATTCACCTAGTATTCACTCTCTCACACGCCATGTTCTGCTGTTATGACAACACCTCATTCAAAAAGAAAAATAAAAAGAATAAAAAAAATGATGAAAAATGAAAAGAAAAAGAAAAACAATAAAATAATTATTGTGTTTGGTCTTCTCTGCGTGCTTATGCGGCCGACCTGATCACCAACTGATAATTGAGAAAATAAGTGTTTGTCATGACGGTGTTGCATGGTTCCTCAAGTTGGGGTTTGTGAATCCTCAATAAACTCTGAGGTTGGGTAGGTTTTGCTATGAACAATTGGGTGTGGGGAGAGTTAAACATGACGGTAATTATGTACCATAATTAAGCACTTAAAAATTTTATCTGGATGTGAGTTTATGTGGTTTCAAATATTTTTGGGCAATCGTCTAGAGCGTCGAGTAACGGAAGCTGAAAATGGTTCCTCAGTCAAAGATATGTCTGGTATGATCCATGAAAAACATCAGCTTCGAGGCAAGTGAATATTTAATTTTAGGTTATCTTTGCTTTATGATTATTTTTTATTATTTATCTATTTTAATTGTTTAAAATTTAATTTTTATTGATCAAGATCAGATACTCGGGGTATGAGTATGAGGGGAAGCTTTGTAATTCTCAAATTCTTCAAAGTCAACACGTATTCATGAGAATTAACTTTTAATAGAGGTTAGGGAGGCTTTTAAAATGTTTTTGAAACTTGAGGGGGCCAAAGTGAAAAAAAAAATTAACAAAACCCCTCACCCCCTTTTACGATCGTCATTTCCGATCCTCTCTCTCTCGTTTACGATTCCGCCGCAGAAAACCCTAACTCCGCCTCACCTCGCCGGAAAAACGATCCCGCACACCTCCGACCACCCTCTGTGTAACCTGAGCACACCTACACACTCGTAATCCATTTTCGACCACGAAAAACCAGTCAATCGACGGTTTCCTCTTCTTCCGGTGGGTGTAATCGAAGTTTTTGTACTTAGTGATCATCGTCTTTATTTTCCGAGATTTCGAGTCGATTTCTCATGAGTAGCAGTCGGTTTCGTGTTTGGAACACTTAAAAGGTAGTGATAAACGTTCATTGTCATGATTGAGAGGTGTTAACGAGTTTCCGAGGTTTTTGCAGGTTTGAAAATGGCGATCTCTGCGTTTACGATTGGCTCGAGGTTGAAGACGACTGTTGGCGTTTCCGACCGGTGTTTACGATCGTCGTTTACGATCCGCGTTAACTACGTCATTTACGATTGGACTTAGGGTTGGGTAGCGAGTTTACGATTGGTCTTTAAAGATTACGATTGGGCTTATGCCAAACCGATTTTGACCCGATCGTGAACCCGTAATAGAATCGTAAACCCAATTAACAGATCGCAAACCCATTTAATGGATCGTGAACCCATAAGTTTCATCGTAAACACCTATTTTTAAAAAAAAATATCATCAAACTCAATCTTTTTAGGTTAAAAATAAATGTGTTTGTCAAGTTGTGTTTCAAAATCAAATATTTTTCTTAAAAGTTTAAATTGAGATTTTCTGATCTTAACAAGTTTAACGTGATAATCAATTAAAGTTGAAGATATTGTTGACAAACATAATTTCACTTTGATGAGTTTAGGCTTGATGCATTTGTCTCGTTTTCTCAGATGGCAGAAGATATGCTTGACGAAGAGATACATTTTGAGAGAGATCATTGCATCCCGGCCTATCTTGATGATCCTCCTGAGAGACATATGCAGTTATTCTACTCTCTGGTGGCAGGATTGAACGTCTGCAAAATAAATCATGCCCTTCGGACAAGTGTGTTGATCGATGAGCAACTTGTTAGAGATTTCTGGGGAACAGCAAGAGCAAATGCTGACAAGACAAGAATCACTGCAACCATTCAGAACCGACCAATCGTGATTCTTGAAGAAGACATTCGTCAGGGTTTGAACATCAATGATAAAGCTGAAGATCCAATAGAGTATTCAAAGGTTGTTGTGTTGGAAGGTGCTCAATCCTTAGGGTATGAAGGAAAGTTCCCTCCCATTTTCAAGAAGTTATAGTCGCACTACTGGAGGTGTCTGGCTCATTACATGCAGAAATCCTTCTTGGGGAAGAGAACAAGTTATGATCAGCTAAACAAAGTGCATGGCACAGCGTTTGTTGCATTGGCCTTAGACTGGAACTTCAATTTCTCAAAAATGATGCTGTTGGATTGGATTGGCAATGCTGATTTGAGCGCCAGAGAACAGTTCTTGATGACACCAAGATTTGTGCAGATGGTGGTCATGAAGAAATATCCCATGATAGAAGAAAGGATAGAGAAGTTGGATATCAAGTTCATGGATAACGTTGTGTTCGGCTTGCAAACCCAAGACAGAAAGGGAAAGAATAGCTTTCAAGGGAGACTTGAATGGACTAAGAAGGGTGCCTTCCCTGAAGTTGCAAGGGAACAAAAGCAAGAAGAATCTGAGTCTGAACCAGAAGTCCATCCGGTCAATGTGACTGTTGCTGAAGACCATGATGTGACAGCAACTGTGGCTGTAAATGTTCTAGAAGGAGTTGAAGTTATACCTTCTGATGAAGAGAACGTGATGGACTACATTTTCCCAGAGCATGAGAATCAGAATGATGATATCTATGGGGATCTAGGGCCCATTAGCCACAAGAGAACGAGGAATGACTTAAACTCCTCTTCTAGCAGTGGTTCAGTTCCACAAGAGTTGGATGCTCAATTTGAAGTGGAGGATGTTCTTGAAGAGCCAATTCCTGTGCGTGAGCCGTCACCAAGGAAGAAGTCAGATCCCAGAGCCATCAGGTTTAAATTTCAGAAAACTAGTTCAAGCCTGATGGTATTTGAACCTACACATGCCAATGTACAAAATGTCGATGCATCTGAACCTACAAATGAAGAGAGCATGCCTCAGGCTGATCATCAGGTTGATGTACCGGAATCAACTCCCATGCAGACCGAAAGTCCTATTCGGAATGAACATAGCCCAGTTCATGATGAAAGGCAATTCTTTGATGTGGATAGCATGTTTGTGGAGCCCAGTCCAGTGAGAGTGAACTTATCTGCTGAATCCAGCCAGCCTCCTGTTGTCCCAAGCTTCCGTCCGTACCAAGCACTGGTTGAAGACCTTGCTCAAGCTAGTGAACTTCCTTTCAACAGGAAGAGAGAAGGTGAGATAAAAGAGCTAAAAGAAGAAAACGAGAATTTGAAGGAAAAGGAAAGCAAGAGGGAAGCCAGTATTGCGTTTTTGTATGCGGGGCTTCTAGAGCTGAGGAAGAAGGTAGAAGACTTACAGAAGTCTAGTGGTCTAAGTGCTCAGAGTGCCACAGGACAGAGTTCTTCTCAAAGCGCTCCAACTGCTGAAATAATGCATGAAGATGAAGGTGATGATACCATTGTAATGTCAGGCTACGCTCAAGGAGGTAGAATCATCTCAACGGCACCAGAAGGTCATGAAAACTGGTTCAAGGAATTCTTCCAAGGACCTCCCCCTACGCTGTACTCGATTGATGTTGGTAAAAGTGACATCGACAAAAGGGGAAGCCGAGAATCTATTATGTGCTGACACTATGGTAGTGAGAAGAAGTTGTTCGCGGTGATTAGAAATGGCTACAGTCCAGTGGAGTACTACAGAACAAGAGGCCAATTTCACTCCTGGACAGAGCCAGAAATCAGAAACTTACTGAGGGCACCATTTATAAACAGATGGAGAAATGAAGATGGAGATCTAGTTCGTAACAACCTGATGAGCCATTTGGCAGAAAATTTTGTGAACTTTGATCTTAAACAGGTTCGGTGGATAGAAACTGGAACCGACCCAGTTACTGGAGAGCCTGTTGGTGAAGTAAGGCGACCACCCACCAAACGGACTAGAGTGATTAACATGTCGGATGAAATTGAAGATGGGACTTTAGTGTAAACTTTTGATAGCTGGTTCTATGATCCAACGACTCATGAGGTGGTGGTGGTTTGCAAAAACATGCGAGAGTTTCGCTTTTATGATCCGGTCGATCTGATGAGGTTTGGTGAACGCGAGATCAAGCTCCTCGCCTCCCAACCTATTCTCGGTGATAAGAATGATCTTAAAAATGCTATCAGGGTGGGGATCTTTTATGGAACAGCGAACCGGATCGTGGAGCGTGGATGGTGGTCCAGCAAGATGCCGAACACTTTCAGATTTGATTTGCTGCTGCCATAGACGGTCTAATGGTTCATGCCTAGGGGAAGATTGTTGGGCTATACATTTGAGGCATGAACATTAGATGTGGACTTACTTGTTAATGGGCTTAGGTGTTCACGATTGGGCTTAGAAGAGTTCACGACTTGGGCTTGCTTGGGCCGGATTGCTTAGTGGGTTTATGATTGCTTCTTAGGGTTTTGTATTGGGTACTATATAAACCCATTAGTTTATGATTGGGAGCTAGTTGTTGTTTATGATTTGTGCCTATCTCTTGTAATTCCGATCGTAATCATCAATCCAAGGAAGTAGTTTGTTCTTCATTCAAGATTTGATCTTTTAGTGTTGTGTTTCACTCATATCAAGTCTATTTCATCTACTTTCTCTTGAATCAATCTCGTACAAGGTTTTTCCGCACTTGTTCGAGATCAAAATATCGTGAACGGTTGTTGATCTCGGACCAACACAATCTTTAAAATCCTCATTTATCTATTCCATTATGAAGAGTAAGCTTCTGTTATTCCATTAAAAATCCATCACTTATGTTCTCTGTCCAAAACACATAAAAATAGGCATTTATGTGCTTAAACTTTTAAGCATTCAGAGATTAAGCTATGAGTTTAAACAAAAATAAGACTATATAATTATGAGACTTAATATAATTTGACAACCAAAAAAAAATGAAAGTAAACAGTTTGGATAAGCAAAACATATTCATTTGATGATCTTTAAAACCTAGAACATCTTAACTATCTTTAAAAACCTATAATCAGATGGGTCCTATCATCTTTAAAATCCTCATTATTTCTATCCAAATTCCTCTAAAATCTAACCTTCAAAAATCCCTAAATTCCATTTTCTGCAACCTTATATAAAACTCAACAAAATTACAGAATAAACTTTGTTAGGTTCATTGCAAGTTTTAAACTCACTAAGATGATTTATAGAATAATAATAATGGAAAATATTTGGTTAAAAGATGTTAGTTGGTCTAAATCATTTGTATCTTTATAGGGGTGCACTCACAAGTGAACTCACAACCACATAACCACTTAACAAATTAACTACTTAACCACTAAATTAGTAAACTCACAAGTGTGCTTTTTATCCAAGTGTAAACGGGTCAGGCATCAAAGTAATAAAAAAATCATACCTCATATACAAAACTGTTAACATCTGTTTTAAAACCAAGTCTCTCATCAAGCATTCAAAACACTGTTTAACCTTTAGTATGCAAGTCAAATACAAAATAATTGAAAAACCTCAGGAACTGTTGCAAACTTCAAACAGATTTGTTATATGTTATAAACCCAACCAAACACATCCTATTATACCTCTACCCAAACATATTATAAACTTCAATCAGATTTGTTACTGTCTTAACTTTATGGTTTGCAAATCCATGTTTGTATAAAGAAAACAACAGCAACAGCAACAATGTTTGTATAATAAACAGCAGCAACACTTAAGAGCAAATAAGAACAGTAGCACCGGAAAACAGATTTCTTCAAAAATAGAATGTATACTTACAGGACCGGAAAACAGATTTCTTGAAAAATAGAACAGCAGCACCGGAAAACAAATAAGAACAGCAGCACCAGAATGTATTTCTTCGATTGCAACTTACAAAACAAATAAGAATTTGTTAAATTTTAACCCCAAAATTTAAACACAAATAAGATAATTGAAAATTCAAAGAAATTACCAGATATCACTTGAAATTGGAAGCCGATGGATGTGCCAAATGAGAGACGAATCTGGCTGACTTTATAGACAATAAAATTCGACCTAGGCTCCCCTATCCTCCTCAATTCAGCCACGATCCGTGTGAAAAACAAGCAAAACCGTCGGATTACGAATTAAATGGAGATGAACCGTAGGATTTGTGTTTGTTCAAAATCAAAGTGATTGATTGTATAGAATAGGATACTGTGTGTTGTAAACAGAGAGAAAGAGCTCTAAAAATGTACCTATTGGGGATGGCGCTTCTGATTTCTTCGGCGATGTTGCAGATTTGTTGCTTTTCTTGTACGGGTATGGAAGAGAGAAGAAGCAATGTTGCATCAGAAAGTTGCTTTCTCTTTAGGGTTTGTATGGGTTTAGGGAGAAAAGAAGAAATGTGTGAAAAGTGGGGCGGGTCGATGGTTATGATCCGGTTTGCTTTATGACCCGGTAAAACATAAAACATATGTAGTTTAAGAGATTCAACACTTGTGCTTTAAGGGATTGTACACAATGCATTTTTGGTTGTAAAACTCTTAACATTTTCAACATTAGATTTTCTCTTTCTAATATGTATAATAAGATAGTATAGATATATATAGTTGTGTGCTCGCGCGTTGCGGCGGCAACGGTGTATAGCGTGTTATTCATCTTCTATTCGTGCGTTGCAGCGGCACAACAAACTATAACGTGGTATTCGTCTTTTGTTCGCTTGTTATGGCAATCAACCAACGTGGTACTTTTTTCTATTAGTTTATTAATCATCTCGTGATATATTATATTGTACGTCTGTTAGTTTTCTTATCCGTAGTATAGATGTAGTATATTTATATCATGAGACTTGAATATGAAAAGTGGGATTAGGTTTTTTTGCTACTATGTAAACAAATGTAATATATATTCATCCTCTTTTTTTTTCTTCTAGAGCGTCGGCGACAATGACTAAGAAGTGGATAGCAAGGGAGGTGGTCGAAAGTGTTATGTAGTTAGGAAGTTGAGATGTTGAAAATTAAAATGATATAATTGATAACTATGTCATGCCTGCTTGTATTTTGCTCCTAGCACCTCGTTGGGTTTTTTATTAATGTTATTGGCTATTAAAAAGTAAGAAAATAATTAATAATTATGTATATAATTATTATATTTTTAAAGCATATGTTCTTGACGTTAATAGATACAACCACTTAATGAAAAATGGAATTCAATTAGTTGTTGATGGTCTTTACATAGGCAACAGGCAGGAGACTGAATAAGCGATGCGGATGGTCTGAACATAATAGAAAGAGTGTAGAGATCTAATGGCGCGAGAGTGGTGAAAAAGATAAGAGAATTTGTAAGATTTTTTTTTTGTTATATTTTTATCAAGAAAGCTAATTAGTTTTCTGTAAGAATTTAACAGTACTTTTTAGATGATGTTAAGAGGATCTTATAAGCTGCTCCTCTTTCTAAAACCTTACACAAACTCCTTCACAGATCTGACTATATCTGAGATTTTGAGATTGAGCTACATTACTATTGTGATAAATTACATATCACCTCATTAAGGTTGTGTAACATCATATATGATACAAAAAGAAAAAGAGAATGAAAAAAGAATTAAATGAGACTTAGTGGTAGTCTACAAATTGTGAAACTTAAGTTAATCGAACAGAAAGGGGAAGTCAAATATATTTTAGAAAATGATGTATTATTATTTCAACCTTGCAACATCATATATGATCACTTCAACCAAAGAATCTCTTATTTAGCTTGGTATGAGACTCCTAAGTCTCTCTTTCCCATCCATGTCCCTGAAGATGGCATGGTATAATTTAGTCAACAAAATCATTAGAAAATGTAATAGAATGTCAAGACAACAATGTCCACATAGATTTCAGGATTCTATGATGTAATATTTGAAGTTAGCAAGCCCATGAGCCAAGATGTACATTATTTTTAACATTATGCTACACGGCTACAGAGCAAAATTGTGACACCTACATGAAGATACCAAAACAAAAGAAAAAATTGAATTTTTTAGCACATACAAAAGTTAGAAGCTGTATAATGATTTCAGGTTCAGTTCCACATGAATTCAATCAAAATGAATACCTCCTAAGAGGTTAATTTGACTATTATTAGGATTGAATAAAAGTTTATGTAAAACAAACAGGTTCAGACCCATTTACATATATGACCTATTTATAAAATCCGACCCATTTATAAAATCTGACCCGTTTACAAAGGTAACAGGGTTGAGTTGGAGGCCATCTCAAATCCTCAATGATGCATGTATATATGTATGTAAACCGTTGAGGGTGTGGAATAGAAACACTTTTTGGCAATAATGAGGAGATCTCGTCTTTTCAGATAAACATTAATGAAAAACTCGAATTTCATACCTATAGAAAGACACTTGCAGTCAAACATTTTAATAAATGGGTCTGATTTGTTCTAAACATTCAACTGCTTAACATGATATGTTCTGAACATGTTAAGAACAAGCTGTTCAGAAAGACGCCTGCAGTCAAACGTTTTAATACGACCCGTCTAACCTGCGAGTTGACCCCTTGTTAAATGGAAATCACATGGCTGCATCCTTATCTGTTCACAAAGAGATGTGCCATGCAAATCCACCCGCTCCAGAACCATTATTTATAAAACAACATTAAAGTTAAGTAACAAAAAAAATGAGTACTTACTGTAAGTCCCGAAAACGATCCAAACGCGATATCACAACCACAAACACCGTGCGGAATCCGGTGTCAATGGATGATTCAAGAACACGAATTAACAATGCAAATAATATATGAAAACACTAGGAAAGACAAACCGATTAAATAGAAAACTTGATTAAACACCCTTGGTTGCAACACACAAGTTGAAATTCTCTAAAGAGAATTTCGTGAATCATCTACTAGCAAAAACACCAAAAACAGCAACCTAATAATGTGAGGAGGGCTTCCCTTTTATAGGGATTCTCCAACTTGGAGAACAAGACAACCTAAAAACCTAATTAATAGTCAATTCCCGGATTTGACCACTCAGGCCCACTAAACTCCCTCTAAACTCTTTTAAATTGAGCCCAAACATGTCTAAAATGGTCCAATGACCCAATATAACAATAACCCAGCTAATTTTCACCTATTCTATCACATAGGCCTTCAAAATAATCCGCCAATAGGTGATTTAATACACAAGCCACAAATTATTCCCTTACACTTACTTTCCTTCTGAAAATGATATGAGTGCTTTTGGTAATTATACCAAACAGCCAAACACGATATAAAGAAGCACTTGGTAAATAAGTTTTTTTTCTTTATAATTACTCTTTCAAATGACTAATACAGGTGCATGATCAGAACCAGACTTATGTCCTTCACAACATGAGGGTTAGTATTTTTATGCTTTAGGTAATATCAATCTTTGTCGTGTAAATTGAGGACAAACGGCTGTTTGTTTTGTTTACATATATTTTTTAAGTGCAGTTTTATAGTTATGTCTAATGATAGAAGTGATACCATTTGAAGCTTTGATATCTTGAAAGTCATGAATCCTTTAGTTATTTTAAGTGTCATTATTATCTAACACCATTTGTAAGTTTTAATCTTCACACATCACTATCATAACATCAAACGTCATCTACATATGCTTTATATAGCTATAACAGGTTCAAACTAGTTTAAAAAAATGTATCAAGATATCCATATAATTCAAGGGAGCTCACAAAATTATTGACTTGTCTGCTTAAGTTTTATAAAACAAAATGGTAAAACCAGATTTAATTTACGTGAAACATATTTCAACCAACAAACTAATCACAATCAAATCACAAATTTCATATGCAACCAGAGTTGAGTTTACTTTTACTTAAATTTCATGTGCGATCAGATTTTGCTTTTACTTTAACATAATTTCATATGCAATCAGAGTTGAAATATCAGAAAAATAGCTTCAGGTATATAGATTTAAGAACTCACCAAATCTTCTTAGTACTTGTGTGTACCACTTGACAAATGGGCAGGTGGTATTGTAATGCCTCTAATTCTTTTTTCCTTATTCACCCCGACCGTTCTTCATCAACTTCTTGGAAAATAGGCAAATGGATAAAGGAATTGACTACCTAATGCTTGACTAAGGACATTTAAAGAACCGTAATCTGGCTGCTTGCATGCTTGCTGGTACACACTGATGCAACAAAAGATCAAGAAGCAAACATCATCAACAAAAATCTAGGTACATAAACACTTGAAGCAAGAGTAGCACAATAGCAGTGTCTGTTCTAGTACAATAGATGGTGGTGAATCTTGCTTACCATGCACCAATAGACATACACTAATAGACATATTGGGAGTACCATTTTTTACCAAAATGTCTGCTAGTCTAAGCAAACCTACATGGTTGTCAAAAAAAAGGATTCCCAATATGTGAGATACTGTGGTTCTAACTACACTAATAGACATATTGGGAGTACCATATTTAACCAAAATGGTTGTTACTGCAAGCAAACTTACATGGTTTTCCAAAAGAAGGGGTTCCCAATATGTGAAATCCTACGGTTCTAAGTTGCTATTCAAGGCTCTTTCTTGACCTTTGTCTTGAGCGTCATCCTTTTGTCCGCGGCCCTGGTCTTTGGTGCATTATAATTGTCTGCCTCTGCAGTTCAAAAGCAAAAGAATGTAAAGTTTATTTATTTCTACCCATCTGAGCAAACAATTTAATAAAAAAGAGGTAGGCCTTAATTGGCATGCAGCAGAGAGCACTGTTGCTGTTATGTAAATACTAAACGCAGAATGAAATGGAAGGCAGGTTTGTATAGGTGAAGCAGAAGAAAGAATAACTTGTTACCTTGGGTAGCATCTGCTTTCCTTTTTCTGCAGTGGCCTCTGTGTCACTTGCTGAAACATCGTGTCCGTCCTTCGCACCCGTAGCACCTTCCATGATGTTGTCAGACACTGCTACCGGTAGTGAAGCTGCTGCCTTCTCATCAGTTGTTGTTCCTGTGGATGGATCACGGTAATAAGCACACCTATGAATGTGTTACTAAATGGTTCTATATTTTTCAGATGGCTATCCACTCACCAGAACCCGGGAAAAGTTCCTTTCTGGCTTTGCATGGACGTCCATCAGTGATGCGAAGTGTTTCCTTGCCTTTTGGTTATAGGGCCGGGAGAGCCAGCGGTGTCTTTTATCTATTGGAAAGAGATTGTTCGTAGTAAATTTCAAAAGGTTGTCGCCGCATCTCTCCCGTTTCTTTAGTTGGATGAGCCATTTCGTACCCTTCTGCTCGTGTATATGTGTTGGCAGTTCCCTGTTGTTTGTAAAACCCTTGTCACTTATCATGTCATAGCATTTTATGATGTATTGTCACTTATCATGTCATAAGAACAAACCTATATGGTTTCCATGTGTTTTAAAGAGTAATACATATAGGTATATGAAAAATAACATATACAGACATAATGAGAACTGTAACTATTTAAGGTTTGTTGTTATTACTTTAATAAGAAACAATCACCTATAAAGTAAGGCAACATATATCTAAATTTAAAAGCAGGTAAAACTGAAATCGCAATTGTTTTTTTATCTTCTTTGGGTTGACCCATTTCCAAACGGGTCAATTGTGGCGACGCGATCTAAAACATTTTTTTAATCATTAAGGTGCAGGCAGGTTGAACTTATAGTTATATAATACTGTTGCACCTATATGGTTACCTTCTTCCGGTAGGAGCTTCCTTTTAATGTTGTTGTTTTCTGCTTCCTTGATGCAAAGGTTTGTTTTACCTTTGGTTTCGGTGGCTGATAAGAAGAAATAATTAATCATTCATATGTAACGGGTTGAACTCATACCGATATAAAATTTGTATACCTATATGTTTACCTTCTTTCGGGAATAGGATCCTCGATCGTAATCTCCAAGATCTACATACCCGCCAGAGAAACTCGTAGATGCAGGCGCGTGGGAAGAGCTGCTCTCGGTTGTTTTACCTTTGGTTTTAGTGTTGTTGTTTTATGCTTCCTTGATGCAAAGGTTTATTAATCTCATCCTAAAAATGTCAAACAATAACAAAAATCTTAACAATTATTATGAAGAATTGAGTGTTAAAAAAGAAAGATTTGGAAACTATATCTTTCTCAAACCTAAGGGTGCATGAAGGAAACAATTCAATTTTATCATCTTCTGCATTTTCACCATCAATCTATGTTAAAATCCACTTTATTGTTAAAATAGCTAAAGGTCTCTTATGTTTTAAAATATGATTAACATGCTTCAATCAATTACACACCAAAAAGAAACATACATATCATAACTGTTTACATAACCAAATAGAAAGAAAAATTGATATGTAAATCTTAGTAAACTATTAGTCTCACAGTATTATTGAATTTATAATTAAATATAATTTGGCTTAAAATTGTTAAACAAAACCAAACATACATGCGTTATATGGTCACAAATAAAAGCTACTGAATATTGACCCAAACTTAAACTTACAATGTATTTTGTTAAAATTGTTTTGACCCAAACTTAAATAGCCACTGAATCAATGACAGGCCTGACCATATACTTTTCACCCAAAGTTAAAACGGTGGCACACAAAGCGGGAGAAGAAACTGAATTTGGTCACAGCTTTTAGAAACTGAATTTAAACAGAGGTTAGGACCTGATCGGGTGGGTGGTGTAATGTCCCCGTCGATGATCCAAATTTTCCGTTCAAAAAAAAAAGATTATAGAATCTGTTTTAAGCATTTGGTGTTATCCAAACATTTAATATTTAAACATAAGTTATCACCAAGCGCTAAATGCTTTGATAACAGCAGCTGATGTACAGTTATTTGTTAAAACAATGAATAGATAAATGAGACAACCATACCTCGAATGGAATAACTACGCACACAATAGCAAACCCCTTAGTAAGACATCTGTAAATCGCACCTGACAAACAAAAGGTGGTAAAACGTAAACACCATGCGGCACGGAAAATAAATAAAATGATGCTCAGATTACAAAAAATAGGTTCAAGCAAATATAAAATTAAACATTTTCAAATGCATTTACACAAACAAAGCCTAAATAGGAGACTATAATTTCAATAACAGTGAAGTGAAAAAAGAGTATAATAGTCTATCTGAGTGTAAAAATTGGATTCGTGAATATAGAAGGAATCTTAAAATTTTCAGATCAAGTGTTGAGAATGGTATGCGTGAGTCTAAGTACAGTTTACATATTATTAATCCCAATTAGTAATCTTAAAAAAAGCACAAACATGTCTCTACCGTTGTCATCTTGCTGCATCAAATCAAATCCCAATCAGAAAAAATTAAGTTTTATTCAAGAAGTTGTGCTCTATATTTGTCTAATCTACATACACGTTTTGAAGGGAAAGGTTTAGAACTCAAATTTACAAATGGTCATTATCCACCTAAAACGCACATATAAATTCAACATTTAACCTAAGACTGAAAGCATAGCGCTCCTGGATTCGAAGAAGCATGAAACATCAACCATCTGATATGAAAATAGGTCAAGATCAAATAGAAAACGTACATGTGCAAAGCCGCCAAAACCTCCGTCCACCGCGTAGAGGGAGAGGAAAAGACGGCAATCAGCGAACAGGGTTCAGAGTCATGCGATTTCCACCTCTATCAATCTTCAAAATTCATCCACAAATCCTAATATTTCCGATTCAATAATCATAATCAGGACCAAGAACTATCGATTTAAAACTTACTTTGAGGCAGAGATCTGTGAATCCTCTCTGAAGATGACGGGGATATCCGGAGAGATTGTTGCCTCCTGTAACCAACAATCACATCACCGTCTTCTAACCCTTCGTTCTCGAAGAATCCTGCCAAAACAAAAGACAAACATCATAATCGACATTGACAAACATCAAAGCGGGAGAAGAAAACGAACCAAGAGAAAGTGAAGAAGAGATCGTTGTCTGTTGTGGGTTCATCGGTTCAGAGAGAGAGGGTGGCAAAAGAGAAGGTGCCCTGCCATTTGAGAGAAATCAGGGAGTGAGTCTTCTTTCCTGGTTTTACACGGCAAGCACCACAGCCACATATATGATAGGCTTAAAGAGTTGTACCGAAAAAGGTGTTATGCTTGTAAGTTATGCATTATAATTTATACAATATGCCCCAATGGATGTACAATAAGTTCTTAAATGTTATATAGTATAATATAGTAGTATAGATATATATTATTTTCATCAAACCGGTTTATTTGTTTAACATTAACATTATATTATTATAGTCCATGGTCCATAATAAATGCCTTAATTTCCAAGATAATATCATGATATTACTACGCGATATACCTTCCTGGTCGTTTCGCGTATTCAAACTCGTTAAACCCGAAAAACGCAACATTGTTCAAACTCGACAACCAAATAGTCCAAACTACTTATTTTCTCGCCACAAACGTTTCCCCGACCTCGGGTTTCTGTTTTGACCAAGTTTGACTGGGCGTTGACAGGTTGACTTTTGTTGACCGGGTTAACCCGACACTGAATGACCCCAAAACAGCTCCAAATCAGAGTCTAAACATTTCTACAACCTATTTAGTCCAAATGCAATCAACCGCCACCACTGAAGCCTTCTGTCTGGTGGCCGAAGGCCATGACCACCACTGGAAACCACATATACCGTCGCTAACCACCATCCTTCATCATCTAATGCCACCATGAGTTCGATCTAGAGAGGACCAACACAAACGTCACAAATTTGGTAACAACAGTGCTAGATCGTTTCAATCTAGATAACCAATTCAGAGGGCCCATTTTGTGAGTCAGTAACTGCGCTGGCTCGACATAACCCGTCTACCGAATCATCTCGGTCAAACTGTCAAATACGAATGGATCGTTTATTTCTGACATTTTATATCTGGACATTTCGTATGGACACTTCCTTTTCCGAATTAACTAAACTACTAATATGGCCATTTGTTAACAATCGTGGACAAATGGATGGTCCACGTCTAAACCAGTCAAACTCGGTATTAATAAATCTTCGTTTCGATTCGGTATATATATATATATATATATATATATATATATATATATAGGTTTAGGGTAAAATACATCAAGCAAAAACGCTACATCCATTGCGGATTGATCTGGGGCGTCCATCAAGATCATCCAACAGCCATGATCTATGGTGTTTCCGCCTATGGTGTTTTTTTCCCCACCGAAAACGCCATAGGCGAGAACACCATAAATCTTGGCTGTTGGAAGATCTTGATGGACGCCCCAGATCAATCCGCAATGGATGTAGGCTTTTTATGTGATGTAGCCTAACTCTCCTCTATATATATATATATATATATATATAAGTATATATTCATTAGACCGATTTATTTGTTTACCATTAAGATTATATTGTTATAGTCCATGGTCCATTATAAATGTCTTAATTTCCAAGAATATTATTATGATATTACTATGCGATATACATTCCTGGCCGTTTCACATATTCCAAACTCGTTAAACCCAAAAAATGCAACATTGTCCAAACTCGACACCCAAATAGTCCAAACTTCTTATTTTCTCACCACGAACGTTTCCCCGACCTCGGGTTTCTGTTTTTGATCAGGTTTGTTTAGGCGTTGACCGGTTTAACCCGACACCGAATCAACCCCAAAACAGTCCCAAATCAGAGTCCTAGCATTTCTACAGCTCATTTAGTCCAAATGCTACCAACCGCCACCACCGAAGCCTTCTGTCCAGCGGCCGGAGGCCATAGCTGCCACTGGCAACCACATATACCGCCGCTAACTGGTGTGCGTATAGTGTATACAAAAATATAACATTTTTATCAACACTTTGTGTGCGTAAGCTTTTAAATTTATAAAACCTTGATTAACTACAATGACTGTTTCACCACACAACACGGGCAAGTGCTATCACACCCCGATCAACAGCGGAACATGTCGGGGCGCGAAGATTATCCAGATGCACACAGCACTTTTTATGTTGCGATATTCTTAATCAGCCCATTTCATATAATCATAAATAAATTGTTACAATACAAACATTTAGCATTAACACAATACAATTCAATTAATTAGTTAGGTCACACTAGCTCCGCATGCAATCCTATAGTGTTATCATCATGATCAGCACAGTCACACAGCAAAGCCTGCAACATGTACAAAATAAGGTCAATTACGAATAGTTGGTGAGTAATCATACGTTTATATAGATATACGATCATAGTTTGAACATGTGAACCAATGTTAAATCAATGAACACGAGTATAGCAAACAAGTAATGAACTAAAGCACATGGGGGTCGACGTAACCCAAGCCCTCGACATTTAGGCTTTCAATCACAAGGCGTCGCAAGCGAGGCAGGCCAAGTGGTTTGCTAGACCAACGGATCCATTATTGTAATCCCGGCTCAAATGAGTTAATGGGATACATCTATGAACATGAACATGAACATGAGCAACACATAAGTACAACACAATCCATAGCAAAGATCCATACCAGTTCACATATACAAGGCATATAGATCAAACACAGAACTCACATGCGTTTTGTAAAAGTATAAAGTTTAAGAACATGAACATGAGTTTATAGGGTACATGTTGCACCCAAAACTTGAAAAGAAAAGGGGTTATGATACTCACTTGATGAGGAGACACAAAGGAAAGAAAGACCCACAACACGAGACGGATAAACTCGAGGACGAACCTGACAGCTGAACCGGATAGAGAAATAAACGAATAAATAAATTAATATATAATTAAATAAATAAATAAATAATTAAATAAATAAATAAATAATTATCTTTTAGTCGAAACTCTAATTTAACTATTTTTAACCAAACTAACCATTTAGGTCTTAATATATACTATACAATTAAGCTAACGAACTGGTTTATGATTAAACATGCATAGTTATCCTAGATTTACCATCCAACATTATCAAGCTATCAAATTTCTGTGGATTTAAGCTCATACGTACAATATATATTTATTATTCATAGAAAAACCATCAAAATGGCATCTTGATCAACCTAACCTTAGATCTATCACCAAGGTCACCTTTCCATGATGAATCGTGCATAAAGATGAAGGATTTAACAATCTAAACCAAGGTCTAATAAGCTTCAACAGGATTTGACATAGTTTCGTCATAAGAACAAAATAAAACTCATAAAAACTCAAGCTTTTATATGGAATCACTGGATCTATCATGAATTACTTAGATCAAGACTAAAATCATGATAAAAATATGATCTTGATCCTAGATTCCTTAGATTAATCAATTTGAAACATGGAAAGCCTTAGATCTAACCAAAACTAGAATAAAAACACAAACTTGATCATGGATTTTCTAGATCTTAACATTTAAAACATGAAGAACTCTAAACTTCCACAAGCACATCATAAAAACAAATCCTTGATAATAGATTTGAGAGATAAATATAAAAGGAGATCGAGATCTAACCTTTGGATATGTTAACTAAGGATGTTAACGCCTTGAATCCACCAAAATGAGCTCGAAAATGTGTTGCAATGATGAAGGAAGATAGCTACAGCAATGGAGGTCGTGAGAGAGTTTTTAGGGCAAAGAAAAGTGAATCAAATGAGGCAAAATCGGGTTTTAAGTCGAAATCCTGACTTTTTGTTGTGATGATCAAGTCACGGACCGCTAGGGTCCTCCCACACAAAATTAGCGGTCCGCGAATAGCTTTGCTTGACCAGAAATTGTTAACTGCTTTGACTTTTGTTGACCAGAGCTGAATATCACTGATTTGACTAAGTAAATTAAGGTTCTTGGTCCCGATTTCACCACCATTGGATTCATTTGGCCATTTCCACTGAAAAAAAGTATCAACTTGATACATAAACATTTTTGTTTGTTAATTAAATTAAATAAATGCATTTGAGGTCGGTTACACCATTTTTTGCTATAACTTCTTCGTTCCAAATCGTTTTCGAGTCCCGTTTTTGCTGATTTTAATCATTTTAAATTCTTAACCATATGAAATATATTCATGCACATAAAATTGAATATAGCATGCCAATATTGAAATTTAT
Organism: Deinandra increscens subsp. villosa; assembly: GCA_039602395.1. Classification (NCBI taxonomy): domain Eukaryota; kingdom Viridiplantae; phylum Streptophyta; class Magnoliopsida; order Asterales; family Asteraceae; genus Deinandra; species Deinandra increscens. The sequence goes on along the minus strand of JBCNJP010000008.1, from coordinate 37,719,740 downwards.
GAGCAATAAAACACGTTTCCGGGTCAATTTGTGAACATATCACCATTAGGTTAACCACTAACGTTTCAAGACTCAACTTTTGCGTGATGACTTGCGATGTGATTTGGGACTAATATACTCATAAATAATTCAATTTTGACATACGATGCGCAAAATACGAGATTCCTGGTAAACAAAGAATCGCGTACCGAAATCGCGTACAAACCCAAAATTGCTTTATTTTCAATTCGAGACAACCAATTTAGATCCACATGATTATAATTAAATGTTTTATCATTTAAAAACATTATTTGGGTTATAATACCCGGAAATCAATAATTTGCAAAATCGATAAAACATGAAATTCCAAAATGGGTCGGGTTTCAAAATCCGGTAAAGTGCAAATGTTACAGTCTCCCCTACTTTAGGGAATTTCGTCCCGAAATTAGAAGACGCTAAAATAATTTTAAAGAAGAGAAGGAGTTAAAAGAGTGCTATTAAAACCAACATATTTTGACATGAAAAACCAATATAGAACATTCATAAAAGATTTTACCGAGAATATGAGTATATTCTCAATTACTAAATCAATTATGGCGGTGCCAACCTTAACCTAACTGAACGGGTTAGGTTAGGAAAGGCGACAAAGGGAAAACAGATTTTGATATAAACCATCAGAGACAAATCCATGCATGCACACACATGATCCTTTGTCCGACTCCCAGTGCAACTTAAAGACATTACTAATGCTTATATATTGGGTGTACCGCGGCTAACCCACGACATCTTTAGTATCCTTAAGAGAGTATTGTTCATCTTTGGAAAATATCCCATTCTACACACCAACAACAAATAACCGAGCTTGACACAATACTACAAAGCCTACCATAGAAAGTGAGCAATTGACCAAGGGACACATATCACAACCAAACCAAGAACCAATCAAAGGCTAACCAAGGAGATGACTATAATACCCCTACTTTAGGAGTGAGACTGAGGGGTCGAGAGGCACAGGTGAGTAATAGGTGCAACATATATACCTTCAATCCATACAACATAGATCCACATAGAGCATCACCATAGAAAAAATAAAATAATCAATGATAACCAAAAATCTGGGCTCCAGAATTCTTATCCAGACAGAGCGTCAAGTTCTGGTGAACTAGATGGGTAGCGACCCACATCCGGTTTACCTCCTAAGACACAATACCTAGACGGAATCCGAATCAGCTCTCGCTGAAACCCAAGACTAATACACATGACCAATACCGATAGTACGCTAAGCTAGCATCACACACAATCGCTGGTAGTAGAACGTACGAGTCTCTAATTCAGCAAGAGTAGAATAATGACTAACGCTTGAATTAACGGTACACAACCGAAAATTCTAAGCGATAAAAAGTCAAAGCGGGAGCAAATAGATCACAACCATCAAAAGATCAATAGCAAAATAAATATAGAGTACCACGAATCTGGCGGAATACTCCGCATTGGATACCATGAGTCGAATAGCACTGCATGTATGTCACGACTAGTATGGATAAACAATACATTTCGACAACAGGAATCCACTGATGTGAGATGAACCACATGATTCATGATATATGAAACCAATGTCACGTATCAAATCGCGTGACTCTGAGTACCTGTAGCCGATGTCATGAACCAAATGACATGATTTGAGATACACGAATCCGATAACATGAGTCGAGCAGCACATCTCGATGTACATGATCCCAATAACACGAACCCAAAAACGTGAATCTAATGCATGCACCCTATATCATGGATTGGAGTGCATGAATCAAAGTGTATGAAACTGATAGCGTGAACCAAAAGCATAGCCCGAAATGCATGAAACTAATAACATGAGCCAAAATCATAACTCGAGATGCATAAAACTGACAACGTGAACCAAAAGCGTAACTCAAAATACGTGAAACCGATAACATGAATCGAATAGCACGACTCTAAGTACATGAACCTGATAGCATGAACCGAATGACACAACATCGAAGTACATGAATCTGATAACACGAATCAAATAGCATGACTCGAAGTACATGAATCCAATAACATGAGCCGAAAATCACGACATCGAAGTACATGTATCCAATAACAAGAACCAAACAACACAACTCGAAGTATGTGAATCCGATAATATGAATCGAATAACACAACTCGAAGTACATGAATACGATAACATGAATCGGATAACACGACTCGAAGTACGTGAATCTGGTATCATGAACCGAATAACACGACTCGAAGTAAATGAGTCCGGTAACAAGAACCGAATAACACGTCTCGAAGTACATGAGTCCGATATATAAATTAAGCAATATGTAATGAGAAAATAGGCTACAGTTCGCGGTGGTGGTCACCGACGGCTGAGGTCACGTCGAAGGGAGAGCCGACGAGAGAGGGAGAGAGAGATGTCGCGAGGGAGGGGAGAGGCACAAGGAAGGATTAGGGTTTCCTAATCCCTTGTCGTCTATTTAATGAGACGACTAATTACGCACAAGTCCCTCGACATTCTCTTTTACTAAAACGAACCAATAATTACGATTAATTAATAAAACATGTTTATTAATTTACAAGTCGTAAAATCCTAGAACCGATGTACTCAAATAACCTTTTATTTGATTCTTTAATTTGCTGTAAACGTTAATAGGTAACGTTGCGTTCCGCATATTTATCGCAAAGATAAACGTGTAATTAATTGCATGTAAATTTATCAAGAATAAACAATAATTAGTTACTTATTTCCATGATATACCGGTTAATCAATTAAGTGGATTTTTAACTCGTTACCCTCAGTGTAACTCTTACGGGTCTTAACCGGGTTGGGTTCTCGATGTTGTCGGGTCTGGACATATAATATCCAACAGATAATGCGTCTCCAGATCTCGTAATTTTAAAAGGACATCCGAATAAATGTTCGGATTCACATGAGGGTCTCGGATGTGTACCATTGATATTGCTTTCCCTTTATCCTTTAGGATCATGTTGTTTAAAGTCAATATTGCATACATAATTTTTGCAATCTTTTCTCGTGTCATCGCTCGGGCGCCTCGTAAAAGTATTCTCCATTTAGCTTTCAAAGTATCAAAGAAACGTTCGACGTCCTGCCTTGCCGCCTTTTGAAGCTTGTTGAATTTTTTATCAATTATTTCCACCGGATGATGATATGCTTTTAGAAAAAGTGGACCAAGTTGGGTAGATACCGTCGGCAAGGTAATACCCCCTCTTGTACTGAAGGTCGTTAACATGAAACAGATACCTTGGTGCAATCCCATGCATCTCGTTACTAAACAATGGGGATTGATTCAAAACATTGATGTCATTGTTTGAACCCGCAACACCAAAGTACCCGTGCCAACACCAACGATCATGTGAGGCTATGGCTTCAAGTATGATGTTTGGATACTTGTGATCACCCCGATGAAATTGCCCCCGATATTTCTTGGGGCAGTTTCTCCATTCCCAATGCATACAATCAATGCTGCCTAGCATGTCCGGCAAACCATGATACGCTTCATGTGCCTAATATAAAAGTGCAATGTCGTGGCTCGTAGGGGCACGCAAAAACTCATCCTTATACAAGTGAAAAACAGATGTGACAAAATGATCTAGTGTTTCACGTGAGGTTCTCCCAACCATAGCTAAATATTCATCATATTCGTTAGGAACATTAGCGTATGCGAGTTGACGAATGATATATGTGCATTTGTGTATAGCAGAAAAGCTTTCCCTCCCTCGGGCGTCCATCCCCTCCTCAAAGTAATTGTTATGTGCCATGACGTTGGCAACAATCTTCAGAAACAATCTTTTGGACATCCAGAACCTTTCCTTGAACACCTGCTCGTTGTAGACCGGATTTTCGTTAAAGTAGTGCCTCATAAGACGCTCTTTAGCATCTATGCGATCTCGTTCAACATATCGTCTCGTTAGTGGCAGGCGAACTTGTTGTTCCTCAACGGCCGCTACAACTAGCGAAAGAAAGTTAACATCTTCTACGTCTTCGCCCGAAGATTCGGAAGTGGTTGGACAGTCGGGTGGTAAAATGGGAAACCGATTCATCATTGTGAGCTTTGGGTTGAAGAATTATGGGAGAGAAATGAGGAAGAAATGGTGAGGAATTTGTTTAAAGAAGGTGTGTATATATATAATGTATAAATAAAATAAATAAATGAATTTAAAAAAAATAGTCGTTGATCAACGGCATTATGCATTGGGTGTGCAAAAGAACATCGGCTACATGTAGCTGTTTTATCTGATTTTTTGCCAAAGCCGCGGGTGTGGCGGCGATGTTGCCGCTGAAGAATGAGGCATCGCAGTCTTAGTCGAGCCCCACTTCGCCCACCCTTAAGGGCTTAACCCAGGGGTTAGGGTTTTAATGATTGGTGGCACAAATCCTAAAAACGTTCAGGGTTAAACCTCACGTTTAGCCCCAACCTTAGCATTTAGGGTTTACTTTTTTCCGGATGAGAGTGATGTCAGCCTTAACCCTAATTAGGGCATAACGTCCCGGTTAGGCGTGAACAAACACCATGTTAAGGGCAAAACGCCCCGTTAAAGACTGTGTCTAACCAAGAAATTTTTGGTGTCCTATCGGTGAGGATGTGACAACCGTCAGATTCACCACTAACTATTTCCGTTAGTCTCGTTAACGTCCCAGTTATACTTTTCGTGTCATGTTAGTGTCACGTGCGTTTATGTGACCGAGCCTGTCTCCGTTCACTATTTGAATCGGTTACAATGTGTGAAATAGAAATCGCAACGTAAATAAATTATTTTAATATATATTATGTGCCACTATGTGTTATTGAAATGTTTACATAAATATTTATACTTAATTACTAATTAATTTTAGTAATTTATTTCGTGACTTACGTGTTTCTTGAAAAATTGCATTTCGTAAGAAACCGGGTTTCGTACGCCATTTAAGTTTCATGTGCGTACACGTTAACTAAACTTTGCCCGACTTAATATTTCATGTTACTTAAGTTATAAACTCATGGAAATGTTCCTAGCATTTTATTTTATAAGTCTCGGGTTTAAAACCCATTTATATTGTGTTTTGAGATGCATATGCTTAAAAAAGAAACTAGAGGGACCAAATGTGTAAGTTTACAAACTTAAAAATCTGCCCTAAGACCCCTCTTCCCCCTTCATTCACGTTCACTTCTCCCTCATCCTTCTTCACGGTTCACAACCCACACACACACACACTAGTGATTTTGTGAAATCAAGCACTAAGGAAGCAAGAATCAAGGGTTTTAAGCTTCATGAAGTCTAGTAGAAGCTTTCTCTCCATCTCATATTCTCCATCTCGCCATTTTCTCTAAGACTTGTAAGCCCTAGATCTTCACAACTCGAAATTGGTAGAATGCATGTGCTAGACTAGTGTTTATGTGCAATTTGGTGTGTTGAAATGCTCATGAAACATGTTTTATGCTAGATTATGAAATCTTGTGATTTGGGGGTGTTAATGAGTTGATTTAGGGGTTGTGATTTGGGGTAAAAATCTGCCATGAAAATGCTCTTGTTGATAGCTTGTTGTGTTGGACATGAGAAATTTGATGTATGTGCTTGTATGCAACTTCCATGTATTGAACTTGTTATGAACATCATGGGTATTATGTGGGATGAAATTCTTGGGTGAAATATTGTTTATGGTGTTACAAAGCCTTACAAGGAGTTTGATGACCAAATTGCTAACCAAAACTTTTAAACCCAAACTTTTGCAAATTCCCGTTTTTTTTTTACAGATTTTGTCCAAATTTTTGGCCAAATTGTACAGGTTATAACTTGCTCAATTTTTTTCGAAATCGGTTGATTCTTTTTCCGTAGTAAAGTTCCATGTCTTAGCTTTAAGTTGGCTACTCGCACGCATTCTAAAACCTCCGTTTGGTCACTCAAAAGGCTGCTGCAAGTTAGGTGTGCAGGGCTGTTAATTTCAGTTAAATGTAGACTTTGCAATTTGGTTGGGCATGATTATCGTGTTTTAATAAAGGGATTCTTGAATGGAAATGATGTTTATATATTAAAACTAAGATCTAGAAGTTTTGGTAAACAAAATTGTAAGTCTTGATCAAGTTATGCAATTTATAAGCCTACTTTAACTATTTTATAAAAAGCTGATTTTTGTCAACTTCCGATGCGCGTAACTTTCTCAATATTTAACTTTTTGAGTTGATTCTTTTTGAAACAACTCCTACATGTTGAGAAGTTTATACCTGTAAAATTTAAGGAGCTAACTCCAAGAAATGAGTAAATTAGGCATGCCACTAAATGTATGTTCCATATTTGACTTTTAAATTATTGTGCTTATTCATTTTGACTTGGGTTTTGCATATATCTTTTTTCTGCTAGTTTAGGACTTGTGTTTAAGTGTTATGGCCTAAATGATTGTATGAAAACATGATTGATTGTTGATAAGCTATATCCGTCCTAGCGACAACCTCTAATCTGGTTAGACCATATTCACCAAAATAGGTCATTCATAACCAACCGTTAAAGTGAAGTGCTGAGTCCCAGTGCACCCTAAGGTGAGTTTCACTACTTCCTTTAGTTATATCCAGTTGAGGATGATAACACACAACTAGTTGCATCCGGTAAGGGATGGTAATGCTATGACAAATGTATTTTGTCCGTTTATATAAATATCCGTTAAATATCACATGATTCACTGAGTTGCATTTTATTTACAAAAAAGTCCTTACTTTTTCGAGCCGTTAATATAGAATAGCGAGGTAATGTTGAGTAGTACTACTGGGGAATTGACACCCCCGCTCAGTGGTGCACATGATGCACCCTCCCGACTGCCTGTCGGACTGAGAACAATATTAGCCTAGAACTACCGTGATCGGGAAAGACACAGAGAAGGCAAATCGCACAGGCTAAATCTGTGACGCATAGTCAGCTTCGGTCGCGAACATTCAGGTGAACATAAGCATAGACTAGCTACCTAACGATATGGATATTACTCGTAGCTTACGAATTGGTCTTCATTATTCGTATACATTCTTGGTCTACACAGTAAAGTGTATACCACTCTCACCAGCTTTTGCTGACACTTGATTGTTGAATGCTTTTCAGGTTGCTTGGAGGATCTTGGAGGCACGGACGTTGGCAATACTTGTCTTTTGTAAAAACCTTTTGGAATTGTATTTCAAATACTTTAGTAATTACTTTTGCTAAACCGCAACCTTGTAAACTTTTAATGTTTCCACTAAATTGCAAATGCAAACTCTGATTTATTAAATGTAATACACGACTGGTTTACCCTTTAACTATGGCTTGGTTGTAACTAAAGACTTGGACCCTGGTCTGGATCACACCCCACACGGTTATACGCCGTTAGTGGAAATTGGGGGTGTGACAGAGGATGACAAGGCTTACTCCGGCTTCGGTTGAGATGTCCATATGTTTGAAGGATTACTTGGATGGTGTGGAAAGAATTCAAAGCGTTCCTACACTTGAAGGAGTTAATGAGAATTAGAGTACGGAGACGAATTGTACGAGGAAGAGGTTGTTAGTGGATTGATCCCGGGAATGACCGATGAGGAAGCCGGATGGGACTACTACTTGAGGTTCGGTTCATCTATCTCCGGGGACTCAAACGAGTAAACGAAACCGAATTGCAATGAAGTATAAAGATAAATTAGTTTTCCTTTCATGTGTTTTGTCTTGGATGTTATGAGTTTAAACTCTTTCGATGTTTGTCTTTCATGTTTGGTGTGTTTACTATTCAAGTATGTAATAAAAAAGTTAAGTTTTTTATGTTTTTATAAGTTTGTGTTGATTTTAAAAAAGAAACAAAAAAAAAATTCAGCTCGTCCCTAACCGAAAAACCGTTCCACAGTAACCGGTAAAAAACCGGTCTATAAGCGGTTCGAGTCGGGGGCTTACTTTGGGGGAGTTACCAGTTTGTAACCTAAGCGGTTACTGGAAAAACCGGTTTTTCTTGGTATTTTAGTAACTGGAACCGGTAAAAAAAAACCCGGTTTGTGCACCACTAGGAGGCTACTAGCTCCCAAAAATAAACGAGACCGGACCTGAAATGAGCATTTTTTATCCATCATGGTGAAATACGGAGTCCATCGAGAGGGGTTTCTCAGAAAACTTTTCTCTCACACACATTAACACAAACACTCGGAGGGCATACAGACTCCACTAAAGCTCAACGACCTTCTTCTTCTTCGCATCGATCACAAATTCAATGTCGTCAATCTATGTATCGGAGCCTCCCACAAAGGGTAAAGTTATACTGCACACCAATTACGGGGCGCTTGACATCGAGTTATGGCCAAAAGAGGCGCCTAAAGCCGTCAGAAATTTCGTTCAGTTGTGCGTTGATGGTTACTACGATGGCACCATTTTCCATCGCATTATTAAGTCCTTCATGGTTCAAGGTGGTGATCCCACTGGTACTGGCACAGGTAAACTCACATTTCTGGCCTCAATTAGGTATTTCTAAAACTAAAACCATACATACAACTATTCAGATATATGTTCTGCTATGTCATTTCTTGTTATGATGTTATCTATCCTTGACAGGTTCCTTATCAGTTCATGATTGATATGTGTTTTTTGGGAAGAAATGTTCTCTTCTTACAAAATTTGTAGCTATTTTGAAAAATATTAGTTTAGCCCATTCTCGGGAGTAGCAATCATAAAGTTTAGAGTTCAGAAAATGATAAGTTATAGCAATAAGAAGGTTCTGAACTATGCAGTATGTCTGCTTGGCTCAAGGAAAAGAAGTTACATGTTGACTTAGTGTTGAAAAGGGCTTAAAATCAATAGAATTAAAGGCAGAATACTATTTTGCTCCACATATTCATTTTAGTAGTGGTATTTGTGACCGAATATGTATTATTAATCTGTGAAAGGCAATATGTACTTGTTTTAGTTAGGGGGTATATTGATAAATATAGGCTTTATCAAATTACAGGATCTTCTTTTCATTGTGATAAGGAAAATGTCAGATCCCTAAATTATATGTTTTAACTACAAGGTATAAGTAATTATGAGAAGTTACATGAATATTGAGTAATGAACAATTTCTACATGTGCACACGAGTAGTTATTAGCTTATTATGTTTTTCTTGTAAAAATGAACTACTAAGCACTATCGTACATAAAAGATATGAAATTTGTACAAAAGTAAAAGTCATGATTCATGACAAGGGATTGACATAAAAAAATTGTAGTAAAAACTAAAATGAACGCCTCAATCAAGAATTAAAACCAAAATCCTTTGATGATGATCAAGTGGGCCACCACTCAATCTCTAGTCCCCCTTGTTTGGTCCCTACAAGCAAATATGTATTATGTAATGAAACTTGAAAGTTTCAATGGGTTTACTAAAACCAATTGTGGCTTATCACTACTACTGTCTTTGTGATGAAGTTTACTCCCAAACAATTAAAATAACCCACACACACATGAAATATGGTGAGTTGGTGTGGGCAGGAAACAAAGAAAACTGTTTTTATTAGTGAGTTTCTAATTGATTGAGCTTATATTGGATTTATTTTCCCTTTAAAAGTCTTGTATAAAGACACTGGTTTGGTTCTTAAAGCCATCCCTTGTTGCCTTTATGTGTTTGATAAACTAACTATTAAATGCGGATTGATTTGGTTCTGAAAGCCATCCCTTGTTGCCTTTATGTGTATGGTAAACTAACTATTAAATGCGGATTATGATATTGAAAGGCTAGTTTTATCTTGTTTATTTATGTAGTTTCTACTTTCTATGATCTTCTCCAACTTTGAATAATGGCATTGCTAGTTTATAGCTGAGGAGGCAGGGGCTACAATGTGTATTTGTGTAGGGTTCCCTTTATTACATTCTTTTCTTCTATTACACAGCTAACTGTGCACGAGTCTCTCTCAAGTCTCAACCTGTATAGTTAGGTTACTTGATAGCATAGTTATTAAAAGCACTCGCCTCTTGTGCCTAGGTGTTTTTTTCCGGGCGATTCGCAATATTGGCGGTTCTGGTTCCAAAGTAATTTAGGCGCTTCATCTTCAAAACTGTTTTGAGCAAAGTTTGGAGAAAAGAGACGAAGAACAAGCCACAAGGGGGCTGTGAACAAAGTTTGGAGAAAAAAGATGATCAGTGGCGCTTTGAGCAAAGCTCGGAGAAAAGAGATGAAGCTTCTTCAAAAGAGATTACACTTTAGAGTGGAAGAAAGATTCTTCAAATTAACACAAGAAGATGACGACTGTGTGTATTTCTAACATTAGGGCTACCATAAAGTTTGATCTACACCCGTTAAAGAATATAATTTTGCCATTTTTAATACTTTATATTTTATTTTATTTTTTATTTTTTTATTTTACATGCGCTTTTTTTCCCTCAGGTCCACGCTTTTTTGTGCCTATTGTTGGGTGTGAAGGCCTGTTGTAGCGGTTAATTTATTTAGGGCCTGTCTTGGTCCCTAACTCATTAATCCTAATCTTTCTATTTATATCCATGTCATGTAATTGTAATCTTATGTACTATAAGCTTAATGAGAAAACCCTAGTTGCAGCCCGCGAACGTAGGTCACACCGACCGAACCACATTAAATTCTTTTGCTAGCTACAAACCTAACAATTGGCATCATAACTTGGTTCATTGCACACGGTTGCACTGAAAAGAACTTGCGATTAAGGTTGGAAACTCTTGGAGTCGTCGTTGTTCGTTTGATCAGAGAAGAAAAAAAGGAAGCAAGATTCAAGAATTAAACTTCGAATCTTGGTTTGTGACTCACGTATGTCGATTCCGCCATCAACCAAATTAGCAAGGTAGCATAAAGGCATTTGGGGATTTTATTTTGTGTGCTATACATCCATCCACGACAAGTAGAAGGAAAAAAAATCATTTTTTGGTTAGTTTTTTTGTTGCCCTCGCTGCAAGAAGAGAAGATGCCCTCGCTGCAAGAAGAGAAGATAAAAAGAGTTTTGTTTTTTTCTTTTTTTTCTTTTTTGTTGCTACTTGCAACTGTGCCAAAACGTGAGGAAGCAGGCTGCTAATTGGGGAACGCCTTCAACAACCATAGTTTTTCAGCCGCAATTAGAAGAGACAGTTCATTCATTCTTGTTTTCTGATTAGGGTTTTTAATGGGTTGTTGTTTCGGGTTTGGGTGTTTTAAGTTTCGGGTATTAATTGGGTTGCTCGGGTTGGCTTTTGCAGTGGGGTATTTTTTGTCAGGAGTACCGGGAAACTGGTTTTGTGTTTCAAGTTCGGGTTTTGACTTGTTATTATCATCTATTATTTGAACCGGGTTTTGTGAAGATCGATTGGGTTTTTTGGGTCAAATTTATCATTTTTGCAGGAGTAGATAGGTTTGATTGACAGTTTCAGTAGAACAACCCTCAAGTTTAGGCCCGTGCCATTGCGGTGTTTGATCATTGTTTGCGATTTGTTCCTGTTTGTTATTGCTATAACTAGAGGTGGGATGTTTGTTATCAGTTTGCTTAATGGTTGGTATGTTAAAGGAACTTGGATGTGGTACTGACGGTGGAGAAACTGGAGAATATGGAATAAGCGGGTGTGCTAGTTGACGACATAAGTGAAAAAAAGGGAGGTTTAGTGGCAAGTCATGTAAATTGTTGTTCATTCGGAAGATCTTTTGGTTAGGGTTTGCCTTAACTGATCGTGTGTACGATCATAGAATCCTTGGTACCGGCGTACCGTTCTGTGATAGCTTTACCGTTTTCCTGTTAGCTGGTCTGGAACTATGGATGTCATTCATTGTTCGGTGGTGATCAATGGTACGACATTTGAGGGGATTCAGGATTCGCAGGTGTAGTACTAGTTGTTATTCTTCTCATGGGTGTAGGTTGGCATTGGGTTGGGATAACTGTAACAGTGGGAGCAAAGCATAGTTGACTTGGTGTGCATGCAAAGGTGTGGACATTCTTTAGAATCAATGTCCAAAGGTATTGGAATTTTGCTTCTTGGGATGTGTTTCTGGTTGATGCATTCGGACTCGTGGAAGGCGGTGAAGACTCTGTGAAGACTCTTGGGTTCAGGATTCTAGTATGCTTCATTTCATGTTACCCACTGTAGTGAAGTATTGGTGAATTTGTTGATTGAAGACTTTGGGAGGGTACGGGTTTGTGTATCGCTGGAAGAAGTGAACCAGCTTTCAGTTAGTAAAGTCTTGGTTCGCTGAGTTGGGTAGAGCTAAGTGGATTCATTTTACAAGCGTGAATTCTAGAGCCACGAGGATGTCAACTTGAGCGTATTCGGAGGTCTGAACATGGTCAGGTCTTGGTAATAGTGGGAGCACAAGGTGTGTTCTTGGTATAATTTCAAAGCGACGTTAGGACCGTTAGGTTCTGAAGACCGGAATTCCGAATGGTAAAATCTCTTCTGGGTGCTTGTTATTGTGGAAAGTGTTCTTTGTTCTCTGGAAGTTTCTGGAGCTGGTAGTGCAAATCAGTGGAGCCGTTTGAGATTAGGATGAGTCATTGGTAAGTTTTACCATGGTTGGGTTTGTGATGACCGTTGGAGCTCGATGGAGCTTTAACTGACCCTTCAGATGCTTGATGATGAGGGCGGTTGCAACTAGGTGGATTGGTATTTGGATTCTTAGCTTGTTCTTGGGAAGTGGAGGCTTGAAGGACTTTTGTTATTTGAAATCTTAGCCTGTTCATTGGAACTGGAGGCTTGGAGGATTTTTGTCATTGAAGATTACTAGTATTTACTAGTATTACTGGAAGACTGGGTTGTGATTTGCTTGGATGGCGGGTTGGAGTTTATTGCAAGGCCTTTAAGTGGGAGATTGTTGGGTGTGAAGCCTGTTGGGCCGGTTATTTTATTTAGGGCCCGTCTTGGTCCCTGAGTCATTAACCCTAATCTTTATCTATTTATATCCATGTCATGTGAATCTTGTGCACTATAAGCTAAATGAGAAAACCTTAGTTACAGCCCGTGGATGTAGGTTACACCGACCGAAACCGAACCACGTTAAATCTTGTGTCGTGTATATTTTCTATATCATTTGTGTGTGTATATTTTCTATATCATTTGTGTGTGTTGTCACTTCCGCTAGCTACGAACCTAACACCTATCACCTAGGCCCTAGGCGGACCCTATGCTCCTTGAGTGCGCCTCGCACCTTTGATTACTATGCTTGATAGTGGCTTCTGTGTTAAATAATGGGGATTGGTAAAGTTGGTTTAGTAAACATATTAAGGTAATGAAGAGTGGCTTGGATTCTTTTCTACTTTTCTGCATCGCAACTAGTGAATAAAATCAACAAACAGTCTAACCCCCATTAAGGTTAATTAGTATTACGATCATTAGGTTAACATGGTGTCATGGTGGAGCATTGATGTTTGTTTCCATGGTTCCTACTTTCTAGTGTTTTTTAGTTATTGTCTACTAGAAGGGGATGGAATATTGTGTTTCTTCCTTTCCTTGTGTTTGTAAATTAGGCATGTCTTGTTGCACGATTGTTTCAGCAAAGTGCCGGCTTTGACAGCGATAAATTAATTATGTGATTGTAAAAATACTAAAAGTTCTTTGTTGCTTGTCCAATAAAGGAAAAAGCTATTTTCCTGTTCTTCCATTTTCTCCTAAACTTGACTTGGACACATGATTGTAGAGATATGCATGAAGCGAACGCCTTAGGCAATCACTGAAAAGTGTAAGTTATTTAATGTTCTAATTTTTGTTAATTTATTGATCACTCTTATTTTTTGTAAATTTATTGAATGCTCTTATTTTCTGTAAACTTTTGGGTTTAGTCCGTAGTCCTAATATTTATACGTAGTACTTGAGATGTGGAATCCAAAGAATGGGAAATTTCTGTAGCTACAGTAGTTGTAAGATACTTCCTACTGGAATATTTTATGCTTCCTGGGTAAATCTCTGAATGGGAATTCTGTTGTTACTTCCTTAACCCCCTATGAGTGATTTCATCACATCAGCTAAGATAACAACAGTAGCAATTGACTTGTATTTTTTTTCTTCTCTAAATTGTCTTGAAACCCTGCTTAGAGGCAGAGAAACATATAAGAAAATTTAGCTTCTAGACGATAGTATGATGTGTCATCAATCATTTTCATAGAGTTGCTGAAAGTGATGCCGTCTTCTTGTTTGTATCACTTTCAGTATGTTGTTTCAGTTTGAAATTACAGACATGATGCCTGTTATTTTGTTGATTTTGAATCTATCATTTCGAAATTTACTTGATAAATAAACAAAGTGAAACCATCTCTCTCATGACTTGACTACTTGAATCAGATTGTATGCCCATATTTTCTTCATGTTGATCAGTGATAATGATTAGAATATCGGGTAACCCTGTCAAATATTTAGTCTAGTGCATATCTGTGATTGAGATAATTACAAATAATGACACTTTCTTGGATTCTGATACCCATAATGCAAAGGGTAGTGTTAATGACTTAATTCTCATTTATCAGATACGTATTGTTTCTGAATTGTCAGGTGGTGAAAGTATATATGGAGGGACATTCGCTGACGAGTTCCATTCACGTCTAAGATTCAGCCACAGGGGTTTAGTTGCATGTGCAAATTCTAATTCACCAAATACAAATGGAAGTCAGTTCTTTATAACTCTGGATCGTTGTGATTGGCTTGACAGAAAGCATACCATATTTGGCAAGGTAACTATAACTTCACTGATGCATAATCACTTTGCCTGCCGTCTTGTGGATATTGATGACTTTTATATGATCTGTAGGTCACTGGGGATTCACTATATAACTTGTTAAATATGGGTGATATCGAAACTGATAAAGATGACCGTCCAGTTGATTCTCCTCCAAAAATACTTTCTATTGAGGTATAACTTCTATGTATTTTTCATTTTAGCTTTTGCCATGTCAATAGCAATTAAAAAAACATAGAGGCTGCAATACTTAGTTTTAACTTTACTTACGAACAATTTGATTTGGGTTATGTTTTATCTTTAATAGGTAAAATCAACAAGTTTAGCTAGAAAAAAAAAAAAAAACAGGTCAAATGGATTGAACTCTTAATCGGATTGAAAGTCACCTGAAGTGTAATTTAAATGCATATAAATTTCTAGGGGGGATTTCATATATCCCCATCTAAACTTGCCAAATATCATATTTCCCAGCACATAACTTTTCAAGGCATACTGTACAATGCTCTTAAAGCATGATTTGGAGAAATATGATATTTTGTAGGTTTAGGGAGATATAAATGGCTCCAACTTTTTAAATTACTTTAATAAAAATTTAAATATTATTGTCATAACATATTTTTTTGTAATCTCATAAAACACTAATTATATATAAAAAGTTCTATAAAAGGACAAATTGTTTTAGGTCAACCTACATTTTGCCCACCAAAAGAGACCATAGAAATGTTGTATCAGACTAATTGTTTTTTAACCCCCAACCTGGCCATCATACCACGTCAAGAGAAAAGTTCATATATTAATAATGTGATTGTAAAAATACTACCAAGTGTATAGTTTATGTGAACCATATTCTCTCAGATGTTGTGGAACCCATTTGATGATGTTTTTCCAAGAGCTTCATCTGCTAAATCTTTGCCATCATCTACCATGGAAACTGGCAACAAAGATACAAAGAAGAAGGCTACAAAGTAAAACTTTTATCCTGCCTTTTGAGTTGCTCAAAATTGACATGAGACTCTCTTCATAGTTTTAAAGTCTCTTAATCTTGTAATTTTCTTCTAATATTTCTAGAAAGTTGAACTTGCTGTCATTTGGAGAAGAAGCACAAGAAGAGGAGAAGGAACTGGCAGCTGTGAAGATTAAGATAAAAAGTAGTCATGATGTATTGAATGATCCTCGTCTTTTGAAAGAAGAAAATGCAAGAGATAAATTAGTAAGTACAAGTCTCTTAAATATATATTTTTTTATTTCATAAAGTTTAATTAATGTTGTAATAATATATATAGGAGAGGATCATTTGAGAACCAAATGGTTTTGAGAACTTTTGAGAACCATTCTGAGCCACTAGTTATATATAAGGAAATCCTCCCCATGAGTTTGAGTGGTCACCCCCCCCCCCCCCCCTGAAAATTAGTGGTCCAGAATGGTTCTGAAAAGAAAAAGTTCTCATTTGAACCTAACCCTATATATGTATGTATATATATATATATTGTAATCGTATTTGACATATTAATTATTCATAAAAAGTAAAAAGTTTAGAGAAAAAGTTCATTAGTCAAATGAACCCTCCACTCTCTTGTCTAGTACAAACAGTTATCTGTTCATATGATTGAAGCAAACCCATGTTGGCCCGTTATTTGGAGGAAACATGTGGACCCAAAAAAATGATAGCTAGACAACTAAAAGCTTAAGAACAATAGGAACATAGTGGTTCACTTGATGGATTTGGTCGGGCCACATCCACGGCTGAACTAGATAGATTTTGTTATAGCAGTCGAAAGAGCATGAGGCCACCCAGGAGCCGAGGTGCACCTGAGGTAGACGCAATGTGGGAACTTTTAAAAGTGTAACCGAGGCGCACACTTTTGTTCATGAGTAGAGGCGCGAGCAAGCAGAGTCTTTTTCATTTTGTTTTTAACCATTTGGTTGGTGATGATGGCTAATGGATCTTTACGCCTTGAGTGTGTCCTGTGACTTTGGTCTTTGACTGAGTACCTAGAATTTTATTGATTTATATCTGTTAGAGAATATCCGAGTTCATTGAATATGCCAGTTTGCTTGTCCATCAAGTTGATAAGTAGTTGGGACTTTAGTGTCTAGTGGTATCTAGTTGTAACAGTTAGTCTGTGTCCTATATATAGTCATGTATATGTAATGAGAAAAGCAAGGAATACAAAAATGTAGTTCTTTCAATCTGTGTTTCAATCTGGTTCCATATGTAATTACATGGTATCAGAGCCAATTCCAGTTCCTAAAATCACATTCCAGTTCAGTTCCAGTTCCTAAAATCAGCCTCTGTTCATCAGCCCCTTTCCTATCAGTATAGCTCAGCTCAGTTCCAGTCCCTGAATCCGATTCCAGCTCCAGTTCAAGATACTCAAGCCCCATTCCAGTATTTCTTTCTGTTCAGTTCCAGTCCCTGCTCCCCATCAAAATCCGTTTTCGAAGCCACCTTCAAGTCTCACCTCCACCACCACTAAAATCGTCACCCTCTGAATTGACGCCCCAAAAATTTTCATCGCCGGAAACTCACGTACGCGCCGCCGGTCACAACCACTCGCCGCCGCCGGACCTCCACGCGCTGGCGCGTGATCCGCCGGAATCCAGCCGGACTTCTTCTGCTGCCGTCATTGATCATCCTCTATTCATCTGTGTGATCAATTTCAAGTTTGGAGGGGTCGAGCAAAATTACAGAACTCAATACTGAGCTCCGTACTCCATCTGTGAAATTTTTTCTGTTGCCGGAATATTGCCGGAGTTTTCTGTTGAGGTCGCCAGACCTTCCTTAGTCCATCTGAGTATTCAATTTCAGGTTTCGTTCATCTTCTAAAATCCACAGGATTAGTCAGAATTTCAGTTCAGAAATTCTAATAGCAATCTGTTAACATTGTTAACATTCTGTTAAGTTCTACTCGAACTCCGTTAAAGTCGGTTATCTCCATTTACACGTTGCTAACGGATCTCCGTCACGGAATTTGGTTAAAATTTTGTTAAAGTTCAGAATTCTTGTTAAAACCTGTTAAACCTGTGAAACCGGAAATCCGTTAAATTTCTCAGAATCATATCCAGTTACCTGGTCAATTATCTTCTGCTGTTATATCCAGTCATCTGGTCTTTTCATTTCAAATCTGAAATCCAGTCATCTGGTTTATTTTTATGTTGTCATACATGTTTATATATGATTCTGTTTATATAAACACATCAGGTGAACCATTCTGTTATGTCCAGGTCCTTTGGGACACCATGTTATCCGGTCCTTCGGGACATCTGGTTCTACGGAACATCTGGTCCTACGGGACATCTGGTCCTTCAGGAAACCTGGTTCTACGGAACATCTAGTCCTATGGGACTTTAGTGTCTAGTGGTTGGGCATTTAAACATCTAGTTGTAACAGTTAGTTTGTGTCCTATATATAGTCATGTATATGTAATGAGAAAAGCAAGGAATACAACAATGTAGTTCTTTCAATCCGTGTTTCAATCTGGTTCCATATCTGATTACAATATCAAAGAGTACAAAAGTACAATTAGATGAGATGTCTATTTGTAATAGTCGGACTAGAGTCAATAACTTGATCCCCAATATGCGTAACCAACCAGGTGAAAGGAGCCTAATACGCATGAGGGTCAAACCCATAAATCTTTATGGTCAGGATTGTCAATCAGCGTGGAAACATTGTATCTAGTAAAGTGAAGAAGATCAGGTCTGACAAGATCAACTTTAGAAGGTCCCAAAGCTAACCACATCTAAGCATACAAATGTCTCTGAGGTGAGTAGCTGACCAAAGCTAAAGTTGTCCTCATTGAAATGCCCAACTCAATAATCTCCGACTTGGAGGCTAATCAACAAGTTAACTGCCATCCAAGACTTCTAATTTTAACTTTTTAAGTAAACCTTCTCTATCTAGCACTATCTTCTCACGAGTTTTCCAGTTGAAGCTATGCGATATCAAGTGAACCTAGTAAAACACATCTGTAGAATTCTTAGCATCAAAGATTTACTTCAAAGACAACCGCACCATCATTCCACCTGATGAAGTGATAACTCTTTTGAACGTGCTTTGCTCTACAGTGAAACACCAGATTCTTTGCAATATGAATGACACCCTAATTCAGAATGAAGAGTAAAGAACACAGTCAATTTGTTCTTTGTGCAACTCTGATTAGAACCTTTTCAACCATACGATCTATTTGCCTGCTTCTGCAATAAACATTATTCTTCGTCAATGGTTGAAAGAGCTACACTTTCTGGCAATTGTTGCTCCCCCAACTGTGAAAACATACCTAGTAGTGCTATTCCCATGATCAAAACATTCACAGAAATCTGCATCAGCAGAATCCTCTAGAATAGCACCTTTCCTTCGCAAACATAGTGCTAGTGCTACATTGGCACTTTTAAGGTTCCTTTCAAGTAAAATAACAACCCGCCTCCGCTCGAATTTGACATGAACCTACTAACAATGCCTACCGTGGAGCTATATGTGGCTTTGTGTCAAACCATTGCATGCATCAAACTCCCACTGTTGATGATCTCATTCTTGTCTTGTTCCGTTTGAGGTGATTAATTCTTTGCTACCTTCAGATGACTTCCCAAGGGTGTACTTCTGACCTTGGCATTATTTATTTCTTTAGACTGTAGTTCTTTAAATTTTCCCTATCTACTTTTCTTGGGTTAACTTTAGAGTGCCTAAATACTCATGCCAAGTACATGCCTTGCAACCTCTTTTAAGTCTTTCATCTCAAATTCCTGATACAACTGTCTTTTCATTCTCTTGATCTACTGCATGTCTGGTAAACCCGCAATCAACATTTCATCAACATATATGACTTTGATATAATGTAAGAGGAATCAAATTTCTTCAAATAATGAAGTTGATCCTTGAATGAAATTTCTTAAAAGTACCACTGTCTTGGTAATGCTTGCTTTATTTCATAAGTGTTTTTCTTTGCTCTGCACATCATGCTTTTCTTTCTAGCCATCTGAAAACTTTCATGCTGTTCCATGTCGATATCTTCTTGAAGGTTTCCATGCTAGAACATAGTTATAATATCTAGTTGGCAATTCCTCTGCAACCACAATGCTTTAGACTGATAGTGTAGTTATCTTTACAACTAGAGATAATTTCTTATTATAGTCAACCCCTCTTTTTGTTAAAAACCCTTAACCTCCTATCTACCCTTTTACCTCCTTCTGTCATCATGCTCTTCTTTAACCCGGAATACCCATTTATCGTCCACAAAATCCAAAGGCTTCTCTATACTAGTTTGTTGGGGAAACATACGAAGCAACAAACACCATAGTTGCATGACAGACTGATGAATCGGGTCAACGTTTTATAAGGGCCGAACCCTTATTCTAACTTTTATCTCCTAGGGTCTGTCAACTGACTATCCATCAGTGTAGAAACTATTCATCAACCCAAAGTTGATGAGCGTCTAAGACCAAGTATACCGCTGCCTGTGACCTCCATAAAGCTAAAACTGTCTCAGTGTAAATGCCCAAAGTTTTGTGTGAGAGCTGACCATTCATGAAAGCTAAATACCCAACCCACATGCCAACCTATTTTTTTCCATCTCTGATTATACGACTGCAAGATAACATGCTAATACCTAGGTCCTAGACACTCAACCAAGTTATTGTTTGTGCTTTGCAGTGAACTCCTAACTAAACATTGAATCAAATGAAGCATGTGACTTCTCACAATTGAGGGGCTATATTATTGGTTGGTTTTATAGCTAAACTGAAACTTAAAATGATATTTCAGCATCAATAATTTAGAGATGGTTAAACGGAGATCGTATACCTGAAATGCTAATGATACCGTAGGAAAAGCTTATTCAGTCGACTTGAGGCAGAGGAAACACAGTAATCTAGGTTGATATCGGTTATATGTTATGTTTTGTTTTCTTCATGGTTAAAGCTTGAAAGTTCAAGTTTTTATAAATATAAGTTTTACGTTTGCAGAATCCAGACGAAGATAAAGCAAGAAGAGATTTGCAAATGAGTGTTAGAGACGCTTTAAGCTCCAGGAAGGAAGAATTACCCAGGGAATCGGATGCTGACTCAGCAGATGAAAATGATGATGATGAGGCAAACTTTGATGCACGGATGCGTCAACAGATACTTAAAAAGAAAAAGGAGCTTGGGGACATGCCATCCAAGCAAAAAAAACACAAAGGTAATTTAACCCACAAGTAAACTCATTTTACTGAGTAATGGTTGATGAGGTGTGCAATTGTTTTTAGGGTTGCAATGTTTATGAAACATCCTTGACTATTAATACCAGTTAGAGGTTGTATGGACATATGTAATGTGGCTCAAAATTAGTTTGTCCATCATAGGTTTGCTACTCTGTTAAGTTCATATACGTTGCCCATATACCATGCCACAATATTCTTTTTACACATCTTAAAAGCTGAATTGTGTCTTAAAACACTTGATGGATACATCATTTTATGTTTGTTTAATATTTTCATAAACAATTATATGATTTCTTCCTTTTTCCATCTTCTTTGTGATTTCAATTTAATTTCTCCGTTGCGTTTTTCAGAGAGTGCAGTGCCTAGGAGCCATGAAAAGTCTCCACCAAGGTATTATTTCATTTAAACCAGTGCCTTAATGAGCTCAATGTTCTATGTAGGTAACTTCAGAGTAGAGTTAGCAATTTCAACTCAGTTACTTAGGAATGAGTCGATTTAGGCTGTGTTTTATTTTAAACAGGTCAAATAAAGAAATAAAAATACCTAAAGGGGGAACGGGTTGAACATGTTGAAAGTCATCCAAATTCTAGTTGTATTGCATACAACATTCTGTATCATTCTACTCGAAGATTTTAGATTATTATTGTAAATGTGTTGTTTTGTGATTATAATTAACGCATGGATTACTTATAAATTATATTGAAAAATGGAAAAGAAGTGTTTGTTGGCTACCTAACCCAATCCAGCCTGTTTCAACCCGAATCTGTTTTGACCCGCTACCCAGCCTGACCTTCTTATTACCCGTTTTTATGCCTTCTCTCGTCCTAAGGTTTTCAATCTCTTTTTTCCCTGTCAAAAGATCAAAAGCTGAAAGCCCTGATGATGGACCCAAAGTGAATAAGTTGTCTTTAAAGAAAAAAGGAATCGGATCAGAAGTGCGAGCTGAACGTATGGCCAATGCGGATGCCGACCTTCAGCTTTTAAATCCACATGAGAGGGAAAGACAATTAATGAAGCAGAAGAAACGCAGACGTCAAGGACATGAAGAAGATGTATGTCAATTTGACACTCCGGCACTCCCTTTATTATTCAATTTACATGATCCTTTAATTTTTATTTTACTTACTTTTAATATTAAAGATGTTATGTCGGTGAAAATGTACCGTGAAACACTTGTTTCTAATTTGCGTTCTTCTTTCTGATGCAGGTGCTAGCCAAACTCCAAAAGGTCAAATCCATGTTTACTCGACCTCCATCGGCTAGTGATGATTTGGAGGGTAAAAGTGAAGATGACTTCTCAGACTGGACTAAGAGCAAGTTGAAGTTTGCACCTGATAAGGTAAGTTTCTATCCATTCAATCTTTTGTAGAGGTGACAAAAGGCTGGATTGGATAATGGCTCAAAATTGGATATTAACTAGGGGAGTTCCCGGACCATTTCCGTCTGTTTTGACTAAAACTTTGGGCTGAACCCTTAACTATGTTCTAAAAGTTGCAAACCAAACCAGCATGGGTTGGTTTTTCATGAATATTTTCCATGTGCATAACCACATACTCCAAAAACAAAAAGAATCAAATAACCAAGGTGAACGGCAGGTTCCAAGTTTCAACCTGTCAGCAGAGCTGTTACACGGTTTGGAGGAGGCCGGGTAGACCGAATTGGCCAGGATATATAGAAAAAAAAAAATTTGCACTTTTTATAGAAATAAAATATTTTTTTTACATGTAAGAATCTAACATATATAATCCATATAAATTATCAATTTAACCTATTTCGTGCTCTTAAGTTTAATCTCACTTTTTTTCATCACCCTTTAATACTTGAAAGGGAAATGGGTGGTCTTTTTTATAAACTTTTGAATATCTAACCGTTTTGGTTGGTCTGGCTGACCCTACCAACACGTCCGGTTTGGCCTAAAAATTCCAGTCAAAAGTTGAACCCGAACCATGAATGCTACAAAGCCATTTGATTGTTACACTTAAGTAGCAGAAACCTTTTTTCTTGTGTATTCTTTTGTGAATTAAATTGGTTAAAATGTATCATATTTACAGTTGTAGAATCTGAGTTATTGTTTTTTTTTTGTATTTTATTTTATATTAAAATCTTGTACAGGATAATATGTCACGTAGGAATGATCCAAATGACTATGTCGTGCATGACCCTCTTTTGGAGAAAGGAAAAGAAAAATTCAACAAGATGCAAGCGAAGCAAAAGAAAAGAGAACGAGAATGGGCGGGCAAATCTCTTACGTGATCATGTCTTTCTTTTCGACCTGTGTCGGTTGACTGGTCAAACCCGCTGTGCAAATGGTTCACCATTATGTCGAGTCATGGGTGAGTTGGATAAAAACGTCTCTAATCGCTGTTGCATCTTCTTAGACGTTGAAATCGGCACTTATAAGTTGTAACCATGGGTGGATCTAGCATTGTAGTGTAGCACGCACTTGACGCGATAAAAATTTTAACGTATTTATTTTTAGCAGATATTTGAGTGACATTATATATTGTGGGTTGAGTTCAGGTGAAAACCCCCCTTATCCTAAAAACCTAAAAACCAATTTCAATTTATTCTTTTCTAAACCTCCCTTCTCCGCCTCTCTTCTCTGTTAACTATCCCCCCTAGACAAACTTATCCCCCTTCTTCTTTAATTGGTTCGTAACTCCTCCAAAACTGAATGAAACACGAAATTGAGCACGCCTTAGCGATCGAAATCGAACAACGATCCAATCTAGATCCATTGTTGATATGTTTTAATAATGTTTTGCGGATCGAGCATAAACACGAGACAAACGGTGAAGAACACAAAAAGTAAATCTCCTTTTGATCCTGACTTCAAGTAAAACTCAACTAAATCATGGAATTGATCACAAAGATTAATTCGAAATCCAGAACCAAGTTTAATGAAATCAGATTTGATGTCAATTTGGTCGAATTGCAAAATCTCAGATCTTAGTTCTTCATTTGAGGTCCATCAATGGCGAATTTCAGATTTCTCAGTGTTATTGGATGAATCTGATGGCTATAGTTTCGTTTTAATCATACAAATACATTGGTGCAATCATTTTTGAGGTTTCTTCACAGATTGAGATCGAATTTTTGAGTTTTTGTTCATCATTTTTCTTCAAAAATGGCGCAACTATTTTTTCATTCCTTCATCATGATTCATTGATCGAAAACTATCAACAATGGATCTAGTTTTGTGAGGTTTCTCGTTAAGAATCTAACGCAACTTATGGATTGATTTTTCATGAAGAATTGAAAGAGATCTTCGTGTTCAAAGATTGCTATGTTGAAGATGATTAGTGAATTAGGAAGATTGAGAAGATGACGACCAAGATGATTTTTTCTTTAAAAAGTTCAACTATTTTGTCAAGAGTGATTTTTTTATTTGTCAAATTTAGTCCTTCAAGTTTTTAAACACTTTGAAACTAGCATACAACACAAGTTTAAACAAGGGGTAACTTTGTAGAAACATAACCAACTTTTGATTTTGTTCCAATTAGGTCACTCAAACTTTTTTTTGTTCTAATCAGGTAACTTAACTTAAAAATATGTTCTAATCCTAGATAAATGACCTGATTAGCAGGTAATCTTATCAAATTTTTTTTACAAAAACTGAAATTTTTATAAAAAAGGAATTTTTTATAAAAAACGAATTTCTTAAAATCGATTTTTTAATAAAAATGATTTTTTTATAAAAAGTCAAAATTTTATAAAAAACGTTTTTTTTATTAAAAAACGTTTTTAATTAACTTTTTTTTATAAAAACGTATAACGTTTTTTTTATAAGACGTTTTTTTCGTTTTTTATAAAAAAATGTTTCTATAAAAACGTTTTTTATAAAAAAATCATTTTTATAAAAAAATGTATTTTATATAAAAAACTGTTTTTATGAAATTTTGATTTTTTATAAAAATATCATTTTTAGTAAAAATTCAATCATAAAAAAAAACATTTTAAAATAAAAATATTTTTTTATAAAAAAATCAATTTTTATAAAAAAATTGATAAGGTTACCTGCTAATCAGGTCATTTACCTAGGATTAGAACATATTTTAAAGTTGAGTGACCTGATTGGAACAAAAGAAAGTTTGAGTGATCTGATTGGAACAAAATTGAGAGTTGGTTATGTTTCTGTGAAATTTTCCCTTAACAAATACAAAGATTTAAAAAAAAAAATTACATAAGAATTAAAAAAAAATAATACAAGGTTTGTGTACGTTGGATTGATTCGTGAACGTAACATCATTTTGTGTTTGTTGAATCGGTTAACTAACATAAGCACGTTTGTGTTTGTTTTTGTTTTTTTTCTTTGTTATTTTTTCGTTGCTCATTTATTTTTTCTTAAAACAAAACAAAAACAAAATATATAAAAAGTTTTTCTCTAGGTTTTCAAATATCTTTCTTAAAAGAAAATGCTAAATATTATAAAAATATAATAAATAAACAACAAAACATTTTTTAAAGAGATTTCAAGTGATTTTGAAAGGCTCAGGATCATTCATCAAAATAGAATGTTGCGTATATGCAACATAGAACGTTGCACATAGAACGTTGCATACATGCAATGTATGAAACATGAAAAGGTAGAATGTTGCATATATGCATTGTGGAATGGTTCATATATGCAACATATAATGTTGCGTATATGCAACATAGAATATTGCATAAATGCAATGTATGCAACATGGAACGGTGCATATATGCAACATTCTATGTTACATATATGAGAATGTTATGTATATGCAATATAGAATGTTACATACATGCATCATGGAAAGGTTCACGCATGTAACATACAGTGTTGCATATATGCATCATGAATGTTATATATATGCAACACAAGTGTGTGGGTGGATGTGGGAGTAAATGGGGGTTGTATATGTGCAACAAAATTGTGTTGCATATATGCAATACGGAGGGGGCGGGGGCTATATGTGCAACACTTGCATATATGCAACACTGGGGGTGGGATTGGGGGTTGTATATATGCAACACGGGGGTGGCGGGGGTGCGGTTTGGGGGTTGTATATATGCAACACATGCAAGTGCATGTGTTGCATATATGTAACACGAGAGGGGGTGCCTGGAGTATGGGTTGGGGGTTGGGGGTGGGACTGGCGGGTTGGGGGTTGTATACATGCAACACACTTGTGTTGCATATACGCAACACCAGGTGGGGTGGGGTGGGGTGGGGTGGCAGGGCGTGGGTTGGGGGTTGTATATATGAAATGTAATTATGTTGCATATATGCAACACGAGGGTGGGGGCGGGAATGAGGGTTGGGGTTGTATTTATGCAATATAATTATGTTGCATATATGCAACATGGGGGTGGGTGGTTAGGGGTTGTATAAATGCAACAAACTTGTGTTGCATATATGCAACACCGAGGGGGGGGGGGTTGGGGGTTGTATACATGAAATGTAATTATGTTGTATATATGCAACACGAGGGTGCGGGGTGGGGGGTGGCTGGGATGCAGGTTAGGGGTTATTATGTTGCATATATGCAACACGAGGGGGGGGGGGGGGGTTGGGGGTTGTATACATGAAATGTAATTATGTTGCATATATGCAACATGGGGGTGCGGGGTGGGGGTGGCTGGGATGCAGGTTAGGGGTTATTATGTTGCATATATGCAACACGGGGGGGGGGGGGGTCGGGGTGGCTGGGATGCGGGTTAGGGGTTATATATATGCAAAATAATTATGTTGCATATATGCAACACGCTGGGGGGGGGGGGGGGATTGGGTGGCTAGGATGCGGGTTAGGGGTTATATATATGCAAAATAATTATGTTGCATATATGCAACACGCGGGGGGGGGGGGGGGTCGGGTGGCTGGGATGCGGGTTAGGGGTTACATATATGCAAAATAATTATGTTGCATATATGCAACACGGGGGGGGGGGGGGGGGTGGCGGTGGGGTGGGGGTGGGGGTTGATGAAGAGGAGGGGGTGTTGTAAATATATGAAACATGGGGGGGTTGTATATATATGAAACATGGGGGAGGGGGTGGTATTAATTATATTGAATATTAAATATTAAATTACTTTATTAACCTTCATTTAAGTGGTTTTTAGGTTTTTAGGCTAAAGAGTGGTTTTCACATGATCTTTGCCCTATATATTGTTTCATTATGACATAATGATAAGAGAAGTTTGTGGAGTTGGGCTTTAACCATTAGTCGAGTTTTTCTTGATGTGAGAATTAAATTTTATTAATTCAAAGTTTCAAACTATAGACTAATGGTTAGTAGTGTTAAAGAATAATAAAGCCTATTCTAGAATGTCAGATACACTTGTGAATATACAAGTGGATAAGTAGTTGATAGTTGAGAGCAGCAGGCTCATTTAGTTCAAGTAGTTGTAACAGTAGTTTTATTATCCTATATATACATCTTGTAAATGTAATGAAAGTATCAAGTAAATAGAAAGCAATTCAGTAAATCTCTTGTTCATGTTATCTGATTACCGTTTACATGGTATTAGATCCAGTTAAATTCCAGTTCCAGCCAAGCTCCAGTCACATAAATTAAAAGTCCAGTTCCTGTCCCGTATTCTGTCCAGCTCAGTCCCGTTCGTCCCGTTTCCCGTCCTCAACCAGATCTCACCTCCACCACCATAAAACTCGCGACTCCCAAATTAGCGCACCGTTCGAATTTCGTCGCCGGAGGAGCATCCACGCGTCGCCAATCAAACACCACTTGCCGCCATCGTAGACCCACGCGCCGTCGCGTGTGAGCGCGTGGCTCGCCGGATTCCCGCCCGATCTTTCCAGTCGCTGTCCCCAGACCTCCTGCTTCCATTTGGAACATCAATTTCAGGTTTCATACACTCAAGCATATTTACAGAACCAGTATAGAAATTCCGTAATGCTTTTGTAAACTTTATTTTCTTCTGTAAACACATTTCTATGCATTCCCGTGGACATCTGTAACTCTGTTAGTCTATATTCAACTCCTCTTGTCTCCTGATTCCGTTATTATCTCGGTTGAATAAGCAACTTTTGTCATCTGTGATTCAAAATGACAGACACAGAGGGTGATAACGTCAAGAATGTTAACACCACCACTAATGCCTTTGATGTTCTATCAATGGCACCAAGACTCACTGATAATAAGCTTAATGGCTCAAACTTCTTTGAGTGGAGCAAAACTATTCGGATTTACCTCTGAAGCATTGGAAAGGATTCTCATCTCGAATCTGATCCTCCCACTGATACAACTAAAACTCTATGGATGCAAACTGATGCAAAACTATTTCTACAAATCAAAAATGCCATTGATGTTTCTGTTCTGTCACTCATTAGTCACTGTGAGCTATGCAGTTAATAGGGCCGATATCCCACCGGGATATCGGCGGGATATCGGTTATCGGACATGGCACAAAAATACGGTGGAAAATACGGTCAGAAAATTCGGAACCGATAAAATCGGCCGAATCCGCCGATATATCGGCGTATTTTTAAAATCAAAATTCGGTGATATATTTTGAAAATTCGGTGAAGCCTCACCGGCGCTTCTTTCTGGCTTCCTGAGTGAACGGCGCTCCTCTCTTTTTCACCGGCGCAGTCACTGAAATCAACCCTTACCTCGCCGTCGCCGACCTCGGACTAAACCCTCGCCGTCGTCGACCTCGGACTGAAGCCTCACCGTCGCCGACCTCGGACTGAAGCCTCACCGTCGCCGACCTCCGATTGAAACCTCGCCGACCTCCGATTGAAACCTCGCCGACCTCTGATTGAAGTCTCGCCGGTCGGCTAAACCCAATAAATTAGTTGAACTATTTGTGTGTGGGTGATTGTGTTCACACTAGGAATCCCGATGAATATTTAATGTAATTTATGAGTGTGCTTTTTTTAAGGAAAAATTGCATGAAATAATCCCAACTTTTCCCCGTTCGCAAATAATAATCCCACCTTCCGAAATTGCAAGGAGCAGTCCCAACTTGTCAATATTTTGCACCTAACAGACCCTCCGTTAAAAAAAATTAACGGCGTCAAAAAGTGATGACGTGGAAGCTGATGTGGAACTTTTTTTAAATTTTTTTTTCTTTTTAATCCCAAGTTTTCACCTTTTTGCAAATAATAATCCCATATTTACATTCATTCTGTTTGACTTTTTGGAGTCAAACTTCATGTATTTTGACTCAAAAATTGGACCCGAATTTAAGTTTGTTTGTGTTTGTGATTGATTCCAGTAGTTATAGTTTATCAAAACGAATCTACCGTAGGTTACGAAAACAATTTTCATTGAGTTTTGTTCATAATCGCGAAATGGGGGTGGTGAACGTGTTCTTAAGCTCATCAATGGTGAAATCTTTAATCCTTAACGGTTTTCTGCAAGTCTGGTTCCACTAGCTTCGGTTTGAACTCGTGAATTCAATGGTACAATCGGTTTCGAATTTCGTTCATGTTTGTGTGATTCACCATTATCAAAGAATGGTGTTCTTCAAGAGCTCATCAATGGTGAATCACACAAACATGAACGAAATTCAAAACCGATTGTACCATTGAATTCACGAGTTCAAACCGAAGCTAGTGGAACCAGACTTGCAGAAAACCGTTACGGATTAAAGATTTCACCATTGATGAGCTCAAGAACATGTTCACCACCCCCATTTCGCGATTATGAACAAAACTCAATGAAAATTGTTTTCGTAACCTACGGTAGATTCGTTTTGATAAACTATAACTACTGGAATCAATCACAAACACAAACAAACTCAAATTCGGGTCCAATTTTTTAGTCAAAATACATGAAGTTTGACTCCAAAAAGTCAAACAGAATGAATGTAAAGATGGGATTATTATTTGCAAAAAGGTAAAAACTTGGGATTAAAAAGAAAAAAAAATAAAAAAAAGTTCCACATCAGCTTCCACGTCATCACTTTTTGACGCCGTTAATTTTTTTTAACGGAGGGTCTATTAGGTGCAAAATATTGACAAGTTGGGACTGCTCCTTGCAATTTCGGAAGGTGGGATTATTATTTGCGAACGGGAAAAAGTTAGGATTATTTCATGCAATTTTTCCTTTTTTTAAGTAGTAAAAAGGATAATTAATCAACAAAAAGGATAAGGATTTAATTAAAAATCAGCCAAACTCTTTACATATCTAATATCTAATAGAAATAAGACTTTGTGTTGTATAAATTATAATATAATTTGTGTCTTATATAATTTTATATATATAACTTTGTGTTGTATTATATAATTTTGGATATTTACATTTCGTATTACTATTAATATTATATTATATATATATATATATATATATTTAATGTATATATTAAAATGACCGATATCCTACCGATATTTCACCGAGATAACCGATATATCGTATATCGGTCCTCGACCGTATTCCGAATTTTTACCGTATTAACTGCATAGACTGTGAGTATGTCAAAGAATTAAAGGGATATTTGGACTTTCTATATTCTAGACAAAGTAACATATCTAGAATATATACTGTTTGCAAAACCTTTCATCGGGGGAAGCAAGTTGACAGGTCCTTAACATCTTATGTTATGGAATTCAAAAAGACGTATGAAGAGTTAAACTCTCTTCTACCTCTTAGTGCTGATGTTAAGGTTATGCAAACTCAAAGGGAACAAATAGATGTGATGAGTTTCTTAACGGGTTTACGACCTGAGTTTGACAACATCAGATCTCAGCTCCTGAATGAATCAAAGATTCCAACCCTTCAAGAAACGTTTGCTCGGATCCCACGTAAGGAAAGTACTCCAGCTCATATCTCCACATCATCTAACAGTGCTCTGGTTAGTAGAGGATGATTTCGAGGAAGCTTTCGAGGAGGATCACGAAGTGGCCATAGAGGTAGCTACAAAAATACCTCTGGATATCATGCCCCTGCTCAAAATGCTCCGACAACCGACCAAAGCAACATGGAATGTTACTACTGTCATGAACTTGGTCACACCAAGTACAACTGCAAACAACCAGGAGCACGCTACTCAAAGGGATCTCATGCTCATGTTGCCACTACATCAGACAACAACACTCAGCCGACTGCTACACTTGTTGAGACAGGTACACCTGCCAAATGTCTTGCATCCTCAACCTCTAAATGGGTAATCGATTTTGGTGCATCTAAACACATGACGGGTAATTCCCAACCCTTATCTAATTTCCGTAACCATGCACCTTCATCACATGTTACCATTGCTGATGGATCAACTCCAAAAGTAATGGGATCTGGTAGTGCTACCATTACCCCTTCGTTTCATTTATCCTCTGTTTTAAACTTACCCAACTTCTCGTTCAATTTGTTATCTGTTAGTAAACTTACACGAGGATTAAACTGTAGTGCCTTGTTTTATCCTAATTTCTGTGTTCTACAGGATCTGTCGACGAAGAAGATTATTGGTAGAGGAAAGGAATCTGATGGTCTATATATACTCAAAGCTCAAACCCCTTACTCTCTAGCCTGCCCAAGTTCATCTCCGTTTGAAACACACCGCCGATTAGGTCATCCATCTCTCCAAAGCTTAAAGAAACTCTTCCCAGAATTCTCTAGTTTGTCGTCTTTACAATGTGAGTCTTGTCAGTTTGCAAAACACCAACGTGTTCACTTAAGTCCTCGATTAAATAAATGGGCTACATCCCCTTTTGAGGTAGTTCATTCTGATGTTTGTATCAGCTCGACATCAAGAATGCCTTTCTACATGGCGATCTCCCAGGAAGAAGTCTACATTGAGCAACCACCTGGGTTTGTTGCTCAGGGGGAGTCGGGGAAGGTATGTAGACTTAAGAAGTCATTGTATGGTCTCAAGCAATCTCCTCGTGCTTGGTTTAGAAAATTCAATACGGTCGTAACAGAGTTTGGGTTAAGAAGAAGCTCTTATGATCACTCGGTATTCTTTGCCTCATCTGCTGTTGGCTGCATCTTACTTGTCGTATACGTAGACGACATAGTGATAACTGGAAGTGATAGAGATAGAATTCAAAGGTTAAATCATTTCTTGGAAATAAGTTTCAAACCAAGGACCTTGGTACTATGAAATATTTTCTGGGAATCGAGGTCTCACGAAACAGAAAAGGTATCTATCTTTCACAATGAAAGTATTGTCTAGATGTACTTAGAGACTCTAAAATGATTGAGGCAAAGAACTGTGATGCACCCATGATACCAAATGGGAAGATAGGAGCACATGAAGGTGATCTTCTTGAAGAACAAGAGAAATATAGGAGAATCGTTGGTAAGTTAAATTACTTAACCATCACTCGACCTGATATCGCGTTCCCAGTAAGCGTGGTAAGTCAGTTCATGTCATCTCCAATAACTACACAATGGGAAGCCGTTCGTCATATCCTCAAGTATCTTAAGAATGCTCCGGGTCGTGGAATCCTATACCAAAACAATGGCCATCACACGGTAGAAGGATTCACAGATGCAAACTATAATGGGGACCCTACAAGTAGACGATCCACTACCGGGTATTGTATTCGTGTTGGTGGTAATCTAGTATCATGGAAGAGCAAGGAACAAAGTGTGGTCTCCCGTTCAAGTGCAGAATCAGAATATAGAGCCATGGCACAAACCACCTGTGAACTAGTGTGGATTCGGAATCTTCTTGGCGAAATTGGGTTTGCTCAAACTAGACATATGAACCTATGGTGTGACAATGAAGCAACTATTCACACTGCTAGCAACCCAGTATTTCATGAAAGAATGAAACACATTGAAGTCGATTGTCACTTTACTCGAGAAAAGCTTGAAGATGGAACAATTGCAACACCTCATGTTCGAAGCGACGAACAGCTAGCCGATGTTTTCACTAAAGCCTTACCTGGATCTAGAATCAGTTATATCAGTAACAAGCTGTGCATGATCAATATATATGCTTCAGCTTGAGGGGGAGTGTTAAAGAATAATAAAGCCTATTCTAGAATGTCGGATACACTTGTGAATATACAAGTGGATAAGTAGTTGATAGTTGTGAGCAGCAAGCTCATTTAGTCAAGGCTCATTTAGTTCAAGTAGTTGTAACAGCAATTTTATTATCCTATATATACATCTTGTAAATGTAATGAAAGTATCAAGTAAATAGAAAAAGATTTCAGTAAATCTCTTGTTCATGTTATCTGATTACCGTTTACAAATAGTAATCCCTATTAACAAATTTAGAAGGCTTGAGGAGAGTGTTAAAGAAGATGAGGGAAGTTTCAAAAGAAAGAACGGCGATACCCCCCTCCCCCCCCCCCTCTCTCTTAAATATTTATACATTTATGGCTAGGGTTTAGAGAACTTTCATTTGTACCCTTAATAAAATTTGAATCACTTTAATTTCTTTTTATCTATGCTTTACATAGTCCTTTACTTTACTAGGATATATCACGTGTATTACACGGATTGAATCATTATAAAATAAAACTGGTAAGCTCACTTATATTATTTATATTACTAGAATTTGTGTCACACCCTGGACTTTCGGGAACGAAGGCGTGTGACGTCATGAAATCATAGTCGTGGATACTTAGAACAATTAATAGTAAAACAATTGATAAATAAAACGTCATTTGGATTGCAGCGGAAATAGTGGTGAAATGACATTGTCTTACAATTAATAATAAAGATGGAAATAGTTCTTAAAAGTTAAGATAGTTCCTAAAATGCTTGAAAATATTAGGTGGATAAATCGGGGCTATGACTCCATCAGCAGCAGGTCCGTTTATGAGTGATGGCCCCGTTTGCACGTGCGGATACATCTAGTTACCTGAGAAAATCATGAGTTTTAAAGGGTCAACATAACGTTGGTGAGTTCATAGGTTTAAGACTCTACAAATAGTTTGTAAATGGTTTAAGATATACAAGATAGTAATATGGTCACCGTGATGTAATGATTAGCAATGAACTTTGAATTTGAAACTAACAGATTTACCCACTCATAGCATCTTCCCTAAAGATACTGTAATGGAACAATAATAACTGGCGTGTACTACTCGACAAATGCACACGTCGGGATTGGAGCTACCAATTAAGTAGGGTTGTTAACCCAAATAGATCTATTCACTAGTTACCGTTTCAAACAGAACTAATCAAATTCAATTAATAGTGGGATTTATGACAATTCATTATGTAACGAAATGTACTCATTTGTAGGGTAAGTAAAGAACATTTAATCATACGGCAGAGTACAGTTCGACCAAGATATCAAGTATAAAACAGTTTAGTTCATGATTTTCTCCCCCAAAGTATTAAAACAGTTTAAAGAAAGGGGCCGTGAGACTCACCTCAAGCAAGGTGAAATGATAATGCACGTGATATGGGAAATCCGGACGAAAGCATGTAACGTCCTAATAAGTATAGATAAACAAGTTGCATGTATACGGTCTTTGATCATTGAGTAACGTTTCCGTCACCCAACGACACCGGTCAAGTCTTGATAATAATGTCCCGTTTGTATATTTAGGAAAAGTCCATCCGGTTAATATTTATTGTTCAAACAAATATATAAAGTCAAGTTTATATTTACGTCCAAATAAATATAAGGAAATTTAAATAAAACAATTTGATGGCGTTTAATAATTGTAAACAATAACTCCTCAAGTTAAAACGATTACTTGGAAAGTTCCATAAATATTTTAAGACAAAATATTTATTTATAATTTTTTTTAGAGATCGTAGTCGCCGATTTAAGTTTGTAAAAATAGTTTTTAATGCATTTGGACTTTTTACAAGTTCAAGATTTTGTTAATATATTTCCCTAAAGTCGTTTATAAGTTTAGAAATATTTTCTGGGTCGGTTTTAATTAACGTTACCAAAACTACGTTTTCTCGTCGCGTAGTTAACCGTTTTGATCCCGGTTTTCTCCCTAAGCGATGTTTCAACGTTTAGATCACTTTGGTTCATTTAGGAACTTGAAAATATTTTGAAAAATGTCGACGGGATCAGACCTGATCCGTGGACTTGTTTCCCATAATTTTTATGTCTTAAAACATGTTATAACTTATAAAAATCATCTAGTTTATAACTAGTCGTTTTAGGGAATGTTTTGAACATTTATGACAAGTCATTTAAAGTATAAAAATCGAAGTATTTAAGTCCAAATGATTGTTATAAATGTGAAGGTTATTAAATGTATTTTTACTAGTTTTAGTAAAAATAAAATAAACTATTCTTGTGTTTTGGTGAATTAAATTCACCAACACATTAAGTCTTGGCCTTTGGTGACTTTCCTTTTTATAAAATGTGACATATTTTATAAATGATAAGTTTAAGAGATAAACTTTTGGTTAAGACTACTTAAGAATCTTTGTTTTACAAAATGACTTTTATTTATAAAAGTTCCATGTCTTTTTACAAGGTTTCTCACCAGTTAAGTTTTTAAAGATCAAGATATTATGTTTTAACTAACTACATAAGCCCTTTGTCCAAGTTTAAAGGTTACTAGTTAGTTTGTTAACATATGTTAAGCAAAATAAACATAAGTAAATATAGATCATCAACTAGCAAAGCTAGGACATTTATGTTCAAGGATCTTGAACAAATCCACTAACAACTTAGTTGTTAGGACAAAATAACATAAATACATAAATGTAAATGCAATAAATATAAAGACATGAATATAAATTTGCAAGTAAGTGTAAATAACAAGTAAATAACATAATGTAAAGATTTGTTGGTTAAAATGATCTAGATCTTTGCATGATACTTTCATGAGATTTCTCTAATGCAAAGTCCCAAGAAATGGCTAGTTTAAGTTCTCAAGAACACCAAGACTTGTTAGATCAAGTCACTTGTATTATCCACCCAAGTGTTGGTGATTAGAGGATTAGAAGAAGAATGGTTGGTCTAGACTCTTGAAGGACCAAGTGTCTTGCATAAATTGGAAAAAGAAAAGATAGGTTTTTCATATCAAAACTTGTTGGTGATATTGGGTGAAGATCATAAAGAAAAAGTGGGTTAAAAGACTCACAAAGGGTGGAAGGGGGCGGTACACGGCGGCTTGGTGGTGGTCCGGCGGTGGCTTGGTGGTGGTTCGGCGGTGGCCGAAATAGGGAGGGAGAGAGTGGATAGTGAGGGAGGTAGAAAATATGGGGAGGTGCAAGTGAAAAGGTGAACCCAAGCCTTCTATATATACTCAAATATGTGAGTATTAACCATTGGGTAATTAACTTTTGACAACTAATTACTCATTTTAATTTTAAATTAAAATAATCAAATGAAAGAGTTGTAGGTGATTTTTATAAAATGATGGAGAACTTTTATAAAAAATGAAGGTGATCCAAGGTTCAAAAATTATATAAAAATCCATGGGTTGTCTTAAATAAAGTGGATTAGTGTTTATAAAAAGTTTGGAGATTAAACACTAATACTTAATTTTTATAAAAAACTACAAAGGTGATGGACTTTTATATAAAATTTAGTTGGGTTTAATTTATAAAACCTTGGGCTAATTTAGTTGGGGCGAAAAAAAAAAAATGAAGTTTGGGCCGGGTTGGGCCGGGCCGGGCCGGACCTAGGCCGGATCACAGGCCGGGCCGGGCGGGTCAGGCGGGTCGGGCGGCGGGTTGGGCCAGCCGGGTGGGCTCGTGGGTTGGGCTGGTTAACGGGCCGCAAGGGGGGGTGTTTGGGTAATGGGCCGGTAAATGGGCCGGTAAACGGGGCGGGTTACGGGTCGTCGGGTGGTACCAAAACATTCGTAGTGACGTCACGAGTGTTTCTGTAAATTTTGGCGACCATCTGGGTTCGTATGTGAAAGTTGGGCTTACGAGGCCCAATAAGGGTTTTCGGTTAGTTAACGAGACTAACGGTGGACAGTTTGGGAAAAGTATCCGGGCAAAAAGGTTTGGATAGTCAAGTCTTAATAAACCTTACGAAGAAAATCAAATTTCCTAAAAGTTTTGTCGTGACGAAACGTCGTGACAATCGTTAAATAAAAATATATAAAAGTTCCCTTTTTATATAAACGTTTTTATTGTTAAAGTTCCATTTATTTATAAATGGTTTTCTTGTTTCAATAGGGGTTGGACAACGGAACACAAACTCGGGAATTATTCTAAGGGTTGCAACAATATATATATGTACTAATATATATATATATATATATATATATATATATATATATATACACACACATAATGACGATTAAGCACGTATTAATTATTGCTAATTAAAGTCAAAGTAACAAGGTTGACCTGGTTTTGTGCGAGGTGTTACATTCTCCCCCCGTTAGAAGAATTTCGTCCCGAAATTCAGTCTTGTCCATTGGCGGGTGCAACGTTCTCGAACAGTTGGGGATACTTTAGACGCATCTGGTCTTCGCGTTCCCAAGCGAATTCCGGTCCTCGTCTTGAGTTCCAACGCACTTTGACGATGGGAATGCGGCTTCTTTTAAGTCGTCTGACTTCTCGATCAAGTATCTCCACGGGTTCCTCGACGAAATGAAGTGTTTCATCGACTTGGATCTCGTCGAGAGGAACGACAAGTGTTTCATCAGACAAACACTTCTTCAGGTTACAAATATGGAAAACATCATGCACACTACTTAGTTCGGGTGGCAGGAGTAATCTGTAAGCGACCGGTCCTATCCGTTCGAGGATCTCAAAGGGACCAATGTATCGAGGGTTTAACTTTCATCGCTTACCGAAATGAATGACACCTTTCCAAGGTGCTACCTTCAACATCACACGATCACCGATTTGAAATTCTAAGGGTTTACGTCGATTGTCTGCATAACTCTTCTGACGGTCTCGGGCGGCTTTGAGACGTTCCTTGATTTGATGAATCTTCTCGGTAGTCTCGAATAGGATTTCGGGACCAGTGAGTTGACTATCTCCAACGTCAGTCCAACAAAGAGGGGATCTGCACTTACGTCCATAAAGTGCTTCGAATGGGGCGGCTTGAATGCTAGTGTGATAACTGTTGTTGTAAGAGAATTCTGCAAGGGGCAGATGTTCATCCCAGTTACGCCCGAAGTCGATCACACAGGCTCGTAGCATGTCTTTAAGCGTTTGAATCGTCCTTTCGCTTTGACCATCCGTCTGAGGGTGGTAAGCGGTACTCATGTCAAGACGTGTCCCTAACGATTTCTGAAGTGATTGCCAAAACTTGGCGGTGAATCGACTATCGCGATCAGAAATGATAGAAGTAGGAACTCCATGTCGTGAGACGACTTCCTTCAGATAAAGCTTAGTCCTTCTCTCCATACTATCAGTTTCCTTAATCGGCAAGAAATGAGCAGATTTAGTCAGTCGATCAACAATCACCCAAATGGCGTCGCAGCCAGATCGGGCTTTTGGCAACTTCGTGGTGAAGTCCATAGATATTCCTTCCCATTTCCATTGTGGGATTTCTGGTTGAATCAGCAAACCGGAGGGTTTCTGATGTTCCGCTTTGACCTTTGAGTAAGTTAGGCACTTGCTAACATAAGTAGCTATCTCACAAGAAAAATTCCAACGCATTTATGTACGAATCAAATTATATTATTATCAAACATGACATAATATATATATACATGTTTAGACACCAATATCGTTATCAAGACTTGTGACCCAATCCTCACGTAAATATTTATTTATTTTACGTCCAAAACATTTTATTTAGCTTCGTTAACGTTCACGACGGATAAACTTTACATGCATGATATATATATACACACGCAACGTAATTTCTCAACGTTATTAAACCTTGAGTATTTTAATCCAAACCTAGTCATTTTAATATTTTCTAACGTCGTGATAAATGTCTTTTTTAAACGAACGAGACCCGACTCATTTTCTCCGTTCCTTCTTCATCCCTCTCCCTCGCGACCTCTCTCCTCTTCTTTTCTCCTTCCCTCGCGACCCAACCGGCCACGGGTTCGAACCCGTGACCCTTTTCTTTCTCTTGCCGGTTTTCAACCAAACCATCACCACCTTTTCCTAATTACTTAGTTACCTTCTAGTTGATCTCCAAGACCCCCCTTCACATCAAGTAAGACAAAAGCCTTGCACCCTATAGTCACTTTGACAACATAGGGGGATGTTGTCTCAAGACATGCCAAATCTATTACCCCATGGACAATGTTTTCCCTCCTTGAATCCTTTTCTTTTCCCCCCATTTTGTGGCAGCCATGAACCAACATATACACACACATTAAGTGGCCAAGCTAGCTTGTTTCCTTCCCCTTGTGCACCACCATCGAGCCGGCCCCAAGAAGGAACCGAACCCGATCCCTTCTTTCTTCTTTCTCGGTTCCACACAAGCATACATACACCAACACTTAACCTTTTTATGAAAACACAAGAGAACTATCATTTACAGCACCCAAACACCCTCCAACACTCTCTCTATCTCGTCTCTCTCTCTCTCTCTCTCTCTCGGTTCTTCTTTGAACCGCAACCCACACAACACATTTCCAAACACCCCTCATTTACTTACACTCTCATATTTATTCATCTTTTTCAACCCTAGCCCCCAATTGCAACATAAACACTTAGAGAAATCCTCTCACTCTCTCTCTCCCTTTCCCAACCGTCCACCCTCTCTCTCTACTCTCTCTCTAAACTTTCAAGCTAAACTACACTTTCCTTGGAGATTCTAAGGAGCTAGGAGCAAAGGAAAGACAAGGATCATCATCATCATCCTCCTTTTCGGCCCTCTTCTTCTTCTAGTGAGATTTCACCTAAACTTTTCTTAGCTAAATACTACTACTACTAGCATTCTTGTTATCATTTTATGTTCATTACACTCCATGTACAAGTCTTGACCTCATATGTTGTCTAAACATGATTTTGAACCATAAAAGTCTACTAGTTAGTGATTATCTTTATGTTTCACCATAGATCTTACTACTAGAAACTCATTGATGGTACTTACTTGCATTATTATGTTCAAGACTTAGGTTGGTTAGACTTTTACACAAGTGTTTGCCTACTTTGCATTTTTAGACATAAACTTTGTATATATTGTGTAATACATGTTGACCTTGCAATGTTGGACCCCATGATGCCCATGACACGTTTTTAAACTTTTAACATAGTCAAAGTAGGTTACTTTGAACATTAGGAAGGTTACCTATGCTTAAAATCACCATAAGGACCTTTATGAACCAAAAAGTACACTTGAAAACTCTAGAAAAATCCCTATAAATACAAATCAGTTTTGACCAGAAAGTTTAAGCTTTTAAACAGTAGGTTATGATGCTTTAAGTGACTTTAGGACATGGCCAAAAGATCCCTTTTCAAATACTTAAATTTGGGCACAAACCGGGACTAAAACCGACACCCGACGGGCCCGGAAACACCATTTTTGCAAGAAAACCCAAATCTGGTCCAAATGAACTCATAGGGTTATTTTAATGATGAAAACATGTTTACAAATGCTTATGGTGAATTTAGGAACCTAACTGCGTCATTTAACGGGCAAACGGAACCAAAACGGCAAAACCGACACTAAATACACAAAACCGACAAACTAGTGCAAAGCGACACTTGAAATATTTATATACACATTTTGGACAGAAAATAATCATATTTTATTTTACTTGGTTGATTTCTAACTTAAACGGATAAATATCGTGTAATCGGTGGTTACCGTAAAATCACCCGGTTTTCAAACAAATAGTCAAGATAACCAATTTTCTTATGAAAACCCTCATTTTGACTTAATATTTATTTCTATAAATATTTACCATGTTTAAATATTATTTGGGAATTTTTGTATATTTTATTTAATTAAAATATATATATAATTGACATTTCTCCAAATAAATGCACAAACGGACATTTTCACCTTAACACCTCAAATCAATTGACCCTAAGGCTACCATGACGTCAAGACTTGACCTACCTAATTGGAGTGACATTAGTGTCAACCCAATTACTTATTTTATTGCATGTCTCATAATTATCTAGGCTTGCATTTCCGTTGAACACATTCCGACTACCGTTTCTGAATCATGTGAGTTTTCACGGCCCCTTTTCTCTTTAACTATTTTCAATTACTTGGGGGAGAATTCATATTACTTTTACTATGCTAGACAAATAGACCTTGTTAACCTATCTGTTACATGTGCCTTTCGGCCGTCCACATCTTTATTTCATGTTCATTCATGTTATAATCAAATCCCACTATTAACTGAATCCGATTAATTATCATGTGAAACGGTAACGTTTGAATAGATCTATTGGGTTAACGCCCCTGCTCTGATTTGGTCGCTCCAATCATGACTCCGTTTTATTAGTCAAAGGGTACAAATTGTTATATCTTGCTTTTGCGGTATCCGCTGGACAAAGATGCCAAGAGTGGGTAATCAGTCAGTTTCGGAATTCAGGGTATATGGTAACATTTCAACAAGTCTTATCTGATTTTGTCAAAGAATAGCATAAACAAATTTTCATAACAACTTTTGTATACTTTTCAAGGCTAGCAACTTTAAACCTGTGTGACTCACCAACAAAATTATTTGTTGACCGTTTTCTTATATGAATTCTCAGGTGCTTAACGTTTACTGCTGTTACCAATCTGGACCTGCATGATGACTGTTTCATTTAGGATCTTTCAATAAATTCTGGAGTAGGATTGTAGCCGTTGGAGATTTTCTTGGCATAACATCTGACGATGTCATGTCTCAAAAATCTTTTGAAAACTATTGTTTTGTGAAACTTAAAACAATTTGTGTAACTCATTACTTAAATTCCGCTGCGTAATGATTTGAAAACTCCAAATTTACTCCAAACAATTATCAACTTCCAAACGGCTCTAGTTGTTGAACCATCCAGAGTACGTTCTTGACCTTGACTGTGATAACGCTGGTTCACATCCCGACACAAAATTTTACAGGGTGTGACAGAGTGGTATCAGAGCCAAGGTTATAGAACTAGATTGCATGTTTAGAGTCTAGACTATAACCTAAGCTCTGTCAAACATACTTGCATACATTACAACTTGCATTCCCCCAACCATTACTATACTATGCACAACACCGTATACATATATTATCACCATGACTTGGAAACTTTGTCGCAGCATGGCAACTAACGGACCCATTGACTTATCGTCTGATTCTGAGGTGGAGTTCGGCATCGATCTTGAACAGCCCACATCACCCGGTACCACTGAAGCCCCGACATCCCCGCGTTCGCCCACCAGTGTGCTCGAAGGCCCCGATGATGAGGATTCAGAGACAGAGGAGGACCCTGAAGAAGAGGATGCACCCTACACGGTCGACATCACTGAGACGGACCCCGACGGGAATAGAGATTCGCTAGTCGTTACGCTTACTGCATCTGACCCTCCTTCACCTGAGCGCGTACCATCCTTTCGTCCCTATCGTTCCACCCTGACCGGCCCTCTTCGTATGCTCACTCCGCGTAAGTCGATCCTCCGCAGCCGCCAGCGTACCGTAGACCCTGTATGTGACTCGGAACCGTCCCACAAACGGTATCGATCGCCCGAGCCTTGTGACACACCAGTTGAGTCTGAGCCTCTTCCACCCAAGAAACGGGTGAAGTTTTCCGATAGCACCTCGAGATCGGTGAGTCGTCCACCGTTACTGACACCTTTGAGATACCGGTTACCCCTCGCACCCCTGCTAGTT
The DNA here is from genome assembly GCA_039602395.1 of Deinandra increscens subsp. villosa. Taxonomy (NCBI): domain Eukaryota; kingdom Viridiplantae; phylum Streptophyta; class Magnoliopsida; order Asterales; family Asteraceae; genus Deinandra; species Deinandra increscens. The sequence goes on along the minus strand of JBCNJP010000008.1, from coordinate 37,677,375 downwards.
CAGTCGCGTCTGACACACCACCGCTTTCACCCCCGCCTGTTCGAGTCAGTACACCTTCACCTATCTTGGCTGGTGTCCCTGTTGAGTCCCTGGTCTTATCACTGTTTGCCTGTATTGCACGTCGTGACGAGGAGATTCGTCGCCTCCACGACACTGTTCACCGTCTTGCACCACCTGCTGCCATCACTGCCTTGGAGACTCGCCTGACCGTTCTTGAGAGTCGCGTCATGTCCCAGGACCATGCCCTTGATACCCTGCATGCACATTTGTCAGATGCAGTTGGCATTGCGACTGCGGCACGCCAGGCCGTCCAGACTCTTGCTGCTGGTGCCCCTACTGCAGAGGATTTCGCACAGATCATCCGATTGCTGCTCGACACCATCATCCAGATTCGTGACATCCTTGACCTGATCGAGCGAGGACCATTCTAGTGGAGTTGTAGTAGTTGGGGAACTATAGCCCTATTTATATGTTTATGATGTATTGTAACTTGTATTTGGTGAAAACTGTAATATCACCCCGACAATGTTTGTAATCGTGTATGAACTATTGTAGGACAAGTATCGTATGTTGTAGGTGTGTATGCTACTTATGACTCTACTGTTAGACGTGATGTAATGTTATGTTATGTTATGTTAGAATGTGTTATGGTATGATGTGATTACATATATATGTCGTCTGTGTTGACTTATATTTGTTATGCGTATTGTCTTACTTTTATTTTACCTTGTAAATGTAAGTAGTATGCCGAGACGTGCACCACGAGTTAGGACCAACCGCAACACTTCCGACCCTCCGACCATGGATGCTGCCGCGATCGAAGCACTAGTCAATCAACGCGTAGCTGACGCTCTTGCAGCCGCTGAAGCTGACCGTGCATCCGCCTCCAATGGGAGACGAGCTGGATCCCCTAGTGGTAAGACTAAGACTTTCCTCATCTAACGAATGAGTATGATGGCAGTTACGAAGAATTGCTTTCAAGGCTTTGGCATGATTTTCAGGTATTCGAGAGTGCTCGTACAAAGACTTCATGAACTGCAAGCCACTGCACTTCAAGGGCACTGAAGGGGCAGTTGGTTTGATCCGCTGGTTCGAGAAAACAGAATCTGTGTTCCGTATGTGCAACTGTCCGGAATACTACAAAGTCAAGTACGCTACCAGCGTCTTCGGAGAAGGCGTCCTCACTTGGTGGAATTCCCACGCCGAATCTCTTGGACCAGAACTGGCTTATGGAATGTCATGGGATGAACTGAAAGTGCTCATGCGAGATGAGTACTGCCCACGTGAAGAACTGCAAAGACTAGAAGTTGAGTTCTGGAACTTAGTTATGACTGGTTCTCACATCGCCGCCTATACACGACGATTCCATGAGTTGGCCCATCTATGTCCCTCCATGGTGACCCCGCTTCACAAGAAAATCGAAAGATACATTTTTTAGTATACTTTTTATAGTTTTATACTTTCACCACGAAACTTTTAGACTTTTATGTTTTATACTCCTTAACTTTTTCTACTTTCATTTTTAGTATACTTTTAGAGTTTTCGACTTTCGTCAATACTTTATTATAGTTTTATATTATCGCCACAAAGCGCGGACAGGTCACAAGATCAAATAAAACTAAACGACACCGTCATTGCAGGCCCGCCGCAACGCGCGGGCAGGTCTGCAACTTGTTTTAAATAAATCATAAAAATGTCTATATTTTTTTCCTACGTCACCATCTTTATATTTAAGTCTTATACTTAATTTTTAAGGGATAAATATAAAGGATTGGTAAATATCCGAATCCATTACACATATGTGAGCATTTTTAAGGATAAAGAATGTAATGTAGAGTGTGTTTTAAAAATGTTTAAATTTTATAGATAAATGTGGATCTTAGATAAATTATACAAATAAAAATAAAGACCCTATTGTGAATGCTCTTATGTTTTTGGCTATATAGGGTTCTATTTATTTATGTATTTTTGACTATTTCAGGGGTTTATTAAGTCACATGATTGGACTTAATGAAAAAATTTAACGTACCCTAGAAAACAGACGCAATCTGTTACAAAACAAGATCATAAAGAACACTGATTGATATTACCTTAGTTTAAGTTTAAGGATAAACCAAGAAAAACAGGTAAACATAAAGGACAAACTTTTGTAATTCATTCTATGGTAAAACCAAACACCTTTTAAAATTTATAAAACCTTCTTAGTCGGTCTTATTTGATAAATTAGACGAATGGAAACCTTCTCCATGCATTTAGATAGTATTTCTAAGTGTTCATCGAATCGAACTGTTTGAATTTAAAAATTTCAAGACTAAATTCGAATTCGAATGGAATAAGCTTATTCGAATTCTAATCCATCTCAGGTCTATTTGAATAAACCAATTTATGGTAAAAAAAATTGGAAAATTGGATTTTAATAATACCAGTTTTGTCTCATTGGCGAATAATAATACGAGTTTTAAAATTTGCACACAATAATACCAATTAATGAGGTAGGTGCTAATAATGAAATACCGTTAGTTGAACACTAACGGTGTTAGTGATTTGCTGACGTGGCAATCTATATGGTTTTTTAAAGCAACTTATTAAAATAAAGGGGTGGTTTTGTAAACTAATAAAAAATGAGGGTTTTATATAAAAAAAATAAAAACCCTATTAACACACCGCCTCCCTCCTCACTCATTTTCCTCCCCCATTTTCGCGGCGAAGAAAATCCGACGGCCATGGTGGTCCGGCGGCGACAATACGGTGGAGGTGCGACCCAAATCTGTCACTCTCCTTCCCTTCTTCCTTCTGAGTTCGATTTCCAACTCCCTGGGTCGATTTCCTTCTCACGGCGGCGGCTAGGGTTTCTAAGCAACCCGCAGCCACCGAGACAACTCCGACAGTCCCGGAATCACGGTTTAGACCTCCGATCAAAAGGTATCGGCTTGTTGATGACGGTTTTGGAGGTGGCTCGCGGCTGTGACGGAACCCCGGCAGCGGCCATGGCCTCCGGCCGCCGGAAATGGTTCTAGATGATGAGGTTGTGACTGATTTGATCTAAGAAATGGGTGTGGAGAAGATTTGGAGCGTCTGGATATGGATTTTGAGTGATAAACTGATTGAGATACCACCGGAGTGGGCCGGAAAATTGCTTTGTATCTCGTCGCCGGAAAACTAATCGAATAGAAATGGGTGGCCTCTCAAACGAGGTCGCCGGAGTCGGAGGGGGAGATCGGAGGGGGAGCCGGGGAGGTGTTCAAGACTTCAAGTCTCCTTCCTTTTTTTTTCTTTATAAATTTTTATTCAAATTACAATATTAGTCCTTCAATTTATAGAACTTCATTAAGAAACACATACTTTGCCACGTCAGCTGCCAAGTAAGCAACATAGATTGCCACGTCAGCAAATCACTAACACCGTTAGTGTTCAACTAATGGTATTTCATTATTAGCACCTACCTCATTAATTGGTATTATTGTGTGCAAATTTTAAAACTCGTATTATTATCCGCTAATGAGGCAAAACTGGTATTATTAAAATCCAATTTTCCAAAAAAATTACAAAAAACCTAATTTATCAAAAAGAATATATATATCTAACTAATATGTAATTTACACATAATATTTCAGTGGTACATACATTCAGAAAGTTAAATGACGAGGTAACAATGGAAATGAAGTATCGGCTATGTTTTAATTTAGAACTAAAAAAGTAAAAACGATGAAGATCGACGAAGTAGCAAGTAGCAGCTAGTTTAAATCTCACGTATTATAACTTAACATGAATTCTAAAGTAAAACAGACTTAAACCATTTGGGGAAATATTGCTCCGGGTTGAACAAGTGGTTTTTTCAGTTTTGGGTTTCCTTCTAGGTGGAGTGGGTGAGGTCACCACGCTTTGTAAAAAAAAAAGAGTTTTAAGCCATTTATTCGGATAATGAATCCCTCGATCTTTCTCGTCTCCCACTCTGTCAATTATGATAACCCATGTAAGATCTTTTTCGTCTACCACTCTGTCAGTTATGATAACCCATGTAAGGTGAACCATGGAGGCTATATGGAGGTCAGTCGTCAAGAACGGAAGAACAAAAGAAACATGGAGGCTATATGGTTTTATTTTATTTTTAACAATCTTTTAGAAAGAGTATAATGATAAAATTATTATTATTATATATATTAAAAATAAGGAATAGTAACTATATTATATTTTATTTTGTTAAAAATATGTTTTATTTATTATTGCTTTTGTTTTTTTCTTCCTATGAACCGTCGAAGAAAATGTTTTGGTGATGTAGCAGGATGTTAAATTCTTTTTTCTTTCTAAAAAACTAAATGGTAATATTTTTATGTTTATTTTTTTTACTAATGTAATATTTATAAAGTTGTTTGTTTTCATGTTTTTTTAATGTTTTCGAATTGTATCAATGTTTGGCTTAGGTTTTATATTGGAAATCGGTTCCTCCCTGATACGAACAAGAGTGCTAACAATGCAACTTGGTTTCATATGATAATTGAATAAAATCATGTCACATATTTTAACGTCTACAAATGAAAACAAACAAATATGTTATACCAAGTGAATGGTGATGACGGTAAATGTACTTCTGGTTAATAAAAAACATGTAATATGATCTTACTTCAACAATCCGTTTAATCTACGTTCAAGTTTATAAGATAAATATTAAAAAATGTTTACTATTTATTAATTTTAAAATAAATAAATATGTTACTGAAAAGATATGGTTATGTAAACAGGACTGAAATGGGTCTAGGCAAGACGGAACCGGCTTGATGCCTTCACCATGTGCTGAGCGCATGGTTCCAATTCCATTAGGAGGTGACATCATATGAGGACCACATAGTCTTGTTTTTCTCCCACTAAGAGGTTGTCACCATCCGATGAGAAATGCAAAAATAAAGGTAGACAATCACCAGTAAGGAGTCACTATCAAGCAGTAATGTGATGTCATTGTGACATCACTATCTTAGATGCACTATAAATGCCTCATTGTAAACCCTAAACTGCCATTATCATTTCTTAAACAAAAAATTGTATTACAATCACCAGAGATGAAGTAATCGTATACTTTTACTTATCTTCATTGCCGCCATCCGTGCATTCACTCCACCTTCTTTTCATTCCGATTTATGATCATGGCGATAACTAGAGAGATAGATTACCCCAACAAGGAAGAGGAGGAGGAGATCATGGACCATCCTCCTGGATTCAATAGAGATAATAATCGAACTTTGGTTTCTCAGAAAACACCAGTGAATGGTCAGAAATCAGTGCCGCTACCTGCTGCTGATGACACTTTCCCCCCGACATTCCGTTAGAAGGAGATCTTGGACCAACGTACAACAATTCAACACAACACTGCTGCTTATTTCGGTTTGGCATGACGAGCACCTTTACATCCTTTTCCGAGGCATCCTTTGCTGAGGCCATGTGCGTCTGAACCTGTTTCATCTACCATGACCACCACGGTCATGACCACTTCAGCCCCGGCCTTAGCGAATCAGTTAGGTGGCACATTGTACTTCACTCCGATGCCACCACCACATCAGTCTTACTCACTCCTTTATACCTTGGCGATAACGCTGACTTTGCAGCAACCCATGGTTATACCCATGGCTTCTCCATCGTACGGTGTGGTTTCCCCTTACACCACACCATTTCCCACTATCTACGAAAACGAGTGGTAGATAAAACAGCAAATGAGTTTCCGAAAATATGAATTGATGCTTCGCGAAATCTACCACAAACTATAAGCTAGGGGGGGGGGGGGTACCCTAACAGTCACACCAACTATTACCCGTACAACTTGGTCAACAACAGCGTTGCAGATGGGAGGCTCTCGGAGACCACTACCGTAGTTAACCTTACCGCTCCGTATCATCCCGCCGTTCTGGTTGAACAGTCTAAGTTCACACCGGAAATCACAATGATAGAATTTCTAGAGAAGTTGAAAATGCCCTCTATAGTTTCTAAGTATGACGGGACCTAAGATCCGGATGACCACTGTATATGCAAAAAATTATACATGCATATTTGAATTTTCAGAACGATCTAGGGTAAAAATTACAAAAGAAGTCAATTATGCAAGAAAAATAAAGAAAACGAAAGACTTCAAGTGATTTGGACCTAACACGGGTCGTGTGTCACCCCCCCAACCGACTGTGGAATACATCGGGGTGTAATGATTGTCCACATGCACATAACACGAAAATAAATGTTGCAATACTTAATCAACCCATTTCAAAGCATTCAAATATTACATAATCCAAACATAAAATTCAAGTTTCGTAGGATCCAGAAGTGGTTCGTGTAGCAAAACTTCAAATCTAATATATGAGATATATATCTCATATGTACCAATTCTATTTCTAATCCCTTCAAGTATAAGAGATTTACAATTTCTACCCTGAAACATTGATTAACTCTTCTAACTAACATTACTAACAGAAATAACGGCGATACACACACGTCACACATAAAATGTTCTAACACATAAATAGGTAAGTCTTAGTCATTTGTCATTAACAGATCTGAGAGCTAAATGTTTCTGTTTGTGAGGGTTTTAGAGTCCAGAAAAGTCTTGTTTTGTATTCTATTGTGAATCAATACAATCCTCTTTATATTTACATCTTGGTCTTGTCGATTACACATTGAATAGTAGACGATCCCTCGTTCCATGTGTTTACATATATCTATATTTATTTTTTCTTAACACACAAACCTAGTTTGCATGCAAAGATCTAAACAAAATTATGACTTTATCATGCTATCAAAAACATAACTCATGCTTTATCATCAAGACATGCAAGATCTACATGGATCAAAGGTTTTCGAAGGTATATCATCCTAAAGTCACCACCTTGCATGACATTCATGTATATATATACATAAAATATGTTCTTTATGATCATATATCATCAAGCATCAATCTTTATGCTTCTAGACCCTAGATCTAACATAATAGAGATATCTTTAACAACATCCATGCATCAAGATTAAGTCTTTTAGAAATCTCATGAAGATCCATCATATTCAACTTATAATTCCAAGCTTTAAACATAAAGATCACATTTTAAACATGGCACAAGCTAGATCTCAACATAACATAACATGCAAACCCTAGAACTAACCTAGATCTAGCATAAAAATCGAATCTTGATGCATTCAAACAAGTAACACAAGTAATAAGCTTACTAAACCAAAATGGATGATGATGGATGATGATCTAGGCTTCAATTTACACAAAACAAGCACAAATATTAAAGGATGGTGATGATGATGGAAAAGCAAGAAAACTGGCTAGGGTTTAAAAAATTGGGTTTTTGCTCACCAGTCATGGTTCGGGAACCGTCAAAGTGCACCCAAGAAAGTTCATGTAACACCCCGGGTTTCAATTAGAATTTAGACTTATAGATTAAAGTGATTTATAATTACTTAATCACTTGAAGATGGTAGAGGATTAAAAATGAGGAACATGAGCGAAAACGAGGCTCAATTTTGAGTTGTAACGAAGCGGGAATCGCGAAATCAAGTTTTAGGTTTTTCGCCGTGGCGTGATACAGCTGTATCGTCAGAAAATGACATGTTTCAGCCACTTCTCGATGCTCGATGCTGCGTGGCATAATGCGGCCGTATTGGTTTAAGGGAAATACGACAGCATGTTGTCCAAAGCTATAAAAACTCATTTTTTAGTACAAAAACTTTCATGCTGTTCCATGTCGATATCTTCTTTAAGGTTTCCATGCTAGAACATAGTTATAATATCTAGTTGGCAATTCCTTTGCAACCACATGAGAATACGGCCGTATCGGAGGCTCGACATTATTGTGAAAACTCGATAGGTTAAATACGCTCCTATTCGTTGAAAGGTGATATGGCCGTATTGAGTGTCCTGGCCATATCAAAAGGTGTATTCAAGGGGTGTGTTCATAAGCTGATGCATGAAATTAGAAATAAGGACTAAGGCGTGATACAACTATATTAGGCAAAATGGATACGAGTGTATCCAAGTTCAGACAGAATGTGACTTGTGCCTGATTTGGGAGATTGGGCACGTTTATGTCAGGTTTGAACTTAAGAATAGGGTTATTTTTAAATGTGTCTAACCCCACTAGAATGTCTTGGTTAGGACATCGGTTAAAGTGATGTGTGGACGTGTTCAAGTAGTCGTCTAGAATAGAGAGTCGCTGAGCTAAGCTAATTCTATGACCACACTTTTAAGTATTTTTAATATTTTGGACTGGTATGTTTGCTCTGAAATGTTTTATTTAATTTTCTTGTGTAAAGTCATGGTTTCTTGTTAAATGCTTTACACTGTATGGGTATGGGTTACGGGAATGGCAGGGTTACGAGAAGTCTAGAGTTTATGTGTTGCTACACTGCGGTGTGGAGGTAAAATGCTTTTTTGAAAGGATAAACGGTTTAATGTATGGTTTTAAACCCGATATAGTACCGTGTGGTTTTTGGCATAGAAAAGATAAAGAAATGTTTTTTTAAACATGGGTGAGTACCATGTGGTTTTCAACGTGATAGAGAAAGTATGTTTTCAGAAACAAGATAAATGGTAATGTAATGCATGCGTGAATGAATGAATGGAAAGTGAACTTTTCGTAAGAGGGGTATATCCCTATTCTGGGATGGATCCATTTCGGTAGGAACGAGCTCAAGCAGGGTGTTAAAGGCTCGGTGACGACCAACCTTGAAGAGGAGTCACCCTCCTGGAATGTAAGACCATCATGAGATATGGGATGGTCAGTTTAATGTAATGAAATCATGTAAGTAATATATGTTGCATGTGATGAGTATGTGATTGAACATGTTTTTAAATGAAATGTGATATTAAGTGAACTATTAACTGCCTAATGATAAAACTTAGAACTCACCAACATAAGATGACTTTAAGCATGATATCAGGTAAGAAAGGAGACCCTTCTTGCAGCAAAGGGAAATCGACATCTTCGTATGATTAAATCTGTGTAGGAACCCTAGTGAAGGCTGGCATATAGTATTCTGTTTTATGTTTTGTCAGGTTTTATGCTGCTTTGTATGACTGAATGGATCTTTGTAATAAAGTTTTATGTTTCCGCTGCTTGTATATTTCTTTATCATGTACTCATGAGTAAATCCGACAGTGTAACACCCCCTGCACTGCCTCTGGGATCAGGGCGCTACAAGTTGGTATCAGAGCCTTGGTTTAAGAGATTTAGGCGCTAAAGCAGTGTCTAGACTTAAACTAGGACTCTAGAAAGTAGTTAATGATGCTGGTTAGGGTTTCCAGATGTCAGAAAGAGATGCATTAGGTGCACGATAGAGGGAACCTTAGATGCATGATTAGAAATAGATGACTAATAGCAATTAGCCATTGCCATAAGGAGTTTGTTTCTAAGAATAGTTCTTGGGTTTCATCTGTTGTGTGGTCTAGATGCTAAGGAATGGCTTTGAAGTTGGTTATGTTGGATGGAGCCTGCCTAACATGAGAGATAGAGAAGTAAAAAATTTGGTGACACATAGTGGAAAATAATTATAGCCCAAGTGTTTGTTAAATGGATAACTACATAGACGTCTATATGTGTCGATTTAATATATATTTGTTCTCTAATGAATTTTCATGGCGTGAATACTGATATGTCATATGTTCTCATTTGCAGATGGCTGGTATAGGACAAGGAGGAGGTCATGCCACAAGGTCAGTGGGAGCTCCGACAGGCCCAAGAAGAAACACTTGGGCTAACCCGGGTGGAGGGGCCGATGAGTGTGAGACTCTAGTTGATGCGGAAACTTCAATTAATCAGGGACAACAACCTATGATGGCGAGTGAGTTTGCAATATTGTTATAGGAAGTGTTACCGACTATAGTAGCTGAGGTTCATAGAGCGGAAGCCGATAATGGAGCTGATAGAGGAGCCGATGCTGGAGTTGGTAGAGGAGACGATGCTGGAGCCGGTGGAAGTGCTAGAGTCGACAAAGGAACTGGTGCTAGACCCAGTGGAGGGGCCGGTAGAGGCATTGTTATAGGAACTGGTGTTAGTGGAGGTGAAGGTGAGAGACAGAATAGAGGTTATTCGTACAAGTCTTTCTGTGGATGTAGACCTCCCCTGTAGGATGGTAAGTAGGATGCAATAGCAACCTACCAGTGGATACATGAGATGAAGGCTGTAATCGAGGTTAGTGAATGCCTTCCGAATCAGGGCGTGAAATATGTTGCTCACTCTTTTGTGTCCAAGGCATTGTACTGGTGGGGGTTACGTTAAGCAAGCGATGGAGACAGAGGAATTACTGGTATAACATGGGCTGATCTAAAAAGGATGGTGTTGAACAAGTTCTGTTCCCAGAATGAAATCGATCGGTTGGAAATATGACTCATCGTGAATATACTAATGAGTTTGTTCAAATTTCATATTGGTTCCTGACCTTGTGACTCCTGAGTCCAAGAAGATTAAGCTTTATATTCAAGGGTTCCCTGCTAAGATACGCAAGATAGTGAAACCTTGCCATCAAGGAGCTATCAGTCTGCAATTGACCTGAGTGCCATAATGTATGAAGAGGAGTATGGTTTTAATGGTAGGCCTGGTGATTCAAAAAGGAAGTAGTCCGAATGAAGTAAGGGTTCCGTTAAGAATGAAGGTGATCCTAAGAAGAAATAACGGGGAAACGATCGTGTCAAATGACGCAAGTCCAGAAAGAAACATGTCGGGGAATGTCGGTTCGGAACTAGAAAATGTTATACTTGCAAGAAAGTGGGGCATCTGTCACCAAGTTGTCCTGAGAAGAAGAATAAAGGCTGCTATGAGCCGGTAGCTGGAGCCCGAACCACTACGGACTGGGGTGGCAGAGGTACCGAAGCGCCAATGGCAAAGGCAAGGGCATTTACTATGACAGAGGAGGAAGTAAAGGAGATTGCTGACTTTATTTCGGGTACCTTTCTTGTTAATGATATATATGCATCTGTTTTATTTGAATCGGGTGCTAATAGGAGTTTTGTGTCACTTAAATTTAACGGAAATCTTAATAGTACCTTTATTAAGATAGAAGTGCCTTTTGAAGTAGAAACTGTTATAGGCAAGACATCTAAGATAGGTGAAGTAACTGATAACTGCCTAGTAGACTAGATGGTCATAATTGCCTGTTAGACTGTATCCTATGAATTTAAAAAGATTTGACGTCGTGTTGGGAATTGATTGGCTTGCAAACCATGATGCTCATATTGTTTGCAACAAGAAGATGGTCCAGCTGGGACTGCCATATAGGGAAACGATAAATGTTTATGGAGATCTTAAGAGATCAACAGTGAAAATAATTTCCATGATCAAAGCGTAAAAGTTTATGGAGAAAATCTGGCTTATGCCATCGACATGAATAAGAAGAGAAGAAACTAGAGGATGTGCCGATAGTGTGCCAGTTTCCAGAAGACCCATCGAGCATTCCTTCGGACATAGAGATTGAGTTCAGGATTGATTTAGTGCTTGGAGCTAAGCTGGTTGCACGAACGCCTTATCAATTAGCTCCGTCCGAGATGAAGGAACTAATGTCTCAGCTACAAGAATGTTTGGTTACGACAGTGGTATACGGGTGCCTGGTGACGTTAAAAAAAACTTCTACATTCTAATAAAACATTAACGACCGGGTTTTAGTAAATCAAGTTAAAACGGATTAAACCGGTAATCCGTTACGCAGCGGAATAAACGAATTACTAATTAAACGCATAAACCTTTAGTGTCGTAATCGTGTCAACAAGATCACGATCACCAAAAACCACACAAACACCTATTTGCGTTAAACCGGTTAACCCGAAATAAATAACGATAACAAGATCGAAATAAAATTGTCACACCCCCAAATCAACCACTAACGGAGTTTATACCGTTAAGGGGTGCGACCAGACCAGGACCACAACCATTAGTTACAAATACTAAACGAATTAGAGTAAAGTCCAAACATTAATAATAAAAACAGTTTAGCAGTACGCAGCGGAAAACATTATCTTTAGCACTAACCACGTGCTTTACATAAACATTGTTTTAAATTCCCAAGTTTAGTTTAAATAAAAATAAACATCTTCTTGTGCCATGTCAACCTGCTCCGGATACTCTTCAGCGATCTGCAAAAGTTTAAACCATGCAAGTGTCAACCTAACGGTTGGTGAGTTCACAGTGGGCTTGTCATGCAATGGCCCGGTCTCATAATCATAATCGTGTAAACGTATTCTTACGTACAATTTATTTATGAAAAGCAATGCTTGTGATAATCAAAATCATATTATGGTGGTTTAGTAAAAGTATTGTCCGTAACCTACGTTATCGGGTATGTACTAGTCTTGTATAGTTAAAGTGCTCAACCGATATCGCGGGTAGCTAATCCGTTGTTCCATGCACTAAGGAAGTTTGTACCAAAGCTGACCATAAATTATTGTAGTGGCCGTGCCATCAGTTCTGCGGACCTACGTCATCGCGGTTTTGCCTCCCCCGTGTCCTCTCGGGATCACGGTCAGATAGGCTGATATTGTACCTCCGTGCACTCCCCGTGCCACGGGGCGGAGTTTGTCAAACTCCGGTAGATCTACCCAACATCCCCTCGCTTTACAATTAATGGTACAATTTAGTTGAGGACTTTTAAGTTTTCAAGGCATCCTTAGAAATCATGTGATATCATGTGGTTTAGACTTTAACCTACACTAGCCATATTAAAAAGGTTTACTGGATTCTCATGAATCTCAAAAGTGTTTTCAGTTTCATTTCAGAAATAGTTGTTTAAGTAATTCACAAGTGCTTCCCATAAAGCACTTCAAGTTCATCAAGTGGGTGCCGCGCACTCCAGGTTTTCAAGTTCATCAGGGAGGTGCATAGCACTCTCGAGGTTGTCAGCATTGTTTTACTTCTAGTTATTCGGTGTGACCCAATCGGGTTCACGGTAATCGGGTTAGTGACACTCACATTGGGTTGCACTGCTACACTTGCTATATAATCCAAGTTTGCTTAACGAAGACCTATGAACACGTTTAGGTCTTAAGTATTAGTTTTGTGTCTAATCTTTACTTAACGTCACTATGGCCCATAACATAGCACGTTGGAACTATGACTCGACATACAGACACACGACACCGATGGTTGATCATAAACAAGGGTTCACATATTACAGAAATCATAGCATGTTTCATCATAGCATAATCATGTAAGTCATGGCATAACATTCAAGCAAATTGCACAAGTTTGGGTTTGGTCACAGTTTCGCTAGCATAGATTCGCTAGGCAGTTTCGCTGTGTGCACGGGCAGCACTTTCGCTAGGCAGTACCCGATGACACAGTTTCGCTAGGCTATTTTCGCCCGAAACTGCTGACGCAGTTTCGCTAGCCTAGTTTCGCGTGAAACTGGTTTGAACTTTCGTTCAGGTTGGTTCGCTCGATAGTTTCGTTCGAGCAGGTCTGGTCAGTTTCGCGGGCGACACTATAGTTTCGCCAGCACAGTTTCGCTGGAGGGAGATCTATACAGTTTCGCTGTATAGTTTCGCCCAAAGAACATGTCAGTTTCGCTGGTCGCGGAAAACTTACGGATCAGCCTAAAAATCACTCTAACAGCTTCCATATTTCACATAACTCATTATCTAGCATGCATAGACATTTACCAACATCAAACAAGCAGTTTTAACACCTTATTCATGCATTTTCATCATCAAATCACCAAAATACATTTAAAACCCTAAAATGACCTAAATAGCATAAATCTTCATTATGGGTGGATTTCACATGTAAAGTTACCAACTTTATGGTAGATCTAGCATTCCTAAGTATTCTTACAAAAGATCTAACGATTACACAGAGATCTAGGCATGCTTTATGAAGAAAATACATAGATAACACATAGAAATGGTTCATGGGACTCACGGTTGATTCTAGAATCGATGGATGAGATGAGATGATGGTCTTGAGGCTGAGGTCTTGGTGTTTTGTTGTGTTTTCTCGTCTGACCAAATTTCCAGAAGTGTGTGTGTGTGTTTTGGAGAGTATGGTGCAACAAATGAGGCAACTAGGGTTTTATGGGTTTTATATCAGAAGCTAGTTTCGCTGGCCAGGCGAAACTGGCTCTGGTCACATGTTAGTCGATTGGCTTAGCTGGCTACCGAGCGACACTACAATTTCGCCTAGTAGTTTCGCTGGAAGCCAAAAAGACAAATTTTACACTAAGTCATGCGTTTAAATCACATTGCACATAATAACAATAAATAAACAAACACATAACACATATGGACGGGTTCGGTGATCAACCAAAGGTCGTGGACGTATTCGGCCTAGTTATGCATTAGTTACTAAGTTAACACTTATAACGTAACTAACGGAATTGTCTAACGGAAGTAAACCTTGAAATTCTCGGATGTCACATCATCCCCTTGTAATTGGAATTTTCGTCCCAAAAATTATTCTTGTGTCGTAGCATTCGTAGCATCGGCTGTCGTCGCTGGGGAAAGAAAGCAAAAGTTTTAGGGTCGCCACATCCTCCTCCTGTTAAAGGAATTTTGGTCCCCAAAATTAAATCATACCTTGAGTTTCCGTGGACGTTTGCTCGAACAGGTGAGGATACTTTTTCTTCATCTGATCCTCTCGTTCCCAAGTATATTCAGGTCCACGCTTTGAGTTCCATCGAACCTTGACGATCGGAATCTTGCTACGTTTGAGGGCTTTCTCCTCGCGTCCCATGATTTCTACTGGTTGCTCGATAAATCTCAGATGTTCATCAATTTCCAATTCCTCCAAAGGAATTATTTCGATGTCTTCAGCCAGACATTTCTTCAAGTTAGAAACGTGAAACACGTTGTGAACTCCATCGAGTTCGGCAGGGAGTTGTAAACGGTAGGCCACCGGGCCTACTTCCCCGATGATTTCAAATGGATCGATATAGCGAGGATTCAACTTTCCACGCTTTCCGAAGCGTATCACACCTTTCCAGGGAGATACCTTCAATAGCACCTTGTCGCCTACCTCGAACTTCAAAGGCTTACGGCGTTTGTCGGCATAGCTCTTTTGTCTGTCACGTGCTGCGGCTATCCGCTTTCTGATTTGAATGATCCGTTCTGTTGTATCATGAATGAGTTCTGGTCCAGTGAGTCCTTTCTCACCCGTTTCGGCCCAACACACGGGCGATCTGCATTTTCTACCATAAAGAGCTTCAAAAGGTGCAGCACCGATACTTGAATGATAACTGTTGTTGTAGGAGAACTCCACCAACGGAAGATGAGCCTCCCAGTCTTTACCGAAGTCGAGAACGCAAGCTTGGAGCATGTCTTCTAGAGTCTGAATAGTTCGTTCCGTCTGACCGTCGGTCTGCGGGTGATAAGCTGTACTCATATCCAGTCTGGTTCCCAGTGCTTCTTGCATAGATTGCCACAGTCGGGAAGTGATTCGAGGATCTCGATCAGAGATAATAGTCTTAGGCACTCCATGACGTGCCACAATCCGGTCAATGTACAGCTTAGTTAACTTATCCATATTGTCGTTTTCCTTCATCGGGACAAAATGTGCAGATTTGGTTAGCCGATCAATGATAACCCAAATCGCATCCGGTCGATTCGATCGATGAGGTAATCCTGTTACAAAATCCATGGAGATATCCTCCCATTTCCATTCTGGGATCTTTGGCTGTTGTAATAATCCAGAAGGCTTTTGGTATTCAATCTTAACCCTTGAGCATGTTAAACACTTAGCCACATATCGAGCAATGTCGGCTTTCATGTTCGGCCACCAATACAAATTCTTCAAATCTTGGTACATTTTATCCGATCCAGGGTGCACCGAATACCTTGACTTGTGAGCCTCGTCCATCACGAGCTCACGGAGATTTCCTAGTAAAGGAACCCAAATTCTGTCATTATAATACCTGAGTTCGTCGGACTTAATTTCAGAGTTTCCATCTACCCCTCGCAGTGCTTCAGCTGCGAAGTTTTCTTCTTTTAAAGCTTCTTGTTGGGCATCGCGGATCCGATCCGGCAATCCCGTGTGAATGGTAAGTTGCAGCGCTCGTACTCGTCGAGGCTTTTCATACTCTTTTCGACTTAATGCATCAGCCACAACATTGGCTTTTCCCGGGTGATACTTGATTGCTAAGTCATAATCATTCAGTAGCTCGACCCACCGTCGTTGTCGCATGTTGAGATCCTTCTGTTCAAAGATGTATTGTAAGCTTTTGTGGTCGGTAAATATTGTGCACTTTGTTCCGTAGAGGTAATGTCTCCAAATCTTGAGTGCGTGAACCACGGCTCCCAATTCCAAATCATGCATTGTATAATTCTTCTCAGTGTCCTTCAGTTGCCTGGACCCATAGGCAATCACATTGTCTCGTTGCATCAACACACAACTGAGTCCTTGAATAGATGCATCGCAGTAGACTACAAAGTCGTCAACCCCATCGGGCAACGCAAGAATTGGGGCTGAACATAACATATCCTTAAGAGTCTGAAACGCACGTTCTTCTTTTTCACCCCATCTATATTGCACTCCTTTGTGCGTTAAATCCGTTAAAGGTTGAGCCAACTGCGAGAAACCCTTTATGAATCTTCGGTAGTATCCGGCAAGTCCCAAAAATTGTCGGATTTCGGTCGGCGCTCTTGGAGTAGGCCAATTCTTGATAGCTTCCACTTTAGCTGGGTCGACATGAATTCCATTCTGATCGACAATGTGTCCAAGAAACTGGACTTCGCGAATCCAAAAATCGCATTTTGAAAACTTAGCATAAAGCTGTTCCTTGCGAAGTAATTCCAAAATAAGTCGCAGGTGCTCCTCGTGTTCTTCCTTCGTCTTGGAGTAGATCAAAATATCATCAATGAAAACGATTACAAACTGTAGGGCTATATTTAGTTAAGGCATGAACATTAGTTAGTGGGCTAGTTTATTTGTATTGGGCTTATTAGATATTGGGCTTTTTCTAGTTTACTATTGGGCCATGTGGGCTTCTTGTAGGTTTACGATTTGTATAGTGGGAGTATATAAACCCACTTGATTTTCATTGTAACCAAGCTTTTCTAATACAATCAAGCAGTTTACGATTTCTGGTTTCTTGTGATTATGATCAGCTTCCTTTAGTAGCATTTATCATTCAAGACTTCATCTTTACACGAGATTTAGTCTATTCTTCTACTATTGTTCTTGAATCAAGCTTGTACGAGGTTTCCGCACTCGTATTAGTTTAGATATCGTGTTGTTTGGTTGATTTCAGGACCTACAATTGGTATCAGAGCCAAGAATCTTCGATTCGAGGCTCTCACGATATTGATTCGAGTATTTTTCTGGGTTTTTGTTCGAGATTTTGAGGTTTCGAGGCTGTTTGAGGTGTTTGCGACTTGTGTTGCTGCTGTTCTTCGAAGGTTTCTGGGTTTTGGAGGTGTTCACGACTGTTTCTGGTTGAAGATTGGCTGTTTACGACCTTGCAAAAGGTGTTTACGAGTGTACTATCGACTGTACTTGAGTTTACGATTGTGTATAATCGTAAAAGGGGCGTTTACGACTGTGTTTGGATCGGATTCGGTGTTTACGACTGCCGGAGTCGTAATCAAAGGATCGTAATCGGTGTTTACGAGTTTCAAAGGCGGTTAGTGTGTTTCCGATCGTTATCGAGGTGTTCACGATCGTAATCAAGCTGTTGGATCGTAATCGGTTTGTTTGAATCGGAATCAGTGTGTTTGGATCGTAATCAGGTGGATTTTATCGTAATCTCTGAATTTGGACATTTGGACTTTAGTTTTAGGTTTCCTAAGCTATTGAAATGGATTTTGAGCCGAGCATGTATCAGAAATTGGACTTCGAGATCGGATCTATAACTCGTCCGCCAAGACTAACTTCAGCGGATAATTTCTTAGAGTGGAAATACAGATTCGAAAATCATTTGAAGAGTGTGGATCTGAGACTATGGAGGGCAGTTCTCAATGGACCGTATACGCCTACTCACACAACGGGAGCAAATGCCGGAAAGGAGAAGAAAGAGGAGGAATATGATGATGATGACTGGGAGAGGTGCAACAAGGCTGAGAGGGCTTTTGCAATAATGACTATGGCCCTAACTCCAGACATCGCTCAAGGGTTCAAGCACTGCAAAACAGCAAAGCAACTGTGGAACGCTTTGATTGTTGCTTATGAAGGAAATCCGGATATTAAGGCTAGTAGGAAGCAGATGTTGAAGCAGAAGTTTAACTTGTTCAACCATATCCAGGGTGAATCTTTTGAGGCTCAAGTTCAGAGGTATGTGTCCTTGATGGCAGAGATGTCCAGTTATGGTGTGGAACCGGACACTGAAGACAAGAATTTGAAGTTGCTAAACAGTCTGCCTAAATCTTGGAACACCAATATATCCATCATCAAAGACAACAATAGACTGACTGAAGTGACTTTGGATGAACTAATTAACAAACTGAAGTCAAAGATGATAGATGATAAGCAGAGAGAGCTAAACCACATAAGCTCATTAAGTTTGGTTGGGAAGTTGAATCAGGCTCTGTTATCTGAAGAAGTTGAAGGTAAGCATGAAGGAAAGGCTTCGGGAAGTGGATCAAGCTCAGTTTCAATGGGTAATGCATTTGTGGCACAGCCTCAAGGAAGTTCAAGCGGAGGTGTCAACTCTGGAGATGTCAATGATCCTAACTTTGCCCTTGGAATGGGTTTCATGAACAGCTATCATGCCCTTGTGGCCGGGAATCTTGTACCTTCTGATATGGTGGCTGGTGATCTTAATCAGATAAATCCTGAGGACGTGGAGATGCTAGATGTCTCTTGGCAAATGGCCATGGCTGTTTTCAGAGCCAAGAAATTTATGGCCAAAACTGGAAGGAACGTCTGGAAGGATCAGGATAAAATCAGAATGGGGTTTGACAAGTCGAAGCTGAGGTGCTACAATTGTGATGAGTATGGTCACTTTGCCAGGGAATGCACGAAGCCAAAGAAAGAGAGGGTTGAAGAGAAGAAGGCAGCTGAGGTAAAAGGTAAAGGAGAAGACAAGGCATTGGTGGTTCAGGGAGGCGGAGGTTATGACTGGACCCCCCAGCTGAGGGAACTGACCCCCCAGATGAAGGATCTTAGTTTGTCACATGCTTTGATTGCTACTGCAGAAGAGGATGATGAAGAAAATCATGCATTTGTGGTCATTGATGAGGAAAAGCCTGAAGAGACTGAGATAGAAGACAAGGAAGCATACGTTGCTGATGCTGAGAACCTCAAGGTATGTTCTGATCCCACTTGTGCTCGTATTATACCTGGTCTTAGACAAGTCTTTAGAATTATCAACTAGAATTGTTTGAGATCAAGTGTGAGAGGAGTTCATTTAAGGGTAGATGGATAAAAGGTGAGGAAAAGATTAAGGCACAAAAGCTAGATATTGTTAAGTACCAACAGATAGCAACTGAACAATCTATCCTGTATGATAATGCTAAATTAGAAATAGCTGACCTTAGAAAGCAGGTAGATGAATTGACACATAAGAACAATGAGATGCAGGTTCAGTTAGATGTGAATAAATTAAGAAACAAAAGAATGCTTCAGGCAGGTAAAGAACTATCTCAGGCTATCACTTGTGGTCAAGTAGGGAAACATACGCCAGGATTTGGGTCGGAAAAGTCTGACAAGTCCGTGGCCGCAAATGTTATAATTCCCCCACCTATCCCTAGAGATATTATAGGAGTGCTCTATGAGGAGGATCAGGTAGACAGAACTAAGTCAGGTTATCATGAAGCAGGTCCTCCTATAGATAGTATGTTGGTAGGTGTGACCCCTATGACAGAAGAGGATTTAGAAAGAGAGAGACTTGGAATATATGGGATGAGTAGTCAGAACAAGGTAGATGAACACATAAATGAACCAGGTCCTTCCCAGGAATCATTAAACAATAATGTTAGTTCTACTAATGTTTTTGTTACATGTGCAGATGGTGTAGGCATTGAAGATGTATCTGGGGAGGATGCTGAATGCTTGAGAGTCAATGAGTGTCATGAGTCTAGTTGTTCTGTTTTTAGTTTACCTAAGGATGACGTTCTGGCATCTGTGTCAGAACTTGAAACATCCAAGTCCAATCAAATTGTCTTGTTAAAACATGTTTCTGATCCTAATGAAGTCGTTAGTTCTTTTAAAATGCGTGTTCCTAACACAAAGATTGGCCGTCAGTCTAAGCCCAATGATTTTGTTCCGTATCCTCAGGTTGTGTCAACTTATAATAGAACTGATAAATCAAAATCTGAACAATTTTGTTTAATAACACAACCTGAAAAACATTCAAAACGTGTGATACACAAATGGGATGATCAACCGGAATGGAAGTCGTCTTACCCAAGACGCTCATACTTGTGTAGCAACGTCAATGGGCCTAGACAAATGAATTGTTTTCAATGTGGTCAACCAGGTCATTTTGCTGCTAATTGTATGAACAGACCCTATGAGCCATATTATCCGCAGAACAAGCGGACAAATATGCTTGAGAAAATGATGAGGGGTGAGAACAGAACTCAAAAGCAGCAAGCTTCGTCACAGGGGAAGCAGAGTTCTGAACCAATGAAGACTCAAAAGTCTAAGGTTCTAAACACAAAAGCCCCAGTGACAAAGCCTGTCAATAAAAGGAGAGATGTGGGCCAAACTTCAAAACCTGCTCATGCAGCTAAAGAAGTTTACAACAGACCTAACAAAGTTAAAACAAAGCCTTTTGGGAAACAAGTGCCAAAAGTTAATCAGATTGCTGAACCTAAGGGTAAAGCAGTTATGGAACAACCAAAAACTGTTACTCAACCAAAACAAATGGTTTATACCAAATTAAAACTTGAGTGGACACCGGTTGTTAAAACAAAAGGTAAAAAGGCTGCATCTCCTCCAAGAAAAGCATCACCCACAAAGAACTCTGCTAGTAGTTCAAACTCACAAAAGCAACCAAATTGGAAGCCAAAAGTTAATGCTAAAATTATAAATCAACCTGAATCAAAAGCAGGAATGTCTTTCAAAATGGTTAACTACATTGACTCCAAGGGAGTGCCCAGATCTGTTATGACCTGGGTACCTGACTCTAACTGATCTCTGATTTGTGTAGGGACAGCCTAGAAGATCTGTCAACAATCTCTGGTATGTTGATAGTGGTTGCTCCCGACACATGACCGGAGATCTGTCTCTTTTGGAAGATGTAGAGGATTTCAATGGAGGTGGAGTTTCTTTTGCAGGCGGTGTGGGTGGTCGAATCAGTAAGAAAGGTGTGGTGAGGAGCGGTAATCTGTCATTTTCTGACGTTCATTATGTAGAGGAACTGTCGCACAGTTTGCTGAGTGTTTCTCAGATCTGTGACAGAGACTTTTCTGTGATGTTCAATAGAAAGGAGTGTATTATTCTGAAGCCAGGTGTGAAGATACCCGAGGAGTGTGTACTTATGCGCACTCCAAGACGCTCAAACTCATATCTTCTCAACTTGAGCAATCCTCCTACGTCAGAAGAAGCTTGCCTTATATCAAAACAGAATGAAAATCTTGCATTGTTGTGGCATCGTCGTCTGGGACATGCAAACATGAAGAATTTATCCAAGCTGGCTAAAGGAGAGCATGTCAGAAATCTTCCGATCACAGACTTCACTTCAGTGGAGAAGTGTGTGGCATGTGCTAAGGGGAAGCAGCACAAACTGCCACATCGTCCAAAGGTTGCAAATTCTGTCTCTTCTGTACTTCAACTCTTACATATGGATCTTTTTGGTCCCATGCAGGTACAAAGTGTCAGCAAGTTTTCATACTGCCTCGTGATAGTGGACGACTACTCGCGGTTTACTTGGGTCTTTTTCTTGTCTAACAAGTACGAAACTCCAGCCCTAGTAAAGCAGTTTGTGACACTTATTGAAAATCAGCTGGATAAAAGAGTGAAGGCAATCAGATCTGACAATGGGACGGAATTCAAAAATGCTGAACTAAATATGTTTTGTGGTGAAAAGGGGATTGAAAGGCAGTTCAGTGCTCCTTACACTCCTCAGCAGAATGGAGTTGCCGAAAGAAGAAATAGAACACTCATCGAAGCAGCTCGAACAATGATGTGTGAAGCAAAATTACCAATCTTCTTTTGGGCAGAAGCTGTGAATACCGCTTGTTATGTACAAAACAGAGTTCTTCTGAACAAGCGTCACGAGCAAACTCCATATCAGATCATTTATGGAGAGAAACCGAAAGTGGGTTACTTCAAGACGTTTGGATGTCCATGCACGGTGCTGATCCAGTCCGATGTAGGGAAATTCGAAGCGAAGGCCGATGAGTGCTATTTTGTTGGTTATTCAGCAAATAGTGCTTATCGTGTGTACAACAAGACCACTGGGTTGATCATTGAGGCATTCAACGTAGATTGGATGGAGGACAATCCTACTGATGCGGGAACTGGACCTAATTGGATCTTCGACTATGGATCATTGTTTGAGGGATTTAATTTCTCGAATGTTTTCCACAATTTGGGCGAAGAAGAAGACATTGTAGCTCCAAGTGCAGATGTAAGACCTCATGTGGATAGAGCATCAACTGAATCTTCTCGGAATGCAACTGCTGATATTCCAGAATGTTCAGGAACACGTGATGCTCCAGTGGATTCTCAAGGCTCAGGTATGTCTGAAAATGTTGTTAATACTAATCTGCCTGTTAATGTTTCAGTGCCTGATGTCCAAGAGAGCAGAATCAACAAGGATCATCCACTGAGTAATGTTGTTGGGCCAGTGACAGCGGGTGTCACAACAAGAAGCAAGACAGGACACATCAACTTTTGTATGTTTTCCTGCTTCATCTCCCAGATAGAACCTCCCAATGTGATGGTTGCTCTTAAAGATCCAAACTGGATGGAGGCCATGCACAATGAACTCAATCAATTTTCAAAGCTGGGAGTGTGGCGTCTTGTGAAGCGGCCAGAAGACAAGAAGGTGATTCCCACGAGATGGTTGTACAAGAACAAAAAAGATGACTCGGGGATCATTGTGAGAAACAAAGCAAGGCTGATAGTACAAGGGCACAGGCAAGTCCAGGGTATCGACTATGATGAGGTTTACGCTCCGGTGGCAAGATTGGAAGCAATTCGGATCTTTCTAGCTGTAGCTTCGTATCTCAATTTTACCGTACATCAGATGGATGTGAAGACTGCCTTCCTGTATGCAGAGATGAACGAGGAAGTCTATGTTGCTCAACCACCAGGGTTCATAGATGAAGAAAATCCAGATCACGTTTATCTGCTGGATAAGGCTTTGTACGGTTTGCATCAAGCTCCTAGAACCTGGTATGAAACGTTGTCCAATCACCTGGTGGAGAATGGATATACAAGAGGAGTCGTTGATCAAACACTGTTCAGGAAAAGGGTGGGAGAAGACATTATCATGGTGCAAGTATATGTAGATGATGTTATCTACGGATCAACAAACGAAGAATTGTGCACCGAATTTGAGGAGATCATGAAGAAGAAGTTTGAGATGAGTGACCAAGGGGAGATGAGTTTCTTTCTTGCGCTTCAAGTCAAGCAGAATGATTCTGGGATTCTTATTCATCGGGAGAAGTATGTGAATGAGATTCTAGACAAGTTCAAGATGCAGGATTGCAAGCCCATCGCCACTCCCATGGCATCCAGACCACTCCTGTCAGCGGATCTTAACGGGGAGTCAGTGAGTGAATTCCAGTATCGGTCGATGATTGGATCACTAATGTACTTGACAGCAAGCAGGCCAGACATCATGTATGCAGTTTGCGTGTGTGCTCGATATCAGGCTAACCCTAAACTCTCTCATTTAGCTGTTGTTAAGCGTATCTTCAGGTATCTGAAGGGCAGGCCTAGGCTTGGTCTTTGGTACCCGAAGAACACTGATTTTCAATTATATGCTTTTACTGACAGTGATTATGGAGGTAGTGACCTTGACAGGAAATCTACTACTGGAGGATGTCAGTACCTGGGAGATAGGCTCATCTCTTGGCAGAGCAAGAAGCAGCATACCGTATCCAAATCAACTGCAGAAGCTGAGTACGTGGCCGCATCTGCCGGTACTTCACAGGTAGTGTGGATCCAAAACCAGCTCACGGATTACGGTATGGAATTCGTTAACACTCCAATATTTTGTGATAATGCTGCTGCTCTTGAGATTGTGAAAAACCCTGTCCAACATTCCAAAACCAAGCACATTGATATTAAGGTACATTTTATTCGTGATTGCTTTGATCGTGAGCTGATTCAGTTACAAAAGGTAAGCTCCGATCAGAATGTTTCGGACATCTTTACAAAACCCCTTCCTCGTCCTAATTTTGAATCTTGTGTTGAAGGCCTGAAGATGATTGCCTTCGAGGAATGATCTGATCATCTATGTTTTTGTACAAAGTCTTTGGTTTTTCAATTTTTTTCTTAAAACAAAAATATTAAAAAAAAAAAATAGAAAATGACTGAAAAATTGAGTCTTGTTTCAAAAGCCTCACAAAAACAGGGGAAGAAATGGTGCTGGTTAAACTGAAAGGTTTTTATGATGTCTTTTGATAGGACTTAAATGCTTAATGACGGTTGGAGACTGACACGTGTAAGGCTGATGTGAAAGACTGCTCGAAGATGATATGTCGGTAAGCTCAACCAAAACAATGATCATCTATGTAAGTGCAGTAATCTTAAACTCTATACATGTTTAGTTTCCCATCCTAGTCTACATGGTTTAAAAAACTGAGTCCCGACAAAAACGGGTTGAGAGTGGTATTTACCTAGTATTCACTCTCTCACACGCCATGCTTACACTGTATAAGACAACACCACAAGAAAAAGAAAAAGAAAAAGAATTCAAAGAATTCAAAATTGGAAATTCTGAAAAAGAAAAAGAAAAGAAAATAAAATTATTCAGTTGGTCTTCTCTGCGTGCTTATGCGGCCGACCTGATCATCAACTGATAATGTATGAAAATCAGAAATAAGTGGTAGTCAAAGCAGTGTTGCATGGTTCCTCAAGTTGGGAGTTTGTGAATCCTCAATAAACTCTGAGGTTGGGTAGGTTTTGCTATGGAAAATTGGGTGTGGGGACGGTTAAACATAACGGTAAATCTGTACTATATTTAAGCACTTTACTGGATGTGAGTTTCTGTGTTCAAACCACCTGACAATTGTCTAGAGTGTCTAGTAACGGAAGCTGAAAAGGGTTCCTCAGTCAAAGACCTGTCTGAATTTATCTGTGAAAAATACCAGCACCAGGTATGTAATTATTTGAATTTTCTGAGGTAAGTTTGTAAATATTTGTTTTGATTTTGGTTTTGAATTTATCTGTCTTTATTTTGTTTAAATTTTTCATGATCATGATCGGATACTCGGGTATGACTCTGAGGGGAAGTTTTGTAATTTCTCAAAGGTTAATTTTATCAAGTTTGGGGTAAACTTGATTGATTTTGAAAATTGAAGGGGGTTATTTGAAACTTGTATGTTTGCGGTTTTATGGGGGGGGGGGGGGGCTATGTGTAAATTGCAGATATTTAAACCCATTTACGATCCTCTCTCTTCACTTTTCATTTACGATCCCCGCCGCCCAAAAACCCTAACCTCCGTCCTCCGCCGCTCCTGCCACCGGAAAACCTTCTCCTGCCTGATTCCGTCCACCGATTCTCGAACAAACCTCTCCACCTTTCTCTTCATCAATTTCCGAGCAAAAACCCTTTGTCAATCATCAAAATCGACCGTCGATTCACGGTTTTTCTGTTTCAAGCCCTAACCTTCAATCGATCGAGTTTTTCTCTCTGTTCGAGCAAAGTTCTCGAAGTTTTTAGTGTCGGTTTTGCGTTACGAATCGCTTAAAGGTAGATTGTTGTGTTTATCTTGTGTTGTTGTGATGATTGAACCGTTTACGAGTTTCTTGCAGGTGTAACAATGGCAGAAATAGCGTTTACGATAAATCCGGTGAAGAAGATGAACAGTGGGTCGTTTACGATCCATGTTTACGACCCCACGTTTACGATAAGGGTGTTTACGACCGGTGTAAACGACAAAAAGTGATTTGGGCGTTTACGATTGGGCTTTATCAAATTTTAAGGAGTTTACGACTGGTCCTTTATGTTTACGACTGGGCCAAGATTTGATCGATCGTGAACCCATTAAGCCGATCGTAAACCCGGTTCAGGAATCGTAAACCCGTTTAATAAATCGTAAACTCTTATAAAATGAAAATTAAAGACTTAATCACTTAATAATTTTGAGATCTCATTAAAATTGAGCGTTTTTGAGATAAAATTTGTCGGTGTTTGTGAGCATATGCTTAACTCAATTATTTTCCTGAAAATGTTCAAAATTGAAACTTTGTGAAGTTAAAAAAAGTAAAATGTTATC
The DNA here is from genome assembly GCA_039602395.1 of Deinandra increscens subsp. villosa. Lineage (NCBI taxonomy): Eukaryota > Viridiplantae > Streptophyta > Magnoliopsida > Asterales > Asteraceae > Deinandra > Deinandra increscens. The sequence continues at coordinate 37,651,088 of JBCNJP010000008.1, read as the reverse complement.
GTCAATTGAACACGTTTAGGGTTGATAATCATAATTGCTTACTCATGATCAAATCTGATGCATATGTCTTGTTTGTCTCAGATGGCAGGAAATGTTATTGACGAACCAATCAAATTTGATCATGATCACTGTATACCAGCTTTCCTGGAAGATCCACCAGAGCACCACATGGAGCTATTTTACTCACTGGTGGCAGGAATGAACGTCTGCAAGATAAATCATGCACTAAGAACGAGTGTATTGATTGATGAGATGCTGGTAAGAGAATTTTGGGGGACTGCACGGGCGAGTGCTGATAAGACAAGAATCACTGCTACCATCCAGAACCGTCAGGTGGTCATTCTGGAAGATGATATTAGAAGAGGCCTGAATATCAACGATCGTGCTACCGATCCGGTTGATTACCCCAAGGAAGCCGTTCTGGCAGGTGCTCAATTACTGGGATATGAAGGCAGATTCCCACCTATCATGAAAAAGCAGCTGCCGCACTACTGGAGATGCCTTGCCCATTTCATGCAGAAATCATTTCTGGGCAAGAGAACGAGCTTTGACCAGCTGAACAAGGTCCACGTCACTGCTTTCGTCGCGTTGGCCCTTGACTGGAACTACAATTTCTCGAAGATGATGCTGCTAGATTGGATCGGCAATGCTAACTTGGGTGCTCGTGAGCAGTTTCTGATGACACCAAGATTCGTGCAGATGGTGGTCATGCTGAAATATCCAATGATTGAGGAAAGGATACAGAAACTGGATGTAAAGGTGATGGATGCTGGTGTTTTTGGTCTCCAGACTCAGGATAGAAGTGGCAAATACATGTATGAAGGTAGACTGGAATGGGTTAAGAGAGGTGCCTTTCCAGAGGTAGCCCGGGAACAAGTTATGGAGGATGAAGAGCCAGAAGCTGACTTTCCAGTTGTGAATGCCATGGTTGCCGAAGACCAAGACGTGACAGTAACTCCAGCTGTCAATGTTCAAGATGAAGATGTCATTCCATCTGATGAAGAAAATATTATGGATGACATCCTCACTGGCCAGGACTTAGCTGAAGATGATATTTATGGGGACTTGGAGCCACTAACCCATAAAAGATCAAGAGAAGATATGATTGGGTCATCTGGCAGTGATGATACACCTCCTGAGCTGGATTTAAACATTGATGAAGCTTTCGTGGAAGAACCCGTCCCTGCTCGTGAACCATCTCCACGAAAGAAAACTGATCCTAGGAGCATACGGTTCAGATTCACCAAGACTAGCTCGAGTCTAATGATTGTAGAACCAACTGGACCCAGTTCTGTGGGTGCCAGTGGTCAAGAAGAAACTGTTACTGAAGCACTCCAAGAGCAACCATCTCTCACACAGACTGAAGATGCTGATGATCAACCTGCCCCTGTGCAGCAAGCTAGTCCGATTCTGAACGTGCAAAGCCCTGTACGTGAAGATAGGGAATTTCTGGAGGTTGATAGCACCTTCGTTGTTCCAAGTCCGGTTAGAGTGAGCCTCTCTACCGCGACCAGCCAACCTCTCGCAGCTCCAGGTTTCCGCCCTTTGATGACTGCTGAGCTTCCAGTTGATTTGAGGATTAGTGCTGATCCTCAGATTAACTTCCTAATCTCTCAGAATAGGATGAGACAAAATGAGATCAAGGCTCTCATGGAAGAAAATCAGCGTTTGAGAGAGAAGGAGGAGGCTAGCAGCAAATATATGAGAGAATATGAGGTAGCTGACAAGGAAAGAATGGAATATCTCTTCAATCTGATAAAGGACCTGAGAAGGAAAGTTAATGCACTAACAGAGGGTGCAGGGCCTAACAACTCTGGTGCCCCTGGTCAGAGTTCATCTCAGGGAAATCAAGCTGCTGCCATGGAGACAGACGAAGGTGATGAGAATATGGAGATGCCAGATTACGCCCGAAGTGGCAGAGTTATCTCCAAAGCCCCTGAAGGACACGAGAACTGGTTCAGAGAGTTCTTCCAAGGACCAGCTCCCATTCTATACACCATCGACGTTGGCAAAAGCTCAATTGATAAGCGTGGGAGTTGTGAGGAAATCCTATGTTGGCACTACGACATGGAGAAGAAGATCTTTGCTGTTATCCGTGACGGCTACAGTCCAGTGGAGTACTATCAATCACGTGCTCAATTCCACTCCTGGACTGAGCCTGAGATAAGGAAACTTCTGAGAGCTCCATTTATCAACAGGTGGAATGGACCAGAAGGGAATCTGATCAGAGATAATCTGCTAGGCCACATGGAGAATGATTTCAGAGATTTTGAGCTGAAGGAGGTCAGGTGGAGAGAGACCGGTACTGACCCTGTGACAGGGGAGTCGATTGGAGAAGTACGGAGGCCACCGACCAAGCGCACAAGGGTCATCAACATGTTGGATGAGATCGAGGATGGAACACTGGTAAGAAACTTTGATTGCTGGTACTACGATCCAACAACACATGAGGTGGTGGTTCTCTGTAAGCCGATGCGTCAATTCCGATTTTATGACCCGGTGGATCTTCTTCGATTTGGGGAAAGAGATATAAAGCTTCTGGCCACCCAACCCATTCTTGCAGACGAGACTGATATGGTAAATGCTGTAAGGGTTGGCATCTTCGATGGAGCAGCTAAGAAGATTGTAGAGAAGGGATGGTGGTTCAACAACGTTTAAACCTCATTCCGATTTGATTTGCTGCTGCCGTGAAGTGGTCTAATGGTTCATGCCTAGGGGAAGATTGTAGGGCTATATTTAGTTAAGGCATGAACATTAGTTAGTGGGCTAGTTTATTTGTATTGGGCTTATTAGATATTGGGCTTTTTCTAGTTTACTATTGGGCCATGTGGGCTTCTTGTAGGTTTACGATTTGTATAGTGGGAGTATATAAACCCACTTGATTTTCATTGTAACCAAGCTTTTCTAATACAATCAAGCAGTTTACGATTTCTGGTTTCTTGTGATTACGATCAGCTTCCTTTAGTAGCATTTATCATTCAAGACTTCATCTTTACACGAGATTTAGTCTATTCTTCTACTATTGTTCTTGAATCAAGCTTGTACGAGGTTTCCGCACTCGTATTAGTTTAGATATCGTGTTGTTTGGTTGATTTCAGGACCTACACAAACTTATCGAGGTACGGCTTGCACACTCGATTCATCAGATCCATAAATACAGCAGGCGCATTAGTTAGCCCAAACGGCATAACTAGAAACTCGTAGTGACCATATCGAGTCCTAAAAGCAGTCTTGGGTACATCCTCATCACGAACACGGAGTTGGTGATATCCAGACCGTAGATCAATCTTTGAGAAGTAGCTCGAACCTTGCAGCTGATCGAAGAGATCGTCGATTCGAGGAAGTGGATACCGATTCTTGATAGTAACCTTGTTGAGCTCTCGGTAATCAATACACATTCGGAACGTTCCATCCTTCTTCTTAACAAATAATACTGGTGCTCCCCATGGAGACGAACTTGGACGAATAAACCCTTTGTCAAGTAACTCTTGAAGTTGCGCGAAGAGTTCGTTGAGTTCACTTACTGCCAAACGGTAAGGTGCGCGTGCAATCGGAGACGCTCCAGGAACTAAGTCGATTCCAAACTCTACTTGTCGAAATGGAGGCAAACCAGGCAGATCTTCAGGAAATACATCTTGGAAGTCGCGGACTATCGGGTAGTCGTCAATTCTGCGCTCGGGAAGTGTCGAATCGGTGACGTTTGCAAGAATCGCGAAGTGACCTTTACGAAGGCACTTTTGAGCTTTGAGAAAAGAAATAATACCGGTGACTGTTCCACCTTTCTCACCTTGAACTGTTAGCACTTCACCGTCCTTGAGTGGAATACGAACCACTTTTTCTTGACATAAGATTTCAGCGCGGTTTTCAGATAACCAATCCATTCCTACTATAACATCAAAACTACCAATCGGGAAAGGCATAAGGTCGATTCATAATGTATGGCCAGCTAGTTCTATCTTACAGTCCTTGACTATCTGAGTCGTATCATGAAGTTTACCATTTGCTAGTTCTACCACATACTTATCATCTAAGGCAATAGGTTTAGCATTAATCAACTTAGCAAATTTAGTGGAAACAAAGCTTCTTTCAGCACCAGAATCAAACAATACAGTAGCAAAGAAACCATTAAGGATGAATTTACCGTTAATCACGTTGGCATCATTGCGAGCTTCACCTTGACCCATGACAAAGGCTCTTCCCCTGCCATTTCCACCATTCCCGTTGCCATTCCCGTTACCATTTCCTCCGCCATTACCGTTCCCACCATTGTTTCCTTGATTTCCATTACCCTGTCTCCTCAACTGCGGGCAGTCCCTTTTAATGTGGCCTTGAGCACCACATTCAAAACAGCCACGGGCTCCACCATTATTGTTGTTCTGATTGTTTCCTTGCCCGTTGCGGTTGTTCCCATAGTTATTGTTGCCATGATTGTTGTTGTTTTGCCTTACGCGGTTTTGTTGTTCAGGTAGAGTTGCCCAACAGTCTTTTGCTTCGTGGCCTTTCTTTCCACACCTTTCACAGTTCAAATTCTTTCTACAGACACCCGCGTGATGCTTTCCACACTTGTTACACAAAGGCAGGTTACCCTTGTAGTTGCTTTGCCCATTACCGCCCTGGCGGTAGTTACTACTGCTGTTTCCAGACCTCTTACTTTGACCTTGGGAGTTATAGGACCTCCCAGTGCTGTTTCCCACACTCTGATTGTTCATGGAGTTTTCAGGAGCTTCATAATCAGCTTTTCTCTTGCCACTTAAGGCAGTCTTCTCAGTGGCTTTCGCAGGCAGAGTACCCTTCTCGACTTCCTGATCAGTAAGCTTGTGAGCCAAACGGATGGCTTGCTGCACGGTTGCGGGGTTGCTGGCAGTCACTAATCCTTTGATTTGAGGCGCGAGGCCTTCCAGATAACGCTCAATGCGTTTGAACTCAGCATCAACCATTGTGGGGCACAAGACCGCGTACTCATGGTAACGCGCAGTATATTGCTCAACTTCAGACCCAATCATTTTCAGATTCAAGAATTCACCTTCTAAGTTCTTTACTTGGTCACGGGGACAGTACTCCTCCATAATCAGTTCCTTAAATGCTTCCCATTGCATGTTGTTAGCCGCATCAATCCCCATCATCTGGATTTCGGCATTCCACCAGGAGAGAGCAGCTCCCTCAAAGGTACCAGTAGCAAACTTCACCTTGCTTTCAGCCGGGAAATTACACATAGAGAAGACCTTCTCAGACTTCTCGATCCACCTGAGGAGTCCTACCGCTCCTTCTTCGCCAGAAAACGTTATCGGCTTGCAGTCCATGAAAGACTTAAACGTGCAGTGGTGGTTTCCTGATGCATAAATAATTCGGGTTTCAAATTTAAACAGGTCAAATATAATTCGCTTTGTGCCTTAACCGGCATAATAGTTACCCTGTGCGGCGTATGCAGCTTGGACGGCTGCCACCGCGGCTTGCACGTGTTCGTTAATCATCGCTTGCAGCTGTGCAGGTGTCATGTTAATGTTGTTCCTTCCGTGTCCTCTTCCAGACATCTTGCTGGACAGTTTAAAGTAGCCAGTGTTCAGTCACAGTTATATTCTATACATATCCCATAATATGTATATTAGCAATTTCCCGTTATCCCTCTATTAGTCCAGAAAAATTTTCGTGCAAAATCGAGGCGTCGTTGAGGAACGTCGTAAGTCGTAAGTAGCTATCGTCGAAAGTCGGCTTCCCCATAAAAGTCACCGTCGGCGTAGCCATCGTAGTAGAAATCAGGACGTAACGCGTAGCATCGTTTCGTTGTCGCTTCCCCCGGCATAGTGCGCGCATTAGCGTTCGCGTTTCGTATTCGTGTGTGAAAATTTTTCCCTAAGGTTTTCCGTTAGACTTCCTAGACACGGTCTATATATATATTTATATATATATATATATACATACGTACTAAGCTTTTACTTACACAGCAGAGCGAGTATCCCAGGTTGGCACGTAATTATTTTGGTTTTGGGAATTTGTTTATTCGTTGGTAACTAAGGTTTTCAAGTTGCAGTTTCCAAATCGTTTTTTAGAAAATGATTCCAGTTCTCTGCAACCTATGGCTCTGATACCAATCTGTCACACCCCCAAATCAACCACTAACGGAGTTTATACCGTTAAGGGGTGCGACCAGACCAGGACCACAACCATTAGTTACAAATACTAAACGAATCAGAGTAAAGTCCAAACATTAATAATAAAAACAGTTTAGCAGTACGCAGCGGAAAACATTATCTTTAGCACTAACCACGTGCTTTACATAAACATTGTTTTAAATTCCCAAGTTTAGTTTAAATAAAAATAAACATCTTCTTGTGCCATGTCAACCTGCTCCGGATACTCTTCAGCGATCTGCAAAAGTTTAAACCACGCAAGTGTCAACCTAACGGTTGGTGAGTTCACAGTGGGCTTGTCATGCAGTGGCCCGGTCTCATAATCATAATCGTGTAAACGTATTCTTACGTACAATTTATTTGTGAAAAGCAATGCTTGTGATAATCAAAATCATATTATGGTGGTTTAGTAAAAGTATTGTCCGTAACCTACGTTATCGGGTATGTACTAGTCTTGTATAGTTAAAGTGCTCAACCGATATCGCGGGTAGCTAATCCGTTGTTCCATGCACTAAGGAAGTTTGTACCAAAGCTGACCATAAATTATTGTAGTGGCCGTGCCATCAGTTCTGCGGACCTACGTCATCGCGGTTTTGCCTCCCCCGTGTCCTCTCGGGATCACGGTCAGATAGGCTGATATTGTACCTCCGTGCACTTCCCGTGCCACGGGGCGGAGTTTGTCAAACTCCGGTAGATCTACCCAACATCCCCTCGCTTTACAATTAATGGTACAATTTAGTTGAGGACTTTTAAGTTTTCAAGGCATCCTTAGAAATCATGTGATATCATGTGGTTTAGACTTTAACCTACACTAGCCATATTAAAAAGGTTTACTGGATTCTCATAAATCTCAAAAGTGTTTTCAGTTTCATTTCAGAAATAGTTGTTTAAGTAATTCACAAGTGCTTCCCATAAAGCACTTCAAGTTTATCAAGTGGGTGCCGCGCACTCCAGGTTTTCAAGTTCATCAGGGAGGTGCATAGCACTCTCGAGGTTGTCAGCATTGTTTTACTTCTAGTTATTCGGTGTGACCCAATCGGGTTCACGGTAATCGGGTTAGTGACACTCACCTTGGGTTGCACTGCTACACTTGCTATATAATCCAAGTTTGCTTAACGAAGACCTATGAACACGTTTAGGTCTTAAGTATTAGTTTTGTGTCTAATCTTTACTTAACGTCACTATGGCCCATAACATAGCACGTTGGAACTATGACTCGACATACAGACACACGACACCGATGGTTGATCATAAACAAGGGTTCACATATTACAGAAATCATAGCATGTTTCATCATAGCATAATCATGTAAGTCATGGCATAACATTCAAGCAAATTGCACAAGTTTGGGTTTGGTCACAGTTTCGCTAGCATAGATTCGCTAGGCAGTTTCGCTGTGTGCACGGGCAGCACTTTCGCTAGGCAGTACCCGATGACACAGTTTCGCTAGGCTAGTTTCGCCCGAAACTGCTGACGCAGTTTCGCTAGCCTAGTTTCGCGTGAAACTGGTTTGAACTTTCGTTCAGGTTGGTTCGCTCGATAGTTTCGTTCGAGCAGGTCTGGTCAGTTTCGCGGGCGACACTATAGTTTCGCCAGCACAGTTTCGCTGGAGGGAGATCTATACAGTTTCGCTGTATAGTTTCGCCCAAAGAACATGTCAGTTTTGCTGGTCGCGAAAAACTTACGGATCAGCCTAAAAATCACTCTAACAGCTTCCATATTTCACATAACTCATTATCTAGCATGCATAGACATTTACCAACATCAAACAAGCAGTTTTAACACCTTATTCATGCATTTTCATCATCAAATCACCAAAATACATTTAAAACCCTAAAATGACCTAAATAGCATAAATCTTCATTATGGGTGGATTTCACACGTAAAGTTACCAACTTTATGGTAGATCTAGCATTCCTAAGTATTCTTACAAAAGATCTAACGATTACACAGAGATCTAGGCATGCTTTATGAAGAAAATACATAGATAACACATAGAAATGGTTCATGGGACTCACGGTTGATTCTAGAATCGATGGATGAGATGAGATGATGGTCTTGAGGCTGAGGTCTTGGTGTTTTGTTGTGTTTTCTCGTCTGACCAAAATTCCAGAAGTGTGTGTGTGTGTTTTGGAGAGTATGGTGCAACAAATGAGGCAACTAGGGTTTTATGGGTTTTATATCAGAAGCTAGTTTCGCTGGCCAGGCGAAACTGGCTCTGGTCACATGTTAGTCGATTGGCTTAGCTGGCTACCGGGCGACACTACAATTTCGCCCAGTAGTTTCGCTGGAAGCCAAAAAGACAAATTTTACACTAAGTCATGCGTTTAAATCACATTGCACATAATAACAATAAATAAACAAACACATAACACATATGGACGGGTTCGGTGATCAACCAAAGGTCGTGGACGTATTCGGCCTAGTTATGCATTAGTTACTAAGTTAACACTTATAACGTAACTAACGGAATTGTCTAACGGAAGTAAACCTTGAAATTCTCGGATGTCACAAAAATAATCTAAACTAAAACAGATTTTAGACATACCTTTGCGGTGTTGAATAAACTTTAAGACACCGAGTTTCAATAAACGAATCGCTAGGTTGAAGCGGAACAAAATGGACCACTTTCGATCTCCAACGGTTGTCGCATATCGTAATAATTTTTGTGGCCTAGTGTCGCGTACCGCTACGGGATTGCGTTACCATCTATAACAGCCCAGACCCATCGCAACCAAGATATTGTCCGCTTTGGCAGCCGGCATGACCTCAGGCATCCGCCCCTCACAAATTTAAAACGCGTTTTGGTAGGGGAGGTATCCACACCCTTATAAACCAGTGTTTAGTTCTCCTCCCCACCAATGTGGGATGTTACAATCCTCCCCCATAGGGGACAAACGTCCTCGCTAGCACACTGACCGACGAATGGCTCTGATACCATCTGTAACAGCCCAGACCCATCGCAACCAATACCATCTGTAACAGCCCAGACCCATCGCAACCAAGATATTATCGGCTTTGGCAGCCGGCATGCCTTAAGCATTCGCCCCACACGGATTTAAAACACGTGATTATTAATTTTTTATAACTAGTATAAATAATATAGATATACAATCAAACGTTTCCGTTTCTTTTACCGGTTAACTAGTAAGCGGGTTTAGAGTTCGTTGCACCCGGTGTAACTCTTACGGGTCATAACCAGGTCGGGTTCAAGATTTGTCGGGTCAGGACATACAATATTCAACAAAGAATTGTTGGACAAAGGACTTATAAGACTGAGTATCTCACCTTGGAGTGCTCCGATCTTGTTTGTGAAGAAGAAGGATGGGAGCATGCGAATGTGCATTGATTACCGGGAGCTGAACAAGCTAACAGTAAAGAACCGATATCCCTTACCAAGGATCAAAGATTGTTCGATCAACTGCACGGAGCGAGCTGGTTCTCGAAGATTGATCTGTGGTCAGGGTATCATCAGTTGAAGGTTAGAGAAGAATATATACCGAACACTACGTCAAAATTCACCTTTGGCCACGGGAAAAAACCGTGACAAAAGGTGTTTGGTCACGTTTTTTTTTCCATTCCAACCGACACCATAGGTGCCGTGACCATATGTACCCTACGGCCATGTTACAATATCAGTGGCTGAAGCCACCTAGAAGCGTGGCTAAAGGGTACCAATATTTGTTGTTCTAATCAAACAATTCTTCAGAAATGCGTGGCGAAAGGGTCCCAACGGCCACATGTGTTTTTTTAACGTGGCCTTTGGTATTTTATGGTCACGTATATTTGTGTTTTAGCCACATACATTATAAAAATACGTGGCCAAAGGGTTGCTGAAATCATACATTTTGTCACAGTACTAGTGGCCAAAGGGTGGCAACGGCCACGTTAAAATATCAAAAGCGTGGCCTTTGGTATTATATGGTCACGTATATTTGTGTTTTAGCCACATATGTTATAAAAAAACGTGGCCAAATGGGTTGCTGAAATTATAATTTTTGTCCCAATATGCGTGGCCAAAGGGTGGCAACCGCCACGTTAAAATATGAATAGCGTGGCCTTTGGTATTATATGGTCACGCATATTTGTGTTTTAGCCACATATGATATGAAATAACGTGGCCAAATGGGTTGCTGAAATCATAAATTTTGTCCCAATACGCGTGGCCAAAGGGTGGCAACGACCACATTAAAATATAAAAATCGTGGCCTTTGGTATTATATGGTCACGTATATTTGTGTTTTAGCCACATATATTTGGAAGAAAAAAAGTGGCTAAAGGGTAGTTGAAATCAGATATTTTGTCCCAATATGCGTGGCCAAATGGTGGCAACGGCCACGTTAAGATATAAAAAGCGTGACCTTTGGTATTATATGATCACGTATATTTGTATTTTAGCCACATATATTTGGAAAAAGAAAGTGGCCAAAGGGTAGTTGAAATCATACATTTTGTCTCAATACGGGTGGCCAAAGGGTGGCAACGGCCACATTAAAATATAAAAAACGTGGCCTATGGTATTATATGGTCACGTATATTTGTGTTTTAGCCACATATATTTGGGAAGAAGAAAAAGTAACCAAAAGGTTGTTGAAATCAGACGGGTCCTTGCTATACGCGTGGCCAATTTAAAAGCTATTACAAAATATTAATTAGAAATCAAATAAAATTCAATTACAAGTCAATACAAATGAAATACAAATAAAAAATTAAAGAAAATTACACTGCATACAAGCATTATTCTCAATCTAATTCAATTACAAGTCAAGAACACTACCGCGTACGTGGTCTTCATCTTCAACTGTCCAGATTTGAGCTTAATTAGGACCATTTTTTATTGTATTCCTTCCTATACCAAAACATATAATTGATAATTAGGTTATGGAAATTGATCATAATATATATAGCAATTTTGAAATACTTACCACCATGATAGATATGGACAGAGGAGTGCCATTTTATTACAAGTAGTATGGGTCATCAGGTCCTACAGTTCAATTGATTTCCAGATGAACATTAGATATCCTGATGAACTTAAAACCTCCGGATGAAGATCACATTAAGTTCCAGATCAACTTCAAAGTCAGTTGAACTTTGTTTGCTACACATCTCACCATTTGTTCCAACAATCCCTAGCTGGCCCAAGTGCTTGAGGTACCAAATAACATTTAAAATGGGACTACATGACATTACCAAACAGATTACTGTGAAACTACAGAACGGAATGAAACTTGACTGGCAAATATTTACCTTTTTCTTTTCAACCGCTTCAGACGAGGTTGATCGACCACCGATTTCACGCCCTACAGTTCAATTAATTACTTTATGTAAATGAGCAATCAAACCTATAATGAGTTTGACAAATACTAACCGTTGTGTGTATGTCAGCATGATTAGTGCTGTGGCTAGATCCAACAAAAATCTCCTTAGAATTTTCCTAGAACAATGTTTTTGAATTGGTAAAAAGTTAGAGCAGAATAATGACGCAGACCTATCATGAAAGTATTTATTCTGTTTTTTTAATCTAACATAAGGTGTTCTAGTTTTATTCATACATATTATGTATATACTCTATTTTTTTCATATTAACATACATTTTCAATGAATCATAGCAGGGCCTCATTTAACTCATAACTCTGTTCTTAGATGAAGTATATATTCTTATGTACCAGGAACTTGCATCTATTTGTGTTCTTCAGGAACAAGAGTTCATCCGGATTGTGTTCTTCATGAACAAGAGTGTATGTTATTATAAGGTACTTGAAAATAATATGATTAAGTTGTGATGTAAAGAATTCACCTCTGTAGATGCCGGAGCATTAAGTTTGTGTGGTAACGGTGGTCCAATTGCAGATAGATGAGCTATAAGTAGATCAAGTTTTTTCTCCGATTCTTGAATCTTCAAGAAGAGGGCCTTAATTTATTCATTTTTTTCATCCCTAAGAAGTCTCTCCTCTTTAAGTTCGAACTCAAGTTTTTCCAATTGACCATCAGTGTTGTTGGATCGATCCTTGACTTTTGTACAATTAACAGAATGTAGTTAGATGCATTTAACAAAGTACATAAAGAGGAAAGCATGCAGACCCTATTGATTCATTATCTCTTAGTTAGTTCTTAATTATTAATATATCACATAAAGACCCTATTGATTAATTATTTGATATGTTATACACAAATTAAAAAGACATCTAAAGGGAATAGTGGAACACATCATGTCTTCAGTGGATATAAACAAACAGTTCACCATTTCTAGCACAGTAGCAGATGCATGACATCAACATTCTTCTATTCTTCTACAGGGGATTTAAACTACAATTTCTTTATTTTGTACCCCTCTAACATGAACCTACAAAAAATGTTGGAAACATTCCTATATATGTCCTCTAGGATCATTTCCTAGCTAGTAATGACCAGAGTAACGTAAATTAGTTCTTAGTTATTAATACATCACATAAAGACCCTATTGACTAATTATTTGATATGTTATACACAAATTAAAGACATCCAAAGGGAAGAGCAGAACACATCATGTCTTCAGTGGATATAATTAAACAAACAGTTCACCATTTCTAGCAAAGTAGCAGATGCATGACATCAACATTCTTCTATTCTTCTACAGGGGATTTAAACTACAATTTCTTTATTTTGTACCCCTCTAACATGAACCTACAAAAAATATTGGAAACATTCCTATATATGTCCTCTAGGATCATTTCCTAGCTAGTAATGACCAGAGTAACGTAAATTAGTTCTTAGTTATTAATACATCACATAAAGACCCTATTGACTAATTATTTGATATGTTATACACAAATTAAAGACATCCAAAGGGAAGAGCAGAACACATCATGTCTTCAGTGGATATAATTAAACAAACAGTTCACCATTTCTAGCAGTGTACATAAAGAAGAAAGGAGGTTCACCAGTAACATGAATCTACAAACATGTGCATATGCTTGACCTCAACATTCCTAGCATAAAAATAACTAATTTAGCATGCTCCCCCAGTCATTTAAGAAGGTAAATAACTAATTTAGCATAAAATGAATGGGTTGAAATGAATGGAGAGGATATCTACAATATATACCCCTTCCTAATCAATTCTGTATGAAATGAAATTTTATCGATCTGTAACTGTAACTGTACACAAATACAGGGATCCCAAGTTAAACGTGTATCAATAATAAACAAAAGAAACAATTTTATGAAAACAGATTGTAATTAATGAAACGGAATAACTTGACAATTACCGTTTTCTGGACTGATTGGTCTCCCAAATCACATCCCACTTCTGAAGAATCGCTAGCGCTGTCTGTTGAAGCTATTCGTTGTTGAAGCTCCATGGAAGATGTGAATGATATGGATGAGAAAGAAGACCTAGTTATTCGCTGGAGGTTTTTAATTGGAAATTTTCTGATAAAGTGAGAGGGAAAAGTATCTGATAAATCGATAATAAGTAAATTTAGTTCGAAATTTTGGGTGTAATTTGAACTAATGGTGGGAAATTCAAAATTTTTGGTGAAAATTTTTAATTAAAAGGGGGGGGGGGGGGGGAATTGTTCAAACTGATAATAAAACCCAAAATTAATATAAACAATATGTATATTAAACATAATTAAACCTAAAATTAAAAATAAACATAATTAATTAATTAATTAAATGTCTCCACGTGGCTCTTCCAGCGGGTTCTTCTTGAAGATGAAATTCATAACTGTGATCCTTTAAGCAGATCTGGATGACGACCGGAGTTAAAAGCCCTAATTAACAAAATTATGTTTTAATATATATTAACTTTATTATTTTCTTTTAGATATAATAAACAAGATTTTAATAACACGTGCCTTGTGGCCGTGATAACGCAACTACAAAAAACGAATACATTACTAAAACACAACTCAAAAATGAAAATGATAAATTACTATGCAATTCAGAACAAAAATACCAAAAGACCGCCATGTTGTGAATTTCTCATGTATAATAATTTTGTTTCCAAAAATATTAAACGACGTCCAATTAGGATGGTGAGGAGCAATTAGGAGCAATTAGGACCAACTAGACTCAATGAGGACTAAATACTGACAATTAGCGTCATTTAAGATACTTTAGTGAAGACCAGTTATGGTCAATTAATATGGTCAATGAATACGAATTAGGACCAGTTCAATGAGAAGGTCGATTATGCTCATAGGACCGATAAGGACGGAGCATGAAGGAAGTGACTAATAAGGATTGATAATCAAGTATGACCAATTAGGACTAATTGGGGCCAATTAGTTAAAATGAGGACCAATGATACCAATAAGGGTAAATCAGGGTTAGTGATGGTCGATTAAGACCAATTAGGTTCAATTAGGGTCAATGAGGACCAATTAGGACCAATGATGGTCGAATATGCTCGATTAGGACCAATAAGGATGAATTATGACTTATTAGGGCCAGTTAGGACCGATGAGGGCCAATTAGACAGAATAAGTACCAATATGGCTCAATTCGGGTTAATAAGGAGCAATTTGTACAAAATGGACCAATAAGGACCAATTAGTGTCAGTTAACCTCAATAAGGACCTACTAGACTTATCGTTTACCATTTACTTTGTAGTACAACAAATTTGAGTCAATTAGGCCTAATTGACCCCAATTGATTATAATTGGTCCTAAATGAGCCTAATTGATCGTAATTGACCGTAAGTGATCTTCATTGAACCTAACCAAGCCGAATAGACTATAATTGACCTTCATTGGCCCTAATTCATCCTAAATGAGTGTTCACTGGCCCTCATTGGTACTCATTTGTCATAAATGACCATGGTTGACCTTAATTCAGTCTACTGGTCCTTATTGAGCGTAATGTGGCCCTCAATCGGCCTAATAGACCCTAATTGGTCATATTTAGTCCTCATAAGGCGTCGACATTGAGCAAAATCGACCCTCATTAATTAGTTATAACTGGTCTTCATCAGTGACCCTAATTGATCCTCATTGACCCAAATTGACCCCAATTTACCCTAATTGGGCCTCGTGGCTTCGTTGGTCCTAATTGGTCCTACTTTATCTTCATTTGTCCTCATCGGTCTTAATCGACCCTAATTGATGTGGATTCAATTAAAATAAATTAATAATATTTTTCTAAACCAAATTAAATTATCAAAAATTTCCCCCATCCCAATTTCAACTAAATGGGCAAACTCTAATAACTTCCCCTGTTTCAATTCTTAGGGTTCATTGTGATCCAGAAGAACTGCCGTTAGTGTCAAACTGCATTTTTGAAAAACAGTTACCCTCTATTTTCTCTCCAGGTTTCTAATTGGCGATTTAAACCTAAACCTTACTCTCTAATTTCTACCAAATGGCACCCAAATTGAATCGAAAGGCTGCATCAAAGGCTACTCAACTGTTCTTCGCCGAACACAATGTTGTAGCGTACTTTGAGAAGTCTGATAAGTCAAAGCTATTTGATGAAATGAATGATTTCCTCGAGAAATCCAACACTCATTTTGCTTTAACTGTGAATCCTGTAATATGCAAGCAGAGAATTGCTGAATTTTGGGACTCAGCCAAAAAATCTGTTGATAGTAACGGGGTTGGTAAATTTGACTCTAGAGTCAATGGGAATGAGATTAGTTTGACTGAAGAAATGATCCGGAAGCACATGAAATTCAATGATGCAGGAGGTGATCCTGATTACAAGTCTGAATTGTACTTGAAGACGTACGAAGCAATTGGCTATGGGGGTGACTTAACTTGTGGGACCATCAAAAAGGGACAACTACCCTATGTTTGGCGATATCTTGCTCATACCATTCTCCACTGCCTGTCTCACAAGAAAACTGCGTGGGATGAACTTGCTGCACCTCAATCATCCGCTTTTCATGGATTGGTAAATGGGCTCAACTTTAACTTTTCAAAAATGATATTTGATGGAATGCTGGAAAATCTAAAACCTAAAAGGATCTTTTACATGTACCCCAGATTCATCCAACACATTCTCAATTGTGAATTTCCAAATCTGCAAATCTCTGATCAATATCTTGAACTAAAATCTTTTACAAGTAAAACATTTTCTAACATACAAGTGAACAAAACTGTTTTCCTTGGTAAAGACACATCACACCCTATTCCTAAGGCCAGGACTGCTCCTGAGCAAACTGCTCCTGGTGACCACATTGTTACACCAAGTGTTGAGCCCACACCAGACCGACCATCCTCTTCCACTGATATACAAATTCCCACCATTCTCACCAAAAGGAAGAGGATGTCCACATAAAAAACCACACCCAAAAATACCACACGCACTCCATAATCACCCAGAAGGAAGAGGACTAGGTCTCCTTTACCTAGACCCTCCACAGGACTACCTCAGAATGAGGGTGGTATATCACCTAGGCCACGTGAAGTAGATTCCCCAACCCTTATTGCAGGGAATATACTGCTGGACTTGGTTCAATCACCCAACCGACATTCTGGTGATAAGGTGACTTGCAGTAGTGATGAAGCAAGTCAGGTGGAAAGGGCTGACACTACTCATGAAGTCCCACTGGAACCTGAGGACAGTGCCAACATCATTAAGACCCAATCCACGGCAACTGTTTCTGTCAGGGAACCTATTCAGGAACCTTTGATTGACAACAGGAATCCTAGGTGCCAAGAAACCATGGGTGCTGAGCATGAACAAGGTCGGCTTGTTTGCTCTTCTTTGCTCAAAGATACTGGCAACACACCAGTTGAGAGCAGCATGACACATACGGAATTGACGGTTCGATGTACAAAACTTGAAAATGAATTGGCAGCTCTCCGTGCAATTGTGAGAGCTCAAGGAGAAGAAATTGAACGGTTGAAGGCAGGACAATCTGTGAAAGCCACTGATAGGTAAGGTTGTCAATTAACCATGCATATGTTGAAATGAAATTCACATGCAAAACTAGATTTAATTCAAAATAGGATCTTGCACAGGGTGTCTTCCTCAGATGTTGATGAAGTTGAACAAGTTGATCCGGTGGAACAACTTCATCCGGAGGAAGAAGGCCATGTTGATCCGGTTGAACAACTTCATCCGGAGGAAGAAGGCCATGTTGACCAGGTTGAACTAGTTGATTCGGTTGAACAACTTCATCCGGAGGAAGAAGGCCATGTTGATCAGGTTGAACTAGTTGATCCGGTTGAACAACTTCATCCGGAGGAAGAAGGCCATGTTGATCAGGTTGAACAACTTCATCAGGTGCAAGTGACTGCTGATAATCAGATTATCACAAGCGTGATGAGTGATCTGCAAACCACAAATGTGGATATAGCTCCTGAAGCTCTATCTTTCATGAGAAAAATGATGATTAGGAATACTCTTAACTGCACTTGGTTTAGGAGTGCTCCATCTCTGCCCACCATTCCTCTTTTAAAGCCTAGTGCTCCATCTCTGCCCATCATTCCTGTTTTAAAGCCAATCACTGCTGAGGAAAATCCTAAGCAAGTTATCTCGGAAGCCAGTCCCAATGCTGCAACTTCACTTCATGAGTCTCCAAAACCTACTGATGATGATTCTGTTGATGAGAGAAGTATCTCTGGTTTCACTGACATGGAGGATGATGATAATCTGAGCACAAGAGGTCAGAGAGAAGACATGGACCCTGTTACAAAGGCTCTGTTGGATCAGTATGAAAAGGAGAATGCTGAGATACGAAAGAAGTTCCAAGAACAGAAGGAAATTGCAGAGTTTGAAGAACAGAAACGACTACTCATAGAAGAAGGTATTAATGAGTATGTCATCAACAATGCAGACCTAATGTTCTTCATCAATGCAGCAAGGAGAAGATCTGATCTGTACATAGAAGAAAGAATTGCCAAAGCCGAAGAGAAAGGTCTTTCAGACAGAGTTGAGATGTACAGAAAGCTCTTATGTAATGAGTATAGGATGATTCGGATGAAGAGAAATGAAGATAACAAAATTTTCCTATGTCAGTTCAGTGTGATGCTCAGAAGCAAGGGATGCTTTACTGATGCATGGGTTGATGAAATGAGGGTGATGACTTGATCAGATGGATGTACATGATCCTAGTCATCAGAGCTGATCAAGCCAATGAGATGAATGTAAAGAGATTTGTTGATAGCTCTTTAGAACAGGATCAACAAGAGAAGCAAGGTACTAGATATCAAACTCTATCTGAGGAGGATGACTTGCTAATTCAGAAATGGTACTTCAAGGAAATCTTGGCGAGGGACCCAAAAATAATCAACTCTTGCAAATTGCCAAGGCTGAGAAACGACTATGATGCTATCAGGAAGAGCCAAATTGAAAAGGAAAGAGTTACTGGTGTGAAAAGGCCACCAGGTATGCATGCTCTGTTTGACTCCATACATCCTGAAGGTATCAACTACCTCAAAGAAAAGAAGAGTAAAGCTCATGTGCAAACTACTCAGCAAAAGAAGCCAAGGATCAACATTATCAAGGAAATGTTTGACACTGTCTCTGATCCTCATCTCTCATCATCTCAACCCTCCACCACAGCCTCACAACCGACTGCTCCCTCATTACCAGGTGCATTTTCTGGTCTGAACAGAACTATAGCCTCACAGCAACCCAGAAGAAACCCTGCTGCTAGAACTAGTAGACCAGAAAAAAATCCTAAACCTGTGAAATTAAAGCCTATTCCACCAAATTTTGGAGCAGATAACTTCACACCCATTGTACCACATCCTCACCTAAACAAACCCCGAAAACCCTCATCTCCACCCAAGTCACCAGAAAAACCACCCACCAAGAGAATGAAGTCAGTGGCTAGGAAGGGAAAAGGAAAAGTGATCAATGAGGAGGATGAATACAGAGATGTCCATGCTGAAAGGAGAAGAATCATCTCCTGGAGGTATGATGATGAAGCGAAAGTATACCTGTTCACAACCAGTTCATGTGAGGTACTAAAGTTTACAGCTGAAGAAGCTATGTACAACCTCACTGACCATGAGTTGGGTTTTGTTAGACAGTCACGTGGTGATATGAAGGGTGCGTGTTCACAAGAGGAATCCTTAATGCTGAGGATAAGGATGTATTTGGATGAGTTATACGGGGAAGTAGATGAAGCCACACAACGCAGCATTGACAATCCTGTTTCGACACTTGAAGTTGATAAGGATGGAAATTTGGTAGTCTATAGAGCTGATGGGTCATTCACAACGCATAATACAGTCCCAGATCCAGAATGGAGCCAGGATGACAAAGACCGAATCCATTTAATAATGATAACTAACAGGCTTCATCAGGTTTTTATTAAGAGAAAAAGGGTGACCAACTGGGAGTATAAGAAAGAAACAAACATGTATCACATTTTCACCAGTGAAGGTGAGACAATTAGAAGCTTACAGGATGCTCTAAATGGGATTTCTGAAGATGAGATACGAGATATTGTCAGGATTGGTGATACTGAGAGTAGAATAATGACACGGACCTTTCATGAAAGTCTCCTATGTAACAAGGCCAAATTTCGGTTACAAGCTATTGAAGAGGAGAACAAGATGGGAACCGGATGAACTTGGCTGGAAGAAGAGTTGATCCCTGTATTTGTGTACAATTGCATAAGTTGTTCCAGTTTGTATGTTAACATGATAGTTGTTACAGTTTTATTCATACACTTTTCATCTATAATTAATAACATACACATTTTCAATGAATCATAGCAGACCTCCATTTCACTCATAACTATGATCTTACATTAAGGATATATTCATATGCTATGTTAGTGTAGTATATGTTGGCATTTTCATATGGTGGGATGAGATGATATATAAACAGGATAAATTTTACTTCTTAAGTAAATTGGAAGAAGAGAAAACCGGATGAACTACAATTCTTCAGGAAGAAGAGTTCATGAGGATTGAGAGAAGATGAACTAGAGTTCTTAAGGATGAACCGGATAAACTAGAGTTCTAAAGTTCTTCAGGATGGTTAACCAGTTTTCTTCTATTATAAATACATACACATTTTCAATGAATCATAGCAGACTCCATTTTACTCATAACTGTGATCTTACATGAAGTATATATTCATATGTTATGTTAGTATATGTTGGCATTTTGATATGGTTGGATGAGATGATTTATAAACAGGATAAATTTTACTTCTAAATTGGATGAAATCACATTAGTTGACTGTAAAATCTACTTGCAACAATCAAATTTAGAATAAAATCAACTTAAATGATTGAGATAAAATCTGTCTATATAATTAATGGTGTTAACCAAAACAAAACATGAGGAAGAGCTTACAAAAACTTTCATATATATATATATATATATATATATATATATATATATATATTGATCTTTATACAAAGATTTTCATCAGATCCTATACAAAAATCTATCTAACTTGCTAAGACCTAGCATCCGACATATAGTCTTCATCATCAAAGAAGCTGCTGCTGCTGCTGCTGTCATTAGGAAACAGCTTTTGACCAGGCGGCAATCTCGGTCCCAACTCGGAGGTTCTGTAGGTGGAATCCCTGTTCCGGATTAAAAACACATCCACCTCTCTCTCCCCCTCTGGTCCCTGGAGATGAAGTTTCATATCCCTTACTGTCACACCCCACTCCGCGGCCGCCACCGCGGGGAGGGTGTGGGACCGGCTGCCCGTATCAGAACACGCGGAAGCAAACAGATACCTTATCTTAGAACGGGCTGACCAGTCCAAACAATGAAACGACGGGACATACCCAAGCGTCAACCACCTATGAGGGGGTTACTTATATTCTATCTCATTGGTGCGCTATTGTATTCTCTGCGTTTCATTGGGCCCAGGTTCTCTAAGACTGGTACAACACCGTAGACCGCGAACGTAGGCTACCCCAACTGCTAGGTCTTGCACACATCAAGTCTAGCCCATCCCCGCCTATCCTTCAGATCAACCCAGTAGTTACTTACCTGCATATGAACCAAAAACACGTCAACAACAAACGTTGTTGGTGAGTCGTAGCAGTTGACTCCAAAATAGTCTAAAAACATTTCCAATACATAGTGCCTGTGATAAATACCATTAGGGTCAAACCAGTAATCGGAGGAAACTCGGAGCGACTTTCCCGAGCCCCTCCTCATGTTTCAAACATATACGACATCACCCGTTCAACCAACACAAGTAACCAAAAGGGGCCCAAAACAACGGGTATGCGACACCTTGATCTACCTACACAGCTGTGAGGATACGCATATGCCTCGTGGCCTTGCTCCTCAATTCCAGGAACAAAACAAGAACGGCCTAAATTGACCCTACGCTTCCCAAACGCGGTAACACCGCAGGTACCGAAACATAAACGCGGTGGGATTCCACCGGCACCTCAAGTCACGATATATAACACAGCACAATATTGAACACAAAAACAATGTTTAGACACAGTTCATATGCACCCCGAAAACATGATAAGTTAAAAAGGGGAAACTACAACTCACAGTTGGTCCAGCATACAAATTGAAGGTTAGGCAACTCGACAATGCATCAAGCTCGGAGAATCTGATGACCTAAACAAACATAGGTACCTTTAATTTAACACAGCAATAATACTGGTTAGGCTCGGTTGTGCTCCGCGCCCATAATATACGATGCGTCCGTAGGTTGAAGTTCCGATACGACCGGATGTCCCAATACAGTCATACGGCTTAACCCGGATGCAATCGCATTTATCTGTCTATTTCTAAATAGGCAGTTTCTGTCTGACACGGTGGTATTGCCCTCAATGGCAATACAACCGTGTGACTTGATTAACAGATTATTATCTAACGAAACTCTCGGAACGCGAACGAGTTATATTATATTATCCTTAGAATATTCCGAGAAGTCATAACTTAAATATCTATACATAGATACTTATTCGATTACGTTTCTCATGATGTTATGACTTTTACATAGGTAGAGTTGTAGTTTTTATCCACATAAAATCATAATCTTGTTTACATAAAATCATAACTTTTATAACATAAAATCATAATCTTGTTTATATAAAATCATGACTTGTTTAACAAAAAATCATAGCTTATATATTTTCCGAAACCGGATGTCATATATTTATAAAATCTCTCGTTTCCATTTTGTTTTATCTTCTATAAAACCTTATAGAGTTTTACATAAAATGATAGCTTTTATATATAAGTTTACTCAGTTTATATTTCACATGAAATGATAGGTTTCAATAACATAAAATGATACATTTTATTACATGAAATCATACGTTTCATTAACATAAAATGATATTGTTCATCTACATAATCTTATAATATTTGTTATCACAAAACTATAATTTTATTACATAAAATGATAACTTTTTTATATATATATATATATATATATATATATATATATATATATATGTTAACCAATTTATAGTCCACATAAAATCATAGATTTTATTACATGATATCATATATTTTAATTTTGAAGGCTCATAATCTATATTATCAATAAAACCGTAGTTTTTCTTTACATAAAATGATAACCTCAATTAATCATAAACTTATGAATTTTATTATCCTTAAACGACAACCGATACTTTATATATATATTTTTCTTTGTTATCATCATTTTAATTACAATATACTTTCGTATTACTAAACGTTCCTCACACAACGCGTAACCAGTATTACTAACATGATAACCAAATAACAAAACATGGTTATACCTTCCGGTCGGTTTGCGAACCCGGACCCGGTTAACCATAATTCTCGTAACATAACCAAATTTGACCCATGAGTACTCCATTCCAATCAGTTTTTCGCCACGAGCAAGAATATGGGGTCGGTTTTCTGTGTTGACCACGTTTGACCAGTCAAACCTGTTGACCAGAACCGTTAACTGAGTTGACTCAGTTGACTTGGTACCGAGTTGACCCAGAACAGTCCCAACTCGCATCCAAACTTATCCAAAAGCATTTCTAGCCAAGCTCCATCGATAATCATCATCATCTAAAGCAATACCGGCGGCCGGAGGCCATGGCCGCCGCCGGTCGGCCCTCTACAGCTTTGAACCGCCACCATCATCATCCCAAAACCCATCAAACATCACGCATCTGCACATGCATGCCCAAATCGGGACTTAGAGAGGAGGAAAACAAACTGAAATCAAAGAAAGCATGAAAACCGGACCCCCTTACCTGTGAGCCGTCGCCGAAGCGCAGAGGAACGGCAGCGCCGCCGCCTCTGTCACGGCGGAACCCTAGCCGCCGCTAGGAGAGGAGAATCGCGGCTGTTCGCCGCTTTAACAGTCGATCGGGACCAGAAAACACTCCGAGGGAAAGGGTATGGAACCAGGGAAGAAGGGGAGAAGAAAAGAGGGGAGAAAAGCCAAGGTCGCCGCCGTATGCCACCGTGGAACCGCCGTAGCGCCGCCGGCCTTGGCCGGATTTAGTGGCCGGAAAAACGGGGTCTCCCCCTTCTCCCCGTCTCTTTCTCTCGAGCACACACAAGTGTGTGTGTGGGGCTGCACTTCAAATGAAAAGGAAAAGGGTTAAGGACCCCTTTATATATGTAGGGTTTTTAGGTGGACAAAAGTCAGATACGCAGGTATTATACCGTGATATTCGAAACGTTAAACTGTAAACGCCCCAAAAATATATCACGATAATCCCGTCATGACTGAAATATTATGAAAGCCTTGTAAACATTCTTCGAATGTTTAATACGTCAGATTAAATATAATCTGGTGAATATTCGGTTAAACACGCGGTATAAAACGCGTGTACTGTTTGCCTCCGTTTCGCGAACCGAATATATACTCACGACTGTAATTCATAATAAACACTTAGAAAAATATCTATAACCTCATAGGGTCGTTAAATCCATCTTAAACAATTAAACAATCAATTTCGGTTATTCTCGCGTAAACGAACTGTTTACCAATCTCACCGTTTCTTG
Source organism: Deinandra increscens subsp. villosa (assembly GCA_039602395.1). Lineage (NCBI taxonomy): Eukaryota > Viridiplantae > Streptophyta > Magnoliopsida > Asterales > Asteraceae > Deinandra > Deinandra increscens. The sequence continues at coordinate 37,627,083 of JBCNJP010000008.1, read as the reverse complement.
CATCGTTTTCTACGATTATCCTTTCTAACGATCAGGACATCAATGATTTTGTGTCTGGCACTTCCAGACACTCTGATACGGCCTCAGTGACCGCTCCGTCACTGCCGGTGACTTACGCACGTTAAGTGTCGTTTGCCGTTTCTGTTCGTACAAACCACGTGTGTCCATCAGAATAGACTTTCTGACAATTATTAAAGTCCATGTTAATATAACCATTATCATAATCACTTGAACAAACACGTTCACTTGAATGTCCGGTTATTCGGCACGTTTACCGATTAAACAACGAACTTAGTCGGTTTATATCGAATTCAGCTTTTAATGCTCCACAACATTTCTAATTGTATAACAATCACCCAAAATACTTCTGACAACTTATCCGGACATCGGGTATTTGAATTGGGCCATTGTTGGGCCGCAAATCTCTAAATGGGCCTAACGGGCCTAACTGGACTCAACAATCCAGTTCATTAATCGGCAAAATTTCCCTCCGATTTACCGGAATTAACCAGGTGTTACATCCTCCCCTCCTTAAAGGAATTTCGTCCCGAAATTCGCCACAACTAACAGGACGGGGAGTAACCATACAAATGCGGATCACATCACGCGAGATGTTCTCCGAGGGACATCTATCTTCTTTGGGGCTACCACATAACCCCTATGCCTATCGTGGCATCCAACCAAATGAATCATCTCATTTGATCAGCAAACTTTTCTCATCACCCAACTTAGTGAAAAATAGGAAGTCATGTTCCTATTGCTGCGATAAGTCACAGATTGGACAAGTCCAATCCCACTATCAGATTCTCCGAAGGGAAGGTTGGGGGTTTTCTGCTAGAACCGAACACAACTAAACCGAATGCCCTCCGCGAGGGACTTACATCCAACGTGACGAATCTGTCACAACTCACGGTTCTAGCATACACAATTCCTATATGCGTCCTAACGCAAAGGTCACAACTATCACTTAAGGGACCTAACTTAGGTCTAACAAATAGGTTGTGTAGCACAAATACACAACAGTCACCCATAATGTCAACATATCAAGACATCGCAGCTGGTTCCATGTCATACGAACCATCGAGTCAACTTCGTAACATCCTCGTCATAACAACTCAACATCCTGCCAGGGCGACGTGCGTTCGTTTCGGGCCGTCCAGACAATACGAACCCAAGAAGCACACAGCTTTCAGAGGCGTTCAAACAAAACGGACACACGAAGCACACAACTTCGGGTCTGTCCCAACAAGACAAGACGGACACACGAAGCATACAGCTTCGGACCTGTCCCAACAAGACAAAACGGACACACGAAGCATACAGCTTCGGATCTGTCCCAACAAGACAAAACGGACACACGAAGCATACAGCTTCGGATCTGTCCCAACAAGACGGATCCCCGAAACTAGGCGACGTCATTTTTAATGCTGTGACCGCACCCTGACCCACAGAAAACCAACAGTCCTATTGACCGTATGTCAATATGATGGACTCATTAATTCAATATGATCTATCATTAATTCCCAAGGATGCTCGAAGTACTCGTCACCGGTCTTTGCCATTAATGGCGACCTAAAGACGCCTTCCACAATTTCAACATTCCGTTACAAGCCAACCGGCTACACTAGCCAAGGATATTAGATCCTTACACAACGAAAAACAACGCACCTTGCTCTAAACAACCGATCACGACCATATGAGTCCGGAGAGATCAACATGTTACTAGCGGATCACAACATCGCTATACAACATACAACTTCTACTCACAAGATTAACACATACTCATAAGATTACCACATACTCACAAGATTAGCAAGTCTTTGTCCGATCGGTCGAGCAATACGAGTGCATATAACAAGGCAACTTTACGCCTCTCCCCTTATTCGCGTAATGCGAAGGTCTACAATATTTTATGTCGTGTGCCGATTCCCATATTTTTCGTTACTTGAAGACCACCAATTTTATAACAATTTATGCATCACAACACCCAGCATAGTAAGCCTCACAGTTATTTCCAAAATAATCCAAATTAACAAGTATATCTCGCAACTTTTCAAAGCTACTCATAGCTATTTCCAATCACAAAAGCTATGTTGACAGCTTGTCAACCACATGAACTCATAAGTTCAATTCGATCCACCAAACCATAAATCCTGATGGATACTCGAAGCACTTTGCTCAAAAGTCTTTGTCATCCCTAACTTGGATTAACTAGAATCCTCAAACATTAGTTGCCTTTCACTGATCAAAGTACGTATTCAACGGTACTCCTTGCAACCCTATTTCCAAAACCAACAATTCGTCACCTTACACTTTCAAAGTGTCACCTATAATCTTCTTTTAAGGTGTGTCAAAATTCCAAGGTAAATGTCCTCATGAAGTATCGCGTTACTCCCAATCAGTTTCCACAAGTCACGATCAATCTTAACACTTACTCACCAAATTCCACACTAAAATTTATAACCACCATAAAACCTCAACATTTCCATATGTATAGAGTCTAAGCCAACAAGTTTTCATTTTTGATACAGGGTTCAATCCTATTCTAAAATATCTAAAAAAAAAAACTCTACGTGTTTCACTACGCACTTAGTTGGATTAATGCATCATCACAACTATATCAAGTCTTCTTTCACATAAAACAATCCACCAGTATGTCTTCAGACCACACTCATAACCATCGCGGTTATATTCGATTCATCCTACTTGATGATGCATTCTTGCCATACTTTAGGCGACTATCTTGCCTTTACTTAGTAGTTTAATCGACTTAATACATTTTCAACTTAGCACAATTGGCAGCACATCGATCACCACACACGTGTGGTCTCCACGCCTACTATCCGCACCTACCCGGTTCAGGTTCCATAAACCATTATGCCAAAAGTGCTTATATATAGGGCTTACCGCAGCTATCCCACCTCACCTTGGGCACAATGCTAAATGCACCATTACCTGGCACGTGCATGTCCACATATTCGCGTTTCAACCTTTGACCCACTACCCTTCAGTAGTGTATAAACAATACAAACTTCAAACACATATTTACATTCGTACATTCATGTACGTGCACAGTTCCTGCTTGGCCTTGTATAACTCTATACGCTGCCAGATGCAACATACGGTTACACCAAAAACCTTTCTTTACCCTTCTTGGTAAAACTCAAACATTTGCCATCCTTAGGTCCTGCTCCGTAGCAATTATACTACTAGACCTTACTATCCCGCACCATGACTCATCATCTGAATCGCTGCTGTCACACCCCCAATTTCCACTAACGGAGTTTTACCGTGTGGGGTGTGAACCAGACCAGGACCCGAGTCATTAGTTACATCAAACATAAGTTAAGGGTTCAAAATGTAAATATATTTCCAAACGGGAAATATCAAACCAGAGTTTAAGTTTAGCGGAAGCTTATAAAAGTTATGTTGCGCAAAACAAGCGCCCGACAAGTAAATAAAGTTCAAGATAAAGGTTTTAAAAGTAAGTTCCCAAAAATAAAGTTTAACCAGCGTACGTGCCCAAAAATCCGATTCTCCTAGCGTCCTGCAAAGCATGCATAAGAGCAAGTGTCAACTAATGTTGGTGAGTTCACATAAGCACATAAGTATAACTAGTATAGTTATGCAGTACGAATACAACAGTTTTTATTCGTATGTAAGCATGTATATTAACAGTACAATCCATATCGTAGGTAGCGAGCCTAAGTTCATGTCACTAAAACGTTCGCAACCGAAGCTGACCAATTAGTTGTAGGAATAATTCCTTACGTGGTTTGCCTTCCCCGTGTCTACTCGATCACGGTAAGTTTAGGCTGACATTGTCCTCAGTCCGACCGCCAGTCGGGTGGTGCATCTCGTGCCCGCTGAGTGGGGTTTGTCAGACCCCAGTAGTACTACCCAATATCCCCTCGCTATAAACTATTAACGGTTCGATAAAGTAAGGACTTGAAAAATAAAGCATTTTACGTGAACATGTGATATATGTTGGATTTCTACTTTAATCATACATAAACGTTGTCGTGTTATCACCCTAACTCGGGTGTAACGTGTTTGCGTGTGTTATCGTCCAAAACCGGACGTAACGTAATGGTTGTGAAACTCACCTTAGGGTGCGCTGCTACAAATTTAGTTAGACTTCCGAGTCTTGCGTAACTACCAAGCACCTATTGAATTTACATACGTAAGTGTGTGTTCGCACATGAGTAACATAGCCTAGACGACGGTGTTAAATCAAGTAGTTCCAAATATGACGTAGGTGACAAATTTCAATGCGTGATAAAAATCGTTTGTTCGAAAGTAGTCAAAAATGATATTTAATCAAGGACTCCAAGATTTACGAAAATCAGTACGCGTATATTATTATGAATAATAAATGTAGTGATGATCGGGTTATATATATATGTTCATAAATATAAATATCGAGGTGTAGTCAAAAGTGTGAAAAATAAAACGTCCCATATATATATATTTATATGTTGTATCAACATTTAAGAGTCTAAAGAAAACATTTAAAATATCCGCATGACAAATAAATCAAATATATATATATATATATATATATATATATATATATATATTTCTATGTTTTAAACTAGCTTATATTAATATAAACGAAGTTTTTAGTTCTTTTAAATACTAAGGTTTCCACAAAATGAAATAAAATCCAACGAGTACCCTAACGGAGTCTATGGAAACCTCACGGGCCGAGATTTAATAGTCGTGTAATAGAAATTTTAGGTTTTGGAGCAAAAAAATATTGAAATCTCAAAAAAAAAAAAATTAAAAACAATAGAAATGATGGTCACGGGACTCGAACCCGTGACCCCTGGGTTGAAACACAGCGCGGCTACCACTGGGCCAGATCGTTCTTTGTTAACGAGTTGACACCATAACAGTTTTAAATCAAGCAGTGACGAAGAAATCTGATTTAAAAAAAAAAGAAACAACGATTTGGGGCTGGGGAGGGTCGAACCAGCGACCTTTATGTTGCGGATCAAAAGCTTGGCCACTCGGCCAGACCCTGAGGACGGGATTTATCCAGTAAATATAATATATAACCAGCTACAGAATGATGTCATCTTCTTCAAAAGAAACCCACCCCCGCCGGACCTCCATGAAAATTTTTCAAAGGTTTTACAGAGGTTACAGGGGTGATCGGACGGTCGCGAAAACTGTAAAAATCGAATAGGTTGAATTCAAAACTTACCTCGAACGCGAAAACGAACACCGAAGTGATGACGAGCTTTGAACCAAAACCCGATCGGAACTGGAACTCGTCACCGTAGATGAAGCTTGATTCTCCGGTTGCTACAGGAACCGTGCGGGAACAATTGTGCGATTGCGATGGTGATGCAGCGACGGGAAAAAGAAATCCAGAACTTGAAACAAAGGCGGTTCGTGCTCGCCGGTTTATTCTCCGGTGAACTTACGGAGGTTGATGAGAGGGACGAGAGAGGTAGATGATTGAGTGCACAAAAATGATAGAGGCTAGTGATCTAAGGATTGTCATCGATGCATTAAGCAGAGATTGATTGTCGATCGGTTACGGGGCTCTCGACGGTCACCGACTACGGTTACCGAATTAATTCTTCAAACCAAGTTTGGCCTATGGGCAGGAATAGTCCCTCACTGGTTTTACACGGGTAGATAGCATGTTTCTGAGAATTACAGGTTTGGCCCCTTACGAGTTTTCTTAATTAAAAGAAGTTTAGGGAATTGCAAAATGACCCCTCAAAGTTACAAGTCGTTAGTTAGTCCTAACGGAGTTAGCGGCGAATAACTCTAACCGTAGGAATACATGTGTTTGTCCAAATAAAATCAACGTATAATATTTATAAGATGTAAACCCTAATTGGTTCACATAAAATCATAATTATAATTCATAACTATATGGTTTCAAATTCCTATAGAATTGTAGAAACGTTCCGTACGATTACGTGACACACCGTCACATAAAATCATAAAACGACATGCGTATATATATACATATATACCATGTAAAAATAATAAATATAATTGCCACATAAAATGACAAAACGTTTTCGTGAAATCATGAAATATAATTTATATAAAATCATAAATTATAAATATTCAAGTTAGTTAACCGACGTCTAGACTCATGTGCAACGCTCGTGTAACTATTCTAGTTAACTGAGGTGACGGACGTTAATGAACATTATTAAAATATAACACAAGTTGTTAACGGGGTTAACCTGGGAAATTGCCGGTTGTCACAGCTGCACCAATCAACATCAAGATGTCTCACTAAAATTTAAATCTTTGTAAACAGTCGCTGTCAAGTTACTTGAACCACATCGGGTTAGGCAACAGATTTAAGAGGGATAATTCTAATCATGGATGATCCACGTCTCCGTCGAGGAAACTAGCTAAATGGTTATCAATACCCAATAGCTCCAGGATTCTCCTCCAGATTTAGAATATGAGCACAATATTAGAGAAAGCACGAAGTTAGTGTCACATCTCAACGCTTGAGATTACGTGACAATTACTTGTGTGAAAATTTTCTATGATGATCGAATGACTTACTTGTCTCAGCTTCCAATCCCCTGCACTTTAACGATTGCTCACACAAGTATGGAGACGGTACGAGCCAGAATACCGTACATTAGGATAGAAAGCAGAGCACTTTCACCGATGGTGCCACCTCTGCTGAATCATATTAGCAAGACCAACCACAAATGGTCATGTGACAGACGAAAATTTAACCAGCTATACAGAGCCGATTGAACAAAGTGATCAGATCACGAGTCGGATATGATCTGAATGTGACATTGTTACACAAGAAAGATTTGAGATGAACTAGAATATATAAGATTAAACGAATCGAAGAGAAGAAGAATAAGAAAAGAAGAAGAATATGCCGTCGTCTGTTGCTGCTCTACGCCTTGTTGCCGTTTGGTATGATTTGTTGACTCCTTCGCCACGCTACGTTGAGTAGAAACAGGTATCGTCATCATGTCGTTGTTGGTAAGCGTCCTCCGTTGAGCTTTGTTATATCCTCCAAATCTTCAATATATCAGTCTTGATCTTCATTTGCAATCCACTTTGTCTAACTACTCATAGCCAACCCGCTAAGAGTTTAGTTAGACTATACCGCCCACTGCTGGGAAATTTTTCTAAGGAGGGTATGTTAAGCCTTCCTTCAACTTAGAACATGCGAGGAAAGATTCAAACGCATGAATCTGGAACGTAGCACCAACATAATCCAACATCGCATATACTTGTGATCCATCACTTTGCCAAAATCCTTTTTAATCAGGCATAACACCCTATTCCAATTGCGGGTGTCCTTCCGACATCCGTCTCAGCCAATGACAAATAGTGATACTTCTAGAGGTGACTTGCATCACCCCGAGGCACATAACCAATTTACAACAAAGCAGACAATCAAAGCAAGCCCTACTGTGTCAAACTACAGTGCACAAGAAACTAAATAAGGCAATTCCTATGTACTACCACCAACACCAAATGTGAATTTATACACAGCATCATGCAAGCAGTCATATATTACTGTTATAACACATAGGCATACGTAAAACAAAATATCATTAATCATGAAATAATTAAATCTCTGAAATACGAGTACAAAAATTTACTCATTTGGGCTTTAACTATTAACTATCTGGTGTTTTCCTAACCCTGGCCGTAGTCTTTGCAGTTGGTCATGCAACCCATACTACAAGACTGTCCAGGTGACTTGACCAATCGGGTACACCAAAAGAATCCTCAAGTCCTAGGGGAAACATTACCTTAAATGACAATACCCTTAGCATTAATCGATTTAATGGGGTTCACTAACGCCTTCACACACCTGTGGGCTCAGTAGTTAGGCTGATCAAGTCTAACCCCTGCCGACCTTGTGCGAATTCGTAGTAACCGCCCACATGACCTAAAAAATGCCTCAAGCATTGCCAAAGGTACTAACCCACAATTATACCACGCAACTCTCACCAGTGCCAATGTGTCATATACTAGCTAAGCACAAACAAGGACCTCTTTAGACTATCGATAGCTATATGTCTGGTAGGGTTCATCAAATCTAGTGCACCTGTGGGTACGGATGACAGTTTGCGAGGCTGCAACCCGCAACGACCTTACACTAATCTTTGATCGCTGCCTAGCACACAGATATCTGCCTAAGTCTCGTAACGTCTACTTACTAGCCTTAGAGCCGTTATAGGTTCAAGCTTAGGGGTTTCTATCTGAACACCTAATCTGCTGAAACCTTGGGCTCTGATACCAACCTGTCACACCCCACTCCGCGGCCGCCACCGCGGGGTGGGTGTGGGACCGGCTGCCCGTATCAGAACACGCGGAAGCAAACAGATACCTTATCTTAGAACGGGCTGACCAGTCCAAACAATGAAACGACGGGACATACCCAAGCGTCAACCACCTATGAGGGGGTTACTTATATTCTATCTCATTGGTGCACTATTGTATTCTCTGCGTTTCATTGGGCCCAGGTTCTCTAAGACTGGTACAACACCGTAGACCGCGAACTTAGGCTACCCCAACTGCTAGGTCTTGCACACATCAAGTCTAGCCCATCCCCGCCTATCCTTCAGATCAACCCAGTAGTTACTTACCTGCATATGAACCAAAAACACGTCAACAACAAACGTTGTTGGTGAGTCGTAGCAGTTGACTCCAAAATAGTCTAAAAACATTTCCAATACATAGTGCCTGTGATAAATACCATTAGGGTCAAACCAGCAATCGGAGGAAACTCGGAGCAACTTTCCCGAGCCCCTCCTCATGTTTCAAACATATACGACATCACCCGTTCAACCAACACAAGTAACCAAAAGGGGCCCAAAACAACGGGTATGCGACACCTTGATCTACCTACACAGCTGTGAGGATACGCATATGCCTCGTGGCCCTGCTCCTCAATTCCAGGAACAAAACAAGAACGGCCTAAATTGACCCTACGCTTCCCAAACGCGGTAACACCGCAGGTACCGAAACATAAACGCGGTGGGATTCCGCCGGCACCTCAAGTCACGATATATAACACAGCACAATATTGAACACAAAACAATGTTTAGACACAGTTCATATGCACCCCAAAAACATGATAAGTTAAAAAGGGGAAACTACAACTCACAGTTGGTCCAGCATACAAATTGAAGGTTAGGCAACTCGACAATGCATCAAGCTCGGAGAATCTGATGACCTAAACAAACATAGGTACCTTTAATTTAACACAGCAATAATACTGGTTAGGCTCGGTTGTGCTCCGCGCCCAAAATATACGATGCGTCCGTAGGTTGAAGTTCCGATACGACCGGATGTCCCAATACAGTCATACGGCTTAACCCGGATGCAATCGCATTTATCTGTCTATTTCTAAATAGGCAGTTTCTGTCTGACACGGTGGTATTGCCCTCAATGGCAATACAACCGTGTGACTTGATTGACAGATTATTATCTAACGAAACTCTCGGAACGCGAACGAGTTATATTATATTATCCTTAGAATATTCCGAGAAGTCATAACTTAAATATCTATACATAGATACTTATTCGATTACGTTTCTCATGATGTTATGACTTTTACATAGGTAGAGTTGTAGTTTTTATCCACATAAAATCATAATCTTATTTACATAAAATCATAACTTTTATAACATAAAATCATAATCTTGTTTATATAAAATCATGACTTGTTTAACAGAAAATCATAGCTTATATATTATCCGAAACCGGATGTCATATATTTATAAAATCTCTCGTTTCCATTTGGTTTTATCTTCTATAAAACCTTATAGAGTTTTACATAAAATGATAGCTTTTATATATAAGTTTACTCAGTTTATATTTCACATGAAATGATAGATTTCAATAACATAAAATGATACATTTTATTACATGAAATCATACGTTTCATTAACATAAAATGATATTGTTCATCTACATAATCTTATAATATTTGTTATCACAAAACTATAATTTTATTACATAAAATGATAACTTTTATATATATATATATGTTAACCAATTTATAGTCCACATAAAATCATAGATTTTATTACATGATATCATATGTTTTAATTTTGAAGGCTCATAATCTATATTATCAATAAAACCGTAGTTTTTCTTTACATAAAATGATAACCTCAATTAATCATAAACTTATGAATTTTATTATCCTTAAACGACAACCGATACTTTATATATATATTTTTCTTTGTTATCATCATTTTAATTACAATATACTTTCGTATTACTAAACGTTCCTCACACAACGCGTAACCAGTATTACTAACATGATAACCAAATAACAAACCATGGTTATACCTTCCGGTCGGTTTGCGAACCCGGACCCGGTTAACCATAATTCTCGTAACATAACCAAATTTGACCCATGAGTACTCTATTCCAATCAGTTTTTCGCCACGAGCAAGAATATGGGGTCGGTTTTCTGTGTTGACCACGTTTGACCAGTCAAACCTGTTGACCAGAACCGTTAACTGAGTTGACTCAGTTGACTTGGTACCGAGTTGACCCAGAACAGTCCCAACTCGCATCCAAACTTATCCAAAAGCATTTCTAGCCAAGCTCCATCGATAATCATCATCATCTAAAGCAATACCGGCGGCCGGAGGCCATGGCCGCCCCCGGTCGGCCCTCTACAGCTTTGAACCGCCACCATCATCATCCCAAAACCCGTTAAACATCACGCATCTGCACATGCATGCCCAAATCGGGACTTAGAGAGGAGGAAAACAAACTGAAATCAAAGAAAGCATGAAAACCGGACCCCCTTACCTGTGAGCCGTCGCCGAAGCGCAGAGGAACGGCAGCGCCGCCGCCTCTGTCACGGCGGAACCCTAGCCGCCGCTAGGAGAGGAGAATCGCGGCTGTTCGCCGCTTTAACAGTCGATCGGGACCAGAATACACTCCGAGGGAAAGGGTATGGAACTAGGGAAGAAGGGGAGAAGAAAAGAGGGGAGAAAAGCCGAGGTCGCCGCCGTACGCCACCGTGGAACCGCCGTAGCGCCGCCGGCCTTGGCCGGATTTAGTGGCCGGAAAAACGGGGTCTCCCCCTTCTCTCCGTCTCTTTCTCTCGAGCACACACAAGTGTGTGTGTGTGGGGCTGCACTTCAAATGAAAAGGAAAAGGGTTAAGGACCCCTTTATATATGTAGGGTTTTTAGGTGGACAAAAGTCAGATACGCAGGTATTATACCGTGATATTCGAAACGTTAAACTGTAAACGCCCCAAAAATATATCACGATAATCCCGTCATGACTGAAATATTATGAAAGCCTTGTAAACATTCTTCGAATGTTTAATACGTCAGATTAAATATAATCTGGTGAATATTCGGTTAAACACGCGGTATAAAGCGCGTGTACTGTTTACCTCCGTTTCGCGAACCGAATATATACTCACGACTTTAATTCATAATAAACACTTAGAAAAATATCTATAACCTCATAGGGTCGTTAAATCCATCTTAAACAATTAAACAATCAATTTCGGTTATTCTCGCGTAAACGAACTGTTTACCAATCTCACCGTTTCTTGCATCGTTTTCTACGATTATCCTTTCTAACGATCAGGACATCAATGATTTTGTGTCTGGCACTTCCAGACACTCTGATACGGCCTCAGTGACCGCTCCGTCACTGCCGGTGACTTACGCGCGTTAAGTGTCGTTTGCCGTTTCCGTTCGTACAAACCACGTGTGTCCATCAGAATAGACTTTCTGACAATTATTAAAGTCCATGTTAATATAACCATTATCATAATCACTTGAACAAACACGTACACTTGAATGTCCGGTTATTCGGCACGTTTACCGATTAAACAACGAACTTAGTCGGTTTATATCGAATTCAGCTTTTATTGCTCCACAACATTTCTAATTGTATAACAATCACCCAAAATACTTCTGACAACTTATCCGGACATCGGGTATTTGAATTGGGCCATTGTTGGGCCGCAAATCTCTAAATGGGCCTAACGGGCCTAACTGGACTCAACAATCCAGTTCATTAATCGGAAAAATTTCCCTCCGATTTACCAGAATTAACCAGGTGTTACACTTACAACTTCGGGAGTGATGAAATCAGCGTACTCAAGCCCGTATTTGATGGACAGAGGTGGGATCCTCCAGTAAATGAGGAAATACCCAATCGATGTGTGGTTTAGGTATTGCACCATTTGATCCAGATCATGACAATCAAATGTGCGAATGTCGACATAGTCGACATAATCTACCTTTCCCTTCCACACATCCTGGCCGGCGGCATTCCGGTGGAAATCGCCACAGTGATGGACCTTCAGGGTGAACCTCCGACCACCTGTAAAAAACCCAAATGCAGAGTAGAGAGTAAGTAACTAAAAAACATAAAACCCTAAAATTAAAAACGTACAGCCATTGTTGAGTGAAAATACACTTACAGGGAGTCTTGCCGTAGTAGGGTGCTGGTTCATTAACACCCCTAATCCTCCATTGTTTACCAAAGGCAGCCATTGATCGATCGAAGTTTTTTTTCTTGTTGATCAGGAAATACGTTCGTATAGAAGATTTTGGTGGTGAAAAAGTGGAAATTTAAAGGCAGACAGGGCACGCTACCAGCTATGGTGGGAAGAAGTGGAAAGGTCAGGCCAAGATAACCGTGTATATTTATTACCTTTACCACACAAATCCTGTTTTTACCGTGTCTATTTATTACCTTTAGCAACGCAAATTTTGTTTATCAATTATTTCTTATGTGATGGGAGTGATTAAATAAGTTCTGGTTAAAATATAACCAATTAACACTTCTGTCTCAATGGTTCTTCTTAATCTTGTAGTGAGTTCCTTTCTTTTGACTGGCCCAGATTCAAGCCTTGTTTGCTACAATTTATAATTTTTGATTGTCTAATAGTGGATGACAGGATTTATAAACTGGCTAGATTTTAATTCTTCAATAAATTGGAACAAGAACAAAACCGTATGAACTAACAAGAACAGAACCGTATGAAGGTTCAAGCCTTGTTTGCTACAATTTATAATTTTTGATTGTCTAATAGTGGATGACAGGATTTATAAACTGGCTAGATCTTAATTCTTCAATAAATTGGAACAAGAACAAAACCGTATGAACTAACAAGAACAGAACCGTATGAACTATAATTCCTCAGGAAGAACAGGAAGAATAGGACCGGATGAACTAGAGTTCTTCAGGATCAAGAGTAATTATTCAGTAATAGAACAGGATGAACTACAGTTCTTCAGGATGAACCGGATAAACTAGAGTTCTTCAGGATGAACTATATATACTATAGTTGTTATTTCTGTTCGTAGTATATTGGATATTCCTATGTATTTAAACCCATTATCTAGTGAATTAAAATCATTTTGGTTGAATACAATTCTTTATACACTAATATTTAGTCACACAACCTAATATATATATGTAGAAGACTATAACCTTAGGGAGAAGATTTCATCCGGATTGAGAGAAGATGAACAGAAACGGATGAAAATATATTATATTAAATTAAACATCAATTCATTACATAAAAGGGAAAAGAAGCGGCTGAAGACAAATCCCTCTTTGCTTTCTCACATGGTTGCTTTAACAAACACAATTACATACACATAATCCAAAGGGGGTATGATTCCATCAATACATTGATCTATAAAATTACAACTTTAAAACTACTAACTTAAAGGGAAAAGAAGCGGCTGAAGACAAATCCCTCTTTGCTTCTCACATGGTGATCTAGAGAGATTGTCTGATAATCATCATATAACGGCTACTTGCTGCTTTCTCACATGCACTTGCTTCTGATCAACTGAAAATGGTGAAGAAGTGGCTGGAAGAAATCAGGTTCATGGGGCCAGAAGCGAGAGAAGCACCTGGACAATACAGGTGCTGCAAACCACAACATATGCCGGCCCTTGCCGCTGACTTTACAAAATTATATAATAACTTAAAATCTGCTCCCAGGAGTTATGAAGCCGAAACCCTTGGTGTCGTTGAACCACTTCACGGTACCTGATTTCCTACCGCCTTCGTCCGCCATTTTCATTTTCAGATTGTCTGGGGCTGAGGGAATAGAAAATGGTGAAGAAGCATCTCTTTTGCTACATCTCCTACATCGTTCCCCTTCCACAATCCAACATCGTTATCCGGGCCATTTGAGTGATTGGTACCACCCAATGTTGCAACTAAAGTTAGTTCTATTATTAATAACAATAATAAATCATAATTTATCAAGCACATTATAAATTAATCAAGGAATGAGTAAAAGAAAGAAAGGAGGGTTGTGAGATTAACTACCTTGTTCAAGTTTAGGGTTGCAACAAACAGGGCATGCAAACCTCATCATGGGCCCTTACTGCTGATTGTTATAAAATTATATAATAACTTAAAATATGCTCTCAGTAAAGCATTTGTTTGAACCATTAGAGACTCCTCGTCTCCATGGTTTCCACAATAACTTAAAATCTGCTCCCAGGAGATACAGAGTGCAATCTTTCCCTGCATAAGAAAAAATTACCAAATCTGAGACAAAAATTTCAATCGAACTTCAGTGGTGAAGATGATAACTTACCGTTTTCCACATACGGATGACGCCAATTCAACATTTTTTGATGGCGATGATGGACGAAAAACAGAGAGAGAAAGACTGGGAGAAAAGGGTCATGGGGGAGATGATTATGAAAACTGATACAGAGATAATTAAGTATATATCGATACTCGAGGGGCGTGGTAGATGGAGATTTGAAAGATAAAGTAAATGAAATAGTAATGATTACAAGCGCCGTACACTGTTGGTATTCTTCTTTTAGCCACCTAAAATTAATATACCGTGACCATTTGTCATAATTTGTCACGCAACCAATTTTTTTAATATGAGTGGCCATATCACAAGATAATAAAAAATGATAAACATATAAACACAAATCTTCTCTTTTTAGCCATGCGTTTAATATTACCGTGACCATAAAATAGATTTTTGTCACTCACAACCTACCATTTAGTCACGGTTAATATATGTGGCCATAGGTAATAGATTTTTGTCACTCACAACCTACCGTGACCATTAGTCATCTAATATTTAGTCACACAACCTAATAACAGTGGCCATATGTACTAGCTTTTAGCCACATAACTAAGTAAAAAGCGTGGCCATTGCTCACATTTAGCCACACATAATATATACTTAATAGTTTTGTTTTCTTTTAATTTACTAAGTAATAAAATCTACCCTTTCGTCACACAACATTATTTAAGCGTGGCCATACATTCCTTTTTGGTCACACGAATAAAAAATCATAAAAATTCCGTCGCCGTTTGGTGCATTTCACCACTCTTTTTTAAGTGTGACAAATAAATGCCACATGTTTTTGTAAAACAGTGGCTAAAGCCACTGCAACTGATTGTTGTTGTCACATAAACAAAAAAATACGTGGCTAAAAGGGTCCAAAGGCTATATATTTGGCCACGGGTACAAAATATATGTGGCTAAAACGAGAATTTCTTACCTTTGGCCACATTTTTTACAAAACAGTGGCTATGCGATATCAAAAAAATCGTGGCCAAAGCCACTTTTTGACGTAGTGGAAGATATCATTCTGTACGCGATATGAACACTATGAGTTTCTAGTGATGTCATTCGGTCTGACTAATGCCCCCGCTGCATTCATGGACCTCATGAATTGGGTGTCCCGACCCATGTTGGACCGATTTTTATCGTTTTTATAAAGGATATCCTATTGTACTCAAAGAGTGATAGTGACCATGCCTATCATCTGAAAGAAGTTCTAGAGACGTTACGAAAGGAAAAGTTGTATGCAAAGTTCTCTAAATGTGTGTTTTGGCTTCGGGAAGTGCAGTTCCTAGGCCATGTCATAAATGAAGATGGCATCTTGGTTGATCCATATAAAGTGGAAACAATAATGAAGTGGAGTCTTCCGAAGACGACTAAGGAAATTCGAAGTTTCCTAGGTTTTGCTGGATACTACCGACGTTTTATTCAAGACTTTGCAAATATTGCAACACCGCTGACCAAGTTGACAAAAAAGGACGTTAAGTTTGTATGGGGTCCTAGCCAACATAGCGCATTTGACGAGTAAAGTACGGGGCTTACCCAAGCTCTGGTGTTATCCTTACCGGATGTACAAGAGGATTTGGTGGTTTAATTAGACGCATCCTATTAAGGTTTGGGATGTGTTCTGATGCAGAGAGGCAAGGTAATTGCTTATGCGTCCCGTCAGTTGAAGCCTTATGAAGTAAATTATCCAACGCATGATCTGGAATTAGCAACATTAGTGTTTGTATTAAAGATCTAGAGGCATAACTTATATGGAGTTAAATGCACCATCTACACAGAACAAAAAAATTTTGAAATACTTTTTCGAGCAAAAGGATTTGAACATGCGACAATGAAGATGGTTAGAGTTGTTGAAGGATTATGATTGTGAGATCCTTTATCATCCCAGAAAGGCTAATGTAGTGGCTGATGCTCTTAGTCGGAAGGAAAAACATCCTCCACTGTGGTAAGTCATATAAGATTGTGATGACACCATATATCATGAGCCAGATCCATGAAGCATAATTAATTGAGCTAAAAGAAGAAAATGTTAAGAAAGAAAGAATGGCTGGTCAACTACAATGTTTAGAGGAGAATAGATAAGGGGTTAAGACAAGATTGGAACGCATATGGATACCGCTGGCGGTGAGATAAGAAGTCGGGTATTAGAAGAGGCACACAAGTCACGCTACTCCATTCATCCAGGTGCCACAAAAATGTGCCAGGATTTGAAGAAAGATTACTGGTGGCCTGGCATGAAGTTTAATGTGATGCAATAGGCAAACAAGTGTCTGACTTGTGTGATGGTAAAAGCTGAACACCAAAAGCCCTATGGAAAACTTCAGTCACTGGAAATACTACAGTGGAAATGGGAGCACATCACCATGTGTAAAACCACGGAGCGATAGATTGTCTACTGAACTAGTGTAATCGAGATTGAATCCATGATACAATCAAGTAAATAAGCTTAATGTTTATTAATTAGAAGCTTTGGTTTGCATACACACAAAAACACACAAAGACTTAGAAAGATATGACTGAAGTTCTGTTCTAATTCAAAAGTCAACCTATTTATAGGCTTGACTGTCTAACGAACTGAGCGGCCAACAAACCATTGGTTCGTGGGTCACGAACCACTGGTTCATGGCTCACGAACCACTGGTTTGTGGCTTGGTTCGTTAACCTCCTAACTCACATTAAGCTCTAATCTAGATAAAACACACTCTTCTATGATTTATACAGATAATTCATAAAAGTTGGAGAAAAATTTCAATTCTTCACTTGTCGTTGCAAATCAAGAAAAGCTTTCTACCAAAGCTTTCTGAAAAGCAATGAATTGTCAGACAGAACATTGTATTCAAATTTATACCTTCTTCTCAAATCACATTCTTCCAACACTTCAACAGTGACCGTTTCCCATTTCTTCTTGAAGATATCAACATCTTTGGTCAAAACCTCATTTTTATATCTGAAAAGCACATTTTCATCTCGTAGTTTTGAGACCACTTCTTGAAGACTAATTACTTTCTCATCAGCTTCAACGAAGCATTTGATTATCCTTTTCATATTTTTGTTAAACATGATAGCTTTTCTCGAATAATGCATCAAAATCTTCAACAGCTTCTTTAGCTTGAGCTTTAGCTTTTTCACATTCTTTAATAAATCCTCTTTTCTTTTTCAACAACTCATCATTGATTTTAGCAAAATCGGCATAGTCTTTCTTTGAACTTTCCAACTCCACTTTAACAATTATGAGTTCTTCAGTTAACAAACTCATATCTTTCATCAAAGTTTCATTCTTTCTGCTTAGATCAACACAAGTACCACACTCTGCAATTTTGTCTTGTTGAAATTTAGTTATACTTTCAGAATTTTCTTTCACTACTATTTCACATGAACTTGTTTCAGAGCAGAATCAGTCTAAGACTCATCACTTTGTGCAACTTTGACCAGGAAAGTAGAAACATCTCCATAATCAACGCTTGGTGGAGTACTTAAACACAGTTCTTTTACTGCGTCAATGCATATGCAAATTGACTAGGAAAATGTTTCCCCCAATCATAACCTTCATTGACTTGAGACACTAAAGCTTTTTGACTTGAATCTTATGAAGGGTGAGAACAATTAACAGAAGTATTGGATGTTTGAACTTTCTTTTCAGAATTAGATTGACCTTCTTTTGACGATTTGCATCCTCTAGCAAAATGTCCAACTTGTGAACACTTATAACACTTGACCTTTGACTTATCCATTCCCACTTTACCCTAACGGGATTTAAGCCTTTTATCCATGTTTTCTTCATAAATGACTTTGCTCTTCTTACCAGCATTGCCATAGACCAATTAATATTCATATGTTCAAGATGATCTGGATCTATCTGATCAACATCTTCCTCAATTAGATAATTAGGCATGCTTCCAGTCAGAAACTCCATAATAGGATGACATCAATGCAAAAAATTAATGCCAAATGTTCATTAGCAGTTTTGGCAGAAAACGCACTCTGATTTGATTGATTTGGAATTATAAATTTACAACCTGGAGAATAACCAGAATTTTCAACATTCCCAGCAATAAAGGTTGTAGTAGGTAACTGATTGAAAATACTTGGATTCTTGGCATTGATGGTTGAATCATTTTCACCATAATAGACTCCTGGATTTTGAACTTGGGATGGAATTTATTTATTCACATTCATTTCCAAGTCTTTGCCTGTATCTTCTCAATCAAATCATTCAATGATAATTTTGAATAATTATGATCATGTGTAATCAGAAACACATAGTTTTCCCACTTCTCAGGAAGTGCTTCAAGCAACTTTTCCTTCAACTCATCAGTATCCTTCTTAATATTAACCAGAGTCATTTCACTCATTAAATGAGAAAATTTGTAATCAGATTCGAAATATTCTCATTTGGATAATGCTTGAAATTGTCTAACTCTTTCTTTAACACCTTCTGCTTACTTTTCTTATATTGATCATTACCCTGGCATCTTTTCTGTAACGCATCCCATAATTATTTCGATGTCACATAAGTTGAAAACTAGTGTAACAACTCTTGGGTAATGCCACAGTTAATGTTCCATAAGCTTTTTGTTCAGCTTAAAAAGCTTTCTTTTGGTCAGAAGTTAGATTCCTTTGCATGACAGGATTTCCATTTATGGTTGGATATTCATATGGTTCATTGATAGCTAACCATAGATCGATATCATTTGTACCCACGTATGCTTTAAATCGTTTCATCCAACTATGATACTCTTCCAATTTTTGTAATTTAGGAATTTTCTGACTTGTTCCTATTTCATTATCATAGTTAAGAGGGGTTTGCATCATGGTTTGCATCGCAGCAGAGGCTTGGTAATCACTCATTTTGAACTTTGTAATATTATGATCAAATGAACCAAGATAATTGTGACAATCCGCCTTTTAGGTCGTTTCCTTATTCAAGTTAAACTTAGAATGTTATAAATGTTGTGTGAACATTTATGTGATTGACTTATTTTGAGCATAGCAACTTGGGTTTGTGTAACCATCACTACGAGCATGCACTTGAGCCTAGACGTTTTATATACTATGATTTTATGTAAATCATACGTTATGATTTTATGTAGATGTTTTGTCATTTTTATGTGACAATTGGACTTATAATTTTAAGTGATATATATAAATATATATATATATGTGTGTGTGTGTGTGTGTGTGTTCACATGATATTCTATGATTTTATGTGACACTGTGTTAATTATACGTAACGTTTCTATTACTTTATGTTAGTTACACGAATTGTTATGATTTTGTATTCATTATTTATATGAACTCAAAATATACATTTGCAGAAATCTATCTATGATTTTATGTGATTGAAACAAGGTTAATATTCAATAAACGTCGCACGTTAAATATTCTTTTACCATATGCACGTTTAGTCGTCGACCAAGTTGTCTCCGTTAACATTTTTTTTAATTTCGAGGGACCTAGTACGCAACTTCTTAAACTTGTTTTATCTAATTAAACCTGGGAGGACTGCATATGCAATTAACCAAACTCGTCCCCCATCATGATAAATTCAGAGGGGCTGATTTTGCCATTTACCCATAGTAATTATAATGCCATATTGAAACCGTCGACCGGCGTTTGCATACCGTAACCGACCTCAAAATTTAATCCAGCTCCTCCAATCGATGAAACCCCATTATTCCCGTCACTTTCATGATTAGAAACCTCACAATCACCCTCATTTCCTCTCGAACCCTCTTCCTCACGCAAGCTTTCACGGTGAAACACCATCGAGCGGAATTCCGGCGATCACGGCCCATGCCATCCTCCACTGTTTTCAGGCCGAAGGAGTTGGGGCATCATTGTCTGGATTGCACACTAGTAGTTTCGAGAACCACAACAACCCTCGGTGACATCGCGGGCTATCTTTGACGTTGAGTTTGGGATTCGCATCAAATATCGAATTCTGTCTCGGTCATTATTAGCACCCGAAGTAAACCTAAAACTCTATACGGTCGACCTTCTGCATATATTTTTCATCGGTTCGTTCGTTTGAGATTTCAGCAAATCATTTTTAAGGTCCTTAATGGTGGTCGTGAAAGTAGGGTTTTAATGAGGAAGATGACATCGGAACCATATAGTTCAAGTATTTGTTTAAGTATTTCATCGTCAAATGAAAGAATAGCCCGGATGGTTGGTCCTTTGGTATGGGTTGTTGTGGTCACGGGTTCTAAACCCTGCCACATCCTTTTTGTTTTTCTTACATTAGCATTCTTCTAGCTTGCTGACAGTATTTTCATACAGAATCATTATGAACCGATATGAAACAACAAAATAGATCCGTTCCAACGGTTAGACTCTATTGCTGGCCACTCAAAGGGTGTGGGTTCGAGCCCCACGTACTACAAAACTTTTTAATTCGTTTTCTGGTTGTTATTTTTGCATTCCATTCATATCGAATCGACCCTCGAGAAATTCTAAGCAGGTCTTAACACCTCGTATTGTCAAACATGTAGTTTATCAATCAAACACCGTGTGTTGAATCGCTAAGATAAATTATTATATTTTTATCCGGTTATTTGAAAGTCGTTCAAAACTAGTTATGCATATTATTATGCAAGTGAATATATATATTGCACGTTGGGTGATTTTATAATGTGAATGAGTCATATATATGCATATAAATGTTTTACTACTTGATTTTATAAAGATATAAGTGTATATTCGGTTATGTACATATTTAAATATATAAACACATTTTATTACTCGACTCCATAAACGTATATGATCACTTGTCAATAAGATGTTTTTGTCGACTTTTGGTGATCATTGTGATTTTTTGGCAATGTGCCAATCTTCGACTCGTTTCTGGATTTATTGAACCTTCGTCATGTCATAGCTTGACATTATTTGATTTTACTGTTGGTCTAGACTTAGTCGTTTTTGTAAGGAAATGAATTTCTGAGTCAACCGGTTCAAGATGAAGATTTCCGGTTGAAGACATGTTCAAGCGGAAGAACGCTCAAGCGGAAGATTTGTCAACCGGAAGATCAACCGGAAGAACATTTCCGGGTGAACTCTTTTATCCAACAGTATAAAGAGTTCAACCGGAAAAGTACTGAAAGATTACTTTTGCAGAATTCAGACCTGTAACTGCTTCTGTTCTTCCAAAGTCACATCCTAGCCGTTTCCTACTTATAGATAAATGCATTTTGCACATTTCCTCTTTTGTATGTTTGCTAATGTTCTTTTAGTAAGTTTATTGTTTGACTTTCATGTACGGTTAGATTAGCCCGTATGAGATCAACGGCTGTAGTTGATCTCCTTAGTACTATTTATAGTTGTTAGCTAGTTCATTCACATGTACCCGTTTCAGTGCTTACACTTGTAACAGTTTGAACTTGAGTTAATGCAAATAGTACCGAGAAATTTATTATCTTGTGTTCACTAGTTTATGCAATCAATACAATCAAACTACAAGTATAAGTAAAACAAAGCTTAAGTAAAAACAAGTATGATACAACTTTATTCCGCATGGTTGTGATCTTCAAGTAAAGAGTTCTTGTTTTGATTATTTCTCTAAGTAATCAACGGTCCTATAAGTGGTATCAGAGCTTTGGCTCTCCACTTTGAAGACTTCTAGTGCTTCAAAGTTGATACTTTACTTGCTCACTTGAGTTTTTATAAGCTTTTCTGTTTTATAAATTGTTTTTCACAATGACTGACTTAACTCTTGGTTCACTAAATGGTAGCTCTAACAAACCACCAATTTTCACTCCTGATGACTTTGATACTTGGAAACTCAGGATGGAAGGTTTTGTTAGAAGCCTAGACAGACGCATTTGGAACAGGTTGACTGTAGGTCCTTACAGTCCAACTGTTCAATCTGCTGATGATGCCGAAGTGTACATACCAAAACCACTAGACAGATATGTTGAAGCTGATTATACTGAGCTTGAATATGATCACAAGGCCTACTGGACACTCCAGGCTGCATTACCCAACTCTATACTGGTAGGGTTCAAGGGATATAAGACAGCACATGGCTTGTGGAATGCTCTCAGAGAGATGTATGAAGGGTCTAGTGAGGTTAAGGAAAACAAAAAGGATGTTTTGAAACAAAGATATGAAAACTTCACTTACAAAACTGGTGAATCTATGACCAACCAGTATCTTAGATTTGTTTCACTTCTTGATGAATTGCAAAAGGTAGAAGTAACAACAGAACAGGCTGATGCCAACAGGAAGTTCTTGAGATCCTTACCTCCAATGTGGACTGTCTATACAGTAAGCATTAGGGAGTGCAAGGACCTCAAAAAGCTTAAACTAAGTGAACTCCATGGAGTCCTTAGTGCTTATGAAATGGAGCTTAATCTTAAGCAAAACAACTTTCCTGAAGCATCACCACAGTTGCAAACCACTGCTTTGGTTACAACTGATTTTCAAAAGATCTCAAATTCTTCTCAATATCACTCACCCTTAGTCAGTTTCAATGAGTCACCTAGATGCTCAGAGAGTTCTTCAACACTGTTTGACAACTCTCACTCTGCCTATGTGGCAACTGACTCATCTCAAGGATTCACACGTGAAGACTTGGAATGTATAGGGGCAGATGATCTAGAAGAAATGGACATTCTAACTCAATTAGCTATGGTTTCTGTAAGGGCCCAAAGATTTTATAAAAGAACTGGAAGAATTTATAAAGGGTCAAAGGGATCATCAATTGGGTTGGATAAATCTAAAGCTAAATGTTATAATTGTCACCAACTTGGTCATTTTGCCAGGGAGTGCAAGCAGCCAAGGAGAGATGGACAGAATAACAACAACAATGTCCAACAAAGATCAAATCATGGAAGCAACAACAACAGCAGTCAACGTAACAACAGCAACAGCAACCAACAGCCAACACAACCAAAACCACTTGGAAATCAAAATGTGGTGGTAGCTGTAGCTAACCAGACTGAATGCTTTGAGTGGGATGACTTTGTCACTGAGTTTGAGCCAATCAACCATGCTTTGATGGCCAAAGAAGATTCAACTGAACAGGTAAATGAGATTCCTGAAAAAGTTTTGGAAAATCTATGCAGCCCTGCATGCATAGAACAAGTGTCAAAATACAGGAAACATAACACTGATCTAATTGATGAAGTTTCTAATTTGAATGAGTTAAAGAATTGCTTTAAGAAAACGGAAAATGCATACATCACCAAAATTGAAAATTTAAACAAAGAATTTGATGCTTTAAAGCTAACTAACTCTATTTTGGAAACACAATTGGAGGATCTGTTGAACAAACTAACTATTTCAAGACAAGAAACAAAAGATGCAAAAGCAGAAAATGATGTTCTTGAAATTAAGTTAAAAGATGCCTTGTTCACCTGTGACAAATTCCAAACAGCTAACAAGAAAGCTGAGAAACTTTGGAATGGGGTAATGCATGGGAAAACAGGTATTGGGTACAACAATGTTGAACCACCCAAGGAATACTCACCTGTTATTGCTCCAATTCAAGCACTTCAGAAGGAGTGTAATGTGAGTCTAACTGTTGATAGCACCACATCTTCTTCTTCTGAAACAAAATCTGTTGAATCATTATCAAACTGTGAAGTCAAAGATGCTAGCACATCAGCATCTGTTGACCAATCCAAGGTTTTAAAACCAAAAGTTGCTTTTCCACCACCAACTATTTATGAGCCCAAAGACTAAAAAGTTGGAGGTAAACTACCTAAGCAGCCAAAACCCAGTGAAACTGAGAAAATGGGTAAGCTAACTTATCACCAGGTCACAAATGAAGAATCAACCAAAAACACAAACACTTACCAAAGAAAAATGTTTGAATGTGTTTTCTGTGGTGAGAAAGGGCACATGGCTGCAATGTGCAAATTCAATCCTTTGAGTAAAACTCAAAACTTGTTAAAACCCAAAACTGTTTCTACTCAGGAAAAATCTACAGGTAGAACCTCACCTGTAAGAAGTAACACATTGAAGTATTTTGATACTGAGTCAAACAAAGTTTTAATTGGGAACAACAAAAATGGAAGTTTTTCAGTCCTAAAACCGAACAGGGTTCCGGCTGAACTTCAACCTGAAAAACTTTCAACCGGAAATGAAGTTCAACCGGAAATCTCCAAAACACTCAGATCAGTTACTGCACCTAGACAACGACCCAGGGTTCAGTTCACTGATGAGTATGACCATTTTGAAGGTCAAGGAAGGAGAAACCCATCTAGAGGCAAGACCACCTCTAGAGAAAATTTTGTGAAAAACAAGCACAACTCTCAACCGGAAATTCCCTCTAGTTCAAATGGAAATGTCACTACTGCATTTCACAGTGAGAGATCTAGCCAGTCAAACAAATTTTCAAACTTTAATGCTAGAATCTCACCAGTGACTGGTGTTGATCAGACCTACACCTCACCCAATGAGTTGCCAAAGGTTTTGACCAACAAACAAAAGAAATATAGGGAATACAGAGAAAGGAAGATTGCTGAGAGAAGGCTTAGCAAAACAAACAGACAATGTCAATCAAGTGAACAGTCTGAACACTTGAATATTGATCAAGATGATCTGTTGAATGAGGATCCAATACAAAATACTTTAGTACTTAAAGAGTACAAGTATTATGATGCTTCTGGCAAGCCCAAGACCTCAAAGGCTTGGGTTCCCTTTAGAAATTAACCAACTTTCTCTGTGTGTAGGTGCATAATAAAGGCCAACAAAGCCTATGGGTTGTTGATAGTGGATGCACTTGCCACATGACAGGAAATAAGCATGTATTGGAAAACCCCAAAAACATAAACGGAGGTCCTGTAGCCTTTGGGAGTGCAAAAGGACACATTACTGCACAAGGTGCTGTTAGTAATGGGAAGCTTACCTTTGACAAGGTAAATTTTGTTGATACATTAAATTTCAATTTACTTAGTGTCTCACAAATGTGTGACAAGAATTTGAATTTGATGTTCACTGAGAGAGAGGCCATAGTCTTAAAACCTGGTGTTAACATCCCTGAGAAACTTGTATTGCTCAGAGCACCTAGGAGAGAAGGACTATATATTTTGGATTTATCTGCTGCCACTCTAGCAAGTGGAATTGCATGCTTTATATCCAAAGCCTCAGTGGATGAATCTGATTTATGGCATAGGAGGTTATGTCATGTTAACTACAAGAACATGAACAGAATAGTGAATCTTGGCTTGGTTAAGGGTCTTCCTAACAAGCAGTTTAATTATTCTGAACACTGTGTTTCTTGCCTCAAGGGTAAGCAACACAAGACCTCCTTCAAGCCAAAAACTGAGTCTTCTATCACTCAACCTCTAGAACTCTTGCATATGGATTTGTTTGGTCCAACTAGAGTGATGAGCTTAGGAAAAAGGTCATACTGTTTTGTCATTATTGATGATTTCACAAGATATACTTGGGTGTTTTTCTTAAAATCAAAAGATGAAGCTGCTGAATTGTTAAAAACACTAATTGTATCTTTAGAAAATCAAGCAAAATTGAAAGTTAAGACAATCAGAAGTGACAATGGCACTGAGTTTAAAAATCATGTTTTGAACTCATTTTGTGAGGAAAAGGGAATTCTTAGACAATTCAGTGCTCCTAGAACTCCACAGCAAAATGGTGTTACTGAAAGGAGAAATAGGACATTAATTGAGGCTGCTAGAGCAATGCTAGCAGATTCTAAGTTACCTGTGATATTTTGGGCAGAAGCAGTAAACACTGCTTGCTATGTCCAAAACAGGACTTTGATTGTTAAGGGTAAAAATAAAACTGCTTATGAGCTTTGGAGAGGTAGAAAACCTAACATTTACTTCTTTAAATCATTTGGCTGTCCTGTTACTATTTTGATAACTAATAGGTTGTTGCCTAAGTTTGCTGAAAAGGCAGATGAAGGATATTTTGTTGGATATTCTGGTGTGTTAAAAGCATTCAGGGTATACAATAAAAGTACTAAAATTGTTGAGGAAACCATTAATGTAACCTTTAATGAGAAATCTCTTAACAATTTTGTATCTCAACCAGATTGGTTATTTGATATAGATGCACTAACCACTGCTTTCAATTTTACCATTGAGAAGCCATTGAGTTCAACAGTGCAGGAACAGGAACTTAAGCAGAATCACATGAGGTCAGCTGATAATATCTGGCAGATGAACACCAAAGGACTGCAAATGCAACCCACCTTTTTTTCATCGATCAGCACCAAGCCTGTGAAATCCAACAATTCAAAGAAAGCCTCTGAAATTGTTCTTGCTGATGCAGAAGTTCATCCGGTTGAACTTCCGGTTGAAGTTCAAATGGATCCTGTAGCAGTAGAATCTCCGGTTGAGACTCAACCGGAAAACAATTTTTTAGAAAATTTTGAGAACAATGAATCCAATGATTCAACTGATGCTGGTTCAAATGAGTACAGTTTTGAGCATCTAATCTCAGATTCAGTCCCTAGTTCTCAAGAACCAACTGAAGTTTCAGAACCTGTTTCACAAGCCAACAATATTGAGTTATTACCTCAACTCAATATTCCTCATAATGGAAGAAGCCATGAATTTCCAATGTTTACTGATAGAAGAGTTAGTAAGAATCATCCAAGGGAGAATATTATAGGAGACTTGTCAGCTCCTGTGCTGACAAGAAGCAAGTCTATTGATGCAAACATTTGCCTACATGCTGCATTTCTGTCTCAAGAAGTACCCACAAAGATCAATGATGCATTGGAAGATGAAAGCTGGGTAGAGGCAATGCAAGAGGAATTGTTTCAGATCAATAAACAGAAGGTTTGGGAATTGGTAGACCTACCTGAAGGTGAAGAACCAATTGGAACCAAATGGGTATTCAGAAACAAGAAGGATGACAGAGGAATTGTGATAAAAAAACAAGGCCAGACTTGTAGCTCAAGGCTACACACAGGAAGAAGGCATTGATTATGATGAAGTTTTTGCTCCTGTGGCCAGGCTTGAAGCAATCAGAATATTTCTTGCCTATGCTGCATTCAAAAACTTTCTGGTATTTCAAATGGATGTCAAATGTGCTTTTCTGTATGGTCTTTTGGAACAAGATGTGTATGTCAAGCAACCTCCTGGCTTTGAAGACCCTCATCACCCCAACAAGGTATGCAAGCTAATTAAGGCTTTATATGGTCTCAAGCAAGCTCCTAGGACATGGTATGAAACTCTTTCAAACTATCTCCTAGAGAATGGCTACAAGAGAGGAGCTATTGACAAAACACTGTTTGTGAAATCTGATGGCAAAGATACTTTGATGGTACAAATCTACGTTGATGACATCATCTTTGGTTCATCCAATGCTGCCTTATGCAAAGAGTTTGAGGGTCTGATGCAATCTAAGTTTGAAATGAGTTCAATGGGTGAACTGAATTTCTTCTTAGGCCTACAAGTGAAACAAACTGCCAATGGAATTTTCTTGAATCAGTCAAAATATATTCAAGATATGCTAAAAAGGTTTGATATGCAGTCTGTTTCAACCTCAAGAACTCCTATTTCCACTTCCCACAAGTTAAACAGTGACTTAAGTGGAAAACCAGTGGATGTTCATCTCTACAGGGCAATGATTAGATCACTGCTCTATCTCACAGCAAGCAGACCTGACATCATGTTTAGTGTCTGTTTATGTGCTAGATACCAGTGTCAACCAAAGGAATCACACATGTTAGCAGTGAAGAGAATCTTTAGATATCTTAAAGGACAACCAAAGCTTGGGTTGTGGTATCCAAAGAATTCAGAATTCTCCTTCAAAGCTTACACTGATAGTGATTATGCTGGCTGCAACTTGGATAAAAAGTCTACTACTGGAGGATGCCAATTTTTGGGAGAAAGACTTGTGTCTTGGCAATGCAAGAAGCAAACCTGCGTATCTACTTCTACTGCTGAGGCTGAATATATTGCTGCATCAAGCTGCTGCAGTCAAGTCTTATGGATTCAAAATCAAATGTTGGATTACGGCATCAAGTTCATGGAGACTCCAATTCTAGCAGACAACAACAGTGCTATATCAATCACAAACAATCCTGTTCAACACTCAAAAGCAAAACACATTGATATCAGGTACCATTTTATTAGAGATTGTGCTGAGAAACATTTAATTAGAATGGTTAAAGTTCATACAAATCAACAATTGGCTGATTTGTTTACCAAAGCATTTGATGAAGCTAGATTTTTCTATCTCATTAGTGCCATTGGTATGATGAACTTTGACTGATTAAACTGTTTTCACAAACTTAATAAAAGAAACCAATCTGTGTTAAAGAGCCAGTCTCTTGATACAAAAAGAAAAAGAAAAAGAAAAGTTTCTGTATCAGTTAGACACCTTTTCAATCATAGTCAGGTCATACTGTTAAACTATGATAACTGATACATGTAATTTTCAAAATCAAGTGTTTTTCTGTCTTCCGGTTGAACTTTCCAGTTCAACACATCCGGTTGAATCTCAACCGGAAAGTCATCTTCAACCGGAAACTCAATTTTTGATCACACCATCCAAATTTCTGAAACTGGTAAAAGGAACAACAATTCTTTATTAGAAAGTTCAGATTAAAATTGAAAATTTTTTCAAACGGAAATTTTATTTCCTGTTGACAACCTCAACCGGAAAAATTTTCAACCGGCAAAATCTGTCCGGTTCAACTTTCAAACGGAAAGAAATTTTGATGTTTGGAGGGAAAAAAAAAAACTCTCCGCTTGAATCCCAACCGGAAAAATCTTTTGTCTTAAATAAATCATTTAATTCACCGGTTGAGGCACATATTTTCAAGCGGATTGTGCATTTAAAGTGTTTTAATTTATTGTTCGAATTAAATTCAAAAGACACGCAACAGGGAGTTGTATTGTACAACCACCTGAAGCACACTTTTTGCGGACCCACTTGCACTTTTTCTTTCTCTCTCCTGTGACTCAGCGCACTTTATCCCATCGCTGATAACTGTCACCCATCTTTAAACCCACCAGTTAAATACCCACAACCCCTTCAATACTCCTCATAATCCAAAAGCAAGAAATCGTTCAAAATCCGAAAACCTAGAAATTTTCAGAACCATTTCTTTCTACTCTAAAAATTCTCTCATAGTAATTCAACAATGTCACCAAAGTCCAAAGCAAAGGGGAAACAACCAGTGAAGAATGATCCTTTCCCACTTGAACACAACCTAGTTGCGTTTCTTGACGAACCAGTGAACTCTACACATGCTGAAACCTTCACCGGGATGATCAATTTCCTCAAAACTTCATATTTGAATCACGCACTCACTGTTGTGGTTTACTTATATGAGGAAATTCTCTCTGAGTTCTGGAAGAACATCCAACTGCTCGAGAAGGATGTAGACGATGTAGAGGAAGATACGCTGAAGTCAACTGTAAAAGGGGAAACTGTTTTCATCACTGAATCGATGATTAGGGAATTGCTGAAATTGAATGACAAGAATGGGTATGTTCGCAGAACCCCCAAGCAATACATGGCTCTGCTCAAAGCAATTGGCTATGGTGGTGCTACTGAAGGAACTGCCACTGTTAACAAGGGTCAACTGCCCTACAAATGGAGATTTCTGGCTCACACCATCATGGTATGCCTGTCGCCAAAGAAATCAGGATTTGATGAAATGGCCGTTGAGCAAGCTTCTGCCTTCTATGCTGTGGTGAAAGGGGAGGTATACAATTTTTCTGCTGTAATTTTTAATGCTTTAAAGGGTAATGCAAAGAACTTTGCTTTTTACATGTACCCTAGATTTTTAACTTACATTTTGCAAGAAAAATACCCCAAAATTAATTTGGATGGAAACATGATGCTGGTTCCAAGAGCTTTATCTGAAAACTCATTTTCCAAATTAACCACCAACAAGAAGCCATTCCTTGGGAGGGACACTGACCATCCCATGCCAATCCAAAGGGTGATTCCGGTTGAACAAGGAGAACCTAGTTCTCAACCGGAAACACATGCTTCTGAAGAGCAAATTGCTCCAGTGGACAACACTGTACCATCCACAGTAGTTGAACCCACCACTGATCAACCACCTTCTCCTTCTGATATTTCAACCATATTTTTTAAAAGAAAAAGGAGAAGAGATTCAGACCCACCATCAATTCCCATCATCCCCCCTTCCCCAAAGCCTACAAAGCTCAAAAGGCTCAAAAAGGTTGTGCAAGAGCCTACTCCTCTCTTGCAACCCATTGCCTCCAGCCCTGAACCAACCCTTGGCACAAAGCCAACTGGGTCAGCCAAATTGGGATTTAAACTTGTTGATGAACCTTCTTCTGAGGGGGAGTCATTTCATATGGATGTACAATCCCCATCCACTTTCTCACCCTACACTTCACACTTCTCACCCGTGAATGATGATGTAGAAAGAGATGTCACAGATGATGGTGTTATTAACCCACACACCACATTACATGGGAACATTCTGAGTGACACTCACACTGCTACATCTAACCCACATTCACCCCAGGAGGTGAATCTCAGGAGTTTAGATGAGATTCATGTGGAAAGGGCTGCTGCCACTCAAAGTTTCTCATTGAACTTTGATGATGGTAGTAACATTCATAAGACCCAATCCATGGCAACCCATACTATAGTTCAACCGGAAGATCCCCTAGTGGATCCTAAAGGGAAAACTGTAGTTACGGGGAATCCCAGGCGCCAAGAAAACCAGGGTGGTGGACTTGATCAACATAGGGTTGATGGTCCATCTTTTTCCTATGATACTGGTAAAACTCCAGTTGAGGATAGTTTAACACTTACAGAATTGACGGCATTGTACAAATCACTACAGGCTCAGGTAACCAGTCTCAATTCGACTGTTGCCAGCCTTGTAATGACCACTCCTGCTGCTGCTCAAGCTCAAGAAGTTCCTGTTGAAGCCTCAACTGCTCAACCGGAAACTTCCCCTGCACCAAAGTTTCAACCAGTTGCACAGCATACTGCTGAGGTTAGTTCTTTGAACCCATTTCCTTTTGGAGGTCAGGCTGTAGAAGCTGATGCTGCCAAAAAGGGGGAGAAGACTAATCCTCCAACACCTATTACTGCTGCTGCTGCAACCACAACTGAAGAAGAAGAACTTGATCAAACAGTGCCTTTACCTGAAGAAGTAAGGCATACAGCCTTCAAATTGGCTAAAGTTGATCCCTTTTCAGTTGCTGATGGGTTAACCAAGGTGAAGATGAGCTCACTTATGAAGGTATTTCCACAGGATCCAAGCCTGTTGGGAATGATTGAAGCAACAATGTTAGTTGCAGGTGCTCAGCCAGAGAGCATTCTGCAGGTCAAGCACTTCTTGACCAATGTGATTATCCCACAAGAGGAGGCATTTGCCAAATCTAAAGTGGATGAGGTCACAACTAACATTGTCTCCGAACCAGTTGTTGATGTGGTTCATGAAGATGTGGATGATGATGCTTCAGTCACTCAGACTGAAGAAGTTGAAGGTGAAAAAGAAGGAGAGGATATCAGCACTGTACTGAAAGAACTAAGTACAAAATCTCCGGCTGATGTTCAACCGGAAGAGACTCAACCGGAAAAAGTTCAACCGGAAGAGACTCAATCGGAAAACTCAACAGAAGCTGAGATTGCTGAAACATTGATTCAACTGTACTCCACCTCCGATTCAGAGCCTCCTTTGAGCTTCAAAAGAAAGAAACAAACCAAACCTAGGAGGATGATCAGACTGAAGGAGAGTGAAGATTGCATAACTCCTCAACCAAGGGTAATAGATACTATGGTTGATTCTGACCAGTCAGAAGAACAAGAGACTATGGATGACCTGAATGAAGAAGAATTCATCCATGACTGGGAAGATAATCAAGCCAGGATAAGATCAGAGGAAGCCAAATCAAATTTGCAATACAAACAATTTTTGGCAGACCTGGATCTTCTATCAAATGACTTTGTGGTTGAAGGATTGATAGATGAAGCAAGGAAGAGATCGATTGAATGGAGAATGCAGGTCTATGACCTTGTCAAATTAAGTGAACAGGAGAAAAACAGGCTGATCAACATAGCTTCCAAAATGCCAACTGTCTTGAACAAAAGTTTAGACAACCTAGAGCTATTGGAAAGGATCAAGAGATGTGCTATCATCAGATGTCTCAAGCCTGCTGCTGAAGTAGAAAAGATGAAGGCAAAAGATACTTGCAAAATTGTAGATGAGCTGCTCAAACAAGTGAAAGGAGCAGAGTTTGCTGTGATTCCAAGTCTCCAAATGCCTTTGCCATCTGAGACAGTCACAGGTAACCCCTCATCTACATACATTAAACCTGAACCATTTGATGCTTCTGACCTACTTGCTGAGTCTCTCCCTTCCAACTTGTTGGAAAGACTCAAGCAACCAGCCTCCCATGTTCCCACTCCATCTTCCAGATTTTACTCCCATAGACCCAGGGGAATGAACCCAAGGCCCAGGGGATCCAGATCTACCAAGCCTAAATACATTCATCCAAAATTTAGGATAGATAACTGGACTGATATCACCCCTGCCAAGCCTAAACCCTTTCCATCTATTTGGAAGTATAATCAACCTTCATCTCCACCTAAAAACTCCACCTCTTCAACTCCACAGCCACAAGCCATGAAACCACCCACCATATCACCAACAAAGCCTTCTGAACCCACTGAGTTAGCCGCAACCAGTTCTGTTCAAGCATCGTCTCAAGCAGATAAAGGGAAAGAAAAGGTCCCAATTGAAGCTGATAAATCATCTGCTGATCCTACCACTGGTGCTTCACCTGGAAGAAAGAAGTCCATTGCAAAAATACCTCTTCTTTCAACCTTCAATTTTCAAACCAGGAGGATCATGAGACAATTGAACAAAACAAGAGTTCAATTTGAAAGGCCGCAATCTCCAGAAGAGTGAAGCTCTTGGAGATAGTCAATTTTTGAAGAACAACATACAGAGGATAAATGTTTGGCAGCATCATCTTAGGGGGAGATTGTAAGGAAATGAATTTCTGAGTCAACCGGTTCAAGATGAAGATTTCCGGTTGAAGACATGTTCAAGCGGAAGAACGCTCAAGCGGAAGATTTGTCAACCGGAAGATCAACCGGAAGAACATTTCCGGGTGAACTCTTTTATCCAACAGTATAAAGAGTTCAACCGGAAAAGTACTGAAAGATTACTTTTGCAGAATTCAGACCTGCAACTGCTTCTATTCTTCCAAAGTCACATCCTAGCCGTCTCCTACTTATAGATAAATGCATTTTGCACATTTCCTCTTTTGTATGTTTGCTAATGTTCTTTTAGTAAGTTTATTGTTTGACTTTCATGTACGGTTAGATTAGCCCGTATGAGATCAACGGCTGTAGTTGATCTCCTTAGTACTATTTATAGTTGTTAGCTAGTTCATTCACATGTACCCGTTTCAGTGCTTACACTTGTAACAGTTTGAACTTGAGTTAATGCAAATAGTACCGAGAAATTTATTATCTTGTGTTCACTAGTTTATGCAATCAATACAATCAAACTACAAGTATAAGTAAAACAAAGCTTAAGTAAAAACAAGTATGATACAACTTTATTCCGCATGGTTGTGATCTTCAAGTAAAGAGTTCTTGTTTTGATTATTTCTCTGAGTAATCAACGGTCCTACAAGTGGTATCAGAGCTTTGGCTCTCCACTTTGAAGACTTCTAGTGCTTCAAAGTTGATACTTTACTTGCTCACTTGAGTTTTTATAAGCTTTTCTGTTTTACAAATTGTTTTTCACAATGACTGACTTAACTCTTGGTTCACTAAATGGTAGCTCTAACAAACCACCAATTTTCACTCCTGATGACTTTGATACTTGGAAACTCAGGATGGAAGGTTTTGTTAGAAGCCTAGACAGACGCATTTGGAACAGGTTGACTGTAGGTCCTTACAGTCCAACTGTTCAATCTGCTGATGATGCCGAAGTGTACATACCAAAACCACTAGACAGATATGTTGAAGCTGATTATACTGAGCTTGAATATGATCACAAGGCCTACTGGACACTCCAGGCTGCATTACCCAACTCTATACTGGTAGGGTTCAAGGGATATAAGACAGCACATGGCTTGTGGAATGCTCTCAGTGAGATGTATGAAGGGTCTAGTGAGGTTAAGGAAAACAAAAAGGATGTTTTGAAACAAAGATATGAAAACTTCACTTACAAAACTGGTGAATCTATGACCAACCAGTATCTTAGATTTGTTTCACTTCTTGATGAATTGCAAAAGGTAGAAGTAACAACAGAACAGGCTGATGCCAACAGGAAGTTCTTGAGATCCTTACCTCCAATGTGGACTGTCTATACAGTAAGCATTAGGGAGTGCAAGGACCTCAAAAAGCTTAAACTAAGTGAACTCCATGGAGTCCTTAGTGCTTATGAAATGGAGCTTAATCTTAAGCAAAACAACTTTCCTGAAGCATCACCACAGTTGCAAACCACTGCTTTGGTTACAACTGATTTTCAAAAGATCTCAAATTCTTCTCAATATCACTCACCCTCAGTCAGTTTCAATGAGTCACCTAGATGCTCAGAGAGTTCTTCAACACTGTTTGACAACTCTCACTCTGCCTATGTGGCAACTGACTCATCTCAAGGATTCACACGTGAAGACTTGGAATGTATAGGGGCAGATGATCTAGAAGAAATGGACATTCTAACTCAATTAGCTATGGTTTCTGTAAGGGCCCAAAGATTTTATAAAAGAACTGGAAGAATTTATAAAGGGTCAAAGGGATCATCAATTGGGTTGGATAAATCTAAAGCTAAATGTTATAATTGTCACCAACTTGGTCATTTTGCCAGGGAGTGCAAGCAGCCAAGGAGAGATGGACAGAATAACAACAACAATGTCCAACAAAGATCAAATCATGGAAGCAACAACAACAGCAGTCAACATAACAACAGCAACAGCAACCAACAGCCAACACAACCAAAACCACTTGGAAATCAAAATGTGGTGGCAGCTGTAGCTAACCAGACTAAATGCTTTGAGTGGGATGACTTTGTCACTGAGTTTGAGCCAATCAACCATGCTTTGATGGCCAAAGAAGATTCAACTGAACAGGTAAATAAGATTCCTGAAAAAGTTTTGGAAAATCTATGCAGCCCTGCATGCATAGAACAAGTGTCAAAATACAGGAAACATAACACTGATCTAATTGATGAAGTTTCTAATTTGAATGAGTTAAAGAATTGCTTTAAGAAAACTGAAAATGCATACATCACCAAAATTGAAAATTTAAACAAAGAATTTGATGCTTTAAAGCTAACTAACTCTATTTTGGAAACACAATTGGAGGATCTGTTGAACAAACTAACTATTTCAAGACAAGAAACAAAAGATGCAAAAGCAGAAAATGATGTTCTTGAAATTAAGTTAAAAGATGCCTTGTTCACCTGTGACAAATTCCAAACAGCTAACAAGAAAGCTGAGAAACTTTGGAATGGGGTAATGCATGGGAAAACAGGTATTGGGTACAACAATGTTGAACCACCCAAGGAATACTCACCTGTTATTGCTCCAATTCAAGCACTTCAGAAGGAGTGTAATGTGAGTCTAACTGTTGATAGCACCACATCTTCTTCTTCTGAAACAAAATCTGTTGAATCATTATCAAACTGTGAAGTCAAAGATGCTAGCACATCAGGATCTGTTGACCAATCCAAGGTTTTAAAACCAAAAGTGGCTTTTCCACCACCAACTATTTATGAGCCCAAAGACTCAAAAGTTGGAGGTAAACTACCTAAGCAGCCAAAACCCAGTGAAACTGAGAAAATGGGTAAGCTAACTTATCACCAGGTCACAAATGAAGAATCAACCAAAAACACAAACACTTACCAAAGAAAAATGTTTGAATTTTCTGTGGTGAGAAAGGGCACATGGCTGCAATGGCTGCAATGTTTTTATTAATTATTGGTCGTTTGGTGTAACTAATGGACGGCGATCCTGGTTTGTCTCGCTCCCTGCGGTGGTTACCACACGTGGGATTTTTAGGGGTGTGACAATAATCTTCCCAAAGAACCAGTGATACAGAAGAACCGAGAAGTCAACACACTAGGTTAGCGAACCGAATACCAGTGAACTGAAAAACTTAGCGAACAATAAAGTCACCGAACCAAGTTGTCTTGAACGAACCGACGGTTCGGTGAAGTAACTGCCACAAACCAATCTGTAAGAACCACGAACCAAGCTTGAAGATTGCCTATGCGAACCAAGTGCCGACGAACCAACCAACTTCAAGATTGCCTATGAGAACCAAGAAATTTAGTCGGCGAACCAACAAACTTAACCTACGAACCGAAACATACAAGCTGCGAACCAGAAAAATTTCGAATGAACCGGACCAAAAATTCCTTAAAACTCTCAACTTTGATGATTTTGACGTGTAATTTGCAGCAGAAATGAAGAAAATCACTCAAGGATCATTTAGAAAGCACTTTTTGGACTAGAAAACAAGAAAATGTCCATTTTGAATAAAAACTTACTTGTTTTAGTTCTAAAATCTCAAAAACACAGAATGTGACCAGTAGATCGTACCAAATGCTCTAATACCACTTGTATAACCACGGAGCAATGGACCGTCTACTGAACTAGTGTAATCGAGATTGAATCCATGACACAATCAAGTAAATAAGCTTGATGTTTATTAATCAGAAGCTTTGGTTCGCATACACACAAAAACACACACAGACTCAGAGAGATATGACTAAAGTTCTGTTCTAATGCACAAGTCAACCTATTTATAGGCTTGACTGTCTAACGAACTGAGCTGCTAACAAACCATTGGTTCGTGGCTCATGAACCACTGGTTCGTGACTTGGTTCGTTAACCTCCTAACTCACATTAAGCTCTAGGCCGTGTTTGGCGTGCCATAAGCTAGCTTTTTGACGTTACCAAATGGAGCTTTTTAAAAAAGCTAGCTTTTTTTTTAAAAAAAAAAGCCCCGTTTGGTAATGTTAAAAAGCTAGCTTATAAGCTAGCTTTTGAAAATCTACTTGGAGTAGCATTTCAACTAGATTTTATGATATTTCCAGTTTTACCCTTCTCTAATATTTTGTTTTTAAATTTTAATTTATTTATATACATGTACTTTTATGTCATTTATATTTTTCAGCTAGTTTATCAGCTAGTTTTTACCAAACGTTATTATTTATCAGCTAGCTTATAGTTTATCAGCTAGCAGCTAGCTTATAGTTTATCAGCTAGCAGCTAGCTTTTAAGCTAGTGCGCCAAACACAGCCCTAATCTAGATACAACACATGAGACACAAATTTATGGTCTAACACCATGGACTTTATAACAAAGCTACCTCGTATATCTAAAGGTTATGATTCCATTTGGGTGGTGGTGGATAGATTGACGAAGAATGCACACTTCTTGCCTATACAGGAGTCGTACTCTTTATAAAGGATGGCAGAACTGTTTACTAATGAGATTTTTGCTCGAGATGGGCTGCTGATATCTATTGTGCCAGATAGAGACACCTGGTTCACCTCGAGGTTATGGAAGAAGTTTAATGAACAGATGGGGACGAGATTGGTCATTAGCATAGCATATCATCCACAAACAGAAGGACAAAGTAAAAGAACAAAACAAACCTTGGAAGATATGTTGTGGGCATGTATTTAGACTTTGGAGGAAGCTGGGATAAACACCTGCCACTTCTGGAATTCTCCTATAATAATAGCTATTAGGCTAGTATCGGTATGCTACCTTTGAGATGTTGTATGGTTGAAGGTGTAGAACACCAATGTGCTGGGGAGAAGTTGGACAGAAGAAATGGGAAGTAAGGAAATGGTTAGGTCGACTACTGGAAAGCTTGATATAATAAAGGCACGACTCAAGGCTGCTCAAGATCAACCAGAAGTCTTATGCCGACAAAAGAAGAAGACCCATTGAGTTTAACATGGGAGATTATGTTTTGTTAAAAGTGACATCGTGGAAGGGCGTTATATGATTCAGGAAGAGGGGAAACTAAGTACTCGGTAAGTTGGGCCGTTTAAGATATTGGCACGTGTTGGTGAAGTTGCTCATCGCTTGGATTTGCCAGAGAAGATGAGCAAGATTCATCCAACATTCCATGTTTCACACTTGCATAAATATTTGGTTGATGAGACTTCACATGTACCATTAGAGGAAATTAAGATCGAAAACAAATTGTGTTATGTGGGGGAACCCAAAACAATTATTGGCCGTTAAGAGAGGAAATTAAAAAATAAGACCATTATGGTAAAGGTGCAGTGAAAGCACCGTAAAGGATCGGAAGCTACATGGGAGACTGAAGATGAGATGCGGTAATCTCATCTCGAGTTAATTACCGATTAAACAGGTTTTGAGGACGAAACCTTGTTTAAGGAGGGTAGAGTTATAACACCCTGGTCTTTAAGTTAGAATTTAGACTTATATATTAAAGTGATTTATGAATACTTAAACACTTGGAGATGATAGAGGATTAAATATAAGGAACATGGGCTAAAACGGGGCTTAGTTATGAGTTCTAACAAAGCGGGAATAACAAAATCAAGTTTAGGTTTTCTGCAATCGTGCGATACGGTCCTATTGCATAAACTGATATGGCCATATCGTCAAAAAATGACACTTTTCAGCCACTTGTCGACGCTTGATGTTACGTGGCACAATACAACCGTATTAGCTTAAGGGGAATACGGTTGTATCGTGTCCAGACCTATAAAAACTCATTTTTGAGCACTATAGCTAATTTTATCGAGCTATCTTTGGTTTATCCGTTCATATCACCTATGTAAGGACCGCAAGAGGCTATTTGGAGGTCTGGAACAAGTGTGGGTACCAAAGATTAAGTAAGGTATGTAAATCTCATTCCATATTCATGTTAGTTTTAGGTTCTCTGGTATGGATAATGGGTTGATTCGATTTGGGCTATTTCCAGAGCCTGTGTAGATATTATAAGGAGCATTGAAGCCATCTAATCAACAAGGAAGTTAG
Organism: Deinandra increscens subsp. villosa; assembly: GCA_039602395.1. NCBI lineage: Eukaryota > Viridiplantae > Streptophyta > Magnoliopsida > Asterales > Asteraceae > Deinandra > Deinandra increscens. The sequence continues at coordinate 37,587,589 of JBCNJP010000008.1, read as the reverse complement.
CTATTGAGGTAAGAACATGCATGCATAATGTTTCAATTTTTGGTAAGAATTGGGGGTTTATATTTCTAAGCACAAAGAAAAGTTGTGTAGGTGATTGATGTTGAGGAAAACACCCTGGATCAACAACTGCTAGGAATTCAGAAAGAAACCCTAAAGATTTTAGGTATTTACTAGTGATTTATGCATGACGTACAAGTTGTTGATGCATGTGATGATCTATGAATTTGGGGTTGTTCTTGGTGTTTCAATTGGTGTGTTAATAGGTTACAATATTGATGAGCTTATTAAAAGTTTAGGTAGTGATAATTTGGGATAAAATCCACTGGAAGTGACCAATTGATCAAGGTATGTAAACTGCCAAAATGAGCAAACGATCGTATGCATATATGGGAATACGGTCGTATCAGGAGCTCGACAGTATAAGAAAACCCAATAGGTTGAATACGCCTGTATTCATTGAAAGGTAATACGGCCATATTGGTTGTCATGGCCGTGTCAGAAGGTGTATTCAAGGGGTGTATTCATAAGCTGATGCATGCAAGTCAAAATAAGGACTAAGCCACGATACGACCGTATTAGGAAAAATGGATATGACCATATCCAAGTTCAGACATGATGTGACTAGTGATTTATTTGGGAGAGTAGGCATGTTTGTGTCAAGTTTGAACCTTAGAATAGGGTCATCTGTTAAATGTGTCTAACCCCACTAGGATGTCTTGGTTAGGACATCGGTTAAATTCAGGCGTGGGTGTGTTCAAGTAGTCGTTAAGAATATGTAACACCCCAAATTTCACAGGTACATGATAAATACGTGTTTATATTATCACTACATGAGTTTAATTGATAAATATGGTAAACTATGCATTAGATAGATTGCATGTGTTAGAAATACGTATTCTATAGCTAAAATGATGAAAAATGCATAAACGGATAAGTTAACGGCAAAGAAAGTAAAATATAAGATGGATATGTGTTGATACAAATAACATGATGATATGTGTGTGAATTGATAGATGTATACATGTGAATACGTGTGTTAGTAGTTAATGGAAAGGTAGAAGGGCTAAAAATGTAATTTATATAAAGTTATCAACGTATATGGATATTATACGTATCTATAACTATTATAAACATTTTAAGGCTTAGAATATAATAAAAATATATCCTAACATGATCCATAACATAAAATAATAAGTATTGTAAAGTTTGAGGGGCCAAATGTGTAAATAATGAAAAATATATATATATATATATATATAAAATATATACGTATATATATACGTATATCATCAAAAGTTTCCCGAGCCTTAGAAACTTTTATAAATATGTCCTATAATGATTTGGTGCATAAAATAATAGAACGGTTGAAGTTTAGGGGGTTAAAATGTAAAAAGAAAGTGCAGGGACCAAAACTGCCAAACAGGCAAAGTAGACTCGCGGCCCGCGAGGACTGTTTCCCTCTCTGTCGCGGTCCGCGACTCCCCTAGCTGTGCAGAAACATGACAGCAGCTCGTTTTTTCGACTTGGGGAGCAAGTTCTTGACCAATTGACCTCCGAACGTGTCGTTTTTACACCCTTAGTCACCATAGTACGTGTTAGGATCATGTTGCGACCTGGATAGTATAAATAGGAGCTCGATTTCACAGTTTGAACTCACCAATTTCGCAAAATCATCACCCAAAAACCCTAATCTGGCCGAGATCTTCAAGGAGGCAATTCTCTCAAACGGTTGAAGCTTTGGATCCAAATTTCTGCAGTCAAGCTTCTTTTGGTATGCTTAACAATAACCTCTTTCAGTTTTTGCAAATTCAATCTCTAAGTATGCTTTTTAGAAATGATGCAAAATTAGGGTTCTTGAGCTTGTTTTATCAAAATCGGGTGATCGGGTGGGAATTAGGGTCTAAATTTTTGTAGGTAATCCTAATTTAATGTGTTTTAAGAAAGCCCTAAGTTTATTTCACAATTGGAAAAGGTTTGGTTAAGGTTTTGTTAACGGGTCAAAATTAGGGTTTTCATAACGTTACTCTGCCCAAATTGACTAAACGATGTTGAATTAAGCTTAGATCTTTTAAAGGATATTATAACATGTTATAATGGATAACACCCTAAGTTGGTTTGAATTAAAAATGAGTTTTGATAATAAAACGAGAAATTCATGAAATTAGGGTTTCTAAATATGATTAATTAATCTAAAATAATCCAGAGGGTATGGGGACTTGGCTTTTGGTCTTATAACATGTTTATATGTATATTAAGTATATATGGGTTTAAAATGAATAAATGATAAAGTATTAAAGATACCGAGTTAATCGGATATTAGAAGTTTGTGCGGACCGGAAGGGTAGACACCTGTACACTGGGGTTTCTGGCAAAAGCGGGGGTGTCGCCATCTCATCTGGGCAATGGCACCCCAACACTGGGCGATCCCGGAGTGAGTGTCTACTTATAGGAATGCGCGTCTTCATATTATCAATAAAAAGGTTATTATGCCTATAAGGGCATTTTGGTCATTTTGACCTTAAAAGAGATAAACCCTAATAAAGTATTATTAGGATAATAAGATATAAATAAACGTAGGTATTATTTATAATAACTTTGCATTGATACAATCCGATACGCGATTAGGTTAATTGTGGACCATAACGGAGGTTCTGTCTGAATAACTGATTAAAGATATCAGGTGAGTTCTATGAGCCCACTTTTAAATGTTTTAAATGTTTTAAATGTTTTTAAATGTTTTCGGGCTAGTATACATACAATACTTGTGAACATATATTCAAGATAATTGTGACTTGATATATACGTGTTATATGATGAAATTGTTATTAAATTGCTTATACGTGTTATGCAATTACGTTGATTATAATGTGATGTGTATATACTTGCTTTGAAATTAAGTAGCCAAGTGACTAGGGAGTTGTTAGTAAACATTTAGTGAATATGTATAATTATATGAGAACAAGTGATGCATTTGCTTATATTAATATGTGGTGGATACGCCGCTGGTACATCCTATATATATACATAGTAGTATAAGTTACCCGGTATATTGGAAGTGTGGAGGATACGCCGCTGGTACATCCTGTATACATACACTAACGGTAAATTGGGGGATGTCCATTTGTTGTAGTATATGAATGCCTTATCACTGTTTAATAACAAACCTAAAGCATCTGGTTATTTAACTAGGAGTAGGTAGTATATACGATCGGATAATGAGTCATTAAGATGAGAAAATAACCTAATAGAGTTGAAGCATGAGTTGCTAATATGACTTATTAGAGTTAGAGCATGTGTTGCTACTGAAGACGAAGGGTCGCTGCTTCCCCATAGTGGTGGCTTAGGGAACCGTGTACGGACGGAGCGGCAGTCGGTCATCGCAAAAGCTATCTTACGAAAAAGGGTAGGATGACGATTGCAGTGGCGGGCGAACCTTTCGAAGGAGATGAAGAATGAAGAGACGCTACTTCCCCATAGTGGTGGCTTAGGGAACCGTATACGGACGGAGCTGCATTGGGCCGTTGTAATAACTATCCTTCGAGATGGGACGGAGTGTGCAGTGGTGAGCGGACTCTTCATGGAGAACCAAAATAGTTGGTTAAATATAGTGACCTAGAAGTTTACCCTAGGGTCACGATTAATATAATCCTTATGTGTTAGGATTTAATCTGTGGTATATATATATGTGTGTGTTGTGAAAACCAGGTAAACACTTTCACGGTTTTGAACTAAACGGTAGAACTCACCAGCGTAAGCTGACTTTTTAAAAGTATGTATGCTAGGTTCTGACGCACCTATGGGTCAAGCTTTGGTCACGCTCTAGGAGGAGACGGTGAAGACGCTGGTTGCTGGAATATCTTATCTTACGTTTAGTTTACCTTATGTTTATTATATCGTATGTTACGTTTATGCTTCCGCTGTATAAGAATCATCTGTGTATATAAATAAAAGTTTTAATTTTCCCCAGTTTTTGTGATCTCTGATTAAATCACGTGTTGATGAGTAAATCCGACGACGTGGCGCCAGCCCGTAAGGGGCCGGGCGTCACAGAATAGAGAATCGCTGAGCTAAGCTAAAGTGAGTTCTATGAGCCCACTTTTAAGTAATTAAATATTTTTCACTAGTATGCATGTTTTCAAATGTTTTATTTAAATTGTTTGTGTAAAGTCATGGTTTCTTGTTAAATGCTTTACATTGTATGAGTATGGGATACGGGAATGGCAGGGTCAGAGAAGTTAATAGTTTTTGTGTTTCCACACTTCGGTGTGGAGGTGAAGTATTGTTTTGAAAGGAGAAACGGTTTATTGTATGGTTTTAAACACGGTATAGTGTCATGTGGTTTATGGCATAGAAAAGATATCGAAATGATTAAAGAAATGTTTTTTTTAAACGAAGTGGAGCACCGTGTGGTTTTCAACGTGATAGAGAAAGTATGTTTTCAGAAACAAGATAAATGGTAATGTAATGCATGCATGAATGAATGAATGTAAAGTAAACTTCTAGTAAGAGGGGTATGTCCCTATTATGGGATGGATCCATTTCGGTAGAAATGGGCTTGAGCAGGATGTAAAGCTTCGGTGACGGTCGGCCTGGCAAAGGAGTCGCTCCCATGGAATGTAAGACCATCATAGGATAAGGGATGGTCAGTTTAATGCATTGAAATCATGTAAGTAACATATGTTTCATGTGATGAGTATGTGATTGAACATGTTTTCAAATGAAATGTGTTATTAAATGAATTGTTAACCGCCTAATGATAAAACTTAGGACTCACCAGCCTATGCTGACTTTAAGCGTGCATACCAGGTAAGTAAGGTGACCCTTCTTGTAGCAAAGGGAAGTCGACAACTTAATATGATTAAATATGCGCAGGAACCCTAGTGAAGGCTAGCATCTAGTATTTTGTTTTATGTTCTGTCAGGTTTTCCGTTGCTTTGTATGACTCAAATGGACCTTTGTAATAAAGTTTGATGTTTCCGCTGCTTGTATATTTCTTTATCATGTGCTCATGAGTAAATCCGAAAGTGTGACGTCCCCCAGACTACCTCTGGGATCAGGGCACCACAGTTCACGGTTGGCGAGTTTCTTCGGACAACACCCCTTTGGTCGATTTCACCATTTTCGCTCATGTTTCTTCGTTATTCGCCATTTTTTTACTATCATGTTAAAACGTGTATGGGATCGTCTCCAGCTCGATAACAAATATGGACGGAAGTTTATCTAATGTAAAACTCAAACGGTTCATTAATTTGTATCGAATGATTACAACCGAAGAAGTATACATCTTTTTAAGCCCTGAAGGAGATCGGGTATGATCTCCCCTCTCACACACAAACAGGAATAGACTGACTCAATGAAATGGCAAACTTATGTTGTCCAATGAACAGGAACCTATTTATAGGCAACTGATCCAACGAATTGGACACCCAACAAACTTACAGTTTGTTGGCAGTTTGTTGACTCTACAAACACAACATCAAACACTAGTCTGTTAATTTATTCGAATAGTAACACCCACACTAGGAACTTTTTCTAACATATCGTTTTCTACGGTTTACACCATTTTTCATCCCCGACAATATCAAAAACATTTCAATCCAATAAAATTGAATATAAACATGCCATATATTGAATTATGATCAAACAATTAAATTCACGTAACACGTTTTCAGGTAAAATAACGTACGTATCACTTTTTTAATTAATCACCAACGTTTTGAGACTCAACTTTGAACGAAATGAATCAAGGTGATATTTAGGAACATGAGACACATCAATTACACAAATTTAAGCATTAAGCCTGCATACAAGATTTTCCGATAAACGATGAATCGCGTAAAAACCTCAAATTACTTTATTTTCGTTTCGAGAAACCCAAATGGTTCCAAAAGCTTTTAATTAAATATTTTGCTTTGAAAAATGATTGTGGTTCATTTAAAAATATTATTTTGAGGTATAATACCCAAAAATTATTCCGGTATTTATTAAACCAAAAATCAAAAAATTGCAAAATTTCAAAATGGGTCGGGTTTTACAACCGGGTAAAATGCTAATGTTACAGTCTCCCCTACTTTGAGGAATTTCATCCCGAAATTAGTAGAGACTTAAAACTTTAGATAAAATGGTTTGATGGATTTTTTCAGAATTAAATACATTTTAGTTTACTCTGATAAGAATATAGAGGTGACTCAAGTGATTTCACCGAGAATGTGGTTACCCCTATCGGTTACTGAATCAGTTGAGTCGGCACCAATTTTCTCCCAATTGCAAAGGCTAAGTTCAAATGGCGTCATAGATACCTTCGGCTAGAGACACTAAACGACCAAAGACACAACAAACCGGAGTTACCATGACGAGACTTAGCTATCGGTCCGACTCCCAATCCGCCCTGAAAGTATCATTGATGTTTATATATAGGGTGCACCGCAACTAACCCACAACATCTTTTATACCTTGAGAGAGTACTGGTTGCCTACGGAGAAAAGCCTACTTCACACAACAGATAATCAAGTTTTCGGTAAATGAATTAGCGGTTGTGACGATGAGAGACATAGACACTAGATAGCTTGGTACAAAATAACTTAGGGGTTTTCAATGCAAGGTGAGTAACCTGATATGAGAATCACATTATGACTAGCCAAAAGGCTGGCCAAAGATTGGAGGCCATAGTCTCCCCTACTTTAGGAGCGAGACTAAGGAACATGAATGAGCGATGGGTGCAACATATATACCTTTGAAATATTGTAAATGATAGCTTCACTCAGATTCCAGAGATTATCACCAATAATAGCACAACTTAGATTCATAGAGATTATCACCAATAATAACACAACTTAGACTCATAGAGATTATCACCAAAACAATAGTATAACTTAGATTCACAGAGATTATCACCAATAATAGCACAACTTAGATTCACAGAGATCATCACAACTGATAAACAAAGATAAACAACGATAAACAAAAATTTGAGTTTTGGACTTCTTTTCAAGGCAAAGTGTTAAGTTCTGGTGAACTAGATAGATAGCGAGCCACATCCGGTTTACCTTACGAGACACGATACGTGGACGGAATCTGAATCGGCCCTTGCTGAAACCTAAGACCTATACCCACGACTAATATCGATCGTATGCTAAGCTAGCATCACACATCATCGCTGGTAGTAGCACGTATGCGTCACTGGTTTAGCAAGAGTAGAATAATAATTACTGCTCGATTTAGCGATATACAACTGAAAATTCAAAGCGATGAAAATCAAAGAGTGAACAAAATAGATTTCAACCACCAGAATGATCAACACCAAACAAGATCGAATACCACGAATTGAAAGGAATACCACGCATTGGATACCATGAGTCGAATAGCAGTATTCGAGTGTCAAGACTATCATGAACCTAACTGTACATTTCGAATAACAAGAATCCGCTAACGTGCAGTGAACTGCATGATTCATGATACATGAATTTGATGACCAGCATCGAGCAACATGATTCGAAGTACCTTGATCTGATGAGATGAACCGGATAACATGATTTAAAATACATGTACCCGATAACATGAATCGAATGACATGATTCAAAATACATGAGTCCGATAACATGGATCGAATAGAATGACCTGGAATACATAAACCCAATAACATGGATCGAATAGCATGACTCGTAGTATATGAACTTGATAACATGGATCGAATAATATGACTCGAAATACATGAACCTAATAACATGAATCGAACAATACGACTTAAAATACATGAACCCGATAACATGAATCGAATAGCATGAGTCGAAATACATGAACCCGATAACATGAATTGAACAACACGACTCGAAATACATGAACCCGATAACATGAATCAAATAAAAGGACTCGGAATACATGAACCTGATAACATGAATCGAATAGCATGAGTCGAAATACATGAACCCGATAACATGAATCGACAACACGACTCGGAATACAAGAACCTGATAACATGAATCAAATAGGATGACTCAAGATACATTAACCCGATAACATGAATCGAACAAATCGACCCGGAATACATGAACCCGATAACATAATTGAATAGCATGAGATGAAAAATAAATAGAGAAATGAGTTCAACCGATAGAAACCACAACCAGAACCGCACAAATGAAACCATAGATTAAGAATTAAATGATACAAGCTAGATTTATAAACATAATAGCTCGATATTTGAACAACAAGCGTCTAACCAAAGATAGGGTAACGAATGACTGATCCATGACCGGAACAAAATCAAGATCATGCATAAACTAGGAGTTGAATCCCAAAAATTTAATCCATGATTCAGAGGGATGGTAATCGAGTCCTTTGGCACAGTCATGAACCAATTTCTGAAATCGCACAAGAAAAATTTGGGTATTATATGGCAAGAATCTATTTCATGATCCGACTATTGTGTCAACAATAACTGGGTCATGAGTTTGAGTAGCCAACTTTCCACAGAATTCATTGGTTGGATAAAATTAAGCTCTAAGAGTTAAAATCAAGGGCGATTTATGAGCAAATTGGTATATCGCCAATGAAGGTGATCATGAATTTGGAGACTGGAGACAAAGCTTGTAAAGAATCTGTCGAACTAAGGAAATCGGAACCAATCACAGTCGTGCATGTTGGGTAAAGATCTTTGACATAATATAGAGCCAATATATCCTTGCCACTTACGAAGCATGATTTGTAAGCAACAGCACTACGAGGGAGGTAAACCCAAGAGTGAGAATCGATCTCGTGGGAGCAAGTGGTTCTCGCGGGTTGAGCATGGAGGTAAAAGACTCCAAGCATGGTGGTTAATAGATCATAGGTTTTTCGAAGGCTGCAAGATGATAAGGTGACATGCAACTGGACTGGCTCAGGGCATGAGGTCGATGCGAAAGTCGATTTGGTGACCAGAGGAAGACCTATTGCTTCATTAGGAAAACTTTTCAGGGTAATCTCGGGCGACTAGGATGTCTAGGATTCGCCTTTCTTTGGTGATAACTCCCATAATTTGGACCAAGAATGCACGCGCTCCATACAAAAGTATTTGTGGCTTGGTGCAGAACATGAACTTTAGTCTACAGGCTAGGTTATCGTCAAGGATTTCCGGGACCTGAGGATTCCCGTGACCTGATCGTTCGGACGAGGTACGTATTAGTTTCTTAAAGCGCACAATTTTAGCAATAACAATGGTAAAGATCTTGAGACTATGCTGATATGAGAGTAAAAGGTTTGGAGATGACAGAGGTGAATAATGTCAAGGCACAGAAACCAATGCGTTAGGTTACAACGCCGACATAACTCAGGGATCATGAAGATTTACCTTTGAGCGAATATTATTGATATTGGTACGCATGTAGAGTCATAAACTTATACACATGCAATCCCGTAAACATGTGAACTTGTAAATTTGTGAATTTCCAAATGAGTAGACTTCTAGACACGCATACCTTGAAGATACTCAAGTGAGCTTAAAACGAGAACATTTTAAATGGAAAGTTGGATTTTTTTTAAAAAGAAAACGGATAGTCATGTGCGCGTAGGTTTGTAGACTCGCTAATGTGCCCATTTGTTGCCACGTATACATGGAATCCCGTAACCATGCAACTTGTAAACCCGTGAATGAGAACTCACCCAGCATACACACGGCGATAAGGATGGCATGAGAAGGAAACGATTCGAAATTTAAAGAGACAACAACTCATATCCTGGAACATAAAGGCATGATAGATATGGTCCGATAAGGTATTAAACACCAACATGAGAAGGGAAATGATTGATTTAGGTCTCAGAATCCAAATGGTCAATAGACATCAACATATGGTTCTTCAAACAACATATGAGTCAAAGGCTTCGACAAGGGTTCCACGGTTAGCACAACCGTTGACATGGGTATTAACGGTGGCTAATGGGGACATGCACGAGGGAGATGACCGAGATATCCACAATGATAACAAAGAACGTAGAGGCAAAAGCAGAAAGGTGAACATCATCGAATTGAATAGGCGTTGGTGCAATGGTGGATCCAGGATTTTTCATTAGCTGGGGCAAAAATTGATTGAGCTGTCAAAACGCACCAAATATGCAAAAAACTTAGATCTATGAAAATGGGTCATATAATGACAGTCATAAAACTAATTGAGCCTAAACATGGATAGTAAGAAATTCAACTAAAATAACAGGCCTTAAAAAAATTTGATTTGTTAATTTGCTAGGCTTGTCTGATGTTTGTTCCCTTGCCTTGTAATTATTGGATCTCATAACAATAAAGAACAAAACTATGATAACTTTAATTGTGTAAACTATGAGTTTGGAAACATAATGTTAAGTCTTAAGAAATATAATAGAGATGAAATTAACAATTATAATAACATAATAAAAGAAAATGTTAAAGGCTGTTAAGGGCTTTAAAGTGGATAACTTAAAACAACTTTAATATTAAATCTACCTAACTATAAAAAAAACATTATAAACATCTTTTGATCAAATTAAAACAAAAAACAAAAAAATATATATATAGTTGAGTTATCTCATAATAGAACCCATTACTCATCTACTCATTTTAGTTTCTTATGTATAATGTCTAATAGTGATGGAAGTGTAAAAAATGATAACTTTAAGGTTTTTTAAAATTAGTCTAACTAAAAGGTTAAGTTTGTAAGATTTACTTAAACTAAAGGACTTAAATGAAAATTACTTTTTAAACTTGCAGTAAAGTTGAACGACAATTGAAATGCCATTTCTCCATTAAAACTGATGTGTTCGGAACTACATCTAAAAATATTAAAAATATCCTAGATCTAAACCTACACCTAGACACACCTAATTTTACCGAAACTCCTAACACTAGACCGAACCTAAGGCAAGTGTACCTATCGGTGGCAGTATAGCTACAGAAGACCGGATATTAAACCCTAAGGACACTCTATAGCTAGACTTAACCTAGGACCTACTGAAATGGAAAAACTGAGTAAATTTGGTTTTTGTGAATTGATTAACTAAATTAACTAACTATTCAACTAACAACCGAAAATGAGGAAACTTAGGAGAAAATCAAATTAAACAAGAGAATCACCTAGACCTAGAATCCTATTTAATACATACAACTTCACTCAGCTATGAGTTCACCTTTTAAGTCCTTCCTAGTTAACACTTCTAACGCTCGAACAGGAGTTCACCTTTTGAGTACGTCCTACCTCAACTAAACCTAACCACCCTCGAAACAATCTAAGGCACCCAAGGCTAGCGGGAGCTACCATTAACTATCATGAATGACACGAAATAACAAATTGACTAACTATCCTAGGGCATTTCCTTTTGGGACAATGTTATCCTTGTCAATTAACCAACCCAATTACACGACAATTCTTTACCTTTTGAGTCTTAGAAAAGGCAGCACATTGCAATCAAATCCATAACTAACAATCAACACAGTAGTTCAAGAATTAACCTAAACTACTCTATTGCAACTAACCCTAGAGTTAGCTACTTTAGACAATTCACCTAAACCGAAAGACATTCGTGACTAAATCATGTATTAATTATCAATTAAAGTTCTGGTCATCAGCACACATATGCATCCAACATGACAATCAATGGAGTTTAATAAAAGTGCAACATCAATCAAACAATCACAAACCGAGTAAAGTAAAAAATACTAAATATTCATCATAATAGGTCTAGGCAATACAATCAAACTAGCCTACAATCATAATCACATCCAGAAAACATAAGTAAACAGAAGTTATAATCATACTAGAATCTGGTTTAAACAACGAAACAAGAATAATGACGAAGGAGTTAAGAAAACCGAATGATTACTCGGTGTCGAATGCTTCTTCTTTTCGTACGTAGGATTTTTTTTTCTTTCTCTATTCGAACCCCTAGAAGTAATTCCCGTCCGTGAAGTCAAGGGCAAAGCTTGAAATAAAACCCTGAGGGGGCGGAGTTCAGAAATTCTATATAGGGGGCGATGCTCAATACATTCGATGGGCGATACGTAATATATATAAATGCTTGTACATAAAATCATAAAAATATGTACTTATGGACGAAAAAACCGAGGGGGCGGTCGCCCCCTCCCGTCTTTTCTAAGCTTTCCCTTGCGTGAAGTCTTATTTGAAGTCGGCTGTGAATTTCGAATCCCCCAAAGTAATATTGCCGTAGGGGTTTCTCTAAAGTTGCCGTCCAAGAAAAATTATGTGAGCCCCCTTCTTATAATAAAATCCCTCGACCTTCCTTGCGATCGGAATAATAATAAAATTTAGGTTGGCGGATTTTTACGATACAAACCGACAATTTAGTCGGTTTTCAATCGAGGACCAGAATTTATACGCATGGATTTAGTTTTGTGTATATTTTCCATTTAGCCTCTTGACTTTCCTCTAATTCTACGCCAGTCCCTCGGACTTAGTAATTAATTATTTTAGCCCTTTATCTTTGATGTTATGTCATACCATCCTCTTAGGCATTTATATCAACCTACAATCAAACATAAATGAACCATTTTGAGCACATTTGATCACAATTATCCTAATTAAACACAAGACTCAAATAACTGACTAAACTCATACCAAAATATACAAAAATGACTCAATACCACATTAAGACTCAAATACTATAACTTAGATAAAAACTAAATAAAAATGACTCAAAGTCGACTCAATTACTATACAAATTAGACGGGAAATATAGATATGTTTGCAACACATTAAACATCCCCACACTTATCCATTTTTTCGTCCCAGAAAAATACCACAAATAGGATCATAACCAGGCAGTCAATTTCTAACTTATCAGATTATTCGAATTTAGATTTCCATTATCAATTAAACTTAGCCTAGCCCGAATACCGGTATTTCTGTCCGACTAAACCCAACTACCATCCGTTCAGCGCCAAATGCATCAAGTTATTTTTTAATTATCATATCAATCGACTAATGGGTCCCACACAAGCCTTTCAATTCATCCTAATCCTATTTTTTCTCCATATATAGGCATCTTGATATTTATGTATACATATATCTTTTAGATAGTGGATTTGCATGAATGAATGGATGAGTTTTTATTTGAGTCATTTTTCCATATTTCTTTTTCATATATTTTTGAATTTTTTTTTTCATATGGACTTCACCTAGAGAAGCATCCACTGAGTAGCGAGCCGATGGGTAGCACATAGGGTATTTAGCCTAACCTAACCTAGAGGCGTATACCAAAGGGAAACACATAGGCTTCGGTATTATATTTTTAGCTCAAATGTAATGGATTTGCGGAGGCACTATTTATCGAATTTACTTTCGTAAAAATATAAAAGCATGCCAAAATTACTAAAAAGATATACACATATGAAAATATTGAAGATGCAACTTTTATTATTTTTCTAAACAGTTTCGGAATCCTCAATCAACCTAAGGCGGAAACCCACTAAAGTTTCATGATTTACTTATCAATTAAGTACATTTTATTTATTTATTATTTTTATGATGCACAAGGATTTTTAAGCCCAATTAGTCAGCTGGGCCTACCAATACATCGAAAACTAGCTAACATGCAACCAATTATTATATTTTTCAATTAAGCACATTCCGTTATAACAATGTACCATAATTGTACTATCATTTTCCATTATGTTTCAGCAAAAATCAGGAACATTTTTTTTTTCAAATTTTCAACTTTTTTGGATTTTTAGAATTTTTCATTTTTTTCCAAAGACACACTAAAAATAAAAATAAAGACGCAAGTCTCCCATCCCCACACTTAAACGACACATTGTCCCCAATGTGAGATGAAATAAAATAAAAATAAAAACAAATCACACTAAAAAGAAAGATAGAAAGAAAAATAAAAATGCAACGAAAAATAAAAAGGTAAATCAGAACAAACTCCCCAAATTGGTGATTTGGATGACTGACAGGCGAGTTCGATCCCAAGTTCCCCGCTGAATCTTCATGAGCATCTCAATGCGAACATCATCGAACTTGTAAAGACAGACACAAAACAAACACTCGACAAAAAACAAATATTAATCATGAAAAGAAAAAATAAATAAGACTAAAAATGAAACAAAATAAAGGAGAACTGGTGTTTACCTAAAAACGAGAACTCGTATGAACCAGCTCAAAAAAAATTTACTTAACAAAAAATAAAACTGTAAATTAATTTTTTTTCTCTTCTGTCGCCTTCTAGGCGTATCACCTAAGACAAATGATACATCCAGGCGATACGCCTAGAGCATCAATAACAGCCGTGCCGTAAAACTTACCTCCATGCGTATCGCCTAGAACCAAGAGGGAAGCTTTTAAGGGGCCAGACTGGGCACCAGTCCGGTCCGTTTTCTCGCTCCGTAGTGTAACTTTATACTCGTTTGGCGCAAAAAAAAATTATATACTTAGTCCGGCCCTATCCGCCTTTAGTCCGGCCCCATCCCTATTTCGATACAAGCTTCGCCCCTACCTAGGACAATAACCCCTCCAGGCGATATGCCTAAACCGAAAATTCCAGGGAATTTTTGGAATTCGACCCCAAAATTTTTCCATCTCTTTTTCTCTCCAAGGCCTCCTTTGGTCGAATTTTTCCAGCACAACATGCACTTTTAACCTCAAATACTTGCGTGGAAATCATCTTCACACTTTCTGATGATTTTGAGCTTCCCGAATTACTTGCAAACACCGAAAAACCCAAATCGAAAAACCAAAAAAGGCACCAAAGACTAAAATTTGCAGAAACGTGAAAACAAATTTACAAAATTTACAGCCCCAGGCATTATGGAAATCAATTCAAAATCACTATCCAACCTCCTATTCCATCATACGGAGGCTTAGACTTAACATCTCTAACCAAACATCTATCGGTAACTAACCGCTTTCTCTCCACACAACTACCTACCAACATACCAACTAACCAACCACTACACCTCACCAAAGCTAACGACTTTTTAACTTTCCAATGTTTAAAACGACCCGGTAGGAACCTAATTCTACCTATGAAACTCATCTCTGGGTCATTTTGACACATAAACACCAACAGCCTCCCCACACTTGGTCCATGCACAATCTCATCATCTAGCTTACCTAAATCACCAAGTGTGGTCTTTCTAGCATCCACCTCAACTACCACAACCTCTTCACTAACCAAATTACTCCTGGGTTCACCTAACGGGTCAACAATCTTACCTTTATCAACTACCCCATGGGATCCTCTCCACACTTGGGGTCTATCACTACCCACTCGTCTAGATTCTGAACATTCTCTCTAACCTCCCATTTCTCATATTCCTCAACACGCTCATCCTCACCGAACCTATTACCTACCACTAACTCCTTCCTAGTAACTAAGCTGACACAACGATCTACACATGACTTAAAAGTTTCTAATAAACAAACAGATTTGTTATCCTTTTCTCTCGATCTACCAACCTGAAATCTCACACTCTCATCATCAACTCTTAATGTAATTATACCCTCAAAAGCATCAACTAAGGCAGGGGCAGTCCTAAGGAAAGTTCTACCTAAAATAAGAGGGCATTTAACATCATAGTCCGTATCAACAAGCACAAAATCAACAGGGAATACAAATTTATCAACTTTAACAAGCAAGTTTTTCACAATTCCCTTAGGAGTAACAACAAATCGGTTAGCTAACGAAATGGTCATACGGGTCGAGGCGGGATCTCCTAATCCTAGGTATTAAAAAATGGAATAGGGCATGACATTAATGGAAACACCGAGATCCTCCAAAGCATGGGTCACATAATAGCTACCAAAAACACAAGGAATGGTGAATGTTTCCGGATCAGTCGACTTCTCGGGTAGCTTATTCTGGACAATAGCAGAACATTGATCATCAAGCGTAATTTCAGATAAAGCTTCTAACTTCTTTTTATTAGACAACATTTCCTTTAAAAATTTAGCATACTTAGGCATCTTTTGCAATACTTCAGTGAATGGCAATGAGATCCTAAGTGACCAAAGAATTGACCATATTCTTGTGCGTTCTTTTGTTGAATTAAGCGTTCAGGGTATGGCACCCGCTAGGTCTCCGCTGTTATCTGTTGCTGATCTGTAAATCTCACCCTCTTCTTTATCTTAGCCTCCTCCCATTTCAAGGGCTTCTTCAACTCTTGAGACTCGACGTTCGGTGCGGTACTTACTGGCTTGACGCTCGGATGCATTCTCCCGTCGGGGGTCTCTAACTCAATCTCCTCATCAACCGACTCCTCCTCAACAACTACCAGTGATGGACTCTCTACGACTCTCCCACTTCATGTAGTCACTGCATTAACCAACGCATTAGGGTTTTTGTAAGTACTACCTGAAAATTGACCCCCTCGGTTATGTAACTCTTTCAACTGCTTCGCTATATCTCTTACTGAGTGCTATAGATCTAAGAAAGAAGCTTGCTGATTCCTAAGTAGCATGTCATGCTCGAGCAACTTCTTCTACGTAGCCTCGTCTCGTTCATTCATCTGTGTCAGGATCTGAGTCTGGTTCACAATCAACTCCCTCATCTCTCTCATGCCAGACCCGTCATCTCCTCTCTCGCCTGAAACCCCGGTGGGTTACCTCTGTCTTGCCATCCAGAATTTTGGCTACTCCTCCACCCGGAGTGTAAAGAATTACCGAACTAGGTTCGGTTCCCTATATAATCAACCTGCTCCGCAAAGTCGAACGGGCAGGTGTCGTGAGTGCCTCGACACAACTCATATTTGGCTTTGATATGGAGTCGAATTTTGTCTAAAGGTTTGTAGATGGTCTCGAGCTCCTTAGGAGTCATGGTCTCTGAGACAGTGTGGTGGACATCCCGGGTAGATGTGGAAGAAACGAGTGATTTAGTCGGGGCCAAGGTGGCTCTCCAATCTCCGGGTGTCTGCTGTTCGGCAATTGTGAAGCTTTCAAAGAGTTGTTTGTATTCTTTAACGGTGAGCTTCTCCATCATGTGTCCACCTACTGATATGTAAACTCCTTCTGAACGGAATAAGGAAGTCCATTATAGAACTTTTCTATGATAGCCCAGTTCGTCAACCCATGTTGCGGACATCTACTCAGGAGGGTGTTGAATCGCTCGTATGCTACCGAGTAAGGCTCATCGGGATCCATGCGAGAGGAGTGGATTTCCTCCCGAGTACGCGAAGCCTTAGCTGGTGGGCGGTATTTCTTTAAAAATTTCTACTTTAGGTCTGCCCAGGTGGCAATCGAATTTGGAGGAAGCGTCTCTAACCATACGGCAGCTTTAGATGCGAGCGAGAATTGAAAAAGCCATAGGTAAATAACATCATTCGTAACTCCGGTGAGTCCGAATGTGTTACAAATACGCACAAACCTTGAGAGGTGAGCCGGTGCGTCTTCTTCATCACGTCCGTTATACTGAATCGAATTGGTTAGTGCGTTGATGACGTGTGATGGGATATGCCAATTAGTGGTGCCAGCGATGGTGGTGGGTGCGATAGCAAACCGAGCGTCGTCGTCGCCGGTGCTGGCTTGCTGATGAACAGTGAGGCGTGCGGCCATGGTGATGATTGGAAAGTGGAATGGATGATGAACAAACTTAAGAAAAGAAATGAAAACCTAAGAATCTAGACTCAAGAATAAAATGCCTAAAGACTCTAGACGTGACAGAAAACCTAAAAAAAGACTCACGATTTCCTAGACAAGACCTAAGTTGATCTCGCTATGGCCAAGTGTCCCCGGAAACGGCTTCAAAGACTTGATGTGTTCGGAACTACACCTAAAAATAATAAAAATATCCTATACCTAAACCTAGACCTAGACACACCTAATTTTACCGAAACTCCTAAAACTAGACTGAACCTAAGACAAGTGTACCTATCGGTGGCAGTATAGGTACAGAAGACCACATATCGAACCCTAAGGACACTCTGTAGCTAGACTTAACTTAGGACCTACTGAAATGGAAAAACGGAGTAAATTTGGTTTTTGTGAATTGATTAACTAAATTAATTAACTATTCAACTAACAACCAGAAACGAGAAAACTTAGGAGAAATCAAATTAAAGAAGAGAATCACCTAGACCTAAAATCCTATTTAATACATACAACCTCACTCAGCTATGATTGTTCTGATGGTGGCTAGTTCACCTTTTAAGTCCTTCCTAGTTAACACTTCTACCGCTCGAACATGAGTTCACCTTTTGAGTACGTCCTACCTCAACTAAACCTAACCACCCTCGAAACAATCTAAGGCACCCAATGAAGCCCATGACTCATGAGACTCATGATCGTCACAGAGAAGCGATAGGGCTTAAATTAGGTAAAGACATGTTTTGATTTAGTATTTGGGTGTACAGACATATAATAGTTATCTTTACTATTCATATTCCATCGATAAATGCAATATGGAATTTCATAACTGTGTTCGATGTTAATTACGTTTAATCATCCCTGAACAATTGTTGATATTGTTCTAAATGTCCATAGTCGATTAGAGACGTGGGAACGACTCTAAATGAAGACTATTCTGATTTTGAACCTTAAAAGGGTTTAACGTTCAAAAGTCACAGACCTCATTGGGAATGACGTTGGAAGTAACTCGCATCAAGCAATGCAATTATGGAAGTTTTGCTTGCTTGATTAATGGTATGCTCTATTGTTTCCTTAGACCTGAGACGTATACTAGAACTCTTGCTTACTGCAGACTGTTCTTTGATCGTAGTCTAACGTTATCGTGTAACAGCCAACAATAGGACTACTTTTAAGAATGGATCTAAAGTTCAGTGGGAGTTGTCAAGACAGGATTTCCTACTATTGCTTCGGCAATAGATAGAAATAAAGGCGCCCTCGATTCCAAGTGTGAAGTGTGTGGCCTCACCCAAACTTACTGTTTGTTTGATTGGTTCACTTTGGATGGGAGAACGAGATTATAATTGATGAATATAATACATGAGAGTCCATGTCTCATTATTCATCTATGTCTAGAGCGGAAAGGAACATATGACAATGATTACCATAAGTCCTCAATCTGCTTTCTTTACAACTATATATACTTTGGCTGACGACTTATTGTGTCGTAACTGGTTTGTGTAGCCATGCATAGCCAGAGTGCCTCTGACTACAATGCTAAAGTGTCGCGATCAGTCCAAGTGGGAGACTATTAGATGTTAGGTGTCCTGACCCGACATTTAACGTAACCAACCCGGTTTCGACTCGGAAGAGTTACACACCAGAGTCAACGAACTAAACAATTAATTACTTGTTAATTAATTAACTTAAGTAGTTAAAATAAATAAATACTAGTTATTTATTTAATTAAATGTAACGAAACAAAGTTTATCGTAAAATTGTTTTGGAGAAAATTCGACGGGATATTGTCTAGTCGTTACCGGTTTAACGGACTAAAATGTCATTGGGTTTCGGGTGTTGGATCTTGACATGGGCCTAGGATTCCTAAAAGCCTATCAAGGGAAATTAAAAGGAGATGATTAGGGGTGGAAACCCTAATCGAAAAATTGGAGCCTCTCTCTCTCTCCCCTCCTCGTCGTCGTCCCCTATCACTCTCCTCTTCTCGATTTCGGTGCCACCACCACACACCACCATCATCGTCGATTTCCGCAATCGCAATGGTGAAATGAGATACACGTCTCATTGCCGCCGCCATAAAGTTGGAGACCACCGTCATCGTCGCTAGGGTCGCCGCCTCAGACCACAGCAAGGTGGTCCGTGCTTTACCCGCGCCACCGAGGCCCATGTTTGAGCCCTCGCCTGCCGCCACCGTCCAATCCGGTGAGAGTTCCAAGTGGCCGGCGCCACTTTATGCCGTCTCCGTTACGCCACTTGCTCCGTCGCTACCACGCACGTCGAACGAAATCGAAGTGACATCGGTTTCGTCGCCATGCACGGCAGAACCTTTTGATTGGAATGCCATGATCTATGGCATGGTTTCGTTACTGCCACCAGCGC
This sequence comes from Deinandra increscens subsp. villosa, assembly GCA_039602395.1. Taxonomy (NCBI): domain Eukaryota; kingdom Viridiplantae; phylum Streptophyta; class Magnoliopsida; order Asterales; family Asteraceae; genus Deinandra; species Deinandra increscens. Next base: position 37,567,676 of record JBCNJP010000008.1, on the reverse strand, counting down.
CGGTTCGTGCGATGAACGCGCCCATGGTGCCTGAGGCCCCGTCTTCACAGTCGGTTGAAGACTTGACTCGTCGATTCAAGTCGGGCGTTACCTTTTGTCCTATCGCCAGTTCGTCGAACCCCGGTGTCTTGAACGGTTGTTCGGACTGCGCCAAGGTATATCTAATTTACTATTAGATTAGACGCGATTTAATTTTTTATAGTATTTATGCGTACACGGTGATCAGATCCTGTCTACGGTTTTATTTATTCGCGTTATAAAACGTTTTTCCGTTGCGTAATTAATTCTGATTAATTAACCCGTAAATTTAGTCGGTAATAAATTAAAACGGGTAACCCGGATACCCACTGTAAAACCCAACAATATATATATATATATATATATATATATATGCACGTTATATTCTATAATTTTATGTGACAAGGTGTCACGTAATTATACGTAATGTTTTCAAATTTCATGTGAAATTATATATTATATGATTTTATGCAGAGTGTTTTGTGAATTTATGAGATATTATTTTATGTGAAACGTTTTGTGATGTTATGTGGCATTATATGTCACATAAATTTCGATTAACTTGTTCTGTGAACTGAATACGTGCTATCATATTTATATAAACTGTATTCCATAAAATGTGGTTTTATAAAATACAAATAAGCCTAATGACATTTTATAGAAATGATATTTTATCTGTCGTGGGTTATTAGAAATAGTATTTTATGATGGCGTGTGTGTGGACAAAATACTATATGGTAAAATTGCATTCGAGTTATAAGATTTAGGGTTTAGTATAACTCCATTATAACTAGATGGGTGTAAAATGTGCATGTACCAAAGTGTAAGGTTTAGATGGTCAATAGAAGAAAGTTGATTTTAAATGATTTCAAAACCGTCAAGTGATTCACGTTCGGTCATTCATTTCTTTTCTCCGTCCCTGTTCCTCACCGGTTGTGATGTGCGAACTCAAACGCCAGCCTTCATTATCCTCCATTAATTGTAATCAAAGGTACCAATTACTCATTTCTCAATCACTACAGCATACTCCATCACTGTCCTAATTCCATAGTCCTCGGCACCTTTACAGACCCGCTATCGTTCGAAGAAAACGGACACAATTACACAAACATCACAAAAACACCCATCACCGATCTGCTGTTTATTGCGCCACCAACACACCAACATTCTCTAATGTTACGCTACCAGCGACTATCACTTGATGTCCCTCGGTGATCACGAATGCAGTAGCAACCGGCGGAGCATCACAGCTCGTCCCGATTTTATGTTTGAGTCCGGGATTGCGTTCGTGTTTCGGCATCAAGACTCATTAGTCTCTCATCTCCGGGTCAAGGTAATCCTTTTTCCATGATAGTCGCACGTTTTCTGGCTTCTTTGCATGTTTTTTTTCTAGTTTTCCGGCGATCGGAGATAGCTCCGGCGAGTCTAGGGTTTGGGTGTAGAAGACGGCACCCGACCCGTAACCTATATGAATTTTGTTTTTCGTTTGTAACTCGCCGCGCTCCTGGTTCAGTGGTTTGTTTGGTGGGCTTGTTTGCAGGAAGCCCGTGTTCGAGTCCCGCACTTATCCTTTTAATCGCCCATTTTTTTCCAAACTAATTTGCTTGCTACTGCTTATAGTTATAAGCATTCTGTTTGTAATTCTGACAACAACAGGGCCGATGACCGAGTGGTTAGGTCACTGTGGTGAGACATAGAGGTCAGAGGTTCGAACCCAGTGACCTCCATGTTTTATGTTTTTTGTTTATTTTTGTGATTTAAGCATTTGACAACCTAGAATTCGTATCAAAGTTGTCCCTTATCGCATTTTAAACCCGTAAAAATATATCTTGGACTATTAAATTCTGTAAACCATAATTTTGAATTGCAAACATGTTTAACTTGTTGTCTCGAATTAAAATAAAATTTTAATATTTACATATTGGCCTAAAGATTATGGGTTTTACATAAAAGGTATATCTTTATCTTTACTACTATATAAAGCATTTCTTTACCTTCTTAAGAAACCTCATAAATTTAAGAGGGTATAAAAAGAGTAACATAATATACAACAAGGAGAAGCATACTCGGTTCCATATGAAAGATACTTAACGAGAAGCCAGAAGGAGTTGAACTCTTTAGTTTCACCCCAATTTAAACTCTTTAGTTGCACATACGACACCCCCTCTTTCTTTTCTTCGCCACTGTTGTTCAGGGTTGCAGACTTGCAGGGCATTGGAAACACACATACGGTACCTCCTTTTTGCTTTTCTAGACAGCTCTTTGTTTTGGGCAGTAAATTAAAATTCAAAATCACTGGTACCAACTTCCGATTTCAAATCACCTATAATACACTGCTTTTGATTTTGAGTTCAATCCATTAACCTTCCTGTTTTCTCTTCTTCTTCATGACCATAACTATTTCCACACTGAAACCGAAACCTAAATCCAAACACCCTTTTAAGTTCTTCGTGATATTCATCCGTTAAACTCTTGGATCTGACGAAACCGAACCCTAAATCCAGCGCCGGCAACGTGTTACACAGCTCCGGAATTTCATCATAACTGAAACCGAACCCTAAATCCAAACATCCATTAACGTATCACGATTCATATCGTCTCCACTGAATCTCGATTTGAAGTTCATATCGCCACCATTAACGAACCGGGTAAGCTTTTCTTCTTGCCCTTCCGCTGCAATTTGTCAGGTTTTTAGTGGCCTTCGTTCTAATATCTGCATAAATTTGCATCTTATCTCGATGGTTGTTGCCTTTGGTGTAGTATTGTGCTTCAAATGGTTTGCTTCCAGATTGGGGGATTAAAGTAGACGTTTGCATTGATTTAATTTCTAATTTAGGGTTTCTGCAGTACAAAAAATCTGGTCAAAGCTAATGGTAACTAATGGTAAAACGTATCAGTCATCATTGTTTATCTTGAACTAATATTTTTTGTTTTTATGGTTTCTATTTGTTGCTTCTTCTCAGATGAAGTACCCGGCTTTCATCTGATTGTTTAGGTTTGATTTTTTAGTTCTAATTTTGTAGGATTGGAAGAACAACAATGATAATCGTTGCAAAGGTGTTGCGGTGCTAGAGATACCTCTGTGGACAATGATGGTTATCTTTTATAAATGTTTTTTTTACTGCCAAACGATAGATTAACTTATGAGGTTATCTCCTGTTCACAAGGTAGATTGACTTGTTTACTTCCTTAACCATCGCTTTTTCTTCTTCTTTTCTTTATATTGAAAGAGGCGATTTAGTTCATGTAGAAGCTAAACAGGTGAAGCGTCAAGGTATAAAATTTGCGGGGACACTTATGAGTAAGGTATAAAATTTTAATGTGCTTGTTGTTGCCAATTTTCATGCTTAAGTTATACTTTGTTATTTTGTATGCATAAACCTCCTAAATGTCTATTTAGTTATGGTTAATAATTAGGTATAATTTATGTGTGATTCAGCTGGGAAAATGCTAAGTTTACTGCTGTAACATGAAGATATATGCTACTTGGGGGTGGGCAAATTACAACTATCTAATAGTCTCCCTAATGCATACTGGAGTCCAATTGATAGTAACATGGAGGTAAAAAAAATCAAACCCCCTTTTCGTCTCACAAAGCTCAAGCTCCATGGCCAATGGTGATGATATGGATACATCAATGAATGATCTTCATAACCAGTCCATTTCTTCAGGATGACAGATTTATCAAATGGTTAAGTGAGATGGCAATACATATTACATATGTTATCCTCAGTTTCAAGTGTTTTACGTTACTAACATGTATGTCTTTGGTTCTAAAATATACAACTGGAACTGGATATCTTTTGTTTTAGTTTTCTAACAATTTAATTTTATTGTGTTCAGCCATCAACAATACATAGGCAAAGTGAAACATGCTCTATTTTTTATACGCAAAAGGCAGCTTGAAAACGTTTTGTATTATCTAAAGAAAATGTTATTACAGTGGGGTTTGAAGTTCCCAAATCTGATGATATATGCATGTTTCTTTAAGTACTTCACTATCGCAAACACTTTTTGTAAACAGAAATCAATTTACTATTTTGGTGTCCTCCATCTACATTTGGACGATGGCAAGTAAAAGTAAAGATGTGAAAAGGGGTGGGTTGGGTGGGTTTGGGTAGCGGGTCCAGACCGGCATGTTCCAAATCAACAAAGGTATACATTGAATTTATATTTACATGCTTGTGGATACTTTTATAAAATTTTATCGGTTTCGTTGGTATGATATGTAATTCAAGCTGTATGTTATAATACTATATCCTATATTTTTTAATAGTTTTTCTAAAAACAAAAAGTTTGAAGGTGTTTCTGTAGAACCTGAAGTCTCGAACCCGAGTCTATCACCGGGCTGATAAAATTACAAAGTACTTAACCGGGTTATAACATTACGAAGGATCCGCGTGATTTTGTATTCGGGTCTTCTATACCCGGCTCTCATTTTGGTTGTTAAAGTTAGTTATATTAACTTAACTATAGTTAGAAGTGTAGTTAGTTGTTTGTTAGCTCTGGTTAACGATATATAACTAGATTCTTGTATTTTGATCTTCAATCAATGAAATCAGATTGATTTTCAGCTCGATTGCTCTCGTTTCATCTCTGTTTACATGGTATCAGAGTACTTTTACTCAAATTTGATCGTCTGATCTTCCAATTCATCTCTTTCTCTTCCGGTTTAGTTTTCTGATTTGCCTTTCTTCATTTTTTTTCCTTCAATTTCATCATGTCTTTCTCAAATTCAACAATTGATCCTTCTGATCCGTTGTTTTTTCATGCTTCTGATCATCCTGTACTGATTTTGGTTTCAAAAGCTTTTGATGGCACTGGTTTTGCGTCTTGGAGTCCATAGCTTTGTCTGCTAAAAACCAAGCTGGTTTTATCAATGGAGAAATTAGCAGTTTTGACACAACTCAACATCATTGGAAGCGGTGTAACGATATGATAATTTCATGGATTTTGAACACTTTGAGCAAAGATATCAGCGAAAGTGTGATGTACATCCAAACTGCTTCTCAACTTTGGAAGGAACTTAATGATCGGTATGGCCAGTCAAATGGTGCCAAATTCTATGAACTTCAAAAATCACTCACTGAATTGAGTCAAGGTAACTCTAGTATTGCCTCTTATTTTGCAAAAATGAAGTCCAAATGGGATGAACTGAATGCTCTTGATGTGATTCCTGCATGTTCATGTGCTTCTTCAACACTTATTCTAAAAAGAGAAAATGATCATAAACTTTTCCAGTTCTTAATTGGACTTAATTCCTCTTATGATGTTGTTAGAGGTGCTATTTGTTGGGTTACGACAGTGGCATTCGGGTCTCGGTAATAGTAATTTTTTTTTGTTTGGAAATAATTATTTATGACGAATAATTATTTAATCAATTACCGAGTAAATTAAATCAGATAATTAAATTAACAATTAATTTAATAGGCAGCGGAAAACGTTTTAATTTACTAACGCGAAAACCAGATAATTAGCGTGAACCAAAACAACAGCATTCGACAATCACCATAACGCGCAAACACAAAAACACGTTTAAACAAAAACGCGACATATCCAATAAATAAACAATTTAAATCTAAACTAACTACGAGTTTAGATATACCTGAGCGGTGATTCAAACAGACGTTCGAGACACCGGAAGTCAACGGGTGACACTAGGGTTTCGCAGGACGATTTGACTGGCAAATCGAGACGGCCTCGCGGATACGGAATTCCCTCAGTGATACGGCACCGAAATCCCGTACGTCGGATAGGCGCGAAATTAGGGTTTCGCGGACGACGGAGGAACACGCAAGATACGCGGTTCGCGACTAGGGTTTGTCGGCGGTGGAACCGACGACGACGAGGAGGGGCGGCGGCCGGCTCGGGCGGCGGCTGCGTGCGACGGTGACGGCGACGATGTGCGGCGGTCGGCTGCGGCTGGGTTGCAGGCGGCGGCGGCTCGACTTCTCCGGGCTGCTACCGCGGCGGCTTGGTCGCGACCAGCTGCGGCGGCTCGGTGGCAGGCGGCTGCGACGGTGCAGCTGCGGCGGCGGCGAGGGAGGAGGGCGCGCGGCGGCGGCTTGGTGAGCGGGGTCGGAGGCGGAACGACGGGGAAGTGGCGGCGATTTAGGATTAGGGTTCTCGCGAACGAATTGTCGGAGAGCAAGGGAGACGGCGGTGGCTAGGGTGCCGTCGGCGTCGGATTCTCGAGAGGGATGAGAAGGGGGCCGAAAATTCTCACTTGGAGGATTAGGGTTTCGTCTCCTTTAATCAGTTATATTTATAACTGATTTAGTTTCCGTTTAGCCCCTCGATTTTACTTAATCCTTAATCGAACCATTTTATTTTCGATATTAACATTTAAACTCTTTAAATGTTTATCGCTTCCCGTCATATAACGAATATTAGTCAAACCAATAATTCGTTGATTTCCGTCCATGACGTAAATATTGTTTAACGTCTTTAGTCGCTTAATTAATCTTGATGATTAATAGTAATTTAAATAGGTAATTAATTATTTATCTATTAAACTATTTAATAAACAAATAATTAATTCTTCTGCAAATTTGCCGGTTAAAAGTAAGCGGACTTTAATTACCCGTTGCCTCCGGTGTAACTCTTACGGGTCTTAACCGGGTCTGGTACTTGATTTAGTCGGGTCTGGACACCTAAATCCAACAGTCTCCCACTTGGACTGAGCGCGACTATTAATCAAGATACATTCAGAGGTGCTCTAGCTACACGTGGCTGTCCCAACCAGTCATGACACTTCAAGTCAAAACAACCAAGGCATATCAATAAACTTGTGATATAGACTTATGGCATTTGTAAAGTCATCAGATCCTTTCTGTATGAGACATCAATCGAACCAGAGACATGGATCTATTCATTCTCTTATGTGTTCGATCATTGTATTTCTTGTTTTGTTGGTCGAAATGGTCCAATCAAACACACAGTAAGTTTGGGTAAGGCTTTACACTTAACACTTGAAACTAACGAGAGGGCCCACGATGTTAAACTGTCGCATTATTAATGCAAGAGCACAGAATCCCGTATTGACTACATACAGCTCCCACTAAGCTTCAGATCCATTCCCAGAAGTAACCGTTATGGCTGGCAGTTACGCGACAGCGTTAAGCTACAATAAAAGAGAGTTCTTAGGCAGACGGGAGGTCGCTCATGTATCTCAGGTCGAAGGATACTGTTGAGTATACCATCAATCAGATTTGTCTTATGATTGGATCCATGAAGACATTCTGATGCGAGTTACGTCCTGACGTCATTCTCCAATGAGGCCTTGTGAGTCTGGAAGTCAACATCTTGAGTCTAGAGTCAGAATAGTCTTGCTTCAGGCGTTCCTCCCGCAAAATCTGATCGACTACGGACTTTTAGAATATTGACGAAATATTCATGGAAAATAAAACGTATAAAATTCGAACGCGTTACACAGAATTCAGACTCTCGTCTAACATCTTAGAGGAGGTCGAATGATATGGTGCAAACGATAGTGTTCGACATCTAACACTAAATCGAACATCGATGCGATGCAGAATTCACGTACTATGCAGTGGTGTGATTTCGCTGATCTAACCTGATCTTTGAAATCATGAATTCGCTATCATGTCCCCGTGTTTCGTTTTCGGATTGCCTAATGTTAGTTGTTTCTTAAGATTCAGTGTTTGTCTTGAACAATGATTCTTCTTAAGTGAATCGAACTTGTGATAATATAGTGTCCTTGGTGAGCACATGTAAGACTGTCTTATCACTTGAGCATGTTAACCGACTGTCTACAGAGTCGAATTAACTCTATGAATGTTTCATGGCATTCTTAGTTCAGATTCAATTAAGGTGGCTATTAATGTTCAACGAGTATAATCGGTACTCTGAAAATGAACATATATTTTCTTTCATCAGTGTTTAGTAGTGATGATGTGATTTTCCATCTATGGTTATGGCGTAACACTTTACGGCAACATTTTATGCAATATCTAAGTATTGAATTTCCTTTCGTATCATATTTAGTATGATTCGAATCGTTTCAAGAGATTGATCGTGTTAATGGTTGCTCAGCCACATTATGATCGATACTTAATTTAATCTTGAAACTTATAATCAATTGAGGTGTCATTTAAAAATTTTAATCCAGTAAATTTAAATGATCTTTAGATCGGCACTTGATCGTTATTTCGGTAAGGATCTGTGGCGATGCTCCCACTTGCTTGAGGCAGATTGGCATTCCTATTTTCATCCTTCTTTCAAACCATTTGGATACTAATTTACACGAAGAAAACGTGGCAATCAATTTTCGTTTTCAAGAACGAAATTGTTCGACTTCGTAATATGTGGTACGGAAATCGTATGCTTAATATCCAGATGTTATGATTTACTCATAAGTTCAAAGACGACTGTCAAAGTCATTTCAGAGTTTGATAGCATGGAGATGCGTTCGTCTATGATTGTTTGAAAGTATCTCTTGATGATCGAGATGATGATTTATCATATCGGACTCTGTGACATCCGAGAATTTCAAGGTTTACTTCCGTTAGACAATCTCCGTTAGTTACGTTATAAGTGTTAACTTAGTAACTAATGCTTAACTAGGCCGAATACGTCCACGACCTTTGGTTGATCACCGAACCCGTCCATATGTGTTTACTTATTTTATTGCCACTATGTGAAATTATGTGCAACGTGTTTACTGGATTAATTATGTAAACTGGTCACTTTTGGGTTTCCAGCGAAACTACCGGGCGAAACTATAGTGTCGCCCGGTTAGCCAACCCTCTGACTAACAGAGCCAGTTTCGCTTGGCCAGCGAAACTGACCAGCGAAACTAGCCCCTGTTATATATTAACATAAAACCCTAGAGATCCCATTTTGCACCATTTACTCAAAACACACACACACACTCTCCTGGAACTTCTGGTCAGCCAAGAATCACCACAAGCCGACGTGATCCCAGCCTCGAGACAACATCCATTCGGATCCTAGATCGAATCGTGAGTCTCCCAAAACCATTTTTATGTGTTCTTTATGTGTTTTCTTAAAAAGCATGCTTAAACCTCTATGGAATCACCTGATCTCTTGATATGTTGCTTAGGAATGCTAGATCTATCCTAAAGTCAGTAACTTTACGTTTGAAATCCATCCATAATGAAGATTTATGCCATTTTAGTCATTTTAGGTTTAAAATGTGTTTTTGGTGATTTGATGATGAAAACCCATGTTTGAGGTGTTAAAGCTTACTGATTTATGTTGGTAAATGATCATACATGCTAAATATTGAATCACATGAAGTATGGAAGCTGTTAGGTTGATTTTTAGGCTGATTTGTGAGTTTTTCGCGACCAGCGACACTGTGTTCTCTGGGCGAAATTATGTAGCGAAATTATGTATATCTTCATCCAGGGACACTATGTAGCGAAACTATAGTGTCACCGGGTAAACCAACCAGACCTGTCCGAACGAAATTACCGAGCGAAATTCCCTGAACGAAAGTTCAAACCAGTTTCGGGCGAAACTAGGCTAGCGAAACTGTGCCAACAGTTTTGAGCGAAACTAGCCTAGCGAAACTGTGTCATCGGGTATTGCCTAGCGAAAGTGCTGCCCGTGCACACAACGAAACTGCCTAGCGAATCTATGCTAGCGAAACTGTGACCAGACCTGAACCCAAACTTGTGCTACTTACTTGAATGCTATGCTACGACTTACATGAATATACTATGATGAAACATGTTTGATTTCTGATTTATGTGAACCCTTGCTTATGATCAACCATCGGTGTCGTGTGTCGGTATGTCGTGTCGTAGTTCCAACGTGCTATGTTATGGGCCATAGTGACGTAAGTTAAAGATTAGACACAAAACTAATACTTAAGACCTAAACGTGTTCATAGGTCTTCGTTAAGCAATACTTGGATTATTAACAAGTGTAGCAGTGCAACCCAAGGTGAGTGTCACTAACCCGTTTACTGTGAGCCCGTTTGGGACACACTGAATAACCTAATGAAAAACAATGCTGACAACTTTATGAGTGCTATGCACTACTTGATGAAACTGAAGACTTAGAGTGCTATGCACCTACTTGATGAACTTGAAGTGTTTTATGGGAAACACTTGTGAATTACTTAAACAACTAATTCTAAAACGAAACTGAAAAATGTTTTCGGGATTCATAAGAACCCCAAAGTAAACCGTTTTAATATGGCTAGTGTAGGTTAAAGTCTAAACCACATGATATCACATGATTTCTAAGGATTGCCTTTTAACTGAAAAAGTCCTCAACTTAATTGTGCCATTAATTGTAAAGCGAGGGGATGTTGGGTAGATCTACTGGAGTTTGACAAACTCCGCCTCGTGACACTGGAGGTGCACGGAGGTACAATATCAGCCTATCTGACCGTGATCCCGAGAGGACACGGGGGAGGCAAAGCCGCGATGACATATGTCTGCAAAACAAAATAGCTGGAGGCTCTGCCACTACGATTATCGGTCAGCTTTGGTACAAACTTCCTTAGTGCATGGAACAACGGATTAGCTACCCGCGATATCGGTTGAGCACTTTAACTATACAAAACTAGTACATACCAGATAACGTAGGTTACGGACAATACTTTTACTATACCACAACACTATGATTTTGGTTATCATTAAGCATTGCTTTTCACAGTTAAATTGTACATAAGAATATGTTTATACGACTATGATGTATGAGACCGGGCCACTGCATGACAAGCCCACTGTGAACTCACCAACCGTTAGGTTGACACTTGCGTGGTTTAAACTTTTGCAGATCGCTAAGGAGTATCCGGATCGGGTTGGCATGGCACACGAAGACATCTTATTTTTAGTTAAACTTAATTGAGAAATTAAAACCCTGATTTTGTAAAGCACGTGGTTAGTGCTAAAGACAATGTTTTCCGCTGCGTACTGTTAAACGGTGTTTATTATAAATGTTTGGACTTTTACTCTGATTCGTTTAGTATTTGTAACTAATGGTTGTGGTCCTGGTTTGCTCGCACCCCTTAACGGTATAAACTTCGTTAGTGGTTGATTTGGAGGTGTGACAGACTCTCAGGTCCGATATTAGAGGATGTTTCCCTTATTCAGGTAAGGTTAACATACAAACTCTAATCAGAATGTCACTATGTTTCGTTCAAGCAACAATCCATTGTTGGTGAAACATTGTTGGTCTGCTCGTCTCGTTTAGATGCGAGAGCTGCATTACATGGTTCAGTGATTTATCAGAATCACCTTTCTCTAGATATTTAAAGATCTAGCTTTGGACATGTAATTACTAAATTCCATCTTCGCAAGATACAGGTCTTGGGATTGGAAGTTAGTTATGCAAGTGATGTGTGAAGGGGCGTTATGGTTGCAAAATGTCAAGGCTATTGTTGTGGCAAGTCTTTAGTCTTGTGTTTATCGGTTTCAAGATGAAACTGTGAGTCGCTGTACTAAACATTTTAGTGCAGCTCGGATTCAAACACACGTGAGTACAACAAATGTAGTCTAAGACTTCCAAGATGTGTGTAGGTACGCACATGTATTTGATGGTAATGTGCACCAGAATTGGTGTGACCATTCTACAATGTTATAATCAACAAGTGATTATTCCTGTAGTAGATTAGCTGGTGATTCGAACTTATATGAGCAAACGTCCGCTTGAAGCAGAGGATTGATATGTTCACATGGTTGTAGATCGAAACGGCGATCTTCAATCGGTTCGACTTGATTTAATATTCTTGACGTCGGATGGTTCAAAGTCATAGGACTTTATGAACTACCGTTGTGTCGTGCGTTGTCTCGTAACAATTACAATAGACGCATAAGGCATTACAGCTTTGATGGGGTATGATAACAAAAGGTCATCATGTCGCATTTAAGCTAGCCTTGATTAAATCAAGTGCACTAGGCTATAAGGTATGTTGTTATGGGATTTTGAACCTTAATCTAACAAAAGGTTGACTTATCAAAGTAGAGTAAAACAATAATGTATGTTTTGAAAATCAACCATTGTCAAAACATGTCATAATCAAAATCCAAGGAAAGCATTTGTTCATCTTGGAAAACAGCCAGGGAAAACAAAACAAAACAAGTTGTTTCAAAACACCAAGAATTGTTTAAAATGAAACCTTAAAGGACACGAACTTTATTCAAGTGCGATAATCGCAGGGCAGTTCAGTGTCGTCTTGGTATGCTTCCTATCAGCTTCATGCACCTACAAAATGTAAAGTATGACAAACGTATATTTTGTAGGAATAAGTGAAGCATCATACAACATGAACTTATGTGTATACCTGAGGAATTACCCGTCTGGGCTTTTCCACTCTTCCCTTGGCAAGATATTCTGGGCAGTTTCTTTTCCAGTGCCCCATCTTGTGGCATTCAAAACACTCGCGCTGTTCAGCCGGCAGTGCTTTGGTTGCCTTAGGCTTGCCTTTCTGGGAGCTTCCAGACGCTCTGGTGACAGCTCCCTTGCCTTTCTTCTTGTTCCCACGCCTGCCCTTCTTAACCTCGGGCTTCTTGACGCCTCCTGATCGGATCGCGAGTACATCGGGTGCCTTGCCGTTAACAAAATTAACTCCAGCGGTCTTAAGCATACCGTGAAGTTCAGTCACTGTCTTTACCATGCTGTGCATGTTAAAGTTTACCCGGAAAGGGGTGAAGGCACTGGACAGTGAGTGAAGAATCAGGTCAGTCGCCATTTCGGCGGGGATGACGTAATTTAGTTTTGCTAAATGGTCGATGTAACTCTTCATCTTTAGGACATGAGGGCTGACGGGAGCGCCTTCGCCCATGCGACAACTAATGAGTGTCACAACGGTGTCATAGCGCTCCTGTCGGGCCTGAGTTTCAAACATGCCCCTCAGATCTCCGATCATCTGAAAAGCCGTCCTGTCAACCATGTTCTTCTGAATCTCAGAATTCATGGTGGCTAGCATAAGACACGCGACATTTTTGGCATTTGTTCGCAGTGTGTTATGGGCGTTTCGCGCCGCGACCATGTCAGCTTCAGGTTCCCCAGGAACCTCAGCCTCTAACACGTTCTCCATGTTAGCTATTTTCAGGACGATTCTCAGATTCCTTCCCAATCTAGGAAGTTGGCGCCATCAAGTTTCTTCTTCTCAAGGAGAGACTTGAGATGGAAGATCTCTTGGTTTGCGCGGTTAGCCATCTGAAACAATAGGCAAATTTTTTTAGTGTTTCGATGTTATGATTCGTATTCAAGGATGGCAAGCTAATCTTGAATAGGAATTGGGAATTCAGTTAGTTAGAAAATTTCTCCAGACAGCGTAAAGTGCTTTCGAAATTTCTAAGTAGCCAAATGGACAACGATTGTCACTTGTGAGTTAACTGTCACAATTCCCGTTATGGGGCTTTCGCGAACGGATAAAGGAAATACGTTTAGCCCCATCCATGTCCATTTTGTCTACAAGCCGACCAGAGGTACGGTGTTGAAATACTCCAATACCAAAGGTGCGTGTAAAGAAAATAGTAGTTGTCCTAAGTGGTCAGTGTGAGCGTACGGTGTTGAAATACTCCAATACGCTCACCTTGGAAGATACCTTGAACACCACGTGCGGTGTTGAAATACTCCAACATGGATGCATCGGTCAATATGTTCCAAGGTAGACTTGACATAGGATGGCATAGACTAACGGTTTTAGGCTTACCAGATAGGATTATTAGGTCATATTTTAATATTAAATGTGACGACAAATTTTATGAATCCTATCTCACTCGGGACGATCATTTAAATAACCTAAGTATTAACGATCTACGTGTCACGAGACGATAACCAATTTTATTAATGTTCGATTACTTTATCGAAAAATCCGAATTTAATGTCGAATTAAATTGGTTAATAAATTTTATGAAGTCGTAATAAAATTAGGACTTTTATTTAATCGATTGAAAAATTAGTTTTATATAGATAAAACTAAGTTTGGATTTTAGTTGGCGCGTTAATCAAATCAAGACAAGCAACCAAAAACAAGCAAACACACATGTACATATCCGGCCATGCAGGGGGTTTCGATATTGTCAGAGCCTATGACAACATCGATGAAGGTCAAGGGACGTATAAGTAAATCAACCACGAGAACAGAAAACTCCCTGATCGACTTAGTTGCTCCCACTGGCTTCAACAAGCTCCTACATGTCATCAGGAAACGTCGGTCTTGTTTTGGCTTCTAGCCATTTTCGAAAATCCCAAAAGGGAATGATCTTAAATGGATCCTTGTGTCAAGCTCGTCTTGTTCGTCCAGGCGAAAGTGAGCATTAACAATTTAAAATTAAAACTATTCTATTTTAAATAAATACAACTTTGAACCCAGTAAAAGTGGGCCAATCCAAAACAAAACAACATGGGCCTAACGGGCCAAACCATAACGAATCAATGACAAAACAAAATAGGGTTGGGCCGAATATGCACGAAAGATAATTCAATCAATTTAATTTAATCGGATTATGTTTAGTTGATTCAAATCGACTAAACATATTTAAAAAGCGAATCATTCAATTTCGCGACTTTCGGGTTCAGAACCCCGGTTCGCGAAAGTATATCGGTTTAAATTGACTGGTTTGGGTTTGCATGTGGTGATCAAGGCTCTGATACCACTGTTGGGTTACGACTGTGGCATTCGGGTCTCGGTAATAGCAAATTTTTTTTTTGTTTGGAAATAATTATTTATGACGAATAATTATTTAATCAATTACCGAGTAAATTAAATCAGATAATTAAATTAACAATTAATTTAATAGGCAGCGGAAAACGTTTTAATTTACTAACGCGAAAACCAGATAATTAGCGTGAACCAAAACAGCAGGATTTGACAATCACCATAACGCGCAAACACCAAAACGCGTTTAAACAAAAACGCAACATATCCAATAAATAAATAGTTTAAATCTAAACTAACTACGAGTTTAGATATACCTGAGCGGTGATTCAAACAGACGTTCGAGACACCGGAAGTCAACGGGAGACGCTAGGGTTTCGCAGGACGATTTGAATGGCAAATCGAGACGGCCTCGCGGATATGGAATTCCCTCGGTGATATGGCACCGAAATCCCGTACGTCGGATAGGCGCGAAATTAGGGTTTCGCGGACGACGGCGGAACACGCAAGATACGCGGTTCGCGACTAGGGTTTGTCGGCAGTGGAACCGGCGACGGCGAGGAGGGGCGGCGGCCGGCTTGGGCGGCGGCTGCGTGCGACGGTGACGGCGGCGATGTGCGGCGGTCGGCTGCGGCTGGGTTGCAGGCGGCGGCGGCTCGGCTTCTCCGGGCTGCTGCTGCGGCGGCTTGGTCGCGACCAGCTGCGACGGCTCGGTGGCAGGCGGCTGCGGCGGTGCAGCTGCGGCGGCGGCGAGGGAGGAGGGCGCGCAGCGGCGGCTTGGTGAGCGGCGATCGGCGGCGAAACGACGGGGCAGTGGCGGCGATTTAGGATTATGGTTCTCGCGAACGGATTGTCGGAGAACAAGAGAGACGGCGGTGGCTAGGGTGCCATCGGCGTCGGATTCTCGAGAGGGAGGAGAAGGGGGCGAAAATTCTCACTTGGAGGATTAGGGTTTCGTCTCCTTTAATCAGTTATATTTATAACTGATTTAGTTTCCGTTTAGCCCCTCGATTTTACTTAATCCTTAATCGAACCATTTTATTTTCGAGATTAACATTTAAACTCTTTAAATGTTTATCGCTTCCCGTCATATAACGAATATTAGTCAAACCAATAATTCGTTGATTTCCGTCCATGACGTAAATATTGTTTAACGTCTTTAGTCGCTTAATTAATCTTGATGATTAATAGTAATTTAAATAAGTAATTAATTATTTATCTATTAAACTATTTAATAAACAAATAATTAATTCTTCTGCGAATTTTCCGGTTAAAAGTAAGCGGACTTTAATTACCCGTTGCCTCCGGTGTAACTCTTACGGGTCTTAACCGGGTCGGGTACTTGATTTAGTCGGGTCTGGACACCTAAATCCAACACTATTCTCATGATGGATCCTCCCTCATCCTACTGTTAATAAGGCCTAATCTTTGTTAGTTCAAAATGAGAAACAAAGAGAGGTTCATGCTTCTAACCAGTTTACATCTGATGCAGTAGCAATGCATGTTACAACAATAGGCCTTATTAATCCAAAAGATCTAATAACAAGAAATTGGTGTGTAGTCACTGCAAGAAAACTGGGCATTTTGTTGCCAAATGGTATAGAACGAGTGGTTGACCCGCCCGCGCGTTGCGGCGGGCAACCCTCACATGTTAGCATCAGGAAATCGTAATAAATTAAACAAATCACAGACTTTTGACAATGACAATTAGCAAAATCAATTGAAAAAAATGTTCATCCTTTCCCATGTCACAAAGATGGCGAACAATGCACGTTGCGCTGGCGACGAATCGATCCTTCCACTGTTTTCCTGATTCTCTTAAGCAAGCATACGCAGTAGAACATGAAATGGTCAAGGACGGACAACGCCGATTAAAATTGCATATGGACAAAACATAAGATACCTAAGACTCCAGGTTAAAAATAAGAACCTAACTAACAGGGGATTTGTAGTAACATATAATAGGAGAAATGCGATTCTGCCATCATATCGAAGTAAATTACCTCGCCATCTCGCTGTATAATCTTAGCTAGATATCCTTCCTGCATAAATTCCATTTGTATGGTGACTTTATCCTGTAACAAACTAACAAATCAATGCACTTTTATCCTGTAACAAATCAATGCACTTGTTGGAGGTTAAATTTTATGACTGCACATATTTTTTCTCTTTTGAACCATAATAAGCAGAAACCCAAAGATGAGGGATACACATTGAACTTCACATGGATGTGCCCATTTTCTTATCAAGTATGTTGTATCAAAATGTCTTTCTTTATTAGTCCAAATTTGCATTGTATTCTTTATTCTGAACTGTTATTTTGCCATTCACAACAATCAAAAGTGTTCTTAAACAACAATAAATATTGAGATTTTTCTTGAAACTGAATCCTCATTATGCATACATGATTCTTGGTTACATTTATTGAAAACTCATATACCCACACCGTATGCATACATGATAGGATCATCTGCTTAAGATGGGTAGTGTACAACCTAAAAGTAGCTGTAAGGATCAGATAACATTTGAAAATGCATGTAACCTTTTGGTTTGAAATTAGAAAAATAGAAAAAAGCAATGTATAAGATAGAGATTTAAATTCGTTTGTAGTTTGTACCATTGATTAACTTCCAAAACTAAAGCAGATTTGAACTACTTAAATAAACTAACTTGCACAGACCTTGAATGAGCAAAGACAACTGATTTGAGAGCATGAAACAGTAACCGCATAACCTGAAAAATAGAAAAGGAATAAGGTAAAAAAACAACCCAACAAAGAAAATATAATACAAACATGATATATAGTTGTTTGTAAGATATAAAGTTCTATTGTTTTGTAGCTATGTTCTCCAACCATGGCACCTTACCTAAGTTACTAATAGAGACCCTTGTTAGAAGAGGTGCAAAATGAGAGAATACAGTGGAAGGAGCGGAAGGACTGACCTCTAAATTAAGTTAAGAATTGATTACAATGATTACAAAAACACGAACAACTTACATTGTTGATTAAATATTATAAAAGAGAGAAGGAAGTAAGAAATTAACCTTAAACAATAATACTGAAAGGCTAATAGAAGTAAGAAGCTAAAATAAAGAGATAGTAAGAATAGAAAGTAAAGTATAAAGGAGCTTACAAAATAAAGTACTTGTGGTTAATACTTATAGTAAACTGCAAGAATCCAAAAAAAAGACAAATTAAAAAGGTGTTCAGCACCTTAGAAAAGTGTAATTTTAAATACAGACATAATGTAGCACATTGTATAAACAACATAAAAATGTTTATAAGAAGCTCAAACATATTTTCTAGTGAAGCTTATTATCAACTCAAAGATATTTATATTTGAGATTAAACATATATAAACTTTTATTAAAAGTTAACTTATTGAATGCCACTATAGCAAGTCAATTTAGATAAATATATATAAATACATACAGGGCCACTGTAATCCACATTAGAATCATTATAGTTCAGTATCCTTATTAACATTTCACAGGTTAAACTTGAAATTCATTTAAAAAACCAAAAAGTAAAAACAATCAATTACTTATATGACACTATATTGCCCATAAAAAAGTAATTGTTAACTTTCATTTAGTCAAAATTAGAAGCAATACAAAAACTTGAACATGCAGCAAATATAACCTGACCAATGGCAGGTCCAAACATCAGTTGCCAAATTGAGTACAAAATCACAGTAAGAATAATATATTTCTAAGTTTATAACTTAGAAAATGGAACAATTCGAGATGGGAAATGAATACAACTCATCAAAAAGGCCAAACCCCAAATCCAAGAGCACAAAACTAAAATACTTTCAAAAAATGAAACATGCAGAATGAATTTACTAAATGGAACACCAAAATGCAAGGAACATAAAGCTACAGACAATGAACGACAGTGAAAGAGAAGCCAAAACCCTAGAAAATAGAGAAGAAACAAACCGGAAGTAGACGATAGGAACAACAACGAAAACACAATCGTCCAAAGGCAACCACGTCCAAAGGATCCCAATTTATCCCCGAACGGCATTAAAACTCGTCGTAGACGCGGCTGTAAAATCCGGCGTTGATGGCACTGCTGCCGCCGAGAATCCGGTCGCGGGCTTTGAGAACGCCTTCCTCGGAACTGAGCGCTTCCGTCGGCGAGTAGGAGGAGTCGGATTGCCGGAGCGTAGGGATGAAACCTCCTTGTCTCATGACGCTAGGGTTTGCGAGCGGAACTTCGCCTCTTTCGAGAAGCAATACGTGGTGGTTGAATGATAGCGTCGCTGCCAACGGGTAACCTACCGTGCGGCCGCCGACTATGATGTAATCGAAGTAATCCTCCGGCGGAAGCTCCGTTGCATTGACAACGAACTTCATGTACTTTGGACCTAATATTTTAACAATATTTCAACAAACAGATTGAAATTTCGTTTAGTTTGAGAAACAGTTTAGAGGAACGTTTATCAAATAGGGCGAATAATGCTTACACTGAGATAAGTTGGATGAAATTAGAGAGAAATACGATGGATTTGAAAATGGCGTAAGTTTGAGCAGAAAGAAGGGATCACTGTGAATCAATCAAGATTTGAAGTGCTGTGAAGATGATGATGACTTAAGGAGATGGAGGTTACTCAGCAACACGTGTCCATTGTAATTGTCAGATGCATGTTACTCAGCAAAACGTGTCTTAACCATACAAATGAACAGTAGCAAATGTGTCTAGACCAGCAAATCATTATTGTAATATATATAAATCATAGGATTCCCTAAGGATTCTAAGTTTACAAATCATAGGAAATTTTCTGCAAATGCTACTATTTCTAATGAAGTCAATGAGATTCCTGGTTCACCTTTAAATGGTATTGCTGGTTTATCCCAAGATGAATGCAATCAACATTTGCAACTGTTGCAAAAGACTCAACAAGATTCTACTCCAACTGTTATTGATTCAGCAAATTTTGCAGGTATCATGGCATCTAATTCATTTGAAATATCCCAAAATTGTATCAAATGGATTATAGACACAGGGGAAAGTAGTCACATATGTTGTGATGAAAGACTTTTCACTAACATTCAAAATCTTTCAAAACCTGTTCTTATTGGCCTACCAAATGGTCAAGTTCTTGCAGCTCATAAAAGTAGTGATATTCAGTTTTCATCCATTCTTACAATTTCAAAAGTTCTTTTGCTTCCTGACTTTAAGCACAATCTTTTTTCTATTCCTAGAATTTGCTTAGATCTTAATGCAAATGTTCAGTTCAACTCATTTTGTTGTACCTTGCAGGCCCCTTCACTAAGGAGGCCAGTGGTGCTTGGTAATCTCATCAATGGACTTTACTTGCTGAAACAAGACCCCATGTTTCTTTCAAAATCTAATAGTCTTGATGAGATTTCTTGTTTTTCAAAATTCAGTTGTAATTTTGTCATTACTTCTCAAGTTTGGCATTCCAGACTCGGTCATTTACCATTTTACAAACTCAAAACTTTGTCTGTTTGCAATAATTCCAAGTTTACCCCTAATGATCCTTGTTCTATTTGTCCTCAAGCTAGACAGCAAAGGTTGCCTTTCCCTAAGAGTAGCAGGCATACAACTCCTATTTTTGATATAATTCACATAGATGTTTGGGGACCCTATAATACTTCTACTTATAGTGGCTATAGATATTTTTTGACTATTGTTGATGACTATAGCAGGGTCACTTGGACATATCTTTTAACCACTAAAAGTAATGCCTTTGACATGTTAAAAAGTTACCTTGAAATGGTTAAAACTCAATTCCATAAGTCTGTGAAGTGCATTAGATCAGATAATGCCTTAGAATTCGGAACCAGTATTACCAGTGCAGAATTCTTGCTCAAACAAGGCATTATTCACCAAACATCTTATGTAGCAACTCCACAACAAAATGGAGTTGTTGAGAGGAAACACAAGCATCTTTTAGAAACAAAATGGAGTTCTTGAGAGGAAACACAAGCATCTTTTAGAAACTGCTAGAGCTCTTCTTTTTCAGTCCAAACTGCCTTCGAAATATTGGGGAGATTGTGTTCTTACTGCTACCCATTTGATTAATCTTTTTCCTACTAAACTTCTACAAGGCAAAACTCCTTTTGAAATTCTTTTTCAAAAACCTCCTTCCTATGACCACTTGAGATCTTTTGGTTGTTTATGCTTTGCTTCCACACTCAAGACAGGCAGAGATAAATTCCAGCCAAGGGCTTTTCCCTACATTTTCATTGGATATCCATATGGAAAGAAGGCTTACAAACTTTTAAATCTTCATACTAAATCCATCTTTATTTCCAGAGATGTGATCTTCTATTAAAACATTTTTTCATCCACTTCAACTTCCTCTCAAACTTTGTTTCCACCTGTTACACATTTACAGGAATTTGATAATGACCATACTACCCTTCCTGTTCCTAACACTCCATTTGTTGATCCTCCTTCTTCTCCTTCACATTCTTTTCCTTCCTCATCATCTCCTAATTCTTCTCCGTCTTCTTCATCTTCTTCACCTTCTATTCCTACTTCTCCTCCTCCTCCTCCTGCTCCTACTCGTGCCTCTACCAGAATTCCTAAACCTCCTTCTTATCTTGCAGATTATATTTGCAATTCTGTTTCTTGTGAGCATACTCTTACCACTTGTGTTGCAGCCAATGATTGCTTAGTTTCCCCACCTGATGATGCTTTCTTTAATGTGTTGAACACTTTAAAGGAGCCTACTTCTTACAAGGAAGCTGCTAAAGATCCTAATTGGCAACAGACTATGCAAGCAGAATTTGATGCCGTGCATAATACAAACACTTGGTCAATTGTTGATCTTCCAGAGGGTAAGAAGCCTATTAAGTGTAAGTGGGTTTAAAAACTCAAGGTCCATTCAGATGGTAGTCTAGAAAGATACAAGGCTAGACTTGTTGTGAGGGGGGGACACTCAAAAAGCATGCATTGATTATACTGAGACCTTCTCACCAGTGGTCAAAATCACTACTATCAGGGCCCTCATAGCCACTGCTGTTAAGTTCAAATGGGACATGTTTCAACTTGATGTCAACAATGCATTTTTGCATGTAAATATTGATGAAGATATATACATGTACCCTCCTCCTGGTATGACTCTTGACACTCCTACAAAGGTCCTCAAGTTACAGAAATCACTTTATGGTCTCAAACAAGCTTCAAGGCAATGGTACATCCGTTTATCTGATGCTTTGAAAAGCAAAGGTTATGTGAGATCTATTAATGATTAGTCTTTATTCACAAAGACAATGGGATCTTCTCTTGTTCATATCGCAGTCTATGTTAATGATATTTTAATGACTGGCAATGATCCTTCAGAAATGTCTTCTCTCAAAGCTTTTCTTGATCAGACTTTCAAGATTAAGGATCTTGGGTCTCTGCACTATTTTTTGGGATTAGAGGTTCTTCCTTGTTCAACTGGAGTTTCAATGACTCAAAGGAAGTTTACTCTAGATTTGTTGCAAGAATTTGACAATCTTGATTTGTCTGCCACTTCATCACCATTACCTACTCATTTGCAACCCACTCTTAATAGTGGTACTCCTCAAGCTGATCTCTTATATTATCGTTGGTTAGTTGGTAAACTCTACTATCTTACCCATACTCGACCAGATTTAAGTTTTGCAGTTCAATTATTAAGTCAATTCATGCAAAATCCTTGTTAACCCCATTGGGATGCAACCTTGTATACAGTGAGATATCTTAGACATACTTATTCTCAAGGGTTATTGTTCAATTCTAATTCTGATCTGACTTTTGAAGCATATTGTGATGCTGATTGGGCTTCTTGCCCGAATACTCATAGATCCATCAGTGGATATTTCATTTTCTTTGGTGGCAGTCCAATCTCTTGGAAATCTAAGAAGCAACATACAATCTCTTTGAGCTCAGCTGAGGCAGAATACCATTCTATGAGGAGAGTAACTGCTGAGCTCGCTTGGTTGACTAGATTGTTCCATGAGTTTCTGGTCCCTATAATTGAGCCAGTTCCATTAAAATGTGACAGCCAAGCAGCCATTCACATTGCCAAAAATCCCGTCTTTCATGAGAGAACCAAATATATTGACATTTATTGTCATTTTGTAAGGGAAAAAGTTCAAGCAGGCTTAATCAATCTTCAACATGTTGTTTCCAATGAGCAACTGGCTGATGTTTTAACAAAAGTCTCCCTGTTGCTCTTCATCAGTCCATTATTTCCAAGTTAGGGCTTTCCAAAGCCTCTAACTTAAGGGGGGTGTAGAACCTGAAGTCTCGAACCCGAGTCTATCACGGGGCTGATAAAATTGCAAAGTACTCAACCGGGTTATAACATTACGAACGATCCGCATGATTTTATATTCGGGTCTACTATACCCGGTTCTCATTTTGGTTGTTAAAGTTAGTTATATTAACTTAACTATAGTTAGAAGGGTAGTTAGTTGTTTGTTAGCTCTGGTTAACGATATATAACTAGATTCTTGTATTTTGATCTTCAATCATTGAAATCAGATTGATTTTCAGCTCGATTGCTCTCGTTTCATCTCTGTTTACAGTTTCTAAGCTAGATTTTCGTTACTGGTATAAACATTTGAATGGTATGGTTATTCTTATAATTTGTCAGTTTCAAGGTATGTATTTGATGGTAGAGTGAATGATTTGTTTACACATTATTCTTTATATGAAATTATGTGTCATTTGTGTATTTGTAGTTATTATAGGATATTTGACCCAATATGCTTTATTTTTTCCATTAGTTATTCTAGGACTTTTGACCCAACATGCTGTATTTGTCAGTTAGTGTTTTATTACATCTTTTTCAAAGCTAAGCATGTGTTTATGAGGAATTTCCATACAAAATTATTATGTATTCTGACTTTCTTAATGGGATACAAAAAATGTGGAGATAAAATTAAGCCTATGTAAAAGTGAAAATATGTTGTGATATACAATTATTTATCAAGTTCGTTTATCAGTTTGTTTTGCTAATAAACTGAAAATCAACGTAATCATGTGAGTTAAAGCTCTTAAGTTCAAGCTTCAACTCATTGTATAGACATAAGGTATTATTGCTAACTACTCTTTTTTCAGTTTTTTAGTTCTTATATCCTGTTTCTACAAAATGCTATGGGACCTCGACATTTTATTTGATGAGAATCAAAGTTAAGGCTATATACGCGATTATTTTTACCTTCTTACTAATTGATTACACTGTATATGTATATGTATATGATTTAAATTCTACTCTCTTCTTAGTAAGTATATGGTTTAATGAAATATAATAATATAGTAATGGAAAAATAACTCTCAACTTGCTCAAAATAGTGTTATGTTTGTTAAAAGATACAACCTTTATGTTGGTTAAAAGATACATAAAATAGTGTTATGTTTGTTAAAAGATACAACCTTTATATTGGTTAAAAGATACAAAACATACATCAACTGTGACTAAATCTGCAAGGTATCTTCAAAATCGATATCTATAATATATATAGTTGGAACAACCACGGTAAGAAAATATAAGGCTTAATTGTGGCTTGAAAAATCTGTATCTCGATTAGTTAAGAATTAAAGGACCAATTTGTAATAGTGAATCACAGCTCAAACCGTGAAAAACCTTTAAACCAAACCGGAAAAACCGGTCCTGGACCATGAAAACCCTAAAAAATGTAAAAAGGTTCGAACATCAACTTATTAGCTCAAAACTACTAATAAGCAAGCAGAAAGATAAAACGTAGCGACAAACATAGACAGGGTCTCGAGCGCAAGCAGAAAACAAACAAAGCATATGACCAAACAGCAGACACAAACGACACCCCTCGCGCAACGCACACCAATTTGGAACTCGTACAATACAACCGTGTATTGTTGCCGCCAATGAACACGCATATACCGCATTATAAGTTTACATTGGACCACATCACGCTAAAAAACGAATACCGTAATGTAAATTGTCGTGTCGCCATAACAAGCGGACAAAATGACGAATAACACCCTATAAACTGCCGTCGCCACCGCAACGAGGTAGAAGACGATCGCAACAACTTATATCCTATCGAGTTCTTAAACTCCCTAACTGTGAGTGGTTTGCCGCCTTATAAACTTCGGCTAAAAGTTGGATGCCCCATTATATTGTTGCGGAATATAGATCCATCACATGGTCTATGTAATGGCACAAGATTGATATGCAAAGGTTTCCAGTGCAATGTTATTGATGCCGAAATAGTCGTTGGCCAACATATTGGAAAACGAGTGTTTTTGCCAAGAATCCCTCTGTCTCTTTCTGAATAAGACATGTTCACGTTCAAATTGAAAAGAAAACAGTTTCCCGTTCGACTTAGCTTTGCCATGACAATCAATAAAGCACAAGGTCAAACAATTCCACACGTTGGTGTTTATCTACCGGATTATGTTTTTTTCTCATGGCCAACTATACATGGCATTGTCAAGAGGGATATCACGGGAAAATACAAAGATATTAGTGCATATGGCCAAATATTTTAGACGAGATGGGGCATACACCACAAATATTGTTTATCGAGAAGTCTTACAGGATCAATAAACTTACTTGTTTTTTATGTTACACGTCCAAAAATATTTAGTCGACGTTGCATACAATGAGGCACTTCTATCCTTAAATGTTTTGAACTACATGTGTAAGTTAATAAATTACTAGATTATTATGTATCTTAAGTTATTATTTATTCATTACAAAATTGTAATACTGATATTTTTTTTCCTACCCTTGATTAGAATGTCGCTAAACATGGACGAGATCAACAATATTCCAGGTATCAATTTAATATTTAAAATGTAGTTTGTTTTTATCTACCTACTATACTATATAACATTCATTTTTTCTTTATAAACCAATGTAAAACCTTAATGTTTTTTTTTTCAGTGGCTCCTCTGTTAGAGGAAATTGAGGTGACACATCCGTTAGGGAAGATTGATGTGACATCTCCGTTAGAGGAAATTAAGGTGACACCTGCTTCAATGTCTGATGAAGAGTGGTGGGCAAACTTTGGTGATGAAGTCATCGAAATTTGCAGCGCGTACGACACAAATTGACCTCCTCACAATGGAGGTTAATTGACACCCGGCTTTTGAACCCAAAACTACTATGTTATTACTGATATCTTAAAACTATGTTGATGACTTCTATCTTAAAATTCTTTTGGTTTTGAATTACTATGTTTGTGACCAATATCTATTTCAATTCGGCTGTTTGATATTATTTGTTTGAATTCTACAAGGGTAGATAAGCTAAATCGATGATACAAATGAGAAAACCAATATACGTACATTCGAAGATATATCATGAGGGTATGGATAAACAAACAAAAATCAAGTACTGCGTTCGTTGTTTCCCAAATGAATTCCCAAACTGTTGTGTGGCCATAAAGAGCGAACAAATGACGAATAATGCTTATGTACTGCCGCCACCGCAACGCGCGGGTACATTACTAGTATATATATATATATATATGTGTATATATATATAATACTTTATAACAGAGATTGGAGAGAGAATGTTGAAAGTTAAATTTTTAAGACATGTACAAGTCAATAAGCAGGATGTACAAGTCTTTAAAGCATTAATGTTGAAAAAATTAAACGGTACAATGCTTTAAAGCATAATGAATAATAATTCAATGCACAAACTCTAAAACTCTAAAATTGGTGGCCAGGGATGGGAAAGAACAAAATTTGAATTTTAAATTTACATGTCTGACTTTATGACTTTATCTGGTCCATGTATATCAGGAAAAAGCCTGAGATGTAGAAACTCTAAACTTAGTATCACATCCTCTCTCTCTTCCGCTCTTCATTTTTATCAGATTTAAAACCCTAAACTTCACTTCTTACCTTGACTGATCCAAAGAAAAATGAAGGTTCGTCGGAGCTTGTCAACCTCTGCTACCACATGGGTCCATTCGTTTCTTTTTCTATCAACATTTATCTCATCTGATTTGAAGAAAAATGAAGACTCTGTTTTATATTTGCAGGTCATAGGTTTTGCTTTCTTCTTTTTTCGGTTAAAGTTTGCCCTAATGTCCTGAATTTTTACACTTATCTATCGATTATAGATGTACTGCTTTTTCCCAAATTCTCATCACCGCTTCTTAACTCCCGGTAAGTAGTCTTTATACCTAGGGTTCCGGTGAACGTGAAATCATGTGGAGACGATCATCTGCTAAACTATCAACTCTCTAATCTGTTTCCGGAGCTAATCGCATCGTTACTTCTATGCCATCGCTGTAGACTCTTCGTCCGTCAGTGACCATTCTCAGTCATTACTATTCAGGTACTTCTTATCACCTCAGATCAGTGTTTAATTCGTATTCCTAAGCTGCATCGATTGGCCGTGTGTGCAATTGTTTGATGATTTGTGGATTTTTCGATTTGGATGTTTGTTCGTTGTATATTGTAGGACATGTTTCTAAGAAAGTGGAAGATGTGAAAAATATCGCGACTGGTAATGAGCGTGAAGAGCTTGAAGCTGAGCTTCAGGTCAGTTCTAATGTAGCCGCTGATTTTGTAAAACTATTTGTAATTTCACTTTCAGTTTTGGTCTTATAAGTTGAGATTAATATTGTTTGTTGTTTGGCGTGCATAATCAGGGATAGGACTGAAGGTCCATTTGGTAAAAAGGCAAGTACAAACATAATATATTTGAAATGATAATTTTGTTCTAACATAAAAGGGTTGTTATATTCATCTGATTTTGATGTTCATAATTTTTATAATACTTGCCATTCATTTGAATAATCATTGGCTCACTGCAGTAATTTAATTGTTTATACATTTTTCTAAATGGGACATTGAAACTATGTGACACTATCTCTGGTTTAGAGACCAAATCTATCTTTTTTTGGGAATAGTTATTGACATGTTTTATTAAAAATGTTGTAAGATTTCATATCCATTATGGTACAAATTACGTTAGAATAGTTTATCATTGAAACAGAAAGAGAATCATGATTAACATCATATCTGATTGGGGTGAGTTTTGTAATAACTGTTGTACATCAGTCTGAGTTAGACACTATCAAAAAAATACTGGAATTAACATTATCATACATGTTTCGAGTGTACAAATTTATCTTTAAGAAAATGAAAGAAATCTTGATGCAGTAACGATTTGGGAAGCAGTTTACACCTGTGGAATTGTTTTTTCATTGGTCTTAGGTCTTGTTTATGAAGCAATTTACATTAGGAACTTTTAAGATCTGTTGTAAAAATATATAATATGATATTCATCAGGAACTTTAAAACTTGATGGTACTGTTCTATCAAATTCAAGAGAGGTCGAGTCTGAGGAGAAATTACAATTATTTACCAGTAGATTTCAGCAAACAGAAGAAAGTTAACATGCTACAAAACAGTAAGTATATGTTAAACCAACTCTTGATCTTGATGAGACAACAGGCTACAAGGCCATTAAGTATATATATTACCGAATGTTGTTTCCTAACATTTTTATATTGATTTTTTTGTTTTTCATTCAAATATACTATATGGGTTGAGAGTTAGCCAAGTGTAATTTGCTAACAGAAAATTTTAGGTGGCTTTTTGATATGGCATATATATTGTTGTGTGTGTGTTTTTTTTAACATTTAATATAAAAACAACTGAGTGAGTAAATTATCTATTTTGATTGTTGTATTTCTGGTCATTGGTCATATATATCTACTACATGGATTTGCTGTTAGAGGCAATGGGGAAGGAATCTAAAGGTTACTTTGATATTTTCTATGATGTTAAACTGATATATTTGGGAAAAATAAATACTAATGTTAATGATGTAATTGTGTAATTGTTTCAGGAATCCCCTAAATTCAATGTCATTTCAATTATCCGAGGTATGCGTAACTCGCGTGTGACAATGAATCTTGTTTTCTCTACAATTACACATTTTTAAGCGAACGGCATGTTATGCACCCTGATTACAAAACAAATCTAAAATACCTTTTAAATTAAGACAGTAAAGAAATCATGTGGGTTTGAAGTCAATATATTTACGTGGGTAAAATAGTGACTTAATAACTTTAAATTGTAATATTTGTAACTATAAATTCTTTTCTCTAATATATTTATGGCACGTAGATTGAAATTTACGGGTTGATATTTAACGAGTGATCTGTTCTTCCACCTATTTGGGCTTCTGTTAATTGGTGAAAGACAAGCCCATGACCCCTCCATGTGATTTATGAAAACTTTTAAACTATCTAAATGTCCATGACTTTAAAGTTTTTTTACTCTTTTCAAGGACATACAATCGACTTCAAACTTTGGAACACATTTGTTTTGTATTAGTACTAAAGTATTGGACATTATAGCTTATTTGTTTTAAGATCACATTTGTTACTGATTATCATTTTTTGGCAGTCATCAGACAAACTTTGGAACTCTAGATGAGAAACAGGAGTAGTCATGAGCTGATTGACATTTTGAGAAGAAGGGCCCATCTTGTGTGCTTCACGTGATAAATTAAAGCTGCCATCTTTTCCCGAGTATGAAGTCAGAGTCAGGTGTGTTGAAATCAGTTTCTTGATCATAATAAGCGTCTATTCTGACATATTAAGTTTTTGAAACTTCATAGTCTTTCATAAAAATAAAATTTAGCAAGTTGTAATTTTGTATAGCTCTGCTCTTTTGGGTCTTTCTTTTTGTATAGAAAACTAAGTTGTAGAACATATGGGCCATGCCTAAAATTAATAACAAGCTAAAGCTTTATAAACTATACTTGCAAAGAAGAAAAAATCTCGATACTTAATTGTACAAATGTCAATAGATTGCAACGTACTTTCATTCCATTACTAATTTGGTTATTATATTGTGTTAAAAAGCCTTAAATTTTTTAAATTTGAAAAAACATTGATTTGAGTTAATAATTTATATATTTGCTTAAATGATCCGAAATCTATATAGAAGAACCACTTTTTTTGTTTTTGCTGACGATGATAAAATATTTCTTTACTTCCAGCTTAGTTGCAATTGATTGGGCTTCCAAAAATGAATAAATGAGGATGTTTTTAGTGGAAGGAAAGGTTTCTGGAGATGGCAAGAAGCTTAAATAATACCCTATACGCTTTGAGTTTGTTGTAGGGTAAGGCTTTATAGGCATATATTAACCTACTTTGCTTAAATTGTCTTACCTTAAACTATATATGTTATATTATTTTGTTAGGAGGTAGAGTATTTTTTAGCTCTGTAAAAAAGGCTTAATATACCTGCAATTTCAATAGAGCTTTAGAGAGAATGTGAAGAAAATCAATTTTTAAATGAGGTTTAAAACTGTTTTTTCAAGAAGGTCCAACAGTTAGATCGGAGCTCTAAACCCCTTTATGTCATTTGAACAAACCAATGCAGATTTGTGTCTTTTAAATTAACTGGCTCCTTTATCAAGTTTGTTTCACAATGAAAACATGTTTTTGAAGTCAGTTTAATCCATCATACTTGCCTTCATGCTTCTTGAATCTTGATCCAAACATCATTTATTCATATTTCACAGGAACTTGACTTAAATGCTTACTCACATGATGGATTATGACCATTTGATTGCTAAATTTTTCACTTCAGGTCATATGATATGGGCCTCATCAGGGCCACAGGGGCATATTTTTTTGGATTTCACATGGATGGGATGCATGGCAGTAAATTACCTGGTCGGCCAGGGAGCAACTTCAGTGAATTTAAATACTTTATTTTTCCTTGTTTTGGGGCTTTAGTTATTCTGTTACATGTTTGTTATAGGCTTCCCTAGGTACTCATGGTCAGTGCCTTAAATAAAATGCAGTGTCCTGAATCATGTTAATTTAAAATAGGAAGCATGACTTATTTGATCTGGAAAGTCAAATTGTTCATAATGAATATTATGTTTACACTATAGTCAGCCATCTTCGTTTTGTGGAACTGATGGACCAATAGTTGATGTGAACAAAATTTTCTTTATTTTTTTTTGTTATATTTATCTTAAGCTCATTGTTGGGTAAAAGACTAAAATGTGTACGCTTTGACATTTTGGTCATAAGTTCAAGTGATTTTTAGCGCAAAATTGATAAAGATATAGTTATATGAAGTATATCATCTTTGTTTGCATTCAATACATGGCTTATTGTCCTTAAATTCTCAAAAGATGTGTTGTCATAGTTAATTAATTTCTGTTTGACCTCAAAAGTCAACCACCACTTTCATATCGAACATGAAATGAAAAAACTAATCAGCTCTTTTGTGCTTTTTTATTTTATTTTGAATTCCTTTATATATAGCATTGATATTATGTGCATTTTTTTTAATATCTTTATTTTGGCAGGTAAACCCGACCCGGCCTTGAAAATTTTGGCACGAACCCTGAAAGAGCCTGGATACGGATCGGTCTGGACGAATTGATCAATGGAGGCATGAACATTAGATCATTGGGCTTGTGTTTTGGGCTAGGTGATCACCAATTTGGGCCATGTGGGCCGGTTTTATTGTGTTTATGATTTAGGCTAGGGTTTGTAAGGGTGCTATATAAACCCATTAGTTTATGATTGTAGTAAGCTTTTGGATTACGATTTTCTCTCTATCACGGTGTTTACGATCAGATTCAAATAGCTCAAGAAAGTTTGTGTTTCATTCAAGATTTGATCTTTATTGTTTATCAAATCTCTTTCATCTACTTTCTTCTCGAATCAATCACTTACGAGGATTCCGCACTCGTTTGTGATATCAATATCGTGACTTGGTAGATTTTCTGGACCTACAATTGGTATCAGAGCCAAGAATCACTGATTCGAGGCTCTCACGGTATTGGATTCGAG